>CP051143.1:692658-1385317 GCA_001592805.2 Peltaster fructicola
TCAGTGAGATCGAGGCGCCATCAAGCGGTCCTCGTGAGCAACGATGAGAGCGCCTGGGTTGTCTGGCGCTTCTCGGAGCTTTACAGCCGACCAGGAGGGATGGCTCCCGATGGCAAGGAGAACCAGCCCTCCGACCGAGAGCTGCCTGTCGACGCTGATGTGCGGGAAGAGATATTAGGCCCTCCTATTGAGTATGGCGAAGAGGAGCGCCGCGAAGTCAAGCTACTCAAGAACTCCATGCTGTCAGAGGGAGAGCTGCCAGCTGCATTCAACGGATCGCGACCAGCAGGGGAGATGCTGCAAGAGCGTGAAGTGCCAAGACGCTCTCACGAAGACTGAACGTGATGAGCCAGAAGCTGCAAGCACATGCTGCAGTGAATGGTACTCATAGTTGTGAGGTAACGGACCATTTGGGATGTACCGACTCAGCACACGTTCAATGAGTACACCAGGCTCTGCACTCACTCTTTCCTGCTTGGCTCGGTCATCTGCGACACTCTTCCCACCATCAACTTTCGTCGATAGACATCAACCACTGGCATAGCACAAGAACTCAACACGATGAGCGGCCACTACGATCAAAGTCACGCCAGCTGGGAATATGAAGATGGCAATAGACGAATGCGTGCGCACTACTCGCAGCAGAATTGGTCGAGTCACGATTCCATGGCAGCATCAATCTCGTCACATCAAATTACGCCTACGCTACAGCCACCAGCATTCGACAACACCCATCAACAAATGCATGCAGCTGCAATGTCACATCATCAGGCTGCCATGTCACACCACCAAAGCGTCATGAATCAGATCAACCACGCTCGACAGAGCTCACAAGAGAACCTGAACCCAGTGTTTTCAAGGAATCGGATACCTCCGCCTCCAGTGGTATTTGCTCAGCCACAGACGCAGTTATCAGCACCAACCTCTCGACTTGCAATTGGTCACGTATCAGGCCAGTTGGAAAGCAGCAGTGACGAGAGTGAGGAAGAGAGCAGTAGCGAGGATGATGACACGACCCAGCCAGCTGTGTATCAACAGCAGCAGCCGGTTTGGCCACAAGCTATGGAAACACGATATGCTGGCGGTCAGAACGATCGTTATGTCCAACAACAAGCCATGGATCAAGCCTTCGCCGCTACTCAACAGCGCCTCGATGCACAGAGACAGGCACTCGAGCAACGCTACTTGGCCGATCAGGAAGAGATTCGTCGTCAAAGTGTACTCATGGGAGAGCGCATGCGCAAGCTGGAGGACCAAGAAACCAAGAATCGAGCCGAACGGGACGCAAAGGCCTTGGAGATGCGTCAACTTCGTGACGAGAACCTTCGCTTGATGAAGCAGAGTAAGGAAGAAGCTCAGAAACACCAGCGTGAGATCGGAGATCTTGCTCGGATGTATGCCAACAAGCCACGGCAGGCAGGAGCAGTCTTTGACACATCCACTTTGGAAAAGATGATTCGAGAAGTCCAATTGCAGCAGCCATCCAGAGAGGACATCGATAGGGTTATACAAGACCGTGTAGATAGTCAGCTGGATGGCCTCGTCACACAGAAGGACCTCGAGGCCGCTGGCTCACGTATGGAGAAGGCACTATCACAACTGCCGAGCGGCGTATCCACCGAGCAGATTCAGCAAGTTCTCAATCAGGAGCTTGGCAAGGCTGTTGACAAGCTGGCTTCGAAGGTGCAATCTCAACGTTCGAAGATCGAGGATGTCAAAACATCTACACCACGTCAACTCTTGCTGTCAGGCGACGGCTCGCATCTACTACCGGACGATCTTGTGGCACTTCAGCAGCAAAGCCAAGCACCGATAAATGCGACGTCTTCTTGTGCACTGGGCAAGCATGATAAGTCTCGAAAGAAGGAGATCCGTTCTGCAGACCAACAAACACTACCAACAAATCTTGTTGTGCCAAGCGAAATGCAGCAGTCTCAGTCACTCACCTGCCAACCACGCAAGCCGCAAGAAGTACACAATCCAGGTGTTCAGATCACCAGCTCATTAGCCGCTGATAGTGCTTTGATGAAAGTCAAGAAGACAAAGAAGGGCAAAGAGAAGTCGGCGTCTTGCCGTACCCAGGAGATGACCACACCAGACAGCAGCATGCATACCCAATCATCGTCACAGTCAATCCAACATTCTTCCATGGATGCAGCACTGGCGTCTCCTATCAATGTGCTCACGAAGATCCGAAAGGACAAAAAGAGTGCCAAGACACCAAGAATGCTGACGCCGACTTCTGACACCTCTGCTCAGAGTCACAAGAGTGGTCCTCTGGCCACGCTTCAGCAGCAAGATATCATACAACAGACTTCCGGTAGCAGCCATACTGTACTCCCGGATGACTTTCCTGAGAATGCCAGTCAGATCACCAGCTGGGAACGGTCCAAATCATCGAAGAAGTCACGTAGTGCTTTGCCAAGCATTGCAGAGTCGTCGACGGGAGACCAGTCTCTTGTCAAGAAGTCAAAACGTGGCAAAGGCACTTTGGCTACGGTCTCTGATGCCATCGCTCGACGTTCACAAGCACTTCCAACGGGCGATCAGCAAGTCATCGGCATACCAAGCAATATCAGTAGCGCACTACAGCCAAACATGATGACTAGTCTGCAATTGCCGGCGGACTTTCCAGACAATGCTAGTCAAATCAGCACTTGGGAGCGCAAGCGAGCTGGCATGATGCAACCAGTGCTCTCTGGAGCCTCACCGATGGCTCAGATCGAGGATGCACCTGGTACAATGCATGGACAAGAGCTTGTACGATCAAGCAAACCGAAGAAGCACGGTAGCAAGTGAGGCCGTAGCAGCGGTCCTTGTAAGGTCATGCTGTATCTAATGTATAGTCTTTGAGACGTCTCGCAAGCCTGACGAACGCCTCGCTAATCCTGTCATAATCATCATCATCTTAAAGCCCCAAGCTTCGTCGCACATCTGCTTTTACTCTTGCATTGAACTCGCTGCGTCGCTCACGCCACATCCGTGCTGCGTCGACGTTCGCAGGACTCTCGTCATTCGGCTCGGCGATCATGCTCATGACACTGATGAGGATCTTCTCCACGCTCTGTATGGGTGACCAACGTTCAGATGCTGACTCGTAATGGTTCGGATCGTCTCCGGGGGGATGTAGGATCGAAATGCAGACAACGCCGTTAGGATACACTGGGAGGTATTAGTGATTGTTGTATGGCATCTTGGGTCTCCCGTACCATTCGGATGCCAGAGGTCGCAGAGGAACTTCATGGTTGGAGGCATGAGTGGGTAGTCTTTGGGAAACTTGAGCTCTGCTGGGAAGATCCCTCCTTCGTATGGTGTGTCTTCCGGTCCTTGAATCATAGCCTCCCATACAAACAGATCGTCCTCATTGACTGGTCCAGCAGTGATTCCATCTGGTGGATCTGTCGTCAGGTGTTTATACTCTTGGAAGAGCCGTTTTGAAGCAACTGAGTACATTCTGGTGGTCGAGCTGGTGTGTGGTCGATGTCTTCAACAGGGAAGCGTGCAAGTGGTAGAGCAGAGGTGCAGTTGCACTCATGAATGGAGTAGCATTGCAATGAGGTCACGCGAGTGCCGAGGCGGACGTTCCAGCATGCTTACGTACTTCTGAGAATGCGGGCTATCCCTCAGGACTTCGGACTCGTTCACGTTCACAATCATTCAAACCAATTGTGACGGGAGCGCTCACTCCTGGCAGCACATTGATGCCCGAACCGCAGTGCAATCTGAGAAGTAGAGATGATGTACCCATCTTCTGATCTTATACTAGAGCACTCGTACGGTTCGCGTCAATAACAAGCACATGAGCATGACCACGAAGACTACTTCGGAGCTTGAGGTTGTGATGCGTACGGGTCTACGTCTTGCCAGCCCTCACGGTCAGGAGCATTTTGGTCGACCTGCGTCGCGCAAGCCAGGAGGGTTTGTCATCAATGCGGCTGGTCAGCTGTTCAACAATATTCATCAAAGGCTCGCGATGTGATACTCGTTCTGCAGCTAGCTGGAATAGAGTATCTATCGAGCTTCAGCTATGGCACACTGACCATAGCATTGCACACCATGGCCAAGACATTGGATACGCACGAAGGTCGTCTCGTTCAGTAGAACTCAATCTCCTTCCTCAGGTGTGGTAGACTCCTTCCCATGGCTGGTGCTATTGCGGACATTATTGGACCACGACAGATCAGCGTAACTGGTTGCCTCCCTTCAGCAATGTTCGTCCTGGCTTGTGAGTTCCCACAGATGTCGGTTGCCCTCATCATGGTTTGACCGGCGACTGGCATTGCATACGCCATAACATTACCTTCCTGCGCATCACTGATCGCCGCAGGTATTGAGTCTTGCCCGCGCGTGCATACCAGCTTCGATTGCGTGGTGTTGCCTGGCACCAATGGGTGCTGGTGTGCTCCTCACGGTAGGTTTGTTATTGGTGTCTGCTAGCTTGACGCTTCGGATACAGACATTTGCGGGTGCTGTCTTCATCACCATCTCGCAGATCGGCGTGTCCAGCAGCTTGACGAACATGTCAATGATGTCCACCTTGGTCATCAACAACTCCTCTGTTCCGGACAAGAGCTCAGTGGAGACACTGAGGTGTAGCATTCTGGGCCATGGTCGCCTAGATGGTTAGCGCGTGTAGCATCGGCATCATAGGACTCCGTGGTCTTGGAACGGTCCCTCTCAAGTGACGGTGCGTGGTTTCCTAACAGGCAGTGTCTGGCTGTAGCATCGTCACACAAGGTTGTCTGCCGCCTTGCATCTCTTCGGTAGGGCGGCAGTGCTTGACACCCTGCCAGGGGTCAAGAATTTCTGGACACCACGAGTGAACGAGCCGCGCCTCTGCGCCGCAGAGACCCTGCACCATGGCTCTCTCAACCCAAGTGACGATACAAGCATTCCGACACAAGCAGTAATCGACGATGCGCCGTGGCGGACGTGCTGGAGTAATGCGTGACATACGATATATGTAGCGGATGCTCATCAGAAGACGTATAAATCAATTCAAAGCAGATGGTTGTAATGTGTATGTCCATTGCTAGCGCGCCTTCCCCTCGGCCTCAGGGTCAGAACGGTGAGCGTCCCCGCCGTCTTTTAGTCAATCATTGCACGAATTCACGTTATTGTTCATGCACAGGCGTTTCTACCTTGTCCCCTTTTCCATGCTTGCATCGAGCTTGATTATTTGCTGCTTGTCGCCCATCGTTTGAGGTAATGCTGTTCAAGCTTTCGCGGAAGTCTCACTGACCTGAGTCGCGAACGTAGTGACAATGGCGAACAATCAAGACAATCGTAACCGCCTACAGCTCAACTTTGGCTTCTCCAACCAGCAGGGACAGCAGCAGCAGCAGTCCTCCTTCACGGCAGAGCAGGCTCGAGCATATCCTACCACACCATCCACATTCCCACAGCCAGTAGCAGGACAAGAGGTCTGGGGAACACAATCACCGGCGACTGGCATCAACCAACAAGGATACTTCTCCAACTTCAACCCTTACCAGAGTCAGTTTCAACAAGGCGGCCTACAGTCACCACCACCGGTTGCTCAAGGACAGGGCTACCGCTCGCAAGCAGGTGCCTTTAACGAAGTCACCAATGGCTTTGCACAGCAGTTGAACCTGGGAGGCAGCACTCCACGCTCCGCCAGCCCTTACCACAGACAGCAGACACCCAATGGCACCTCTTCAAGACCTCGTACCGGGAATGGACAGCGTCCCACACAGGCTAGCTACCTCAGCGCTCCATCACAGCCAAGCATCTACGACGATGAGCCACCACAGAAGAACCCCGAGAAATATTCTGCTGCGATTACAGAGCGTGTGCGTCACCAGAAGTTGATGACGGCCGAGTTCTTCAAGGAGAACGTCGAGCGCGCGAAGAATCGAAATGAAAGGTGAGGGGAGAAGAGGAGTTACTCATGTGAGTGGTGGCTGACAAGGATACAGAGCACAAGAAGCCGAGAAAATCGCCACAGCCACAGACCTCTCAGACGCTCGCAAAGAGCAGAAGAAAAGCACGATGCGCAAATCAGAGGCTAATTTCCTTCGGTTCTTGCGAACTACTGAGAGACCCCAGAACTACCAGACACTCAAGATCATCGGCAAAGGAGCTTTCGGAGAGGTCAAGCTGGTACAGCGCAAGGCAGACGGCAGGATCTATGCTCTCAAGTCTCTCATCAAAGCCGAGATGGTCAGTCTATGGTGACTGATATGGCATGTTTGCTGACGATTTGCAGCACAAGAAAGATCAGCTAGCACACGTTCGTGCTGAGCGTGACATTCTCGCAAATGCCGACAGTCCTTGGCTTGTCAAGCTTCACACATCATTTCAAGATTCTACTTTCCTCTACATGCTTATGGAGTTCCTTCCAGGCGGAGACCTTATGACTATGCTTATTAAGTACGAGGTGTTCAGCGAAGACATCACCCGGTTCTACATGGCAGAAATCACAAATTCTATCGAAGCTGTGCACAAGCTTGGCTTCATTCATCGGTAGGGAGCCATGGCACTTCACTTCATGCTATAAATGCTAACAGACTTAGTGATATCAAGCCAGACAACATTCTACTGGACCGCGGTGGTCATGTCAAGCTGACTGATTTTGGTCTCTCTACTGGATTCTCCAAGGAGCACTCGGCATCGTACTACCAGCAGCTGATGGCGCCTAACCGGCCAAAGTCGATCAACCAGAACCGCAATTCTGTGAGTTTGGACCAGATTCAGTTGACAGTCTCGAACCGCAAGGAGATAAACACATGGCGCAAGTCTCGTCGTCAATTGGCGTACTCTACAGTCGGTACTCCTGACTATATCGCACCAGAAATCTTCAGCGGAAGAGGTTACGACAAGGGGTGCGATTGGTGGAGTGTGGGCACCATCATGTTCGAGTGTCTCATAGGATGGCCACCGTTCTGTGCTGAGGAGCCACATGATACCTACCGCAAGATTGTGGATTGGCCTCGTCATCTCCACTTCCCTCCGGACCACCATCTGAGCCCCGAGTCTGAGCACTTTATTAGAGGGTGAGTAAGCTCAGACTTTACAACGACAACACTGACAAGTATAGACTCATCTGTGATCCACAGAACCGTCTCGGTCGCGATCGTGGAGCTGCTGAGCTCAAAGAGCACCCATTCTTCCGTGGCGTCGAGTGGCATACTCTGAGGAAGATAAGAGCACCTTTCGAGCCCAAGCTGCAATCGAATGTCGACACCACCTATTTCCCTATCGATGAGATTCCGCAAGTCGACAACTCCGCACAGATGCGAGCTCAGGCTGAGGCTTCAGGCCAAGCGGACGATCCGACGATCAGTCTGCCATTCATCGGCTACACATACAAGCGTTTCGATGCTTTCCGTGGTAGCTGAGCTTGTAGACTTCCTTGTCAGGTCTGATGGCATTGACGTGGTGGCAATGTGTGGAGAACGAGGAGATGCATAGTGCTTTCTTTATGGTATCATGAACGACGATCACACAAGCGGCATTTTGATTTTTGAGACGAGAAGAGCTGAGGAGACAATGCCTCATCCACATGAAGGTTGGAGTGCTGGTGCTATGCTAGATGGGATGATTTCCTTTGTATCTGAGGCCGGGTAATCAGAAAACTCGAGTAACACAAGTTATCTCCTAGATGCTACCGAGTGCAGACTCTCACGCTTGTGGGAAATGTTCCACGTTGTGCTCGAAACATCTTCCTCCCACTTCCTGTAGTATCTCTTGGACCTCTACGACCTCAGTGTCAAGCTAGGATCTGCCAGCGACAGTACGCTGGTCTGAAGGGCTGTGTACGATTACCAGAGAGATCGCAGCAAGCCGGGCGAAATTTCAGGGTGTCTGTCGTGAAGTGCTTGTTGTGCAGTCGTTGCAGTAGTGGTCGTGATATGCCTTCACCATCCATCGTCATGGATCTAATATCGTGCCTTCCGCACACTACCATATGCTGAAGCTCCTTTGCAGCAAGAACAGGACATTATCTGAACAAGTCGTGCTTTTCACATGCGCTGTATGTAGTCGCACAACCTCCGTCAGTGCTTGTTCTCGTTCTTGAAGTATTCTCTTGTGTTGTAGCCTATCGCGCCTCGAACTGAATCATTCTGTACAGTGTGTCAGTACCCAGCACAACCACAACTTGTGTATCACTGCTCACCTGTTTGTGCGCTCCTTGTACAGGATTCTGTAGCCACACTCTTTGCATCTAATTGGATCGCCTCGCTTAAGCGTCACCTTAGCATCGCAATCACCGCAGAGATACTGGACCGCGCGGTTGGTGTCTTCGAAGGTGTTGGCGGAAGTGACAGCAAATGGATTCGTGGTCGCATTCTGTGATGAGCCACCTTGAGTCGTGGAAGGGTTGAAGTTTGGAGTGTATGCTTCTCGAGACATGGTGAGTTATGGCTGCTACTTGATGTTTGTAATGTGTATCGTGCTATGTACGAGTGTGTCGTGAATAGCAAGAGTAGAGTAGGATGGCCGATTTGCTTGTGAAGTTCTTCTAGGCTGACTGATCGCCGCATTCAGATATTGTTGCCTTAGGCTGCTGGCCAGCTCATGAAACTCGTACACCATTTTAGAGAGCACATCTACAATCTATCATTCTAGCACGGCATTACTCCAGATGAGGAATGATCCGCCCAGTCTTGGACAGCGTGTGAGTCTGCAGTTCGAGCCGGGAACAGTACGCTACGTCGGTAAGGTGGGCAACAAACCAGGCGACTGGCTTGGCATAGAATGGGACAACCCAGTGCGTGGTAAGAATGATGGCACACACGAGGGAGTAAGTTACTTCGAATGTAAGTCGTCTGGCTGCTTTTTCTTGCCTGTTGCTCACTCAACAGGCAGAAGCAAATCGGCCACTGCTGCATCGTTTCTCAGGCCGTCACAGTCATGGGATAGTGTGCGGACGTTCCTGGAAGCACTCACAGACAAGTATACCAAAGTTGAGGAGGCTCAGAGCGAGGCCATTTCCATCTCAAGGTCGAAACAGATCGAAGAGGTCGGCTTCCAGAAGTTTGCACAACGACAGGCCGAACTTCGAGGCATACATGTCCTCGTGCTTGCTCGCGCACAGATTGGAGCATCTTTACCGTCAGAGGATCGTCATAACATCACAAAGATATGCGCAAACATCACAGATCTGGATGTTGGAGGCAACTTGTATGAGCAACTGGACGACATCATACACCTATGCTCATTGCTGCCCAAGCTCAAGCGTTTGACTTTAGATGGCAGTCGACTCCTGGTTGCTACACATCCAGAGATGAAATTGGAAAAGGTGACAACTCTCAGTCTGTCAAGCACTTTGATGGACGAGACAGACCTCACACAGTGTTTGATGAGCTTTCCGCACGTGGAGGAGCTGAACTTCGTCGACAATGCCTTGACATCATGGCATTCTGGTCTTCTGCCTCACTCTTTGCGGTCAGTCAATCTTTCACACAACGACATCGGCTGGCTGGACCAGATATCAACGATCTTGGCACTGCCTCAACTGCAATCGCTCATCCTGAAGGACAACCAGATATGTGGCATCGCGAAAGAGCCAAGCAAGCAGCCGAGATTGCTGTCTAGCACACTCGTCGAACTGGACGTCGGTCGAAACCAGATTGAGGACTGGGAATTCTTTGACCATCTACTTGGCACTCTTCCAGCTCTGCGCAGCCTGCGTGTCACAGGCAACCCTCTGTATTCGAAGTTGCAGTCTGCGGAGCAGAAAGTTCTCGCTGCCGAGGATGGCTACATGCTGACAATCGCACGATTACCTTCCGTCCATACCTTGAACTACAGTACTGTGCGCGAGAAAGACAGACTCAACGCCGAAAAGTACTATCTAAGTCAAATCGCCATCGAGCTTTCAAGGTCAGATGTAGCGAAGACAACGGACATCCTTGCAAGGCACCCAAGGTGGACAGCACTTTGCGAAGAGTATGGTGAGCCTGACTTCCGACATGGTACGCACGATGAAGTCTACCCAAAGATCTTGGCCGCACGCCTTGTAAGCATTTGCTTCCATCTCACAACGGATACTGGCCTCGTGGAGTGGACAGCTGACATTCCGCGAGCGATCAACATCTACGCCTTGTACGGTCTGGTCGGCAAGAGGCTGGATATCATGCCAATACGTCTTCGTCTTATATGGCAGACTGGAGAGCGCGATCCCGTCAGCCACAAGCAGAACTACCATGGTCCAGAGTGGTGGGATAGCAGTGAGGACGAGGAAGATGTATCGCACGAAGCCTGGGCCATGAGAGACATACACTTAGTGCCAGGCACAAGAGCCGTCGGCACGTATCTGGAAGGTCGTAGTGCTGTTGTGCGAGTTGAGCTCCTTGATACCATGATATAACCATCAGAATGCACACCGTGCTGTTGGACTGCGGTTCAGGACGATAAATCAACAGAGTATCGCTGCTGTCACGATACCAGCCTTAAGCCTGCGGCTACATGGTTCGTGAATGGTAATCTCGTTTTCTCAGCGATATACTCTTGCTATAGATTGTGCCAGCCACGATTTTCCACTGTCCGAGGCCATCACAGGTGATGCGCTTAGTTCGACAACAAGGCTTTCCGCCGAGTGTCTGGACTTCGTCTTGACGACAAACACTAATCTCACGAGCGATCGTATGCATTCCGATACAACGGCCCATCGTATCCTCATCACAGGCGCCAGCGGATTCCTAGGGCGACAGCTTGTATGTGCAATCGCCAAAAAGCATCCGTCATGGCAGATCTCTGGTCTGGATCGAGTGTCACCACCGAGCGATGTCGAAGACGAATTAGAGCACTTCTTCCTCGCAGATGTCGCGAATATCCACCAACTTGAGGCTGCTTATCTGAATGGTCCGCCTCACCTCGTCATACATACGGCTGCCATCGTTCCAGCAAGAGGTGCTCGATATAGCACCAAGGCCTCAGACTGGGAGCACATCAAGGCCGTGAACTATGGCGGCACGATCAATGTATTCTCGACGGCAATGCGTGCTGGGTGCAGACGCTTCATCTATACATCGAGTGTCACAGCCGTTATGGACGATCTAGAGCACGATTACCATAATGCTGCTGAGAACACTGTGTGGCCAGCTCAATCGCTCCTGCACTATGGCCGATCCAAGTTATTGACCGAGACGTACATTCGTTCACTCAATCCCGCAGAGGTCAAGACGTGTATCCTTCGACCATGCACCATCTTCGGGCCGGAAGATACTGCAGTCATGAGTGTGCTACACGATCTGATTGCTAAGGGCGAGACATCTTTTGTTGTTGGAGACGGCAATAACCTCTCTGACTGGATGTACATTGACAATGCCGTACACGCGCATGTGCTGACCGCTGAGAACATGCTTTCCTCTGCGACAGCAGCAGGACATACCATTTACATCACCAACCACGAGCCGGTATACTTCTGGGACTTCTTGGCTTTTGTGTGGGCTCAATTTGGTCACCAAGCTCCTTTCCGCGTGTTCATACCAGCGTACCTGGCTTTTCTGGTAGCTTATATGCTGGAGCTGGTCACAATGCTGACGCAAAAGCCTGCAACACTTACCTCTGGTAGTGTGAAGGACGGTGTAAGGACGTTCTTCGTCAACAACGACAAGGCGATCGACATTCTTGGGTATCGTCCGGTCATCAGCCTCGCTGAAGGCGTTAGACGAGCGTGTGAAGGATATAAAGAGCATCTGAAGGCTCGTCGATAGCTCGATCTCGCGGATGAGATGATATAGCTAGGCGAAAGTCCTACAGGTCAGACGAGTGAGTTGACATTGTCCTCGAAAGGTTAGCTATCAAAGGGCTGCGCCTAAGTCTCTTTGGCCTCGACAATAGTGAGCAGGTGATCACAATGACATTGCAGGTCTGCCACATAGTGGTCGAGCAGATCCCAAACAAAGCGCATCTACGCTTCGTGGTTCGTCGTTGGTATCGACTACGATGCCGCGCCATGCAAGTTCTCACGAGCCAGCGACACCAGCAACAGGTAGTTGTAACACACATTGGCCCCGGAGGCAGATGGTGACATGTTGGAGTATGTACAAACAAACGACAAGTTGTCAATGATTTTGCCGTACTTATTCAGCGGGCGGTGAGAGATCCACGCGCCGACGCGTTTGCATGACAAACCAACACTCGCAACACATCCAACACAAAGCACCATGCGAGCCACCACCATACTAGGGCAATGGTGCATACGGACCACGCTGTTCACGCGGCCTGGTTGCTCACTGTGCATTGACGCCAAAAATGTGCTGGACCGGGTTTGGAAACGTCGTCCGTTCGAGTTTACACAAATCGACATTGCACAGCCTCAAAACAAGAAGTGGAAGGAAATCTACGACTTCGATGTACCAGTGGTAGGCTACAGGATGCCAGCACATCATCTTCCCTGTCACGCTGACTTGGCTAGGTCCATGTCGACAAAGTCAAAGAGAATCAGCTCACCTTTGAGACCTCGATAGCCGCCGGCAAGCTCATGCATCGTTTCACTGAGACTCAGCTGGAGAAGCTTATGGACGACGAGATGATGAAGCCAGCAGACGATGACTGATGATAGGATGCATCGACAGAATCCTCCTCAACAAGCAGCAATGCGGCACGTCTTCATCTTGACGGTGATGACCAACCGATTCTCCCCACAGGTTGTCAGAGCTCAGTCACATGCAGAGCCATGCCAATCATCCCTCGACAGCAGAGGCATCTACGCCGCAATATGCAAGCCCGTCACGCTCACCATATTCGAAGATTGCAGCTCGAGGTCAGCAAAATAAGCTTCGCGTAGATCTGTTTAGTGCGGCGGCTATGCATATTATTAGTGCAAGCTTCGACCTCATCTTCCGCTTGCGGCTCTCCCTCACTCAATTTCTCGAGCGCGACAGCATCAGCGCAATGCTTCAATGCTTGTACGAGCTCCAGTGGTAGCACACACGGTAGGCACATAACTTGTGCACGATCCAGCCAGGATGCGTACCGAACATAACAAGACTACGGGTGAGAAGTCAGAGGAGAACGATCTAGGCCAGCTGAATCCTACGTTTCATGTTTGTCTGAGATCCTGCGCATAGTTGGGAGAACGTTTTCGTGGCTTTACTCACAAGCTGCCAACTACCTGTGTATCACAGTCTGCGCCGCAACGCTACTATTTACAGGTGGTTAGGTTAGGCCGGACATCATGAAGGACAATGTTTCGCTTGGCCATATATCATTGGTGTCCCCTTGCTGTCCCACGACAGATCACATCGACACACACTCATAGTGAACAGCAACTGCTGGCTCGGTCCAGCTCTTCAAAAACCCTAGCTTATCACGAAAGCATCCGATAATGACACACGGATCTGATACGGGCTATTTGCCCATGTTCAAGAGTCCTCTCTTGACAGAGGAGGAGAAGAATTCTTTATCACAGCACACAACACATACATCGATACCAAGCGCGGTGCATGTGAGAAAGACCCCACAGCACCATGAGGGATCCATAGGCTCAAATGATGCTCAAGACGAACAAACAGAAGATCAAGACGACATACCAGCATTTCGACGACATGCTGAGGCAACCAACGCTGAGCTGTTCTATGATCTCTTCTTCGTAGCCAATCTCACGGTGTTCACGAACATTCACGAGCTCAACGACATCACGACCTTCAGGCAATTCGTCGGCTTCTTCGCTGTACTTTGGATGACGTGGTATCAGGTTTCGCTCTACGATGTCCGCTTCAGCTCAGACAGTCTCTTCGATCGCATTGCCAAAGCTATGCAGTTCGGTGTCATGATCGGTTTCGCTGTCATCGGACCACGCTTCAACGTTGGTGCTTCCCAACAAGGCGGTAACAGCAACACTGGTGCTGGTGAGCCCCCATATTGGGAGACCTTTAGGGCTCTCTGCCTCATTCTCATGGTCAGCCGACTCGTCCTCGTCTTTCAGTATATCCAGGCACTCTTCTTTGCACGCAAGTACAAAAAGACGCAACTGCCACTGGCCTCGCTCGCTGGAGTCTACCTCGTAGCGTCCATCATCTACCTTGGTCTTTTCTACGCTTTCAAGCCAACTGACAGCAAAGCCTACGTCGCTTGGTATGTCGTGGCTTTGGCAGAGACCGTCATTGCAACGGCTATCTCGACTGTCTGGCGAATCGTCTCTTTCAAGGGCACACACCTGGTGCAACGCATGAGTCTACTCACGCTCATATTTCTGGGTGAAGGCATCATCGTCGTGGCCAAGAAGAGCCAGTTGATCTTTGGCACAACCGTGTTTGGCCCTACACCAGTCAACATCGGTAGTGTCGTGTGCGCAATTGCGATCCTATACTTCTTGTACATGCTCTACTTCGACTGGATCGAGGAGGAGCATTTTGGAACGATCCGTCAACAGATCTGGGCCTTTCTACACTTCCCACTGCACCTTGCTCTTGTCGTTGGAGTGGTGGGCGTAGCGCAGGTGTTCAGCTGGACTGCTGGTTATAACGCGTTCAACAATCTCCCAGACATTATCACCAATTTCCCGCTCAATGGCACGCAAAGGTCATTGATGATGCTACAAAGACCTTAGCAAGTTTGTCAACGTCACGCAGAAGGCAGCAGTCAAGGGTATCACATACCAGCAGATGGATGCTTGGTACCTGAATCGTGCTTCGCTCAAGGAAGAGCTGGCTGATTTGCGTAATCTGACACTTCCTCCTGAGAACAGACAAGTTGTTCTTATCAAGGTCGTTCTGCAACTGAGCGAGTCTTTCTTCGACATCGCTGGATTTACGCCGCCCGAGCATCAAGAAAGGTATACAGGCGATGACTTGTCAGAAATCTTTGAGAGCTGGGCCATCTACGGTAAGTCACAGCAACAAAGTTGTGTCCGAAGTGACTGACATTGGCTACAGTACGAGCGCAGGCAGAGGTCTTCACACTGACCTACGTCTACTTCTTCGTTGCCCTCGGCTTGGTTGTCGTACTGATTGGGTTGATTGCAATGCTCAGCAAGCATAGCAAAACCATGATCCACTGGGCGCGACTTGCGGTCAATGTAGTCATCGGTTCAGTCATATGCCTCATCTCTACCCTCGCTGTTCAAACGATTCAACAAAATGCGTAGGTCTTACTGCAGACCTTCTATACAGGTTGGAAAGCTAACATCAAGCTAGACTCTCGTACGAAGACTATGCTGCTCTGCCGGACACTGCAAGTCCTTTCGACAACTACGTCGCAAGTCCCTGGATGTTGCCCACGGTCACGCTACTCTTATTCTTGGCCGTGCTTCTCAACAATATCAAGATCCGAGCACCTTGGCGACCATTTCAAAGAGGCGGGCACAAGACTTTCTTTGGACACAAGTCTCTCTTCGGTAAGAGGAAGGCGAGCCAAGCGAATGAGATCACATATGCGTAGACCAAATCTCGTCATGCGACGGTCTCGAGCAGGCTTCTTTGAGTGATACTCTGTGGTAAACAAATGGCATCAACGAGGATCATGGCAGCTTGTAGTATGCTCTGAATGCAATAGCCTCAATGACTGCCTGTCTGTGATTGAGATTCTACCTCCCATGATGCTACAGTATAAGAAGAAGATACGTCTCCAAGCAATGGCGGAAGTCAAGGTATGTCAGTCTCACGAAGAAGTGATCGTGAGGTTTGGAGAACAATACGCAATATTCAGCATGACGTGCACTGCTCACTTTTTTTCCGTCTTGGACGAACCCAGCTACCAACGATCGCTCACCACAATAGTCTGAGGTCTACTACACTTCCAAGCAACGCTGATCTGTGTAAGCTATTAGCACACCACGATGGCAGCTCAGAAGTGTGTCCATCGAGGCTGTGGAAAGCTATTCACCGACTCGAACGAAGAGTGCAGCTTCCACTGTAAGTGCAGTCTCACGTCTATGCAGGACTTGTGCTTACGACGCTGATCTCTCAGCAGGAACACCAGTGTTCCACGAAGGTCAGAAAGGCTATAAATGCTGCAAACCGCGAGTCCTGACGTTCGACGAGTTCCTCACGATACCGCCATGCACAACCGGCAAGCACACCACTGTCGACGATACACCAGCACCTCTTCAAGTGGACGCTACAGCTGAGGCGCGCAGCACAGAAGCCAAGATCAAGGCTGCGGCACCAGTCGATGGCAACACTGCCCTGCCGCCGCCTGTTCCTAGGCAAGCAATCAATGCACAACCTCCTCAGCCCAGTGCTAGTCCTGCACCACCAGAAGAGGAGAGCGATAATGCCACAGCACAGCCCAAAGATGGCGTAACATGCAAGAGGAAAGGATGCGATGCAGTGTACAAAAGTGGCCAGGATCGGAGTGCTGAAGAGTGTGTGCATCATCCGGGAGCGCCAATATTCCACGAAGGAAGCAAAGGCTACTCGTGCTGCAAGAGGAGGGTACTGGAGTTCGACGACTTCATGCGTATGCCAGGTTGCAAGACGAAGACCAGACATCTGTTCGTGGGCAAGCCTAAGCCTGCAGGAGTGGAGGAGGCTGTCAAAGAGGTCAGAAGTGACTTCTACCAGACGCCGACGACGGTCATTGCTTCCCTCTTTCTCAAGAAGATCGATAAGGAGCAGTCAAAGGTGGCCTTCGATCAAACGAGTCAGTCGGTGGAGCTGGACCTGCATACCACCGATCAGAAGCACTACAAGAACACTGTGGAACTCTTTGGAGCTATAGATGCAGAACGGAGCTCTTTCAGAATTCTAGGCACCAAGCTCGAGCTGAGCATTGCAAAAGCCGATGGTGCTGGATGGCCAGTTCTGCGCAGGACTGATCAGCATACTGGAGAGATTATACAAGCTGGTCGAGCAGGAAGATTGGAACGCTGATATGGATGTGAGCGTAACAAGTGAGAGTCGTACACAAGGGTCGTGTCTATCTCGTGAATGCTGTCTCTCGCGTGGACTGCTGTCTGTCACAAGGAAATGACACTGTGACGGCTCAGCCACATTTCGATCGCGCTGGTGTTACTTTCCAGCCGTTCGAATCAACGAGTCGGATGGCTATCTTTGTGTACGACATACCCAGAATATCATTCCTGGCGCTCGTCCTCGATTGATGCCTCTATCTCAGAGTTCCCAAGTGCATTCAGACGATGCAAATGGAGTACACGGAGACACCGAATCAATCTTATGGTCGCAGCAGCTCCACGCAGGCTCTCTGAAGTAAAGAAGTCATATGTAGGGGTATCATTTGGACCTAGCGGGTCGCTATGAACCTATGTCAGGTTATAAGCTAGGTCTGACTGCTGTACTTCAGTAATGCCGCAAATGCATCATGTCGTGTCTACTGCTGCGCCCATCTCCGTTCTCGAAGCGGCATTTCTCTCCCATCTCGAGCTCGCGAGCCGTCGTCCTCGCTCTTCCAAGCCCAATACTCGCCAAGACGAATCTGGGCATACTCAGCATAGTTGAAGTCGATCTGACTGATCTCAGCTTGTATCAGAGACCAAACACCCCAGTAGAAGCCGGGTAGACCACGGCATGCGTCGACCTGGTCGTAGAGCTGGGTTATGGCAGCTTTCATATCAATCTCAACACCAGGATGTTCGAGCTCGGCGATAGCCTCCTGGTAGAAGGACAACACGTAATGTTGTATGAAGTCTCGTCGCACAGATCGTGTGGGACAAGCAGAGTGATCGCAGTCGAAGCCAGCCCATTCCGCGAAGTGGTTGGCAATATCAAAAGCAGCAGGACTTGGTGTGGCATACTCGTAATCGATAAAGGATACAGGTCTTTCGGCACCCAGCTGCTTTTCAGACTGTATGATGACGTTTCCAGAGAGCAGATCGCAGTGGCCGAAGACAAGGCTCTTTCCTAGAAGACCAGGCAATTGACCAAATCGCTGCTCAAGAGATTCGAGCTCCAAAGTAAGCGTTCGTTTCTGCTCTTGTTGCTCTGTTGTCCTTTGTGGAACAGCATTAAGCCATTGGTGCATGACTGTCCACAAGCTGGGTGTAACCTTGGCTGCTACATGGCCGTTACTCACACCGTTCGTGCTCAGTTCTTCGCTGATCTCGGTTATGGGCACCACAGCGTGCCATTGTCCCAGCCGCCTGGCTACCTGACGGTAGACTTCTTCCTTCCGTAGATCCTGCGGTGCGCATACATCTCCCTCGACGAAACGGTACATCAGACCATTGTCGAAGCGAGCAAGGAGCGCAGGTGCCAGGCCTCGTTTCGATAGAGCTCCATGAGCTTTGATCTCACGGTTTCTGTCGATCAAGACATCTGTCCCTTGCCCATATGCTCTCAACAGTATGGCTTCTTGGTCAACCTCTGAGCTCGTCTTCCCTGGTCTCTTCTTGGTAGCTTTCGTCAAGGTGTTTGTGATGCCGTCCGTGAATCGGTGGAACACTACAGGTCCCTCGTTTTCATCCTTCCATTCCGGTGCATATGCCTGCACGAGCTGTAACGCGGACTCGTCTGGGCTGGAATTGTCGAAGGTAAGAGGTATGTATGGGATATCGAGGTTCACAAGATCCTGTGAGTTATTCTGATGGCCATCATGAGCAGCAGACGACATGAATGTTGCTGTTGCAAGGAGGTCTGTAGATCAGGGTGTTCTGGGTCAATGCGAACTTCGTTTCAACTGCCAGCATGTCGCGACTATACGTGGATTCGGATGAGGAGGGTGTCTGACTGAAGTAAGAACACAAGTGAAATGAGATCAGTGCAGACGATGCGTGTAGGAAGAGAGGATATACTCCTAAAGATGTTACAATGGTGTCCGAACAATTTTCGAGCAGCAGCCGCTGTCTCATGCCCCACGCGCCATTGAACTTCTTGGACGTTCCAGAAAGGAGTACTCTCCTATAGCCACGACCAACCATGATCCTTGACAAGAGAACAGAAGAGCTGTCAAAGTGGGCACGACAAGCATTGGCAGCAGTAGTCGCGGGCAGACACAGCTGACATTGGACGAGTGCATCCTTCACGTGGCTGTATGTACTGTGACACCGTCTCACTACGTCATGCAAACCGAGCAGGCCGAGCAGTGCGCTGTAACACTCCTCAGCCAGCACACACCTCTGCTGCATTCACATCTGTGATTCGAGAGATGCGATCGTTGTCCCCCGGCTCGATGAGATCGAACAGCAGGCATGATTTGATGGAGACTCCTATCGTTCATGCATTGCGGGAACCTCAACCTAAGCGCATCGACGAGTCTGGAGCTCAAGGCTTATCTCTGCCCTTGATCCTATCTAGCGAGCATATCCTTTATCTCTTATCCATGATCCTCCCAGCACCATAGCCACCGGCTTTCAACAAGCATGGCGGTTGGCTAGCTATGAAGCCCTGGTCTCATAGTCAAACAGATGACTTTGGCTCCAGCCTTGAGCGCAGTGATCACATTGATAAGGCTAACTCTCGAGCGCACATGGTCGATGGCTGCATTGGATCAGTACATCATGCCTGGTCGAGCTCTATCTCGTCTTTCCTTTCCGTCTTATGGATCACAGTCTGTGACAATAAGCGTCCTGTCAATTGCTTCACGTCACCAGCGATGTCCTCTCAGAACGATGAGAGCACTCCCTTGCTCTCCGCTGCTGATGCGTATAGACGAGTGAGCAAGGTCATATTCCACGATGAAGAAGCTAGCTCCGTCATACGCAGTCATGTCACGATCGAAGAGCTCAAAATGGGCAACAGTGCTGTTGGAGAGAGGTTACCATACAACGACTACACAACCATCGATTGGCTTCACGATCTTGTGTGTCTGCATCTCCTACTTTTACGAACACTAGACTAATCTTCCTGACAGGTCAAGGATTCCTACCGATTGAGGTGGATTCACGAGCGCACTGGACTTCGATTCAAAGCAATCAGTATCTTCGACGATGCTTCAGGATGGATTGCAGCTGCTGTTATTGGTACTCTCACCGCATGTGTTGCCTTCCTTGTCGACATCGCAGCGGCCACAGTAAGCGATTGGAAGCTTGGCTATTGTACTCGCAATCCATTCATGAGCCGTGAGGCTTGCTGCCTCGACAAGACGCCTTTCCTGTCTGTATCGTCTCCACTCGAAGCTGGCCTAGAATGCCCACACTTTCAAGAATGGTCGTCAAACTGGTGGACTTCATTCGCGATCTATGCTGCTCTGGCTCTTGTGTTTGGAACCATCAGCTCAAGCGCCACCATGCTTACCAAGAGATCACTCCCAACTGCAGAGACGACCTACGGTGAATCTGGACTCGAGACGACTATACCGGTTGCTGCTGCTGGAAGTAAGAGCATGTATATGGCTGCTGGCTCTGGTATCCCCGAGATCAAGACTATCCTCTCTGGCTTCGTGATACCCAACTTCTTGGACTTCAAAGTACTCTTTGTCAAGGGCTTCGGCGCAGTCTTTGCTGTATCCACGGGCATGTGTCTTGGCAAGGAAGGTCCATTCGTGCACATCTCTACCTGCGTAGGCTATCTGGTCGCCAGACTCTTTCCGAAGTACCGCGACAACGGTCGTAAGATGCGAGAGATGTTGTCAGCAGCTTGCGCATCTGGCTTGAGTGTTGCTTTTGGTGCGCCTATTGGTGGTGTTCTGTTCGCCTACGAGGAGATATCGACCTACTTTCCCCGAAAAGTCCTATGGCGAGCCTTTCTGTGCTCTTTGTTCGCGGCAATGGTGCTCAAGGCGCTCAATCCTACAGGCACCGGCAAGCTTGTGCTCTTCGAGACACATTACGGTACATCCTACGAAGCCATACACTACCTGGTCTTCGTCCTGCTGGGTGTCGCGGGTGGCATATTCGGAGGACTGTTCTGCAAGCTCAACTTCATCTGGTCCAAATGGTTCAGAAGCTTCCCGATCATCAAGAATCATCCTGTCTTCGAAGTGTTCTTGATCGTTGCGGCGACAGTCCTTTTACAGTATCCGAATCCTCTGATTCGAGAGCCAGGCGATCTGGTCATCAGGAATCTGCTTGTCGATTGCCGCGACGACGCATCTACTCATACATGGCTGTGTCAGCAGGAGGCACAGGGTAGTGGCTCGTACGTCGGCTATCTCATCTACGGCACATTGACGAAGCTGGTTCTCACAATCATCACATTCGGAATCAAAGTCCCTTCGGGCGTGATCATACCTGCACTGGATGGTGGAGCGCTCTTTGGTCGTCTGGTAGGCCAGATCGTGCCGGACATCTCACCTGGCATTTTCGCTATGGTGGGAGCAGCAGCATTCCTGGCAGGCGTTTCTAGGATGACCATCTCATTGGGCGTCATCATGTTCGAACTCACTGGCGAGCTCGAATACATCGTCCCACACATGATTGCAATCCTGGTGGCCAAGTGGGTAGCAGACTCAATCGGACGAGAAGGAGTGTACGATCTCGCTCAGGCCGTGCTAGGCCATCCCTTCCTGGATCTTGACCACAGCATGCAATTCGTTCAGCGTACCAATGCGCTGGTTGAAGAACTCATACCACCGCGTCAGACAATGGACGAGATCACTGTCAATGTGCCCAGTAGCAACAAGGTGCCACGCAAACTGCTCGAGGAGAAGCTGTCACAGCTCAAGGATCGTGGTCTCATGGACGCAGGTCTTGTCTTGGTCCAGCACGGCGGCATGCTACAAGGCTACCTCGCAGAGGGTGAGCTCGAATTTGGTCTCAAGGAGCTTGGAGAGGTATACCCAGCCACTGCCGAAGTAAGATTGCTTGGACACGCTGAGGAAGGCGACTTCGACTTGTCCAGCTTCGTTGATCGCACGCCTCTAACCGTGTGCGCTCAAGCGCCGATGGAGTATGCCATCGAGATGTTTGGTAAGCTCGGTCTGCGACACTTGATGGTCTTAGAGGAAGGAACTGGAAGACTTGTTGGTGTCATCATTAAGAAAAGGATAATAGCCTACCTGGATGCTTTGAGGCATGATGAATAACCTGTACACGATTCCCATCGCTTGCTGTCTCAGATCAATCGCTCATGTGGTTCTCTCCATGGCACGCCTAGGATCTCGAAGATCTTGCGCTCATCTCGACCTTCGACGATTGTACCTTGAGTGACTCGCTCTCGGTTCTTGCCTCTTATGACATCTCGCCAAAGGCCATGCTGGTTCAGCCGGAGACCTTTCTTGCTAGCAAGAAGTCGCATACTGCGATTGAATATGTCATTGCCGGTAAAGTAAATCATGGCCGCACCAAGCTCGACGGCGGGCACCAGAAGGAAGTCTAGCCGGCGGTGGACCTTGGAAGACTCCAAACGAGAGACTCCAAGCCATTTCGAACCATCTCCAAGGCCGATCTTGGACAGGGTAGCAGTGATGAAACCTTGCTCTTCCAACCGTGGGATGATCGTATCATTGACGACTTCGCGCATCTTTTCAATGCTCCAAGCAGGATGCGTGATGACACAGTCGATGTCGCTAGAAACAGCAGCACCACGTCGATATGAACCACCAATGATGAGTTCAAAGGCTGGGTCTTCATTCAGGAGACATTGACGTACAATAGCACCGTGCTGTTCGACCTCCGCTCTCGGAATGCGAAGATTGAAGTCTTCAAAGTGCTTGATCCCAACTTTTTGACCACTTGTCAGTGTTCCTTTGACTCTCTTCTCCTGCTCGAGCAGATCTTCCAATGTCCTGTGTCCAGCTCGTACCCATCCGCTGGCTCGCGCATAGCCTACATCATAGACCTGCATGAAGAGCTGCAATGCTTGGTCACCAGGTTCTGCTTGTGCATGATCGAGTCGACGCAACCTATGCGTGAAGGCGATCTCCTCTATCTTGTCTGCTAAGCGCGCTCCGATGTTTGGTATTGCTAGTGCTTGATCCTTGGTTACGATCTTGGTCGGACGGTTTCGCAATGAGGCTATGCCTTTGCGATATGCTCTCAATCTCCATTCATCGCCTACTCGTCCATAGTAGTCCGCCATCTGCTGGAGAACCTTGATGACTTCGGCGTTGGGCCCATTGTCGCTGTCTCCGGTGTGGGCTGTCATGCACTGAAACCTGTCGAACTCCGTGAGCAATTTCTTCGTGCCCGGCCGGACGTCCGTTGAAGACACCAGCTCGCCATCGTGACTCGTGACGGCACGACCTGAGCTGCTAGGCTGGCGGTCGGAGTCGGAGTCGGAGTCTTCGAGAGGTACGTCTGTAAATTGTTTTGCTTGAGTGACTAGGTCCCGAAATTCTTCTGGCAGAGAAGCCATATTGTCAGCAAGGATTGTAGGTTCTGTATGCATGTCGTGGTGTGTTCGATCGGCTTGTGTGCTTGCTGCATCTGGCAGATTGGGAGCATCAGCTACTGCTTCTGGTGTGCTTGCTGTTGTGGCTTTAGATGCTTTGCCTGCTGACTTCAGGACAAGTGAATCGTCAGAGATCAAGCTAAGCACTGTATCAGTATCGACAGCAGCTTCAGCCGGTTGTGCACGTAAACCACGTACTGTGAACATGGTGCGTGAAGTGTCCAGTAGTGTCCGGTATGATAGACATTCGGCAGGCCAGACTTCGTTCACTACTGCTATATCATCTGGGATGGCTGAAAGTTCCAGATGCTTGAGTAATGTGGCATAATCCAAATTGATATCTACAATGACATGCGTGACGAAGCGGTTCCAGTCCTTCTGCCAGCTAGCTCCATATTCGAGCGCTTTGGTGATGCGTAGACGCCTCGCAAGGTTGGTATCGTTGTTTGGGAAAAAGTAGAATTGCAGCCCTGCAAAGATGCGCTGTGCTTCTGGTGCAAGCTTGATCACATCTTTGTCCTTGCGTTTAGAGGTCGTGCGAGGAATGGCCGAGGGTGGTGGAGCGCTAAGCGTAGGCGGTTGAGCAACAACTGGCTCTGACTGAGCTGGCTGGGCAGCTCTGTTCACTTTCAGGGGCGGATTGCCCTCGTCTCCAACAGTAGAACCTTTGCATGGCGGCTCTTGGACGATGGCAGGAGGCAACCGTGGCTGCTTGGGCAATCGTACTGGTTCTCTAGCTGCTCGGTCGAATATGGCCTTTGAGGCTTGCAGTCCAAGATCGATTTCGCCATCGCTCTTCTCAAGCAGACTGAATGTGTCGTAGAAACCACGCTTTCTTTCAAGTTTCTCGTCCTCGTCGACGGTCATGATGGTTTCGATTCTGGATCGTCAGTGGTCGCTGCTGGCAGATACTTATCCATGATGGATTGAGACTTGCTATCATGCTAAGTAGCATCTACTCGTGATATTCGGCTGCTTGTGAAAGAAAGTGGAAGTGGCTGATCATACGCCCTAAGTGAAGACACCCAAGAAAAGTGGGGCCCAAAAATGAAGTCGCGTTGACGCGTTCTCTCCTCGCAGTAACAATCAACTGACAAAGACGACAAGCTCGTCAGGTGGCTATGTATGGCGAGCAGGGCAACAAGCTTGTCGTCGATGCCAAACGCATTCAGAACTTAGCGCATCTGCCACCATATGCTACGACAACAGTGCGTGCGGTGACGAAAGAAGTGCGAGATCTTGATCTCGAGGTCAGCAATCTACTTGCACCGTACAACAGCAATGCGACCCAGGGAAGTAATGGCACCCAGTTCAAGTCCTCCTTCAATCCTGCAGAGGATCCTGCTACAGCATGCTCCTTGCTAGTCAATCATCTCAGCATGAGACGGAACAAACGCTGCCTCCTAGCCTATCACCGCACACGCACAGACAAGCTTGAAGAGATGTGCTGGTCTGGTTTGGATGTGCTTGAAGCACAGCAGGCTGGCCGGAATGCATCCTCTGGTCCATCGTCTTCTCTGAGCGCTGAAGAAGAGCAGTACTTCCATCAGTACAGCGACCTGCTTGCTGCATACAAAGGCCAATGGACCGACATCGACCTCACTGGCAGCCTCGACCCTCCGAGAGACATCTTCATTGATGTGAGAGTGTTGAAGGATGCCGGAGAGATACAGACCGAGTATGGCAGCATCACTCTGACAAAGAACAGTCAATTCTATGTCCGACAAGGAGATGTCGAGCGATTGATACAGCAAGGCTACTTGCAACGCCTGAACTGAATGTACCTCAAGCGGTTGCGCGCTCTTACGTTGCATGATATACAGGATGGGTTGAGACTGATGGACATCTTCGCCAACGACAGCTATCTTTTAGCTACCGAGGCATTACAGGAACATCTGCAAGATGACAGGTTGCCCTGCTGCATAAGAGGTCTAAGCCAGTGCTGATTTGAGCGTATGTCAGCACATTGTGCAGTTGAATGATGAAGAATTACTTACGCATTATCGAATGGACGTTGCCGACAACGACGATGCGTGAGTCTCAGAACTATGCTTACCACAAAATCTGGGATCACAGGCACTCTTCAATGTACAGTCATCGCAACTGAGCTCGAATCAAGCTCATTGCAATCTTTCGACCAACCAGCAGGGTCTCAATTGTACAAGAAGGCAAATTCTCCTATAGTCGTCCAGCGTCGGCGACAGATCTTTGAGCATATAAGAGAACATGTCTCGACGTTTGTAACTGGGTACTCTTCACATCGAGACCCACGCATCGACAACTCGCTCAGTCTTTTTGCAAGTGCACATACAGTAGAGAATCATCCGGCTATACGGCGGACAGCACAATTACATCATAGTCAACGACAACATCATTCACAACAGAAAGGTCAAGATGGCTCCTATTTGCGCGCTCGCGGTCAGCGGTATACTGTTCTTCTCGATCTCTCACGCTATTGTTCTGCCAGCTAGCGACTTCGGCCAAGTATCCATCACACCAGCACACCTGGCCTGTTCCAAGAACGCATCGAGAACGTTTGAGACAGAGGCCACTATGGTGAACAGTGCGGTCCTCGAACGCCGGTCGGTAGTGGTAGGGTCCCGACCTGAATGGCTTGACTGCCATCGCCTGAAGCATGCCAGCCAATGGGGTGATGTGTTCACTGGGTGCTACTATGGAGACACACCTGATGGCTACCCAGCGAGCGAAAAGGACCACTTCCGAGAGCAGCTCACGGAGCTGATCAGGATATCCGTTGGCACTGGCACCGTCACAGATCGATTCCATCCAGACATCAACAACTATCCTCGCTGGTTATGCACTGGAGAAGAGAACAAGAGACTCTGCGTGTCATGGTCGGACACTCTACTTGCTCATATTGAGCCAGATATGTCCAAGATCGCAATCGAAAAGGCACAGCAATGTCTCTACAAGCACGGCTACAGCTCTGAAATAGCTCTATTCACATTTACTGGCAAGCGCGTAAACATCTGCATTACCAGTAAGCCTGGCGAGTGTGAGAGAGCTCTATGTGAGGACTCACGAGTCGAGACTGGGCAGGTCAACGAACGACAGTAACAATAACCTGATTGTCGCTGTCACAATCTGGCAAGACAAGTGGACGGCACGACAATTGTCAGTGTTCCTGTCCTGAGGTCTTGAACTGCACACACACATTGGAGAGACAGCAAGCTTTCGCCATAAGGATCATTGAGGCAATACGGCTACACTGGTGGCTGCTGTATAACAATACACCTGGTACATCAACAGGACTCCCAGAACGAACCTCGCATTTAGGCACGCACAGCGGCTCCAGACACAACTTTTGCACCAACATGTGGTGACAGTCTCAGGCAACCATCGTCCCTCGCGCGGTCCAGCCATCATCCTCGATCGAACATCTCCAAGGGCACAGCCTCGTGTCCTGCCAAGATGACTTGC
This sequence comes from Peltaster fructicola, assembly GCA_001592805.2. NCBI lineage: Eukaryota > Fungi > Ascomycota > Dothideomycetes > Peltaster > Peltaster fructicola. Next base: position 719,241 of record CP051143.1, read on the forward strand.
TCATGCCACTGCCACTCTACGGCGATCTTCCCAGAGACACTATCTTCCTTACTAGCGTCAGAAGTGTCGCCCTTGACTTAGGAACTTTGGAGCTGAAGAAGGACATGATTGACGACATCGTACGACAGATGAAGAACACATGGTACTTCAGGAAGGCAGACGGGACCTACTTGTCAGCATCAACCACGAACACGAGCGTTGAACGGTGGCCAGCGAGATCTATCTGGGACGGCAAGAGATGGGTTCGAGATGAGACTGAGCCAGGCTTTGTTTGGTACTGTGAGTCACGTCTGTGCTGGCAACGATTCTCGCTGATGTGAACATGATAGTTGTTGCAACTGTCTGCTTCAGATACGAGCGCGGGTTCACCACAGAGAGAAAGGCATTAACACTGGACTTGCAGGCAACTGCTATTTCGAGCAGGTCTTTTGCATGGTCGAGGCCCACAGCGTTCGTCTACAAATATCTACTTGAGAGTCTAGGTTTGCCAGTAGATACACCTACCGTTGATACATGTAACAAAATCCCATACGCGGACATTCCTCGACTGTCCAACCTAGAGTCTATGGCGTCAGAAAAGAGAAGAGACTCAGCCATATGACTTGACGGACCTGAAAGCCGAGACGGGAGTTCAGACATGGCTCATGTTAGCAAAGAGGCGCCTATATGGGCCAAGCCTCAAGGTAGTTGAGCAGACGTGATGTAGTACAATGCAATTGGCGAAGGATCAAGCTCATACCTTGGACGTCTATGCTCAGCGCATGAATACGTTCGAGGTCATCTTCTGTCTTAATCATTATCCTTTGACAACGAGGATCTGCTCTTGAAAAGTGGCAAGCTGAGTCTTGGCATGGCTCATGCTTCTTGGACATTTCCCAAAGCAGGTTAGTTGCTGAAGGCAAGACTATACAACGCCGAACAGACCACGAGCGTGCATATATCACAGCACGCAGTGCCCACGAGGTGATGCGCAGATAGAGCCGACGATTTGCCAACAAGTCTGTGCAGTCTCGACCCATTCAACCTTGTGCAACGATGTTGTATTGAACACCTATCATCTCGCAAGCCCACCAGGGCAAGACGACAGACTGCACTCGCCATCATGGACACAGAAGGAGGTGCCTCACAGTCGCTCTCTCAGCCGAGCAACTCAACACATCCATCAGGGGTAGATAACGATATCGTGGCGGCAGAGCTTGAGCTGTCTTCAACTGTGAAGCGCAAGCGTGGCGATTCGACAAACAGTTTTGAAGGAGACCTGACACTAGCGGCTCATGCTGAGCTCTCACCAGCTGTGGCTAGTGACGACGACGATGGCGGGATTGACGAAGGATCACTAGAAGAAGTTGACATCGACGATCTTGTCGAGAACCTGGCTCACAACGCTCGGGACAACGACCTGGTGGCTCTGAGTACGCCGGCCGAAGTGCGTAGCAAGATCCTGAATGTCGGCATCACAACGTTTGTCAATGATTTGCTCACGCAAACTGGAAAGACAGCAGTACAATTAGGCGCAGAGTTGGGCCTCGCTGCTGATCTATTAGAAGACGAGGAGATGTACATGTATCTACTGGAACGAATCGTCGTCAGCTCCATGACCCGTCGTCGAAAGTTACAACAGTATAACACCATAGATGACGCTGCTCATCTCATAAGCAAGTCGAAGAACATCATGGTCATCACTGGCGCAGGCATATCGACCTCACTGGGCATCCCAGACTTTCGATCCAAGCACACTGGCTTCTACTCGAAGCTGCAGGAGATGGGCTTCTCGGAACCAGAGGACGTCTTCGACATACACATCTTTGACGAGCAGCCCGAGATCTTCTACAGTCTTGCCGGCGACATTCTTCCCAAGGGCAAGGAGTACACGCCAACTCATGGTTTCATACGTCTGCTGCAGGACCACGATCGGCTACAGACGAACTACACCCAAAACATCGATAACCTTGAAGCAAATGCAGGCTTAGATCCAGCAAAGATCATACAGTGTCACGGTAGTTTCGCAACAGCATCATGCCGATTGTGCAAGCATCAGGTGCCTGGAGAGGACATCTTCGATGACCTCCGCGCCAAGAAGGTGTCTCTGTGCAAGTTGTGCATTGAGAGAATCGCCATAGAGGCGCAGACAGTCAAGCCAGCTACGAAAAAGATCAAGTTTGATGCGGACACCTCAGAGGGTGAGGATGACAACATCCCAACGCCAGGCGTCATGAAGCCAGACATCACCTTCTTCGGCGAGCAATTGCCAAACACATTCTTCGAGCGCTTCCAGGAAGAAGACAGCCACACCGCTGATCTTGTCATCGTGATTGGCACATCTCTCAAGGTGGCACCTGTGGCAGACATGCCTAATCACATGCCTGAGAGCACGCCGCACATCTTCATCTCGCGAGAGCCTTGTGAGCACATCAGATTCGACATTCAGCTGCTGGGCGATTGTGATGCAGTATGTTGGGAACTGAGCCGGCGTGCAGGCTTGCAGCTGAAGCACAGCATGATCCCTGAGGACTTCTCAGTAGAGGTCAGGGCTGCTGGCGACAGCGGGCACCACTGGACGATCACGAACGCACTTGATGCCGACAAGGACACCGCGCATTCGTCAGCAGAGAAGCTGGATGCACGATAATGTTGGGGTTGTCTATTGGATGACCTCACAAGCTGTACATATGGCATCGTTGTGGTTGGCCCCATATCAGACAGCGGACGCCAGATTTCTGAGCTGTACAAGTGAATTCTTAGCTGTACAATGGCGTTTGGAGCTGTACAAGGAAAAGATAAAAGCCAGCATGATCTGTTCAATGTTAGACATATAATCAATCGCAAACACGAACAACATGCATCTCAGTCTCGGAACATCAACAGCTCTCCCTCCAATGCTCGCTCGTGCAGCAATGCTCTTGAACGGACGCAACGACGCTTCGAAGGCTCAGAGCAATGCTCAATCAAGGCTGATACTTGATGGTCATACTGTTGTATGCGACCTTCGTGATACACAACAGGCGGCTGCTTTCGACAAATTGATTGCAGAGCAATCCGAACTTCCAACTTCTATCGAGACTGTCACTCTTCGAACATGGATGCTGTGGCCACGCCGTCGTAGCACGAGCTGGGAGTATCGTGTTGTCGACATCATCATCAGCAATGGAGGAAAGGAAACGAACATGATAGAGCTTCAAGAGCTTCCAAAAAGTGGCGTTGGAGAAGGTCAATACCATAAAGACTCCTATGATGTGAGTTTAAGCCTGATGATGAGATGACAGCCACTGACCTATTGCTACAGAGGTGTCAGTGTTCCGTCCATGAGATGCTCAAGATGGCAGGGATCAATGTTCAGAGCATTGAAGCTGACCACAGCCGTCGATTCACCGCACTGGAGACTGCTCGACTCGTGGCACACATGATGCAAAAGCATCAGAAGAGAGCTGGAACTGGATGGTTGCACAGCTCTGCAAAGGCTTGCGGAGAGCACTGGAACGAGTGCGATCGTTGTCATTGCTCTCAGATCTTCCTCTGCAAGGATGGTAGGATCATTGCTGCAGCCTGTGGAAGCACACGCTCTCAGGTCGAGTCTGCTTCTGGTGGTAAGATGTCCAAGAGAGATGCTGCTGCCGCTAGCGTTGTCAAACGCTGGAACCAGATCGAAAGAGGAGAACCATATAAGCCTCGTGTTGAGAGCAAGTTTTGGTGGAAAGAAGGTGAGGCTTTGCCTTCTGGACTCAAGTGTGAAGCATGGTGGAATGCTTGAAAGCTGTTGGCTACACACTGGATTGCACACCTGGTGGTGGTCTAGGCACGCCAGGTACACCCTTGTAGAGCTCTTCTCTCTCAGTCTTGAAGGTAATCTGAATCCAAAACTCTTTGCTGTCACGATCGAACCATGTCCAGTGCTTGTGCTCGCTCTTATCCACGTCTCGTGCTTGTATTTTGAAGCCGCAGGTCTCGTATGGCTCTGCCGCGACGAGCAGATACTGGTAGTCTTTGTCAGGTTCTTCGACCTTCTGTTCGAACGAGCTCATGTAACGCATCCTAGGTTCGACATCATGTGCGATCTCTGGGTATTGGAGCTGAAACAACAGTCCATCCTGTGATGTCGCCGGATCTCGCGTCTTCGTGATCTTGTAGCCAGGTCTGCCGATCTTGACAAAGTTCTTGCGCACCTGGATTGCATTTGCGCCGGTGAATCCTTCATCTGGCTTCTTGCCTAACTGTGCTTCCTTTGCGGCTCGTCGTGCGAGGTTCGTCTGATGCTTCTTGCCTTGTGTGTGTGCGAGATAACTTCCATCGTTCTGGTGGACTGTGAGACAAAGTCTACACTCGAAGCTGCCGACGTGGTTCTTGAAGAAGTATGGGTCTTTGTCGAGATCGATCGTCTCGAGCGCGAGCTTTCGTAGTCGCTCTCGTCGGTCTGCGTCGGTCGCTGATTGCGAGGCGACACCTCCACCACCGAACTTCGAGCCTGCTCGATTCTGATAGTCCATGTTGTGCTGTGTGAGTATTTGATTGTGGTTCAACAATTGGAGCTTCTAGAAGCACGCGACTGGTGCAGTGTTGTTCTCGGCCGATTTTCGGAGACAAGTATGACATTCACTTTTCCTTAGTCCGCCACAACTTGATAATTGCTATGATGTGATTTGTCACTCGTTTCCCAAGATATCGCTTCGCATGTCCTCCATTAGACAGTCCTTCGTTGTGAGAGTGCTTGCACCGGACTGACAGCATCATGTCGGCCATCCTGTCTGCGGACGATCTCAATGACTTCATATCACCGGGCGTTGCTTGTATCAAGCCTGTCGAAACTCTACCCAAGCAGCAGCCACCAGAAGAGGTCCTTAACCCATATGAGGTGACTACAGAGGAGAAGGTCGCCAGCTCTCAGCCTCCACCGCCAGCCCAGATATCTTTGACGGACTGTCTGGCATGCAGTGGGTGCGTCACAAGTGCAGAGGCGGTGCTGGTCAGTCTGCAAAGCCATGGCGAAGTGCTCGATACTCTGGAGAAGTTCTCGAGCTTCGATGTTACAGCACTCACGAACAATGCCTCGAATCATACTATTGCCGACGGCCAGCGCATCTTTGTCGCAAGCGTTGCACCACAAGTGAGAGCAAGCCTAGCGGCGACATACAATGTCACAGAACGCCAGGCCGGTAATATGATCTCCCAGCTGTTGCAAGGTGCATATGGACTTCGGACTGGTGGACAGCACGGCTCTGCATTCTCTTGGATCATTGACACTAGCGCTGTTCGGGAGATGTGTCTTGTTGCGTCTGCTGATGAGGTCAATCACTCTCTCGATGCGTCACCCAAGAAACCCATACTCACATCAGCATGTCCTGGGTGGATCTGCTACGCCGAGAAAACACATCCACATGTACTACCTCACTTGTCACGCCTGAAGTCACCTCAGGCACTTACTGGGACACTCGTTAAGTCAATACTGGCTAAACGATATGGCATACCGCCGCAAAATGTATGGCATCTCGCAGTCATGCCATGCTTTGACAAGAAGCTTGAGGGTGCTCGTGCGGAGCTGACCAGTCATGCATGGCATGGGCAGCAAGAAGATGCTGTACGGGATGTCGATTGTGTCATCACAGCACGGGAGCTGCTGATGCTCGCCGAGAGCAGAAATATATCCTTCCCATGTCTTCCAAAGATCCCAGTGTCGCAGCACTTCGCGCCAGCATTCCCTGACAGGGAGGTCCAGAAGATGCTAAGCAGGCATAAACGAAGGCAGCACAAGGAGACAGCTGCTGCGGTCGGTACCAGCGGCGGCTTCTTACACCATGTCTTGAAAACACAGCAAGCCTCGTCTCCTGGTTCTGAGATCATTCTCCGGGCTGGTCGCAATGCTGACGTCTCTGACTATGTCCTCGTTGACGCGAATGGCAAGGAAATCTTCCGAGCTGCGCGTTACTACGGCTTCCGTAACATTCAGAATCTGGTCCGACGACTGAAGCCGCCGAAAGTATCACGGATAGCCGGAGCAGCTAGAAAACCTGGAGCCCGTAGGAACGAGAGCACCGAATATGCGTATGTGGAAGTCATGGCATGCCCGGGCGGCTGCACAAACGGTGGTGGTCAGATCAAGGTTGGCGACGTCGCAACACTCCGACAGGTTGGCGGCACTGGGATCGTCAATGGCGGCGATCAGATCATGCTGCCTGCACAGAAAGACTGGCTGGCAAAGGTGGATGAGGCGTACTGGAGCGCATCTGAGGACGAGGGCGAGACTTCGCCTGTGGATAGTGGCTTTGACAGCGACACCGAGATGATGGATGCACCAGAAGCCAGCTCGTCTGTTGTGGACGGCATTGACCATGATGCATACAACATGTTCATGCAACACTGGGCCAACGTTACCGATATCGACCTCGAGAAGCTCATATACACGACTTACAGAGCTGTCGAAAGCGACGTAGGCAAGAGCAAGACCACTGATGTCGAGAGAGTTGCTGGTCTTGCCGTACAGATAGGCGGCGGCTGGTAGAATGTACAAGAGTATATCTATATCTTGGCCTTCCTCGGCGGCAAAGGTGGGCCCAGTTTCTCTAAACCTTGGATATACTCATCATTTAGCAAAGAGCGCTTCTCTTTGGGTATCCGCTCCCAGTCTTGTCTAACGGCAGCAATCTCTTCCCGCCAACGTGCGAGCTCTGGGATAGTCCATGTGACGATGTGCTCAGCGACGCCCTTCACATTTTCGAACGGCACCAGATGTCCGAAGCCCTGCATAAGCACACTGCTTACTCTGCCAGCTTTCACACCGCCAGATCCGCCAACACCCGTGCCTGTGACAGCCAGCTTATCTGCTCGTAATGGCTCAGCTGACAAGTCCGACTTATCAGCAAAGATCCAGAGCACACTTGGTCTGAGAAACTGCAGCCGTTGGAACGTGGGCGATATCTCTGGTCGATAGTAAGGTCCCACAGGTCCGTTCTCGTGGTCCAGATCAGGGTGTGTCAAGTGTTCTGGCAGATCTTGCGGATATGGAGAAGCACTATCTTTCGTAGGAGGCCCAGCTCGAAGGAAAGTGAATACTTCTTGGTGTTTGGTGGTTGTGAGCGTCACTTCTTGTTCTTCGTTAGGACTTGTCGGTGCCGACGACGATGGATAGATATGTGTCGGCAGCTCACGCAGTCCATACTTCAGCCATAGATCCAGTACTCGAGGCTCCCAAGCCTGATAGAAAGGAGATCTCTTGAAAGATGCTTCTGCAGCGGCACGACTTGGCCATCTATCACGTCGTTTCAGCGACGCCCTCACAACTCTGGAGCCCTCTGGCGAAGGCTTCCTCTGTAGCGGAGGATCTATCAGAATCATGGTGGTGAACAGGCGTGGATGCATTTCGGCGAGGTTGATGAGATTGACGCCGCCCATGCTGTGGCCAACTCCAACAATGGGATGCTTGATATCCTCACGGAAGTAATTGACCATGAGGAAGAAGTCTCGTGCTGAATCGAACCATGACGGGTCATTGCCTATCTTCGTCTCGTTGAGCACATAGCTCTGCCCTTGGAAGGCAACGTCTGCAATGAAAATGTGGCGGATGTTAATGCCTCGAGTCTTCAGTTGGTGATACAGCTCGTCCCAAAGTGGTTCGTACAACTCTTTCGGAAAACCGTTCGCATGACCCGCGATGATCGTCACGTCTCCGGGTCGTGCTGCAAGGTTGTCGTAGGGTGTATACTGCTTGACTGTGAGCTTCAGATCGTCATCGTCCTCATCGGCTAATGATCTGTGATATTCTCGGATGTGTGAAGCCTGGATCGTATGCTCTTGCACCCTGAAGACGGACATCGTCAACAATGACCTTCACTGGAGAAGCAGATAGGTGCGATGTCATCGAAGATCACAGAGTCTATGGGTAGATTATAGTCACTTGTCGGCATACTGACAACAATTCACCCGAGGCAAGTTCGAAATCCTCCTTCAGCCGCATAAAGTACGCGGCCACACGACTGTCACTATATCGATACATCTCTCCGTCCGCACATTAAGGTATTACAAAGATGATGATGCATTGACTCTGCGGTCAATCTGTATCTGGGTCCCACATCCCTAGAGCAAAGAAGAAGACGGCCAGCAGGACAACGACTATCGTCATGGCCAGTCCAGCACCCCAGTAGACACTCGCTGTCTGAGCAAGATCCTTAGCTGTCTTGAACAGAACAACATAGCCGCCGGCTCCACGGGTTGGATAAACTCCTTGACACCTTCACGAATCAGCTCCAACATTCGCCCTGTGCACGCATTCACTCACCAGCAATTGTCGAATCTGCCCACAAGCTCCATGATCGACGTCAACAGAAGCCAGACTGTATTCAGTATGCACAGAGTTTTGCCAAGCAATCGCAAGATGACAGCAGCCACACGAAAGGACGTTGGTGAGCTCTTTCTGGCAACACTCCTCGGCTTCTCGCTGGCTGATTGACCAGGGCCAAAGTTGTCGTAAGGCAGCTCATTGAGTTCTGGACGATCGCCTAGTTCTTCTGAAGCGCCATCAGAGACATGCGCTGGAGCATTCGAGCTCTTTTGATGTCGCAGCATGGCTTCGTGCGAGCATAGCATACCTGCGACCAGCAAAAGCCACGCGAGTGTACTTGCTGATGCATATAGCAGATATGAACCGGACCGACAGCCGAGTCCTGTTGTTGGCGTCATGTACGCGGTCATGATGGAGTCGCTACGCCTGATCAGCATCGACACGACGCATATGCATCTGACTTACCCTGCTGTTCCCCATTGAACGAAAATGGCAGCTACAGCAGCAGACAGGACATGTCGCCAGACTTGTGCTGGCATCTCTCGCCATTCGAGATAGTGCTTGGCACTTGCTCCTCGATCTAGCCCGCATGCTGTCGCTACTCCGTCACTATCGAGTAGCAGGCTGTGCGACACCTCACCTGAACTGACGTTGTCCAATGCCGTGGAGATCGTATCTCGAAGCACGGCAGTGACCTTCCACCATGTAAACAATCTGGCATAATTGTACGTCGGCCCGGTAATCTCTTCATCGCCACCGACACTGAAACCACACCAGCCTTGAAAACCTGATCGCAATCGAGCGTCAGGTCCACCACCACACTCGATGCCTGATTGTTCTCCCGTTTCGACACGTGCATCGTCGTCGCCTATGGCATTGAGCTGATTCGGTGCTTTGACGGATACACTTCGAGGATGCTCCTTTGTTCTCCAAGCAGGGTTTCCTTGGTGCAGCGCATCGTATATTGCGTGGCCACTGACTTGTGACCCTGCCATGACCCATCCTGTAATGACTGGGATTAGCCAAACCCATAGACATCCACTAGCAAGTTGCAGAGCAGTATTCGGATCGCCAAGATTGGTCGCCAGAGCAGCAACGACAGTCAAACCGTATGCAATCACTGCCAGTCCCATCTGTGCAATCAGTGATGGGGAGAAGCCTCTCCTAGTGCCCTTGAGTCGCTTCTGCACATCCTTCCACCATATGATGTTCTCAGGCAAGACGATCAGACTAGCCAGCCAATTGCGCTCGAAATTCGTCCTAATTGGAGTTTGCTGAGATTCCTGCACAAAGAATTGGATTGCGCTGACCTTCTTGTCGAAATGTGGTGCTCGTTCGGAGACCGATCCTCGAGCTGCTCTGCTTCTGAGCCCTGAAAAGCACTTTCGTGCCCAAGATCTATTGAGAATTGTGAGTGTGAGAGAGTAGGTGATCAATGCTGGGCTGCCAACTGCGAGACAAAACGCTGTAAGTTGGTCTGTTAGAGTGTCACTGAGTTGATCTGCAACACCACTTGCCAATAAGATTAGCCCATGGATCGCCTGTCTCATAAGGCAGCTGAGCCGTAAGAGCGAGCCATGGTAGGAGGTAGTTGGTCATCGCATTCGCGAACTGAGGATAATTGAAGGTCTGCATTGGTCAATCGCTGGTCACAACTGCAAGAGGGCAATACAGACGGATGGAATTAGGTTGTCGTTGCAATAGGCATTACAAGTGGCTGTGGTGATGCCCCAGGTATCGTTCGAGAATGTTGTGAGACGCTGTCCCACTTCACCGACGAGCTCGATAGGAGCGCCATTGTGAAACCCAACACGAAGATTCTGTAAGCAACTAGCTTGAAAGGATGGACCACCAGCGATGAGGCTGTCGATCAGTGGCCACGATGAGTTGTCCATAGAGGATCAGAGGCGAGAGTCACGCTGTGGTAGTCGGAATGCTGTCAGCTGATCGCGATCGTGGTCGTGGTCCTACATGAGCTCTGTGGTGTGCACTCGATGTCGAGGAGCACAAAAGAAGACGCAGGATACGACAGATAAGGCGGACAATGTCGCGATAGCGTCACAGCAGCCTTGTCATCAAAGTATGAGTATGCCGTCATGTTGCTTGCTGAAGTGCTGTTCAGATGACTGAATTCGAACGGACGATCAGCATGGCGGCCTCTTCTAGTGAGGCGCAGCAATGAGCATAATGTATGCAGTATGCAGGGAAGAGCAGTGCCAGTCTGTGCAACGAGGACAATGCGAGCCTTACAGTCTTGATGGCCTCTGAGGGTCGCATACGACATCGCATGTTGTGTCGGAGGATGAGATGTTGCCGCAGGGTTCATACGCGCCGGATAGTGGCGTCAGTCCCAAGTACAGGGAGCAACAGCTCGCCGGCCTTGTGGTCGTCAATGGCCTACTCATGTAGTATGGGTGTGCACACATCTGCGCCGGTCGCTGTCAACAGGCATCTTGCTGATACGGTTGCCTTGTCGACAGTATGATGGGCCTGGCGGCCTCGCTACGCGATGGAAGACTGGAAATCGGAAAAGGAAGAGCAGTGAGGCGTCTAGCTCGGCCGGTCTATGTGGAGAAAGCTTGGCGTTCAAAGACCCTCGCCAGACCTCGTGGCAACGCAGGGTCACCAATAGTGGGAACTACTGATGTGCCACTACAAGCAATAGCGCCGGTGGTGTTGAGACCATCGCAGTATGAGGTGGCCAGAATGGACGGTGGTGCTTACCTCAAGGTCGGTATCCTGTCCACGACCTCAACCTCCATCCGCAATGAGTTGAGAGATCTTCTTTCTATCACCGCAGCACCTCGCCTTCTCTAATCCACCTCAACACAATGCCTCACGCGACCAGGCCAGCATACCTTCGAACCCTTTCAGCCTTGGTCCAAAGAGACAAACAACGCCTCTATGTGGCTCTCTATCCAAGAAACTCGCCGTACAGCAGTGGTGGCAGCTGCGATGCCTACCATTGGGCCCTCATAGTCGGCCCACAGACCGCCTCCAAGAAAGACATTGGCACTCGATACCACACAGCTCACGCCTCGTCACGATTCGCACGAAAAGCATCCATTCACGCATTTGCTTACGAAGAGAACGAACTACCCTGCACTGCTAGCGCCGACGTAATCCTTATAAGAGTCACGGTTGCAAAAGTACTTGATATGGATCTACTTGAGGACGTATTACGATCACTGCCGCCCCCGATGAGCATCAGGGCGAAACATGCTGCACATGGGTGAGACGGGCCTTTGGAGCGCTGCATAATGAGCCCGGATGTCTGAAGAGCTATCTGAAGCCGAGCGACTGGAGGGATGTTGAGCGGACCACACGAGAGTTCTGCCGTATCAAGAGGAGGCGAATGCGTCATGCTGATGCCGAACAGCTGCACGCCTTGGACAGTATCAGCACATGGAACTTCTGGGAAGACAGAGAGACAGCTGTGTGAGCAAAAGAATGATTCATTTCTTCTTGCCTTTGGTCTTGTCAACGACCTCGATGTATCTGGCATTCACGCCACGCTTGTCAAGCGCTTTTATGACCGCATCTTTCTGTGGTCCTTGTATCATGACTTCTTCAATCGGTTTCTCGTTTTTCTTCGTTGCCCCTGCCAACGGCTCGACGGATGTGCTACCAGCGCATACCTTTCGGAGCTCATCCGCCAGCGGTCGAGGTCTGATGTGGTATGCCTCGAGGCCGGAGACCTTCGTCACCGTCTTGTTCCCACTCCTAGTCTCGAGGACTATCTGAATTTTAGGTGGTGCTCCAGAACGAGCTTTGACGCTGGTGGGATCGGCACCATTCTTGAGGATCACATAGGACGTTGACATGCTATGCAGTATCCGATCTATCAGAGCATCTCGAGGCACTGAGCCTTTGGCAATGACTTCTTTGTCGAGTGCGCCTGTGCCGTCGAATACAGCATTGGCGAGTGTTGGATCGAGTTTGACCAGTCGTTTGTTGGTTTCCGACACGAGCTTCTCATCCTCGATATATGTGGTGATCACAGTTCTGACTGCAGCAGCTGAAAGCAGATCACTTTCACTTTTGAGAAAGACAGGCGACAGCTTTGCTGTGGGCTTGTAGAAGGTCTTGATCTCAAGCTTCTGGCCGATAGCATTATCTCCAGTGTCGATCTGGTCCGTAGCTAGATCAACCCGACCCTGCGATGTGCCTGCCGCAGTCTCCTTCTTGGGAAGACGATAAGGTCTGAAGGTGGTTATTGCAATGTCCTCAAAGTCAATGTCCAGTATCACAGTCTCATGTCCGTCTTTCTCCTTGCTCTTTACAATTTTCTCCTTGTCTAACGACTTGATGAACTTCTTGATATTCTTCCAGCTCGTCTTTTTTATTTGCAGTTGTTGGCTCTGTTCGGGAGTGAATGCTGGAAGGAAGGGCTGAACGAGATTCGACATGACCAAGGACTGGCTCAACGGAAACGAAAGGCCATGATTCTTGTCTGTGTTTGTCTCTTTGTGATGATGTACTCCATAGAGGAAAGCATTCCGGAAGACATCGTCGACCTCTTTCTGTGTGAGAGGCGGTAAATCAGCAGCAGACTTATCTGCGACGGACTCATCTCTCTCCGGTGCCTTCTGCTCATCTCCAAGAGCCACTCCGCCTTCATCGTTGTCCTCGATAGTGAGGTTTGCCGTCTTGCTATGCGCCTCTTGTTCTAGCAGCCATTGTTCCCAGCCATCGAGCTTGTCTGGTATCTGTGGTGCCGGTCTGTTGTTCGCGCTGAAGTTGTACAGCTCATCGCCAGCCCAATGGACATTGGTCACAGCTACACCCTTTGCACCCCTCACATCGTCCAGATTTGCTACGTCAATCTCGCAGACCCCGACAGCGACCGGAACAGATGGTTTCTGGTAGTCTGCTATGCCAACAATGGAGCCTTTCACGGCTCGAGATGGGAATGGAGGTCGATTCGCCAGTCCTGGTGTCATCAGATCTGCTCCTCCTTTCATCTTCTCGACGACAACACCAGGTGTGAAGAGCAGAGCGACCATATCTGGATGCTTCCATATCGTATACACTGACGGGTACATCCTCCCATCAATCTGCCACCATAGTACCCTGAGGTCTGTTCCATCTTGTGCGCCTATGTAGACTGTGCCGGAAATCTGCTTGAGGTCAGGCCCATGTGTGGTGGTGAAGCGGGCGGTTTGGATGTTCTCGGGGAGGAGGAGTTGCGTAGGGTCGTTTTGCAGCTGCTAGCTCTGCTCTCCGTTCATCTGTCTGCTCCGTCTCTTCTTGTGTAGGTTGAAGCTGATGTTCCTGTATGATCGAGTCTGCAAGTTTCCTACGGTCAGATGAGCGCAATGGCGCTGCCGGCTTGATCTGTGGTTTTTCTTGAACATGAGGAGATGTAAGGAGCACCAGCTGCGCGTAGCTCGACAGATGTTGTATCTGCAGAAACAGAAGACACGATCGCGAGCCCGTAGAGGGGCACATGTTGTGAGCCCAAAGATAGCGTCATGGTGTGCAGCTCAGGGCAAACTCAAAACTAAATTTCGAGATCTTGACCTTTTTAGACCAGCCATCTTCACTTCAACTACAACTAGGTGTGCTCGATATGGCAGCACCTCATACGAAGGCGCCGTCGCACAAGGGCGCAAGCAGTCGCAACAGCATTTCAAGCAAAGCTGGCGGCATCAGCAAGACGAAGAAGAAGTCCAAGCTACCAGCACCAAAACCTGTGCAACAGAAGACTAAATCAACTGCTCTGCCAGCAAAGAAGAAAAAGCGAGTCTATACAGACAAAGAGCTTGGTATCCCACAGCTCAACGGCATTCGTCCCACAGGCGTACAGAAGCCACCAAATGCAAAGAAGGGCAAGAACTTTGTTGATGACAAGGAGAGCATGAACACGATTCTAGCCATGGTCATGGCTGAGAAGGAGGGCAACATTGAGAGCAAGATGATGCGTGCTCGTCAGATGGAGGAAATCCGCGAGGCAAAGAGAGTGGAAGCCGAGAAGCGCGCCGAGGGCAAGAGAAAGGGCTTCGAGGACCGCAAGCAGGAAATTAAGGACAGCAAGAAGAAGAGGGCATCCGCACCCGCAGAACAAGTCGTCACGGCGCCAGAGAAGAAGTCTAGGAAGCGAGTCAGCTTTGGTTGAGTTGCGAGACCTATCAATCATCGCGACCAGGGATATGAGCTCTTCGGCGGAGCGCTGAAAACTCGAATGGCAACTCATGCCCACCGCGTGGCCCTACGTGGTTCATCCTGGGCGCTTCGATGTGCTGGAAATCGACATTAGCCATCGCATTGAGCCAATTTGCGATCTAATCGAGTCAGCTGGTGCCTTCGAGAATCTTGAGAACTTACCGGCTTGGCATGCCATCTACCACCGCCAATCTCAAACCACCCCAGATGACCACCACCGCTGGAGGCTACCATGACGACCCAAGGACTGTGCCTGAACTCTTCGTATGGCACAGCCTCGTCAGCGGCGATAGGATCATCCACAGAATGCAGTGCCATCACCGGGATGCGTATGCTCAGAACGGCATCGTCGCTCGATGCATCTCTATAGTATGCTGTCTCTGTCGGATAGCCCCAGGTCGGGCATTGGACCTCTCGATCAAATTCGAAGAGGTGCTTGATTTTGGAGATGCGCTCAGCATTGAGTGCCTTGTTCTGGCTCAGCTGTTCAGCATGTCTATCATGTAAGGCCTTCATCGAGCTTCCCATGGCCTTACTGTACACCCTGTGGCCAATTGTGGTGCGCTGCAATGCCCAGTGTGTTACTTCAAGCTTCCATGGATTCGATACAATGCATGCAGCATTCAGCAGACAACTAGAGCCTTCCTCGCCGATGAACTGTTGAAGTCAGCCATGCCACAGCACTCTCCACGTACTCACGTTTGTCAACATGTTAGCACCAAGAGAGAAACCAATACCAAACAACGGTCGATTCGGCCAGGTCTTCTTACACCACTTTACCACTTGCCTCACGTCCCATGTTGTTCGTGCATTATAAAGCATGCTAGTCGTGATCTTGCTACCAGCACAACCACGACTGTTCACAACCAATGCCTCCCAATCGCCTCCGCTGATGCCGGCCTGTTTGCCCTCGGTCGTCGACGCAACCAAAGGTTCGAGGACATGGCGAAGATACGTCTCGTAAGAACCTCCACTGAGACCATGAAGCATGATGAGCAAAGGTTTCGTGTCTTCGGCGGCAAGCTTCTCGAACTCTGCGTCCGTGAAGTATGTCGTCCTAGGCGGCAGATCGGTATGTCCAACACCCGTAGGATCTTCCTTTAATCCTTGGTCGTCTTTGAGATTGCCTTCTTCATCTCTAGCATTGCTAGCAGGCTTTGGCGGTGAAACCACAAAGTCAACAGCAAAGTGTCCCTTGAACTTGACGTCGTCTGACTCAAAAACCCGCCGCTTGTAGTGGACAGGAGGACCATCGTACTTCATAGCAGTCCATGCAGTCTGTAAGTGACCATTGAAGAGCAGTGGATTCAAGTTGCAAGCTGGTGTGGTATCTTTGCACAACTCTGGAAATGCCCTCTTGGGTCCGTCCTTGGTTGGCAAGATCAGAGGCTCTTGCGAGTGTGTGTATGTGATGCTACACGAGCCTGGCCACCATGCATATGCCATCCTGGCGATATGCAAACGTATATCTGTTGAAGGTCGAAAAGTGAGAGAGGAATATGTGATCGCCGGAAACCAGCATTTTGACTTCAGTAGCGCCAGCAGCATTATATCCACCTTGGTTGTTGAAACCCATGGTTCGAAGGGTAAGCTCTTTCGACGGTAGTATTGACATCGTCGTAGACTGCAATCATCTCGTATCGATCATTCCCAATGACCGGCCGAGCATATGCCGTATCATTGTGTCTGAGTATGTGTCCTTGATCAATGCTTATGTCATGAATGATCATTCGGTGGGATCCGCAGAGCCGCATGACAGCTATTCCTGGCCGCGACGTCAATCACCACGCGACCAGCCACTTGCTAGCTACAGTACACACCCCAGCGTCGCAGGCATAGCGCTGCTTGTGAACTACAATCTCTGCTCACAATGGACGATCATCGACTCTTCAAGTTTCCAAGGCCGCAATGGCTTAACAGCGCCAACACAAGGACTGCCGGCGTCTACCTCGCTGGAGCCTTGGTGAGTACTCAAGTTTGCGATTGCAAGCACCACTGACGGATAATTCACAGTTCTCCATCGCGCTATTCGTCCTCATCGATGCTGCGACCTTCTCGAGAACCAAGAATGCATCAGACTACCATGTCAACTTCGTGGACTGGATCCCAGGCATCTTCTCAGCACTCGGCATGATCGTGATCAACAGTATCGACAAGTCAAGATTGAGCGGCGACAGCTTCAGCTACAGTGGAGATGGTGTGGCGTGGAAAGCAAGAGTGGTGTTGTTTATGGGCTTTGCTGCGATGGCTGGAGGCCTGGCAGGCAGTGTCACAGTGCTGGTCCTCAAGTATATTGTGCACGAGGTCGGCACGCCGACGTTATGGATGGGTGTTGCGAATCCTATCGCCAACTCGCTGATCATGCTGAGGTGAGGTTGGATCATCATAATGGTGGACACTACTGACGGAATTACAGCTCGGTTACGCTCTGGCTGGCTACCAACATTGACGACGACTACCAATACAACCTTGCACTGTAATCAGATATATGTCCGCATTGTACTATTCGTAGTCCACGGCTACGCACCCGGGATGATACCATCGCTTTGCGACTCGGTTGTTCGTTGAAGTCTGTCACTACACTACAGTTTGTAACGCTCAGACGTCGACACTGCCCTAACGTGCTTGTTGAGCCGTCGTGCTTGGTGAAAAGCCTCGCTTCGCTGCTTGAGATCGTGCTGTAGGAACGGTCGCAGCGTGAGCATCGGGTCATCCAGCTCGTCGTTTCCAGACAGTACCAGCAAATGACTTGGTAGCCGCAACTATGTGGGCTGTCCCCGTGCCGAACTTTCTGTGATTCCTTAGACAAGTATTCTCTCCCCATTTCTCATCACCTTCGACCTTGATGCCGTAGTTGATGTCTTGGACTGTTAAGTGAGCGGATAGCACGCAGCTCACCCTCCTTTCTCGAAACTCGTTGTGGCGAATGGGTGTGCTTGAATGTGGTCCGATCGGGTCGCCAGGGCACAGGCAACCAATGCCGCACATCTACCTGCCAAAGAGACCAAGGAAACGACCACCAGCACCACCTTGCCCTTGTCGAGCAGCCTCGGTCTTGATCCAGTCAATAAGGAACGCTTTGCTCTTAAGATCGTCCAATCTTGAGGTCTTGGTCAACAGTTGTGGCTCTTGTCGGTCAAAGGCCAGAAGAGTAGGGATTGAGTTGATGCCATATCGCATAGCGAGACCTCCAACACCACCTAGATCTGGGCTGTCCATCTCTACCTCAACGTAGGAGATACCTCCAACGTCCTCGCCAATTCGCTCCTCCTGGATAAGTTGTTTGATCAGTGGAGACACGACCTTACATGATTGGCACCAGTTGGTCATCCAGAGTGTGATAAGGGGGATTCGCGTGCTGGCAGAAGAGAGAAGCAATGTTTGAAGCTCATCTTCATTACGTATCGTTGCAGGATAGATCCGGTTTTTGGCCAGACAAGCTCTGGTCGTTGAGAAATGTCGAATAGCAAGAGTGAGATGTGATGCTGTGCCTCGATGTATTGACCGCATGATTGAGGTCTTCATATACTGACGATGCACAGCGAGAGTTACATGTAGGATGAGAAGTGACGTCGTCAGTTTGGATCCAATGGCTGGGCGTCGTGCACAGACGAGAAGCAACCCCAGCTCGCCGGCCATGACCTTTCCTCCTTTCCACAACCATGACAGGCACGAGTCGACGAGTTCATCTTCGGTCCATCGACCGTGGTCCCATTCCATCAACCGGAGCTGCACGTCACGGCTGCTCCGTCCAGCAGCGCACAACTTGCAATCACGTGGCGAGATCTCACTGTCCTGTGTCGATTCCTTGCCATCTCAATCGGCCTTGTCGAGCAGCATGTCGAGCTAAACTCAGAGACCATTCTTTTCAATGAAAGCCTCGTTACTCGCTGTGTACTGACTTGTAAGCTCCGTGGCAACACATTGCACTTATCCCACTTCCTTCAGTGGTCTCCATCCACCTCGTCATCTAAACAAGCTCACGATCACCTTCACTTCCTGCTCATATCTGGCTCACATGAGAATCATATCTCGTCCGATGGTACCTCTTTGGCTCGTTCTGCTCATGTTCTATATCTGTTTTCTTTTCTGCTTTCTTCTGCTCTTCAAAACCTACTCCTAAACACAAAACACACCTCAATCAAACAGCAAACCTTTGGATTCATATTGCTGTCTATCTTTGTGTTGTCCACCTAGAGCACCTTGTCGCGATTTGATCTTCAGATCATTGAGCGAGACGACATTGCGCGACTCCCATTGAATACTTGGACAACGATTTGCGGTCACGATGAAAAGACGACAAGAGGCTAATGACGATTCTGTTCGCAAACGAGCAAAGCAGATCTACGATCAGAGACAACGCGCGGTCAATGCTGCACGCGATGCAGCAGCAGTGAGTGGAGCGTATGCCACGCCACCCAGTTCGAACAGCAATGCACTCCTGGGGAACGGCGACAACTCGTCTAACAATGGTACGCCATTTATGCCTGATATGTACATGGTCAGCAAGCTGGAAGAGTGCGTTGTGATCCTAACACGCGAAGAGAGGGATCAAAAGAAGAACCTCTGTATCGTAGGACCTGCTGGGACCGGCAAGTCCTGGCTGGTCAGGAACCTAAGCAAGGCTCTAGAAAGCCTGTCCAAGATCGTCGCAGTGCTTGCTGCCACCGGTACTGCCGCGATCAATGTCGACGGTCAGACCTGCGATGCTTTCTTCGGACTGAGTCCGGACATGAGGAAACTAGCATTGCGTGATCTTGTCACGAAGGTGGACGAGCACGGCATAAGGGCGAAACTACAGAGCCTCCATGTGCTCATAATCGACGAGATCTCTATGGTCAGTCACGAATTTATGATGCAGATGGACGCTGTGATGAAGGAAGGGCGAAACTCGACGGAGCCGTTCGGTGGAGTCAGAGTGGTAGTCGTGGGCGACTTTGCACAGTTGCCACCCGTCAAACCACAGCAGTTCTGTCACGTTCATGGTCTCGAACGCTATTCCAACGGGAAAAGACGTGGTCTGTTATGTTGTCGAGGGTGCGAGATTGAAGCAGAACGAGCTGGAATAAGCTATGACGGAGCTCCTTCCAAGGACATGTGGGCATTTAAAGCTCCCGTCTGGACTCAGCTGAGGTTCGAGCCAATACTGCTCACCAAGTTGTTGCGGCAGACGTGCCCGAAGCTGAAGGAGATCGTGGTATCCATGTTTATGGGGAAAGAACTGACCACGGGACAGATCGATCTTCTTCGAAGCAGGACTAATGCTTCCACGACATCTATCAGGCTTTACTGCTTGCGCTGCTCAGCAGATGAGTACAACAAACAACGCAAGCAAGAAATGACGGAGCCAGATGTCACATTCACTGCATTGGACAATTATAGCGGGCATCCAACCCATGCTTATCTGGCCCATCGGAGACTTGACTACATCGACCCTGGAACTTCCTACCTGACCATGCTCCGTGATCACAAACTTTGTGAGAAATTGACATTCTGCAAAGGTATGCCTGTCGTTCTTCTGTCCAACATCAATCCAACTCTTGGATTGGTGAACGGACTTCAGGGAACGATAGTCGACTGGCAATACATCAATGCTGAAGATCTGCCTCGCATCAGCGACGGCATGCTCACGTCAGGGTACGAATACAGCTCGATCGGACGGAGCCAATCAGCATACTTGCCCTCGATCATGAATGCACATTACACACGACGACAGAATCGTGTTCGCGCTTTCATGCACGATGAGCGAAACAATGGAAAGCCATGGCCAGTCGTACACTTCGCCAATGGTGTTGAGCGAGTCATTATTCCAGACTGTGTCAGCGAAGACTGGACATACGATGACGATGTGTCTACCTTCAGCCGCACGCAACTACCTTTGCTCCCAGCGTGGGCTCTGACAATCCATCGTGCACAGGGCATGACTCTAGTCGACTATGTGGCAGATCTCAGTGGAGCATTCTGTGCTGGGCTTGAGTATGTTGCATTGTCCAGAGGTCCCTCATTGGAGAGGATGGAGGTGCTTGGCCTTAAGGGTAAGTTGAAGCATGGCATGGATCCCACAGTTGCCAAGTTCATGAAAGACACCTTTCCAGATCTTGAGGCTCAAATGGCCCAAGGTGGATGACCAGACGAGATGACGCCAAGCAACTCATGATTTTGGTCACACAAATCAGTCTCAGAGACAATCTATCAAAGGCAGCGAACATGGTTATCCAAATATCCTATCATGGTTACATGGGTCCCTTTCTTGGATCTAGATCGACCTATGCATGCCCAGCTACATGCACTTCCGACCATACGACATCACTCGGTTGTTCTTTAAGGCACTGGTGGACTGGGCCACAATCGTGAAGCATAATACGACAGACATTGATGGTCTGCCTAATAACTGTTACATAGTCCTACTCCATATTGCTAAGGAGTATGTATTGGCATGATTATCATGAAAGCACCAGCAGTACGGTGGTTTGTACAATGGTGACGGCAATACTCATGGAGACAGCCGGTTTCTTCGACAATGAATCCAAGATCGAGACTCTAGGTCTTCGTCTTCTTAGGGGCAGCTTCACCTTGGAGCATCGCGTTGAATCCTGCCTCATCGACTGTCTTATAGCCGTTGTCCTTGATCTCAGCGACTTTCTTGGGACCAGGCTTGGTACCAAGCACGATAAGATCGGCATGCTTGAGCTGTGTGACGATGGTAGCACCATGCTTCACGGCAGTGGCCTCGCAAGTCTTGCGGTCCATGGTGAAGGTACCAGTGAATAGCAGTTTCAAGCCGTCCAGAGAACCTTCCTGACCTTGGGCAATCTGTTTGCGCTGTGAACAAAGCGTTAGCATCACACCTGGGCATAACAATCGATTCGACATACCTTGCCACCGGCAGCCTTTTTTGCGTTGACCTCCTCCTGCTCCTCGTCGTCATCATCGTCATCATCGTCATCCTCAGCTTCCTGCTTGACCTTCTTTGGCTGCGCTTTTGCTTTTGAAGCACTGTGCTTGTTAGTGAAGTGTGCTCTTTGACTCGATCTGACCTACGCCTTCTTGGTAGCAGCCGGCTTCTCCACCGAGGACTTCACATCGACTGTGTAGACTTCGAGACCGTCGGTGACCTCATGGTTCTCGATGGATGATTGCGCATCATTCGAAGTAGTGTATGCATCAAGAATCTCGAGAGTTTCACCTGTGTCGTTACGCAGAACAACTAGGTGAACCTGAGAGGCTTTCTTGGGTGGCATCTTGTCGATCAAGTACTCGTGACACTCGTGTCAGGCTCACGATGTCTCGTCTCTTGACTTGAAGGTGTGTTGAAAGTGTAAAGAGAAGATATTTGGGGCGCGCGGGAAGTTGTGTTTGTTTCATATGCGGGCGAGCTCAGCGCGCTGTATAGGCAGCAGCACACCAATCAAACGTCTCCACGCCAACGTCAATTGCTGTCACAGCAGAGGATCAAACCTAATTGAGACAATGAAAGCAGTGATACTTACAATTAGTCGTGTTGAAGCCTCGAGAAATAACGACATTCGGGCGGCTCTTCCTATCGCGCAATTGTGCGGCCGGCGGCAGTTTGTGTTTGGACTTATCTGTCCATCAACAAACCAGCTCTGTATACATGTAGCGGGCACTACAGCTCATCATCAGTCTCGTCGTCCTCGGGATCCGGCATACTTGACTGAGGCGCTACACTGGCACTCGCCCGTTGAGAGTGTGATTGGGACAACAGCTCTTGTGCAGGCAAGACTTCAGCTGTATGACCGTGCTTAACGGTTTGCGATCGTGCAGTCCTGCTCGACTGTGTAGATTGCCTGTCGTCGACATCGACATCGGTACCTCCATCCTCATCCTCAGTCTCTTGAGGAGTCTCTTCGCCCTCTGCTTCTTCCATATCGACGTCACTTTGCGTCTGCGGTGCCTTTCGCTTCGAGCCTCGCGATGTCGACGGCTTCGCCTGCTGCTCGGCATCAGGGACGTCCGCCATGTGTGCATCATCGTCGTTGTCTGCACCTGCACGCTCGAGACGCTGCCTAAGCTCTCGTATCCTACGCTTCTTGGTGTTGAGCAAAACAGCGAACTTCTGCAGCATATCATCTTCGTGCTCTTTCTTGACCTTGATGAACTCCTCGAGCTGTGACTTCAAGCTGTCTATTTCTTTCTGCTGAGCATCGAGTGTAGTCTGTGTCGCTTCAAGATCCTTCCATTGCTGCTCCGAGATCTGCACAGCTGTATCCACCCAGTCGAATGGTAGGATCTCTTCGCGTTCGTCATCTTGTGCGAGAGATACTGAAGCGACGCGTTGCGTGATACCGCCGATGTTCTTTCGTATGGTGATGACGAAAGAGTCCTTGTTCCGAGATGCAACGGTTTCTAGGCCTTTCAGATTTCCTGGAGTGCTGAGAGCTGGTCGAGTCTGCAAAAAGATGAAGCGGATGATGTCTCGCAGCTCGTCTCCATCACCGTCGAAGTGTTCTGATCTCAGGGCATTGATCTGGGTGCTCCTAATCTCGCCATGGTACACGTGTTCATGCTCGGTGGCCACCAGTTTTACGTCCAGTGCTTTCTTGACATTAGTCGGAGTGATGTGTACCAGAAGATGCTGAGATGCATCGTCCGCCCGTTTGACACGCAAGATACGCACTGTTTGGCTCGCCATAGGATTGGTGCACGATAGAACACCGAACTGCCGATGAAACTCAGCTCAAGCTGGCATCAGGCACCAATGCCTGCCCTAGATGGGACGATGTCGGAGTCAAGGAGCACTTATCGCCTCTTGAACAGGTTGTTGAAACCCTCCTCTCGCCTTGATACCCAATCTATTCCGTGGCCGCAGCTAGGTGTCACACTGCGCTGCTGCTGAACGCGCTATTCAGGCCCTTGAGGTCTCGCGTCAAGCGCGTTGTGCAGCGTGGGGAATGCTTGGGACTGGGCGGAAAAGAAGGTTGGAGAGTAAAAGTGGATCGACCAACCTCTCCTGCAGCCGAATCTTCGCGCTTGCGAAGACCGCATCACACATCACATCCGCTTTCTCACCGCATCAACACTCTCCTGACAGGAGCATATTCACCTTCGTAGCGTGCAGCCAGCTCGCCCATCGCGTGCAATTCTGCATGCGAGGGTCAAAAAGGGGTCAGCTTATTATAATCAGTCGACTACAGCAAGAGGAGGCATCTAACAATGACGGCCGCCGTGGAGAGCTGGGACGACGATGATTTCCAGGGCGATTTTCAAGGCTTCGGCAACAGTGCTGGGACAGCGCAGGGCAGCATCTCTTCTCGATTGAGCATACATTCGGAGTCCATCGCAGCTGATGAGGACTGGAACGTTGTCCTACCATCAAACGACGAGCAGGCAACCACCAGAGCAGTTCAACACGCGAAACAGGCCGGCATCCCTATCCCACAGAACGTACCTACTAGCGCTCTACTTGGTGGTACTATCAAGAGGCTAGGCAAGAAGCCATCACGACAAAAGATAGACGATGACTGGGACAACGACATCGACATGGGAAATGCGCCTCTGGTGCTCAAGCCAATGGCAACAAAGGCGGACGTGCAGATGACTGAGGAATATGATGATTTCGAGGAGTTGGAAGGCAGTTTAGGCATCCGTTTTGCTGGGAAGTCTCGTGATGCTCGTGAGTCGTCAATGTCTGCTTTCAGTCCTAGCATGGGTTCCGTCACAGCTGAGAGTGAGGTTGACGACATTGGCGGTCTCGAGCTACCAGAAGGCCCAATGGACTTTGATGCGATATTGAAGAAGCGACGAGCTACCGAAGCAGATCTGTCGGATCTTAGCCAAGCCAGCCCTGCCATGGAACAAGCTGCTACTATGAAGACACACAAGAAGTCCAAGCTGGCTGCTGACGATAACGATGACTTCTTCAACGACTTCGACTTGGGAGGTGGAGAGACGCTCGACGTACAGAAGCGGACGATCAATAAGAACATTCGACTCAAGACGAAGCCAGCTGCAACGACCACTCGACCGGCAACGACTATCAACTTCCATGACAAGCCCACGGACAAGCCAATGCACAGTCGTTCGCATCTGCCACGCCCAGTATCTGGCTCTCGACCATCTAATACTCGTCTAGAGCCAGTGTTCGAGAGCGGGGCATCACATGTTGCTCGAGACAGGCGACCACTTACTACGAACACTTCTCAGTTGCTACGTTCCAAGCGATCACTGCCGGTACTCACAAGCCAGACCCGAGTTGCGCCTCAGCCACGGCCTGCACCCTTTGTCACAGGCACATCGAACTTGCAACCTTCTCATGCTAGTGCACAACGAGCCATGCCGTACCACTTGAGACGCGATTCTGAATCGAACAGACAAGGTGCCCAATCACCACCAATGCGATCTCACTCTCGACTATCGAACTCATTCATACCTGAGACACCCTCTAGGAGAGGTGGCCGAGATCAGGCTCCAGCAGCTCTTGCCCGTGAAGCAGCTTCGAAACGCAACGTCACAAAGCCAAGTCGGAGACGTAACTATGGAGACGGCAGTGAGCTAGAAGTCTTCGACGATTTGCCGACTTCGCAGCAGAAGGAAGCCAAATTCGTCAAGCAGCCGATAGCTAAAGGGCCACCCAAACTTGGACTCAGACAAGCTCAGAGTGCGAGAGATGTCAGAGAGGCAGCGAAGCGACATGCTCTTCCGGACAGGATGACGACGCCTGCGCCTCCAAGGACTCCAGCCAGTCCGACCAAAGCGTTCTACGAGATGTCACAGTACACACCTAGCTATCTGCGTGATACTGCAGCATCTCGAATCGCTCGTGAGTCGACACAGTCGAGATTGGCAGCCAATCCTCGTCCGCGCAGTGAAGGTCCCCTCATGCCACTGAGCACGAATTGGAAAGCACAAGTGGCTGCCAAAAGCCCTCAGGCTTCTCCATCATCCCAGAAGAATAAGCTGAGAAGGGTACAGCCACAGTTGATCAGAGGCAATGGAGCACATGTTGCTAAGAGTGAGTGACGCACATTGTAAAGGTATATCTTGCTAATAAGCCGCAGCTGAGAAAGGCATGATCTATAATCCTAATACTTTACGATGGGAAGGTAATGAGAACACGCTATCACGATTTGAACTACCACCAGCACTCGAAACACCCACGCCTCGAGGTACGCATGAAGGCACTTCATATATGGATCGACAGCCTCTTGCTGGCAGTCCGCCACGACCGGCGCTCATTGCACCTATGTCTGCTGCTACCAATCTGCAAGTCAACGGTCACATGGTCTTCGACCCTCATCAGATGAAGTGGCTGAAGCTCAAAACTGGTCGGGATGTCAGTGGTCCTTTATCGCCATCAGTCACAGACGAGGACGAGGATGTCTTCGCAGGACTCGACGATCTGAAGGAGACTTCTCCTGCCGTAGGCGCAGGCAGTGTCGCTGGTATGGCCAGCCCACAATCGACCGCTGCTACTGGTATGGGCGAAGTACACGAAGAGTTTGACCTGGGCCCTCAGTTCATCCGTCTGCAGAAAGAGGAGGAGATGACCTGGCGGAAACGCTGCGAGATGTGGTTTCCACAAGGCGAAGCGAGAGCTGATGATGGACGATGGCGGTGGTCAATTCGCAACATCGCCTCGCCAGTGCCGTTTGCATGATGAGGCAGAAAAGTGATGGTGTCTCTTGGGCTTTGGCATTCTGGTGTATGTTGCACAATGACACACGAACTGATGATGAATGATACAACGACGCTATACAATTCGTTAATAATGATTTGAGGCCGATTCTAACACCACAAACTACACTCTTCTTTCATGCTCTACTGCTTGTTGGTCTTGCCGATCCATATACGTCCGCGGCACTTGTTGTGGGGCTCGCATTATAGATATCGTCATTTTATCAGTCTCTTCAACCTCACACAAGTCACAATCCATCATCGAGGTATAACTCAAGGTCAACCCTACCGACTTGCGTCTCTCGCATACGCAGCACCCTGTCAACACCCTGTCAACACCCTGGCTCGAACCTGTATCGAGGTATCGACTCCCAATGGCGTTCTCGGCTCAATAACACACGTTCATCCCAGTCTTCCTGGGACATTACACATCGCTACACCTGTCAACCTAGTGATCAAGAGACGGGTTCGATAACACTTGCTATCACTGCGTCGAGACGACATAGACTAAAACACGCGAAAGGAAGGGAAAGAGGACAACTTCACCCGTCATGCCTACGCTCGCGGTAGACAACTTTAATATCGTCTGCGCGACACTTGGAGGGTTCATCACAATCTTTGGCTTGGTCTCGTATCTGTTGAAGGAGAAGTTCTACGTGTCAGAGGCTCTCATCTCCTCCATATTTGGAGTCATATTCAGTCATGCTGCAGACTGGATTCGTCCTCTGGAGTATGCCAATGGTAACGCCGAGAACCTAGAGACCATCACCTTGTACTTCTGTCGCCTAGTGCTTGGAGTACAGCTCGTTCTTGCTGGCGTACAGCTGCCTAGCAAGTATCTTCAGACTGAGTGGAAGAGCTTGTCAATACTGCTCGGGCCCGGTATGTGCATCATGTGGATCAGCACCTCACTGCTGGTTTGGGCACTGGTGCCGAACATCACGATACTGTACGCTCTAGCAGTAGGAGCTTGTGTCACACCTACAGATCCTGTGTTGTCTAACAGCATTGTCAAGGGCAAGTTTGCTGATAAGAACATCCCGCCCAAGTTGCAGAAGATCATCATAGCAGAATCTGGTGCAAACGACGGTCTGGGCTATCCTTTCTTGTATCTCGCACTCTACCTCCTCAAATACACGAACGACGGTGGTCTTGGACAAGATGGCACTGCTGGTACTGCTATGGGTCTCTGGTTTGGAGAAACATGGGCATATACCATCATTCTCTCGGTCATCTATGGTGCTGTAGTGGGATGGATTGCAAAGGAGTTGCTACACTGGGCTGAAGAACGACGCTACGTTGATCGAGAGTCGTTCCTTGTGTTCGCTATTACACTGGCACTTTTCATCGTCGGCACATGTGGTATGATCGGGTCAGACGACGTTCTGGCTTGCTTCATTGCTGGAAATGCCTTCACGTGGGACGACTGGTTTCGGGTCGAAACGGAGGATGACAGCCTGCAGCCAACGATTGATATGCTGCTCAACGTGGCCATCTTCATGTGGTTTGGAGCAGTGTGTCCGTGGTACAGCTTCGTACACAACGGAGTCATACCCATCTACCGGCTGATCCCACTCGGCATACTGGTCCTGTTGTTCAGGAGGTTGCCTTTCGTGCTTGCTACACACAAATTCATCCATCAGATCGAGGAGTGGCGGCATGCCGTCTTCGTTGGCTTCTTTGGTCCAATAGGAGTCTCGGCCATCTTCTACCTGTACATCTCGAGGGAGTTCCTTCGAGACATACAAGTCGATGGTGTCGAACGAGAAGACGCCGCACGCCTTGCCGAGATCATTGAGGTGGTTGTCTGGTTCCTGACAGTGTGCTCTGTGATCGTACACGGTTTGTCGATCCCCGTCGGTAAGCTAGGTTTCTACTTACCCAGAACCATCTCGGAGGCCATCTCACATGAGCGCATATCGAGGTCGACCAGTCAGCAACAGAGTACAGATGAACCGGAGCCATTTCACCTTCGACGACATGTAGTCAATGAATCAAGATATCTTGAGAGAGCATTTCGGCATCGACGCCTAACCACGAGTGAGCGAGGCTCATCCTCGAACGAAACCAAGAAGTCTTTCTTACCTGGAGTCATCGTGCGCATCGTCAAATCCATCAGGGGGGATGTGCAACGACCTCACGGCAAGACTGTCCATGGCACAGAAGATGGAGTCCGACCGCGTGGAGAAGGACAATCTTCGGAGCAAGATGCTACTGATAGCTCAACCTCTCGCCGCATCGATCGGGCAAGTATCTCAGGTCCTACAAATCCTCGCATCATCGGCAAGACAATCGCCAAGGACGCAGTGCCTGAGAAAGTCTCGAAACATGACGAGAACCAGGCAAGCTCAGCTGAATCACGGGGGCAAAGCCCTAGCAGAAGCTCAGCTGTGGAAAGTCGAGCACAATCTCCGAGTGTGCAATGGCAACGTAGTATCAGATTTGGCGACGATGCTTCGAGGCAGGCAATCTCCGAGCACGATGAAGGTGAGCCATCAAGCACGACAAGTTCGGTGGGTGCGAAATAGAAAGCGTCACTAGGTTACAAGTAAGCGTATCTTTGTCTACACATAGCTTTTACTTATGCACCGCCAATAACAAAGATATTACCAGATGCAACAAGGAACACTGGAGATTCTCTTGTCGCTGCGCCAAAAGGGTTCACTGAAGCAACGCCGAGGCCGCTGTGTCATCACCTCATCAACTTCTTGCTTATGATCATGAAGTCACTCCAACCTACTGCGCAGCCACGATCATGCTTCAACGATTGGTGTTGATCGAGACACCATTTGGGATTTCCAAGATCTTCGTTGCAATCCACATGTTGCACATGTATCCTTCGCAGCACGCACAGCGAGAACGTGCAGCAATGCTCCTTCGCAACAGACGGCGGCTACATCAATGCGCTCATGATCGGATGAACGCGCATAGTCCTGCAGTCACTCAATTAGCATGCCATTACCAGCACAGGCAGCATCAAAGAAACAAAGGGACAAGTTCAGCGTCGACAATGTCAGGCTCTAATCGAACAACAATGGCGTTGTGCTGGGAGCCATCGATTCACCCATGAACCTCAAGTATAAGTAATGGGCTGCTCACAGTCTTCTAGAGATTCTTCACTGATCATCATCTCGACTCAGGACATCGAGCCATGGAGATCGCTCGCTTACAAGAGTTTACATCGCCTGCTGTTAAGCAACGACAAAAGAGCATGAAGAAGTTTGTTCGCTCGGAGAAGTACTCAGACCTGATTATCGAGTGTCAGGGACTACGCTTCCCGGTGCACAAGTCCATTTTGTGCCCTCGATCTTCGGTCATCTCAGCTGAGCTTGACAACCCGGCTTGGATCGAGTCACAGACTGGAGTCATCAAGCATGAGGTGTTCGATGCACATACTCTAGCTATGATGCTGTCCTACGCATACTACAGCAGCTACAACGTGGCTGCTTCGGCAGACGAGCTTTTCACAATCAAGAATATTGATGGTAAGCCTTGTCCACGTGTCAAGGGCGAGCTCGTCCCAGCTTGGGTCACACTGGAGAACTTTGACAACGACGTCGAGGTAAATGAGGACATGATGATGCACGTCCACGTGTACGGCATCGCCGAGTACTACGACATGCCGGAGCTGAAGGAAATGGCAACAATGCATTTCGTGAGCCTGACTCCTGATCTCGACGACACTTGCAACTTCATTGCTCTCATGGACAGCATAGCCGAGTATGTCCCAGCAGAAGACACCGCCATGTTCGATCACGTGGTTAAGGAGGTCCAGAAGAATGATTGCACTGACTATATCTGGGCCAATCCAATTCTTCTCCATGGCTTTAAGACCAAGCCCAGCATGCAGCGACTTGCAGGTTCTCTGATGAGCCCTGTCACCACGCAAGCCCGCAAATTGGAGACGAAACTGCAGGGTCTTGAGCAGGATTGCGATGACTTGATTCAGCTACACCACGGGATTCGACGTGCAGCAGGTCTCCGGACTAAGTAGACCCTGATGAACGACGGTTTGTTGGAGCCATCTATGACAGAGAGGCGAGTTCCGAAGGCTTGCGATCAGGCAGAATGAACAACTTGCATTCTGTTATGGCAATAAGGACAGACAACCATAATATTATGTGCAGACCACATAGTACTGTGTATATCTACTACATCTTCTTGTTCTCGTGCTGAGCATACTTTGTCTTTCAAGTTGCGTGCGGAGTAAAAGTCATTGGGACAATACTAGGATAAAGACGGTGTATGCGCCAGATGAGCAGGCTTCACAGCAGAGTTTGTAGGTACTAGATCGTTGATACCATTGTGATATGAGTTCAAGAGGTGCAGGCTTTGTAGTATTTACATGTGACTACTACAGCTTCTGGCGGCATTATGCTATGTATATCCAGTCCGCATGCTCCGTAGCAGAGACGGATTGACTACAACTTGTGTCGCTTCTCGCCAGAAGCAATCTTTCGAAACTCATTCTGAGGGATTTCAGCCACGAAGCGCTCAAGACCACCAAAGACCTCGTGGACCAGTTGAGTGTCCATATTCTGTCGTTCGGGCTTGCGGATGAGAGCCTTGATCTTTGTCATGCTGTCCGAGACCAGGTGGTCGCCCATACGCTCATTGATCTCCTTCAGGACCTGCTCCAAGAACAGGTCTGACTCGGTCGGCTTTGTGTCGAAGACCTTATTCACAAAGCCAGTCTGCAACAGCTCTTCTGATGTGATCCGCTTGCTCATGATCAGAGCCTCGTTTGCCTTTGAGATGCCGAGTCGCTCAACGAATGCGCGGCTTGCACCACCTTCAGTGACCAGGCCAAGCGAAGAGAATGGTGTGAGGAGGAAAGCGTGCTTGGTGCAGTAGATGAAGTCTGAGAAGGCGATCAAGGCCGCACTAAGGCCGACCGCTGGACCATTCATTGCTGTAACCAGAATCTTGGGGTGGGAGTAGAAAGCTTGTGTGACGTTGAGGTTGTTGGCGACAAAGTTACGCAGCCATAGTCGGTATGGGTCCTCGCCATCTGGTGTTGCACGGCTGATAGAGACGTCTGCGCCGCTGTGGGACGTCAGAAGAGTCTAACGCATACTCGAGTGTACTCACGCGCTGAAGAAGCGACCTTTGCCAGCCAGTACTGTGATGTAGACATCGTCTTTCTTTGCGACCTCCCGTAGCAGCTGGGAGACGCGGTAGTACATGTCTTGTGTCATGGCATTGAGCTTCTTCTCATTGCTGATTGTGATGATGGCGACCTTGCCGCGAATCTCAAGAGAGATGGTTTGCTCTGGTGTGAGGTCCGCCATGTCGGTGTTTGAAGTCGATGGAACAGTGGAGGAGGAAGAGAAAAGCGAGAGTGATACTTATATGTAGGTATGTCTGGGATTGACTGGCCGCTCACTCGACAACACTGCAATGGTCCACGCTGTGATTGAAGTGTGGTGCTTGGAGCTCGAGTGACCTCGGCTAGATGGCTGCGCTTCGCCAAGAGAACATTGGTGAAGGGAGAGGAGTTGTAGCAGTCTCGAGCATTTGGATCGCTGGACTTCTGCAAGGACCTTCAGAAATACGATCGCTTCGGCTGATCCATCAAGACTGGCAAAGTGAGAGTGGCAATGCAGCTGCTCATTTTGTGCTGTAGACATTGTCCTTCACGTCATTCGGAGGTGACCCTGTCGGCGTAAGATATTTGTGCAGAGCCACAACTCCTCCATCTCTCCTCTATCACTTTAGATCACAACATAACATCTCGCGTATCACCGCCATCATGGGAGGACCTAATCTTGAAGTGTTTAAAGTGAGTACACCTCTGCTCGGCAGACAGAGACCTGCTGACCAGCACAGTTTGGGATGTACATCCTCTTTCCCATCTCGATGATGTATTACTTTGGCACGAACCTGGACAACCGCTTCTCCGTACCCGACTTCTGGCCGAGCAAAGATCAGACTCACAAGATTCCATTCGACAGAGAGGAGAGACAGAAAGAGCTGGAACGATTACGCGGAATCAGATTGGCAAACAGGGCGAAGAGGTTGCAGGCAGAAAGCCAGGGAGACAACATAGATCACATCGAGCATCAGCAGGCGCAACTGGAGCACCCACGACCGGATATCCTACAAGCTACGCAGGTCGTTGAGCCTACGAAGAGTGAGATGTCCAAAAGTGGCAGCTGGTCAAGCTTCTTCGGATTGTCACGCAAGCAAGGTTGAGACTCGAGCTAGGCCATCGTTCAGGGTGTGGAAGACAGCTTCGTTCGCGAGCTGAAGTATACTATGAAGAGGACTTCGGTGGTGATAGCTGGAGCTCAGATTGTGAGTGGACGCAGTGGCCGCTCTTGGTCCACAACAACACGGCCAAGGAGTGCCATAGG
Organism: Peltaster fructicola; assembly: GCA_001592805.2. NCBI lineage: Eukaryota > Fungi > Ascomycota > Dothideomycetes > Peltaster > Peltaster fructicola. Next base: position 751,662 of record CP051143.1, read on the forward strand.
CGTAACTCGACTGTCACCATCAGCAGGGATCGCCACGGAGATCGTGTGCATTAGATCTGGTCTGCGTACAGCTTTCATCGAGGCGTCTTCTCAACCTGGACTTCATGACGAGCTCGGATCGTGGCGCCATCGAGGCGAGAGGCCTCAAAACCTTGACGAGAGATGCTCGCAATCACCGCTCCATATCACACACCGCTGCGTGGCTCAAGCTGCGGCAATGTGTGTTCAATAAGGTACGATCTAGCACTATGACAACGAGTCGACATTCAAGAGCAGTGTATCCCACGCTGGTGGCAAGCACATGAGCCTGAAGTCGGCTCGTGCTGAAGGACCTGGTGCTTGATGCTGTTAGCGACAGGAGACGGCGTCATCGGTTACTCTCTGCTCGATGATAGTCTAAAAGCTGTCACACTGGGGTGTTACTTGTTGCTTCGTACGATAATTGTATCAACAGGACACGTCAAGTCACTGAGCCAAAGCCACCTCAATTCATTGCCTCAACACGCGAGAGACAAGGTCTCGCTCGGACGATACTGATTCTGATCTTCTTCGTGTCGGGTTTCGACTGGACGATCCTGGTCTTGTCTGTCTTCGTGTCGCGACTTCCTCGTCTGGAACTTTGAGTCATGAGTGCCAATATAGCTCACACCTCTCACATTACAATATCACAAGCACCGCCGCAGACATACAGCTTCACGCCTTCGATACAGCAGTCGAGCTCGCTACCACAATGCAAGCACAGTAAGCATCAATCGAACAATGATCTCGCACTTCTGACCGTTTTGGCATAGGAACCTCGTGCTGCGGATCCAAGAGACTTGTGATGCCATATCTGCGCAGCTGGACGATCCATTAGCCGAGCTTGAGTTCGCGCTGAGACGGAGGCCGACCAGGAGAAGAGCGCCAACGGTGGACGACTCTCAAGCCTCGTCAAACGAGTTCAGAACGGTCAAGCTCTGCTTCCCTGGTCAGACAGCTGAAGATGCATGGCGCTTCAGTAAGTCGTCTGTAGTCTTCCAACTCCCGCTCATGCTATCAAGCTGTGGTATTACGCCTCCTACACATCGTTCACCACGGTCTAAAGAATGGCATCGTAGCTACCAAAAGGTACGACTACCTATTGTCGGTCATCACACTTGCTCACACGCAGACAGGGACATTTACTACCAAGATCCTGGACTGTTCGGTAGCCAGGCTGTAGTCGATCGTTACGTCGAGGACCTCGCTTTCACCTTCTCTGTGCCTCGAGCACAGCTCAATGTTGCAGCAGCAGCTAAAGGTATCATTCATGGATCACTCAAGCTGCAATATAAGGACGGTACGCTGCTTGATCTGTCTCAGTCTCCAAGAGGAGTTCTTGTTCCGAACGCCCAAGACATCCTGTCCTCGGACCTGACTCGAACATCATGGATTCTTGTCGTCGAGAAAGAAGCGACCTTCCAGCTACTGCTTACATCGACGCATCCAGCCTTACGTCGAGGATTGATAGTGACTGCGAAAGGCTATCCAGATGTTGCGACTCGGTCATTCCTCCAAACCATCTGCAGAATGTCACCACAGAACAGCTCAAGCACGCCCAAACTCTACGGCCTGGTCGACTACGATCCGGACGGCTTCGCTATCTATTCCCACTACAAATACGGCGCGAATCAGCAACTAGGTGTGGAGCAGTCGAGTCTGCCAGAAATGCAGCTGCTCGGCCTGCTGTCCAAGCAGTTGGACTTCTCGCAGCACACTGCGAAGAGTATGCTTGTGCTGACTGACAGAGATCGTAAGAGAGCCAGGAACATGCTGAAGGACGATCCTGCTGCTCATGAGGACGACGTCCGACTTGATCTGCAGCGTATGCTCATGCTGAATGTCAAAGTCGAGCTTCAGCATTTGGAGGGATTCATCGTCGACTTGTGTGCGAGCGTCCTCGATGTGACATGACTAGCCATCGTCAGGAATCGTCTTGAGATGTATACTGTATCTGTATGTCGACAATGCAAGTACGGTGCTAACATATTGCATCGTTCTTCTATTTGAGGTCTGTGATGCTGAATCGCTGTGAAGCCTCCTTGAAGCTCATCTTCACGTTCTCACTGGCATACACTCTCATCTCCTTCTCATATGCTTCTGTGATGCCTTCTTTAAAACCGCCAGCCTCTCCGATGAGGCGGCCCAGGAATTCCGCATCCTTCAGAGCGCTGTTTGCACCAACGCCTATATATATTAGCAGCGCACAATCGTCATCGTACGCACCACTCACCTCCAGCAGGGGTCATGCAATGTACGGCATCACCAAGAATCGTGACTCTGGGTTCGTTCTTCCACTCAGGTACACCGTCTGGACTGGCTGTGGACATCTTGAGGAATGCGGCTTCAGCGTCGTTCTGCTGCAGCAAGATCTCTCTGAGTCTTGGGTGCCACTTCTGAGTCAGCTCTCTGGACAGATCTGCCGCAGGCTTGCCAGTGATGCTGAAGTCACCATTAGGAGCATCGAAAGATCCTGGCGAGCCAACAAAGACCCAGCCAAGCTCGGTGTCCGGTTCGTTCTCCAAGACTCCTGGCCTCACATTCGTGATCATTCCGATATATCCAGGGTGCGACTTATGGTCGGCGAGGAAGAAGACGCCATTCCCGATGTCCTTGAAGACTCGAGCGGGCGTCTGACCATGGATCATACGAGCTCCGGTGTCGTACGATCTGACCTTGCCATCTGTGAGCTGCTTCGTCACTCCAGAGTGCAAGCCGTCAGCTCCAACTAGCATGCAGCCCTCCTCGGACTCGCCATCAGCAAAGACAGCGACGACACCGTCTGACTGCAGCTTATAGCCTCTGACGTTCTTGTTCCAAGTGACTTTGTCCTCGAAGCCTCGCAGGAGCTCTTCTCTCAGAAATCCTCGAGCAACACCCAGCACGTCTCCTCCGAGACCAGGGCCGCCCTTTGGCTTATTGTTACTGTCAGAGTTCTTGTTCGCAGCGTCGGACTTCACTTCTGGTTCGCCGGTTATGGCATCGATGTTGTGTATGCCACCGCCACCCGTCTGGGCTGTGCCTCGTCGTAATCTTTCGTAGTCCTCTGGCGTCAGGACGGCCTTCAGAGCATTGATTCCATCGGTCGAGATTCGTATGCGATAGCCTTGGCCTCGCACGTTGACGTGCGCATCTCTTTCGTAAATCTTGAATGGTATACCACGTCGGCTGAGTGCTCGTGCGAAGAGCAGGCCGCCGAGACCAGCACCGGCTATAAGAACAGGTTTCGTCATATTGATATCAGATAACTCAGTGTCTCGCGGATGTTCTTCCTGTCTGATGATCCTGATCACCCGATTTATGAAGCATCGTCAGGAATAATGGTTGCGCCGCTCTTCTCATCAATGCAAGCTAAGAGTGGACGCTTCGGCTTTCGCTATTATTCGGTCACCGCAAATTAGTTGTACTTAACAACATGTCTGTCATCTCGCCTAGAAAGCAGTCGATGATCATGTAAGCAGGAGAAGCTTGGCAATCGCAGAAGTGACGTCCCGAGACGAGGTTGGCCATCAGTGCTTTTGGAGGATGCAAGCGACGAATGATTGACACTACAAGCTGGAATACAATGCTAGAACTGGGTATATGGTGGGAGTTCTTCCATCTGCTGGAACTCCTGCATAGAGATGTCATATCCAAGATGGCGTTTGAGCAGCTCATGAGTGATATATCGTTCTGGGAAATTACCTTGCGCATCCACGAAAGATACATGCCTGTTCACGCTCCCGATCCTGTCCAATTCATTGGCATGTCGACTATCATTCATTAGCACTGGACAACGTAGACTGCAATAAGACTCACTGATGATGCGGACACCCATCGACACCAATCAAGAAGATTGTGACGTGTGCCCACGATGAGCCAAGCAGGTCAAGCTCGAACTCATCCATATCAGTAGCTTCGCCGTCAAGGAGGAGTAAGAGTCGCAGGATCGGTGTCTCTGGTCCAGCTTGCCAGCCGTAGACTGAATGATATGTGGCTGACTGCGAGTGCTTCTGAAAGTGTCGCTCTTTGCACAGTTGCCATCCAGTCATGACCCGTGTCGTGCCACCGAAACGTATCCTGCTCCACGTATCGTCGAGGTTCTGATGAGTGACTGAGCCCATATAGTGCGCATCGCTCGAGAACGTCACGAGATCGTAGCCGCTGTGGTTGTCGTGGTTCGCCATGGCGTCTGTGAAGCGTCGTATGACTGCCTTGGCAACATCTGTCATTGTTAGCTTGTCCAGTGTCGATCCATCAGACCTTACCTTTGTTCTTCGGCTGCGTTGAATGAGTGAAGCCTGTAATCAGATACTCCTGATACACTGGTCGCTGTGGCTGAAAGTCCATTGAGCCCGAAATATCAAGCAGGATCATAGTGTCATCAGCCGGTGTCTCTGGTTGATCGATAGCCACGAAAGGAGTGGGCATGACCTGCTTAGTGTAGCCGTCCGTCATGTGCTGCACATGACAAGTATCGTCTGCGGCAAAGTAGGCTGGAGGTGGCTCGACCGCTCGTGCCATGCGTTGCTGAGCCATGTTCATCTCTGAGATCCTATCAGGCTTCATCCTCATGCCAACACTACCTTCCCGATGGTTCAGTACCCAGTAGAGGCGCTCCTCTGCAGTATCTTCGTAGCCACGCCAAGCTGGTGTGATACCTCTCCAGCCAGCCAGGGCTTCTATGCTGAATTTCAAAGGATTCGATGCCTGGTTTGCCCATGCCACAGGAATTGGTTCAAAGTAGCCAGCACGCAGCAAGTGAAGGTACTGCAGGGGCTGCTGACGACGAAGAGTTTGAATCATCTTTGACATGCCAACATGCTCCTGGTAGGACATGACGAGGTTTCGCCATTGTTGATCTGGCCAGCGGCCTTGCTCTTCTTCTACAATCTGGTTGCGGAGAGCCAGGCCGCCATGGATCGTGGACTTGGCTTTGGCATTCGCCTTCTCCTCGGAGCTTCGCACGCCAAGCGACTTTTTGAATTTCTTCATCTTCGACTTCTGTGTGGCTTCTACGTGGCGGGCCTCTGCCTCTGCCACAGTTGCCAGCTCCCTCTCTCGAACAGTGTCGTCCCAGATGTTGTATCTCGGCTCCAATGTGTTCACGTAGGCTTGAGCAGAGGCGTTCAGCTGATTGTTCATTGCGATCATTTGTTGGATGTGCGCAGTGTAGTACGCTGGTATGGGAATGGAAGGCCTCCAAGGACTCTGACTCCAGGCAGTGCCGAATGGTGAGGCGACTCTGTAGACATAAGGATTCCGCTCACTGAGGGACCAGTTGCTATCAGGGTACCCTACACGACCTATCCTGCCATACGGTTGATAGAGCTTGCCATTGAGATTCTTCTCGTCAGTGTATGTGGTCTCTCCTGCAGAGTGTCAGCCATTGGTCGTGATGTTTGCAGGCTAACACACCTGGATACTTGACAGCCTCAGACCACTGGTTCTGCATGGCATATCGATAGTATTTTCGCTCCTTGTAGACACAGATGTCACATCTGCAGTAGTACTCTGTTTCGTGCTCTGGATCTATGTCGCTGTTGAAGATGTGGTGGTTGTACTGTACCGTCTGTAAATGCTGTTGTATATCTTGCTAGACAGCCATTAGCACGAGCACCGCTACAGCTCTACCACCTTACCTCGTCTGCTGCGCGAATGTTGGCCATATGGCTGACGCCATTGACCCAGACACGCTGGGAGTACTGCTGCTGGTTCGAACTTGATGCATGTTGTTGCGCTGGAGGAGCTGTGCTTGGCAATGTCTTCCGATCTTGGCTGCTCTTGACGTCCGATGCTGGAATACCATTGCCTGTCTTGACGTCTGTATCATAGATATGCGTGTTCTTCATAGAGTCAGCCAATGACGTCTCTGTTTGGCGATGCTGGAAGTCGTCGATGAATTGCGCTGCCTCAGGACCATCGCCAAGCAGCTCTTGCAGATGTGTCTTCGCTGCATCGCTTGGCAATGTTGCGGAGTAGTCTAAGACTTGCTTAAGCTCGTTCTCCTCCAGTGGCAATAGAGCTTGGAGACGTTGTAGTAGATCGGTTTGTATCTGTGGTTTCGACATTGTGACCGACTATGTCCATGCACGTCAATAAACCTGATGCACTGTGGTCGAATGGTGCTTCGAATGATGTTTGAGCAAGCTGCTTCACTCGTCAGCAATACATATGATGGTAAGTCGTGTCCTCATGATGGAGGAGTGCGCAGCGCTGTGGCTTAGCTTTGTCTACCGGCTCAAGCGGCTGAAGTAAAAGGAACGTATGGAATTATCCCACCACGCATTCCGGTTATGCGACATACAGCAGATGAAGTGGCAATTGCCACAATTGCAAGATATGATCTCGAGGTGAGACAATAGCATCGGCCTTGTTCGCTGCTGCAGTGGTGCTGCATAGTTCTACACACACGGACAGCATGCCGCCTACCATGCATAGGACGCTGATTGATGAGCGTATAGCAGGCGAACTCATCAGCATGGCAGAACGACCATTTGACTCACCGAATCTCTCGAGATGAGGCCTTATCAAGAACAATAGCAGATCTTGTCTCGAGTTTCTTCTCTTCGCCAGGACGAACGCACAACGGAGCGATTTAGCGCAAACTCTAAACGCACTCCAGCATCACGAAACAGGCGCTTAACGCCGCAGCAACCACAACCCCTTTGATGCATGCATCAATCGCCTGATCCACGGGCGGTAACGATCACTCTGCTGTTGCTAAAGAATCGAAGAATGATTGAGGTCGGCTACACTACCATGCACATCGCGACGTCCATGCGGAATGGTGGGAAGGGTGTGGTCAAACGGAACTCTCTCAAGAGAACCATCGCCCTAAAGATGTCTTCGAGCCCGGTCATGGCAAGGCATGTTTCAGATTAAGTGAAGGAGCGGCGAGATGCAGGTCCAGGCTCTGCCTGCGCTCTCCTGAGTGGTCGAGGTTGACTGAGGTCTATAACCTTGTTCGACAGCTCATGAAGGCCAAGCAGCATTGGTGTTCACATAAGCAGCAGATCGCAGCGCTCCAACCCTCACTCATCTGGTTTCAACAATCTCATATCCGCTGCATACCTTCTGATGGCCCACCAGAGGTGAGGAAACGAGCTGTTGAAGTCTCTCACACACTACCACCACCACCACCACGACACTCTTTGCATACCTGAACATCTCTCCCAAAATGTTCTATCCGATCATGTGGAGCGCAACGACCTATGGCCTCGACGGTCCGTGGCATGCAATCTCTGCTGCAGTGGGTGGCTACGACAACGCACAGAGCTATTCGCAGTCTAATGTTGATCTCCTGCCAGGAGGGATCTGGGAAAGTTATATACTGAGTAACGCAACTTGTACGTCGAACGCAACCGTTGGATGCGCATCCGGTGGCTTTTGGGACCCTCTCACGTCCAATGGCGGCAGTCTTGCTCAGCAAACGATGGAGGGCCCGATCTCTGTGGAAGGTGATAGCCAAGACCAGTTCGGCAGCGGCCGCCATCTGCATGGGAAGTACTACGCACAGAATCTTCATTTCAATGGAAGAGGAGTCAACAACTATCCCGGCATTACGATCCCAAACTCGACTTTGGTCAGTGCTACATCGGCCTACCACACATGGCCCAATGGCCGGGTGACCAGTCTGGAGATAGGCAATCTTGCACTGTGAGTCTTACAGAGCTCGTCGACTTGCGACGTTACTAACAGTGCGAGCAGTGGTGCAGACGGACCTACTATGACGTTTGGAACTAAAATCGCAACATACAACGTACCCGGCTATCTTGGAACCATTCCAGTATCGGGACACGGCATAGCATCCAATTCCTATGCGATGCATATCGGATCCACGGCCTTGAGCTACCCAGGCTCTCTAATATTCGGTGCTTACGACAAAGGAAGAGGTCTCGGTCCTGTCACATCATGGTCTGGCAATAAAGCCTTGATGCTACGGGACATCACTCTCGGAGTCGAGACCGGAGGCTCACCATGGAACTTTTCCAGTAAGACTGGACTACTTCTCAACAACCAGAGCCAGCCTAGCTCTCTGCCTGTGTATCCTGACGGCCTTGCACCATATCTTCATTTGCCTGACGCCACCTGCAAAGGCCTTGCACAGGTACTGCCTATCTATTTCGATCAGACGTCCAAATTCTACCTGTGGAACACGAGCGACCCTGCGTACACCAAAGTGGTTACGTCTGCAGCATACTTGGGCTTCGTCTTCCCTTCTGTAACTGTTGGCCAGGATGCCGTTACCATCAAGGTTCCCATGATGTATCTGAACCTCACACTCATGCCATTAGCATCGGGTCTGACTACACCCGTACAGTACTTCCCATGCCAGAATTACAATCCAAACTATGGCTCTCTGAGCACTGGAGGTTCGGACGGTGGTACATACATTCTAGGTCGATCCTTCCTCCAAGCCGCTATCCTAGGACGGAACTGGGCACAAGGCATCTCATGGCTAGCACAGGCACCTGGGCCTGGTCCCAATCGCGAGGGTCTTGGGTATAATCCTGTCGAGATACAAAACAACGATACCAGCATCTCCTTCGATACAGATACTTCATTGTTCAACAAATCCATGCAGGGCTACTGGACGCCTCTTCCACAGCTTTCTACGGCGGACTCATCGAGCTCTGGCTCTGGCTCCGGCTCTGGCACAAGCTCTAGCAGTACACAAGGGACGAATGCTGGGCTCAGTATTGGTGCCAAGATCGGGATCGGCCTTGGTGCGGCACTTGTAACGATTGTCTTGATTGGTCTCGTCGTTCTCCTGCTGCTGCGCCGCAAGAGAAGCAAGAAGTCGACAGAGCTCCATGGCGCTCCCTCTTTAAGTGAGCTGACATCGCCTGACAGTACTGGTGCTTATGCTGCTCGATATCACGGGCAACCGTACCGCGACCAATATGGACGAGTGTACTATGTGAAGTACGCACATGAGATGAGCGGTCATGATGAGGTAAAGGAACTAGCTGATCATCGTTTGGAGGTGAGAGAGCTGCATGATCGTCCATTGCCGCCCCAAGAGCTGGAGGGAAAGTGAACGTCAATCTACAACAATGGATCAGTACGAGCTACACTGCTGGTGTAACGACAATGGCACCAAGCCTGGCATCATCTCGCAACCGTCAGAGATAGTGCAACATAAAGACCGACGTCCAGAGGCTGCTATGTCAATAATGAGAGGAATGGCTATGACGGACACGGGAGGTATGCCATCGTCCCTTTGGCAAATCATGCTGTCCATTCACCGCAGGAGACCACATTTAGATGCCAGCAGCCTGTCGAGTTGCGCCCTCATCATGTTCTACCAGCTCGACGGTGGGTATGCGGCGCACTGTTGTCGCATTTGAGAGTCCGAATTGTCGGCTTTGCTTGTCCGAGACACTATGAACGCCTCCTACGACATCCATTATCGCGTCTAGCTCCTTGAGCATAACCCGTATAATCTTTCATAGAACTGAATACCACATGCAGTGAGATGAAGTCGCTTTTGTTTGTTGTGCTGAAGGTTGTGGGGGTGACCACTGTCAAACTCCGCACCTCCAAGCAGAAGAGCGAACTACGATATCAACCGACCATCACTTTCGCATCCTCCTGACCGCCAATATGCATTGGAAGCGTCTCACCTCAGGTCGTGCGAGCTTATGCTGCACCACGCACGTACTCGCATCAAGGCCTGCACGCATCACCTGCATTGAAGCCTCATTCAACATGGCTCTCCACTACCACAAAGCACAAGACGCAGTCAAGCAAGAGAAGTTATTTTCGAGCATGGGTCTAAGCTTTTCCGAGTGGTAGTGACTGCTCGAGATTGCCCTAGGCTGGGGAGCATCGACCGTTGATAGGCAAGTCTGGTTATAGCATCGTGTTTCACCGAATCCTTCAGCAACCTCTTCGAACGATTGCATCTCATGAACGCATCCGCAAGAGCCTCTCAAGGCTTCGCTCGTACGAGGAGGATATCGTAAGGATGGCCCTGGCATTGCCTCCGACTTGTGATGATACAACACATACCTTGCTGAAGCTACAGCAGCCCGTCAACTTCGACACCTTGTGCAGCGGCCTTATAGCCCCCAAATCAGCCAGTAGGAGTTTCTAGCTCAGCTGCCGAAAAGCGCAAACTCAGGTAAGCATGGATTGTCGAGGCAGCGCTAAATCTGCCAATCAGGATGCCCAACTCAACAGGCCTCCGAACTGTGCCCCTAATAGATCGCTCTAGGTGAAGAGTGGCCTTATACTGAGGATAACCATCTCTTATAATCCTCGCATGGCCGGACTCACTCCTGACACAGATCAACAGCGAATTTTACGACACTGGGAGTACGACCAAAGCTGGGACTCGAGCGATGGTATCGTTATTGCTAGCATGTCTGGCATCAGCATTGCTCGTCCAGGCCGATAGCACCTGGTGCACACCAGGCACAAACAAGTGCAGCTTCACAGGCCACATTCTGACGGATCTGAGCTGCGGCTTCTGTCGCACTTGGACACTCTCACCTAGCATCGCTAGCAATACCTTGCGCATTGTCGGCCTGGACGGCGGAAGTTTACCTGGCGATTTCTCTGCTTCGAACAACTACATGGTGTCAACATCTCTTACCGCAAAGTTCGATCTCACTGATGGGACAGCCTGGAGAATGAGTGTGGTGCCGACCAGTGTGCCCAATGTACGAGACAGTGCGTTCTGGCCAAGCCGAGACAACTCAACTATCTGGCAGTATGGTGGCAGGACGCCTTCGTCAGATAGCATCCTTGACTCTGGAGTACTGCCTGAACTGGCTGTCTCTAGCTACAGCTGGAGCACTCCGGTCACCGATGTCAGTCTGGCAAGACTCGATGCTGGTGTCAATGTCAACGTACCAGATCGGCAGAATGCTTACTATGTTGGTGGTTATCAGGACAGCACGACCTCAAAGACCATCACTGATGGTCTTAAACACTTCGCTACCAAGATGATTGCCTTCAACACCACATCGGCCAGTCCAAATACATTGAGTGCACCCTTCTTGCCAGTCCAGAATGGTGCTGTGACATATCTTCCTTATGGAAAGGCGGGTAGTCTTTTGTACTTCGGCGGCGAGACTCCTTCGTCGGCTACTGTCACTGATTGCACAGACTGTCAAGTGGTGGGTTTGTTCAAAGTAGTAAGGAGTAGACATACTGATGATTCAAGAATCCCTGGAACCATATCTGGATCTATGACATTGCATCAGATCAATGGCACAGTCAGAACACGACCGGCTATGTTCGACCACGCTCAGAGTTCTGCACAAGTACCGTCTTCGATCGAGATACCAACTCGTGGCAGATATGGACGATGGGTGGAGTCGATTTCAACACCAAGACCGTCCTTGGCGATGTGTATGGCTGAACAGCAGTATCAGTGGCCTTTCGCTGACTTCTCGCAGTGCTGTTCTATCGATACCTGCTTTTCAATGGTTCAATGCAACATCAAACGCACCACTGCGTATGTCAGTGGCATGTGCAACGTACGGTAGTCAAGTCTTCGTCGTTGGTGGAAGTCAGTCTTTCGCAATCAGCAGAACCACTACGATGACACCATACTGACAAACTCGTAGGAAATGCAGACACCAGTACTGGTGGCACCGACTATCCTGGCATTGCTTACATATACGACGTCAACAAGCAGTCAACTGCCTCGATCTTCGATCCCTCGCTCACAGCCTACGCAGCGCCATCTACGATCAGAGCGGCCATCTCAACTTCAAGCACACCGGCATCGTGGACCGATGTGACTGTCCAGAGTTTATTCAGCAACACAACAACCAATTCAAATGCGACAGCCTCTGCTAGTCCCAGCACGACAACCTCTGCTAGTCCGAGCGCGACAAACTCTGCGTCCAGCAACAGCAGTTCTGGTCTGTCCATAGGTGCTATTGTGGGTATCGTCGTGGGCGTGGTGGCTTTGCTGCTAATCCTGGCGGTTGTTGCTCTGTTCCTGTGGCGTAGAAAGTCTAAAGCACAAGCGCACCATCATGACGACAGTCATCGATTTGAGAAGGCAGAGCTCGCCGACACCACGATGCACGCAGCGCCAAAGATGGCACAGGCCGAGATGCCAGCCACTGGCTATGTGCATCAACTCCCTGACGGGCCAGGGCGTCACGAAATGGACACATCCACCCGTAAAGCAGGACCGCCCGTTGTTCACGAACTCAGTTGAGCAGTGACATTAGCACATTCCGACCCTCCGAGCGCATCCTGCAACTGCCCGGATCCACTGCAAAGACATATCAGGGCGCTAAGGCGATGACGATGCTTTGTCGTTATCGCTGACAACCAAAGCTCAATTAGTCCGACGACAGCAGCAGCATGCCAAAAGGTCTCAGTAGTGCATATGCTCGCACTAAATCCGACACGTTTCAGCAGTCGTCTGCATGGCGATTATCCGAGCGCATGCATGCATAAGCCATTGACTTTCCGGCATGTCGATCTATCTGTTTTTGTGCACATGCACAGAAGTGGATTCTTCGTGATATTACGGATGAACAAAGAAAGATTTGTATACTTTTGATCGAGATCTGGCAAGTCGTCAGAGATAAGGATCGCATGGTCGTCACGCAAGAGCTAGGCATTGCTAGGTCGCCCTACCATAGTGCTGGCCGGGAGCACGAAGGACAGATCTGAACCAGCGCAGCATAATGACTCCGGATGCCACTCCCCATTTCGCATGCATGTAATCAGATACTGGCACCTAATTCGTCAAGGTTCGGCTCGGCATTCGTCAACCGGTCCTGATCTCATCGACTTATTACCAGATGTCACTCTCAGCTAGTGGTCAGACTAAGAAATGATCTGCATCCTCCGACAGCTACTACACCATCGTGGCGCTGAACTAATCACACAAAGCATGTCGTCTGACAAACTAACGTCAAGACCTATTGCTGCTTCGCGTCCAGGTGTGCGTTTACCGAGCTGACACACATGCAGGGCTTGCCTCTTCTGCCGCGCAACGTCAACATGTTGCGCAGAAAACGTAGGTGGTAGGTTTAGTCTTGCTGCCGGTCAGGCGATATATACCAGTGGCGCTCCCTGGTCGATTGTGCACGACCATCCCTCCCATTATGGCGTTCCCCTGCATGCGTTTCTTTGTCACATTGCTTGCTTTTGCTTTGGTCAATGTGTCCATTGCAGTCCCAACTCAACAAGCGAAACGCCTGTTGAACACTGTCGTCAAACCTAGCCAAGATCCGTTCTATCAAGCACCGACAGGCTACGAGAATGCCGCTCCTGGCACCATCCTCAACTCTCGTCAGATCGCAGTACCACTCGCCATAGAACTCTTAACGCCAGGCATCACAAGTTCAGTATGGCAGGTTCAGTACAGATCAACCGACGATGCTGGGAATCCGCTCGCCATGGTCACAACGATCTTTGTGCCAGTCGACGGAGACACGAACAAATTCTTCACACAGGCCATCGCCTACGATTCGTCGAGCATCGATTGCAGTCCATCCTACTCTTTACGAGTGCTGACTCAGGCCAGTCCTGATATCGCTGCTATTGCGCTTGGTCTATACGACGGCTGGTATGTACAGTCGCCTGATTTCGAAGGTCCAAGTGCAGCGTTCACGAACGGCATCATCTCGGCTCACGGTATGCTGGACTCGCTTCGCGCAGGTCTTCTCTCGACCAACATGACGGGATTAGCTCCTACAGCTCGCATAGCTCTTAACGGAGGCTCAGGAGGAGCCTTAGGATGCGAATGGGCTCTCGAATTGCAATCAACATACGCTCCTGAACTCAACATAGCTGGTGCGACCCTCGGCTCCCTTACACCAGTGGTCCAAACAGTCATCGAGACTGTCAACGGCGGAGCATTCGCCGGTCTTATCCCTGCCGCCATCACTGGTCTTGCCAAAGCTTCGACAGCGCTCGATGCATACCTCAATGCCAGCCTTGTGCCCGAGACTGCTGCCAACTTCCGCTCCGCCGAGACTCGTTGCGTCAACGATAATCAAGCATTCTACGCCTCACAGAACGTCTCGAACTACTTCACAAACCCCAATTGGATCGAAGATGAGGTACCACAGGAAGTGTTGAAGTCTGTGGGCATTATGGGACTGCACGGCGTACCGCAGGTGCCTATCTACGTGTACAAAGGAGCTGAAGATGAGCTATCGACTGTGCTGGATACAGACGCACTTGTCACCAAGTACTGCCATGAGTCGGCACCAAGCATTGTCTATGTGAGGAACATTGTCACCGGGCATGAGACGGAGTCATTGATTGGATTCGTGGGCGCATATGAGTACCTACAAGAGAGGCTGAATGGCATACCACCACTCGAGGGCTGCACGATCATCAACTCGACAAAGTCGACGCTCAACAACACAGATTCCACAGCTTTGGGAGCTATCATTGGCCCTAAGGTCGTCAGCGTTTTGCAGAACGCACTTCCATCACTGCTGACCGAATGAGTGCTTGAGGTGTAGCACGGCATCAATCGTTCAGCATCCAGCAACATCACACAGCAACGCGTGGACACAAAAACAGAACAGAACAGAACTGTGCAGTAGTCTAAGTCGTAACCGACTGAACCCTGGTATGCATAGTACGACGAGACGATCCTCGCTTATATTAGCGACGAACAGCAATCTGCAGGCTCAGACAGCGCAGACTCAGACTATCTAGGGCCACTACGAAATCAGGATATGCATTAGTGGCCACCAGTTGGCTCATGATTACATCAAGTATGGTACGAATATTGAGGATACCATGCACGACTCATGAAGCAGCAACGAGTATACGAAGATCAAAGTAACAAAGTCAATTCACTTCATTCCTCATACAGTGACATAAAAGACCGTCCCGAAGTCTACGTGTTATGCGGCACAGTACCCTTCTTACCATCCGTCAAGCTCCTTAAACTTCAAGTGAATGCCACCAACTGCTCTCATAGTGATGACACCGGTGATCGTAGGCTCCTTCATAGTATCTGGCTTGATCTCGAACCGGCCCAACACACCAGCAACCGCACAACGCAGCTCAGCCTTGGCGAAGTCTCTGCCAATACAAGCTCGTGGACCGTGAAGGAATGTGATCTCGCTGAAGTTTGTGCTGGTACCTCCGTTCTTGTTCGGGCGTTGACGTCCATCCTTGTCAGTGTCGATCCAGCGTTCAGGGACGATCTTGTCGGCGTCTTCACCCCAAAAGCGAGGATGTCTATTAATAGCGAAAGGAATGAGGATGAATTCCGTGCCTCTGAAGATAGGAACTCCGGCAACGTGTGTATCCTTGATCGACTCACGGATCGTGACTGGTACTGTTGGATACAACCGAAGAGTCTCCTCGCAGACTCCATTGAGGTATGGCATGTTTTCGAGGATATCGTATGTGATCGGCGAGCTCGCTGACGGGATTGTAGCTCTGATTTCGGCTCGTAGTTTCTCTTGGACATGAGGATTATGGGCGCAAAGGTAGCAAACCCATGTGAGAGCGTTGGCGGTGGTCTCGTGCTGTACGATGTCAGTCTTGAGTAAGCCAATACATGAGTGTACTGACCCCTGCAGCCAAGAATGTCAACATTTCATCCACGAGTAGGTCATCTGTGAAGTCGCCTGTCTGCATGATAGCGCCAAGGATATCGGTGTCAGCAATCTTCTTGCCGTCAAGGAGTTCCTTATGCTTGTCGACGACAAACTGCCTGCACTCCTTGCGCAGAAAAGTGGTGATTCGATCAATATCCCAGTTGACCTTGACTGGTACCCTTCGAAGGATGTATTCTGGGATGACCCAGTGTGCGCCGAGAAGGATTAAAGCATCTAGCCGTGGCTCGAGAAGCTCCTCGAAAGCTTTGGCAACAGGGTGGCCTTCGGTCTGAAGAGAGTTGAAGTCCTTGCCGATTGCAGTTGGTCCGATGATATCCAAGGTCAGACGCGAGGCCCAGTCAGTGACGTCGACCGTGCCAGGTGCTTGTTTGCCAAGCTCTGTAAGGAGCACATTGGTCTTCTCCCACATGAGGCCATAAAGCTCACGGATCTTGCGAATGTTGAATGCTGGAGTAAGAGCCTTCCTTTGACGTTTGTGCTCAGCGCCCTCGGAAAGGATGAGTCCGAAGCCAAGAGCTCGTGAAAGGAATGCGCGTACACCCCATGACTTTTCGAAGTCATAGGAGTTCGTGTTGAGTAGGTCTCTCAGAGCATCGGCCGAAGCAGGGATCAAGGTAGGCCCGCCGACAGCGCCATCGACGCGAAGGAGATCGGCATCAGGATATTTGCGCATCCATTTGAGTGGTGTCTTGCCTCGTGGGGACTCGAAGATGATCTCTCCTGGAGTGTGTTCCTAGGGACCATCAGTTTGATCAGGGTTGAGCACAAGACGCATACCTTGGCGCTCGGCAGGTGTCTGTACGGATCCCTGAACCTAGGATAGATAACAAGCTGATCAATCAAGTACACAACGAGGGCAATGCCGTATGAGATGGGCCATCTGAACTCTCGAATATAAGAGGGAGTAGATTCTGGAAGGAAGTAAAGCTGGGCATAGGCAAGAGGCAGAGCGCCAATTGCGACCTTGAACAGGAATAGCAGCACGATTCTGGAGATCTCCATTGCGACGTTGACTGAAGGTGTGAGAATACCTGCCGTCTACTGTGTCTTTTAGCATTAAAGAAACAATCTTGGAGCCTGGAACAAAGAGCCGAGGATCTTCGTGAAGTTACAATCCAGGACCGGCGCGAGCCTGTCTCTCCGCCTTGCTTTGTTGAATAGCAAGATGGACTACGACCTACTTGTAGGGCGCTCGTGTTCGTCGGATACTGATTGAAGAAGATGTTGCGCGGCGTGATGTGAGGTGGAAGAGCGAAGATGGATCTGACCGAGAGCCATTAGCAAGTAGGATCTTCTCCGTGTAGACGTCATCTTTCACATGTTAATCCCATGACTTTCATGATCCCATCTACCGATGACAACGACAGTTCAACTAACCTCTATGTATGCATGTACTTGAGTCGTACTGTCGCTCGAAGAAGTCGACATTCGCGGTAAAGCGTCGTTTACGCTACAGGCAATGGATATCAATCCTGCGGTCTTGGATCGATCCATAGATGCACAAAGCCGGCACATCAGGCAAAGGCTCCTACATATGTATGAGGAGGAGATGCGGCGAGCAGTCCGAAGAGTCCAAAGATGCAGGGCCACAGCATGCATGATAAAGCAGGGCTCAGGTGTCGACAAGGCTGACATACTTATGTCGAGCATTGTCATCCTCTTCTTACCCTGGTGGTTCACAGCTGATTACTGGTGCGATAGTTTGGTGCACTCACTTCTCTGTTCTCCTAGTATCGCAAAGCCTAGGCATGTGCTTGACCGGAGATAGTGATCAAGTCGTTTCTTGGCATGGTTCCTAGCTTCTCAAGCCTTGAGATTTGCGTGCTCATCAATCGAGTCAGGCCTGTTGCAGGCGAACTCCTTCAAGCCGTCCATGTTGATCAGCACGGGATGACAGAGGCCAGGAGAGCGCGAGTGCAACAACTTGGACCACGTCCCGTAGCTTAATGTTGTAGAGTACACCCTCAACAAAGCCCTAGGCCCTTGAGTGAGTCGACGGACAACAACTTATGGCTGAGGCTATAGCCTGTCAGACAACAGGCCTGCCGTCACTCATAGCGTGCCGTCTGCGCCGTCGTTCTCGCGTATGCATGTCACGTAAGAAGACCCATGCATACTAGCAGTAAGCTTGTGGGAGGCCGTAGCATGGCCGGGGAACCATGTCCTCCAGTTCATGTCTCAGCGCCAGCCAATTGAGAAACTGTTCGCTAGGTACCTGCTCGTAAGTCGATCGGGCTCCCGGACATGCGCTGTTTCCCGCCTTGTTGAAGCTTTGAGGCTCCCTTCACCAATTATCTTGGCCATGATTGCCAAGATTGACGACTGGCATCACAAGCACAGTCGAAACACACGAGCGAATGTCGTTGCCACCAATCAGCTGTCCGCTCGTATGCTTATATGCCACTGCATGCTGACAACTACAGTATCCCGCTTGACTGGCAAGCTGTGTGTTGAAGGCAGCTTGGTGCGGCCGGTGAGCTGACCAGTGTGTCTCAATGATATACTGCATGATGTCTCAAGGTCTCCCATCCTTGAGCATTGATGTGGCATCTCAGCCATGGACTAGCGCCACAAGGAATAAGCCCAGATGCGTCTCTTGTGCCGACGGTTCGTAACATCCATGCTAGTACATCGTCTGATCAACGGAATCTCTGTCCTCGCTGTGCCGCAAGAGGCTGATAGCTATCGCGATCTCCATAAGGGTGAGTCGTCGAAGATAGCAGCACATGATTGACTGCTATGGCCCTTAGAGGAAATCTCTCTCGTACGTCGGCACGGCTGCATTGCTGATGTGTTGCTTCCGCAAGAGCTACTGACTGAGTCAAAATGTCCGCCATCACTGTTCATGGTGAGCTGCAATCATCGAGATGGGAATGAATGATGATCAGGTTCTGTCTATCGACACCACAACAGTGGCTCAAAGCTTCCCGCAAAGTGGTTGACAATATCGGCGCTTGGAAGAGTGCTCTCCCATGCACTGTCAACTGGGACTGATGTGGTCGGCCAGTGAAGCGATGTTACAAGCTATCATGCAGAACAAGTTCGTGACCGTACTTCTTGCCGCTAGCGTAGGATTTGGTAGACGTGTTGTTGACCCCAACTTGCGAGAGTCCAAATTGTGGTAGGAGTGAGGCAAGTTCTGAGCGAATGGCGGCTAAGAGTGACATGTCCAGTACACTGTATAGTATAGACTGGCGGCTGCTGATTGGCCTGAGACACACGGTTCAGAGCTGCAGACATGCATTTTGAGTTTGGCCACTCATGCAGCTTAGCACACAGATGACCCGTTGCAAGCCTCTATGCAGTTGACGTGGTGTCCCACAATCTAGGGTGTCCTTCCACCCTGATCGTGTCTGTTGACATGTGTCCATTCGCGGTCGATCAAGTACGTGCTGCAGCAATGCGAGCAAGAGCATTGAGGATGAGTATGCGTATAATCCAGTTCTCTCCATGGTCACCAGCGCCGCGATCATAGACTGCTCGTGTAGCAGCTCTGGCATTGTCGCGGACAGTCTGCATGCTATTGAGGATTGTCTGTTCGCTCACTTGAGCAGGCGCAGGCGTATGTCCATTCGTAAGATCGTGGGAACCCAAGGGCTGTGGGACAAGGGTCGTTGCAACCATCATAGCCTCTTCCTGTAGCCGTGAGCGGGAGATTGTGTCGTCTGTGTAACACCTACCTGCATCAACCGAAAGAGATATTGATGCAGAGCATTGCCGTTCTGGAAGCCACACAGCACGAACAGCTCGTTGTCTGTAACTGTTTGAGACCTGAAGGCGGACATTCTTGATGGTCTAAGAATTGGTGATGATGGACGATATGTATTTGATAGAGGTCCTGTTGGTACTAGTCGTTGAGTTATAGCTTGAAGGTCCTACTGCGCTACACGGCACAAACTGGCCGAAGACTTCAAGTCATGCATACTACGAGTGTCGCTTGGCGACTCCAATGCGAGCGATGTGACACTCTCGACCGTCATGCAGTTCGTGTGAGGTGATTCGAAACATCTCCACTAGCAGTACCAGCGTCGATTGCTAAAAATCACTTGTAGCGGCGTTGGTCGGCTTTCCTGTGAAAACTTAGTAAACAACCCGAGCATTAACCTTCGAATGTGCGAAGGTTTCTTGGTGCCCTGCATGGAGCTTTAGCATGCCTGCGGCATCAAGCAATCCTGCGAAAGCTTCTGCAAGGTGAGTGTCTCACACGGCATTGATCTGTGCTGTAGCCGATAGTGACTCGATCTCAGTAGATTACGAGCTGCAATCGATTGTGAGAACTGCCAATTGGCTTGGTGCGTTTGCCATCAGCTGAGTGTTGCAGCTTGGTGTCTGCTTCTGGCTATGAGGCATCCTATGGATGTTGTGCTTCTGTTCAAACATGATTCGTTCCCTTTGTACAGCCATTGCACTGATCTGTTGCCTAGGATAACGAGCCAGCGACTCTGCGTGTATGAGCATGTGCTGGGAGCTGTTGTTATCGTGTTCTCCTAAAGGTTCTACTGCTGTACACCGCCATGAGGAAGACTCTTTCGACGTGTCTCTGCGGCTAAGCAGGGTCGCAGGATGTCGGTGTACGTTGGCAAACCTCGAGTCAAACGGCAGTGGACATGCAGGCAGACTGCCAGACCAGTATCGTCAGATGAGGTCATGCTCGTCAAAATTCCTGTAGACGCAGACAGTAAGGCTTCAGCTTGTTGTTGAGATAGTCGTCCTCGAGCTGTGGCACGACTTAGGGCTGGCTTACAGTGTATATATGTTGACCATACGGAGTGGCACATGTTGTTCGTTTGAAGAGCTTAAACACAACGGATGAGTGCCGCTCAAAGTGTCGATCGCTCCGGTGCGCACAGAGCTGTGCTCATGCTTGTCCATGGTGACTGAGCCTAGCGATTGAGCTTGAGCTTCATTAGGCCGTATGTGTAGTCCAACTCTTGCTAGCAGTGAGTGTTGAGTGCTTAGGAAGCAAGAACGCGGGAAGCGCACGTCAAGTGTTCGCACGCAGTCGAGTTCAGCACCACTTGACGGACGGCTAAATTGATAGTCGTTGTAAATCATCCGTGCAAGCGATCCTGTCGTGGGAGGAACATCAGCCTTCGTGCATCTCTAGCGATAGTACTGTGGTAAAGTCGTGAGACTCGGGCCAACAGGTACGTTTGCTACATAGAGAGAGCGACGTGCGATTGTTGGTTGGAAGCGATTCCGATATGATCAGTCCTCAGGTGTCCACCAAGCCGAGGCCTATGGCCATAAGAGACTCTGTATGAGCGCGATGCGTCTGCCAGCAGCAGCAGACTATCCTTCTCTTCGACTTGCTTCTGGTGACCGATCTCTGCTCTGCGTCTTTCTGCACACATGTAGTCAAGTCCAAGTTCGATGCGAGGAGACTGAGGGCCATCTCTGTGCAGGCGCAAATCCTGCATCGATGTTGTCAGCAACCTCTGATATCAGTGAGCCATGGTGCAAACACATCCATCTCTTCACTTGACGAATCACTGCATGATACGCGGTTGGAATGTTTCTGTCGCACGGCAGAGCCGCCGATAAGGCTCAATGCCAACAGTCTGAAAGGCATCCGGGCTTCAGCAAGCTTGGCGACATGAAAGCCCTCCTCGTCAGAGTGTAGCAGGTCGTTGCTAGCTGACGTGGCTATTGCTCGTTGTAGACTGCTGAAGCAGATGTCGAATGGCAGCTTACGAGGTTCAAGTCGTGGATCCCTAGATTTTGTTTGAGTCTGATCCAATGGACTGTCGCAGAGTGAGATCTGTGGGTGATCTTATGTATGCAGCACTGCAGGTTTTGTTGTGCACTACGACTAGAAGTCTCTTGGTGAGTGCATGTCAGAGATACTGGTCATCTCTGCATCGGCCGTTCGACGAACAGCATCCGGACAGGCCCAAGGCGATGCTATAGCATGACGCCGCATCCTCAAGCAAGCGGTCACCGTCCAGGACCGATTTGGTGATGCTTCGTTGATGAAATAGCGCACATTTCAATGGATGGTATCATATATAATTTTGCCGCTTGCTGATCAGCGGACACTGTGGAACCTTCGGCGACCTCATGTCTTCCAGCTCGACACGAGTGGCTGTCGAGACTACCACAACGCTGATTATGCGTCGTTCTGAGGAACTTTCTGAGGAACGACGGCATCAACCAGACAAGTAGAAACGACTTTCCAGATGCGTGCCTCTGCATCGCATGAGACTATAACAAAGTCGGCAAGCGCAACCGTACTGCAGACCTGCAAGGGAATTCTTACACCGCACGATGCTACCATTCTGCAAACCATAAGCACTAGCAGATGTAACTCAATCGAAGCCACAAGATTCTGCTCGTGTTTCATACTACACCATGGGTCCATCGTGACGGCGTTCGTATGAGTCTTGCACACATCCAAGCTCTGCGACTTCCAGCAACACAACAAGCGCAATCCAAAGTGACCAGCAAAGTGGAAGCTGATGAAGACGAGCTGTGCCACTCACTGGCAGTGCCCCATTGAGACATAACTGCCCCAACAACCTCCTCACAACCGAGAAGCTCATTCCAACCATGCCGAACTACACAGAATGCGCGAACCTGCTCGTACAGGGCGTGGTTGCCAAGGCAGATCCGGATATCGCAGGTCTAGGAGTAATATTCGCCTTCACTATCAGCGCAGGATTGACACTGCTGGCCATTGGTGCAGCGTACTTCACTGGACTTGTCGACGCCGGCCTGCTCGGACCTGTCGACCGCATAATAATGCATATCCCAGCTCGTGCTCCTCAGCACCCAAGGATCCATGTCACCCTTCGCAAGGCGATCATGGCATGTAGCGACCAGCAGATTGTCACAGGTATCGCCATCCTTGCTGCAGGTTTCCACGGTCTGGTCACTGGCCACATCTCGGTCTATCACTTCCATATCGTGCTTTATTTAGCTTGGATGTCCAGTAGCGTCCATCTCTCGGCATTGACGTTGCTAAAGCCTTTCATGCAACAGCATCGAGGCGTCCTCGTTTGGAGATCCGTGGGTATGCTGGTGCTCCTCGTCATGATGATTATCGCTCTTGTACCGACCATTAGCAATGACTGGGCAGTCATCTCATTGCAAAACGTCGACTCGAACCACCTACCACAGAATACTGTCTTTGGTGTTCCAGCAATATGCTTCTGGGGCCAGCTGTACGACGATGGTGTGAATCCGGATGCTATACTCTCTTACATCGTCCTGTTTGTCAGCTATCTGTGGAAGATGGGTGGACTGTTCCCGCCCATCACATCTTTCTGGACCCGATACGTTCGAAATCCGTGGGACTTCTGCCTCGAATGGCCTTTGAGCTTCGCCGCTCGCAAGTATGGAGAGCAAAGAGGTCTCATGTATATGGTACCATTCTGGATCTGGCTGGCGATCTACGTTGAGACAACTGCTGTGTTGGAAGTGCTGGATTCCTTCTCCGCAGCACTGTGGTTGTCGACGCTTGGATTCGTGTACGGGATCTTGCAGATTGCGGTCCCTCGCGGATTGGTTCAGACTGCCGTACCTGACCTGTTGGCAGGAGAGAGTGAATGGTCTTTGGTCAGCTGGTACCACTAGTCTTGCTGGCACAGCCACTTGGTGCCATCACAGAGCATATTTGGCTAGTTGACAAGGACGACGAAGAGGTATACCTCGAGGATGAAGCCACGGCACGAAACTCTGTGACGAGGTATTTCGAGAGGAGAGCATCATTACCCGCACCACGCGATCTATCGATGCTGCAGTATCTGTCAACGTACACCATACCAAAGCTCACCGAGACCTCGCCAGATCGGATCAGACTCCAGGCACTGCTCTACACATCCAAGCTCTTCACATTGGTAGTGTATAGTCTTCATCTCGCAACTGCTGGCTGCTCGGCTTTTCTCTTCTATGTTGACTACCAGACCATCGGTTGGGAGCAATCGTACAACTGGGAGACGATCGCGTTGGTGATCGCCTGCTACCTGGCTGGTGCTCTACTTGTTATACTGCTGTTAGCCCCTTTCAGTCGACTTGGCCGAAGGTATGCAAAGACAGGTACTGCTGATCGGTCACCAAGATCGGCGGAGGAGCAAGATACCGGTCCATTCGTGGAGCTGGTAAGCGCTGCGTCGAGCTGGGATGTAAAGGCCTCCGACCCTTCAAAAACAAGCGTCGATAAGTTGCCCACGAATCGAAGTCGGTCGTGGGTCAAGCGGTAGGCCTATAGCCAGATGTATGTACTGTTATGTCGAAATGACGTTCCGTTGGTCAAACTCATCCTGTTTGCCTCCAGACAGCACAGACTTAACGGCGAGTGGTACCACAAGTTGTGACTCTTGTGCATGGTCTTAACTGAATCTGTCACCTTTCCTGCTCCTAAAGGTTTGCGAAGCTGCAAACTTTTCTCCATTTACGTCGGTAGACTCGTGTGAGACTGGCGCAGGATCAGGTCGAGAGACAATGCTTGGGTCTCGAGGAGGCTCGACGGTTGGCGTTGGAGTAGTGGTAGAGCTTTTGGTAGTCGCTGGCTTGCTTGGATACTCGGTCTCGCGTAGGCGCTGGATGTACTGACGCTCTTGCTCGATCTTGCTGGCACGCTCTGCTCGATCTGAGTTGATGCTGCGCTTGGCGAAGTAGTACGCGCCGCCTCCTGCTAAGATCAGCACTCCCCAGCCGTATGCAACGCTAGCTTTCTGCAAGAAGGTCAGTTGCTATCATCCTCTAATTGTGAGGACTAACAGTATTCATTGTGGCTGAGCTCTTTTTGGTGCTGATACAGTACAGTCGTATGCAGCTGTCGCTTTTGATAAATTGCAAGTAAGTATAATGATGTGGACGGAAACGATAGAAGAAAAACAGGATACGAGCAGGATACGAAGCTGGTCATGTCAATTCTGCCGGGGTTGAAGCATTCGGGCGGTGGTCCGATGCCGGCAGTGCTATAAGGTGATCTATCAACCTCCAACTGCATGTCTCACAGTCTCATCGCGATACTTCGATGCTCGTCAAGGTGTACAGTGTCCTCATCCTAAGGCCTACTCCGAAGCATGATCATCACCAATCAGCTTCTTCATCGTCTTCTTCATCGTCTTCGTCTCCCTTCAATGGCCAGATCGAGTAGGTCCTAGAAGTCATCAGAACGAAGACGTAACAAGTAGGTCTGATGCAAGCTTACCAATTCTGCATCCCCTGTTCGCTCCATGGCCAGGTAGCTATGTTACTACCATCGTCATCCGTGACAAGACTCGCACAGTGCGCGCCGATCTCCAGCGCTCTCAATTTTGGAAGCTTCTAGTACCATGCGTCCCGCGAGCTCTGTTGTCTCTGCAGCTCGCATGGCGACGTCCCTGCCATACTGGCGCCCACTCCGGCCAAAATACGCATCTAGAGCATGTGTCAGCAAGGCAAATTGATGTAACCTCCTGCGTTCGAGCAATATTTCTGTCTATCGACTTACTGCCACACCAAGCTCCACCATCAAACCCAAGCTCGAGCTCAGAGGAGGCGGGCAATCGAAGGTGTTCCAGGTTGATGAACAGGCTGAGTACGTCAAGATATTCCTGTTGCATGTCAGCATCAAGGCGGCGGCCGCAGATTGGGTACTTTTGGTCGCACTGTCAGGAGACTGCCTTGTGGTCGCTCATACTCTAGAAGAGAAGACGGCCTTGGTGCCAGTCCGCCATCGATCAGTAGAGCTTCAAGACCGGGCGTCAGCTTCGAGAGTGCTGGAGCGAGTCAATTCATGAGTCATGCTGGGTTCTGGCAGCCTACCTTTCACATACTCGAGTTCCCAGTCTCCCAACATCCTAAAAGTGGTCAAGTTGTGAAGAGCTCTTGTGGAGTTGATCAGCTGCTCCCGTGGGTCAGCATCGGGCTGCCACCGGAAGAAGCTGGATGAGATTGATCCTCCTGAGCGAAGGTCTTGCGTATTCACGCATGCGTCGACCAAGAAGTCAGCAGAAGGAGCCAGCCTCAGCTGCGTAACAGATGGCAATCTCAACTTGGCCTTGGCGAAAGCCTGTCTGAACTCTTCGTGGCCTTTCTCGAATGTATCCCACTCCAGCTTGCGCAAATTCGGCATGGATGTCAATGCTTGCACGAATAAGTCCAGCACTATACCAGGAGGCTTTGATGGCTCTGGCCAACCGATCCCATAGGAGCCATCCGATACATAACAGCTCAGCCTGAAGTGTTCAACGTCGTGCAATGCGGCAGGGCACGCTAGCATTTCGCGTAGCCTTAGCTCGGCATTCTTCCATCCTGGTCTGTTCACTTGATATCTGTTGTTATCGATCTCGAGATATCTGAACAGATCTGGTGGAAGACCATGCTTGTGCATCCCATCAAGGCTACAGAAGGCATCCGTGGGATAATTCAGTCGTCCAAAGTAGTCTTGATTCTCCTTGATCCAGGGATGACGGATGTCGAGAATGAACGTGGGCAGGCGGTATACCAGGGCGGTTGACAACGTGGACTGCACTTCGAATGCAATCGGAGCGAGGGACTGCATCAGCCAGGTGTAGATGAACCTCAAGGGCATGACCGTAATCTAAGGGACAATTTGGTCGTCTTGTTACTGATACAAACCTCCGTCGACAGGGTGTTAGGTTGTACACTCGACGATCAGGAGTTTCGGTCCACGAACCAATAGAGCTTCAATGCGGCGCAGCAGGCAACAGCCGCGACGTGTCAATACTGTACATCAAGCAGAGTAAATCATCCTAAACTCCATACACGACCAGCATGACCTGATGTGAAGAGCAAACCTACCTGTGAGATGCCATCACTTGCTAAGATGTCTTTGTCTAGTCTTGCTCAGTGGCTTGAAGAGCCCGACCAGTTAACGGCCAGGGTGCTGATGATCTTACGGATGAATTCGCAGATAACTCATGGCAATGTCTCGATAGCAGTGAACTTGACGGTCTGACTCGGCCTGTACGTTGCATACAGCACGTATGGATGGCTGCTATCCCAAAATTGCGATTCTCGTCACGAAATATGTTATCAAGATGCACAGCCACAGGCTCTCCAGATGGACTCCCGCGGCCCGCATGACTCACGTGCACTACCTACTTCACTCCCTCTCGTTGAGGTTATCGTATACTGAATCACTCTTCCCTAAGCGCTGCCCATCGCAAAGACGACATTCGTCTTCTGCTCGCCTTCGTACGCTATTCTACTTATGACTCGCCGGCTTCACCGCGATCGACGTGAAGCACGGCCGACAGTATGCCAGCAAAGCGCAAGGCCGCCACAGCCGCTGGTAGATCAGCAAAGCGAGTTGCTTCTGGTGTCAGCACACCCGTGAGCATCGACAGCGACGACGACTACTCCCAAGGTGATGGCTCCGAACCTGAGGAACGTGTCGCACCGCCGAAGTTCGACAAGACAGTCGAGAAGTTCTCGCTTTCAACATATGCACACAAGTATCGAGAGCTCGCCTCCAACGACGCAGCAAGTCACCTGTTCAGATCAGATCGTGACCTCTCTCAACTCGAGCTGAAACCAGACCATCGTCTACGTCCAATATGGTTGGACGCTGAGAATGGCAAGGTCGTGCTGGAAACCTTCAGTCCCAGTTTCAAGCAGGCTCAGACATTTTTGATCAATATTGCAGAGCCGCAGAGCAGGACGACGAATGTCCATGAGTATACAATCAATGGTCACAGTCTGTTTGCAGCAGTCAGTGTTGGCCTGACGGAGAACGACATCATTAGAGATCTAGAGCTCTTCTCAAAGACGAAACTGCCACAGAGCATCAAAGATTTCATCCACGTCAATACACAGTCCTTCGGCAAAGTGCGCTTAGTGCTGAAGCACAATCGTTACTTCATCGAGAGTTCTGAACCATCTGTCCTGCAACAGCTTCTCAAGGATGAGGTCATTGGTAGATGCCGAGTGGAAGAGACCGATGAGCTTCACACAGAGAAGGCATCGAAGATGGGTCAGCTTGTCATTCCTGGCACGAAGGATGCTGCTGGTGTGCGTGAAGCACAAGCGCAGATCTCAGCGCCTGCTAAGCGAGCCGATGCTGACGAAGAGTCTGATGATGAGTTTGGAGGTCGTGAAGCCGAGAAAGATATGGCCGAGTTTCTCAGAGAAGAGGAAGAAGACGACGACCTTGATCAGGTCCACTCCTTCGAAATCGATGGCAGCATGATCCAGCAGGTGCAGGAAAGATGTAACGTGCAGCTTGGCCTACCACTCACAGAGGAGTATGACTTCAGAAACGACGAACAGAACGCTACTCTCGACATCGATCTCCGGCCAAACGTACAGATCAGGTATTACCAGGAGCATGCTCTCAGCAAGATGTTTGGTAATGGCCGCGCACGTTCTGGTATCATCGTGCTTCCTTGTGGTGCAGGCAAGACACTCGTTGGCATCACTGCAGCTTGCACTGTTAAGAAGAGCGCCATCGTCTTGTGCACATCCGCCATGAGCGTCATGCAGTGGAAGGAAGAGTTCAAGAAGTGGTCCAACATCAATCCAGATGACATCGCAATCTTCACGTCTGGCGAGAAGGAGAAGCTCAACCACAGAGCGGGTGTCATTATCTGCACCTACAGTATGGTCACCCAGAATGCACGTCGCGCCCACGACAGTAAGCAAGTCATGGACTTTATCACGTCCCGTGAATGGGGTATCATGATCTTGGATGAAGTACATGTGGTACCAGCCGAGATGTTCAGAAGAGTCACCAGTAAGATCAAGACACATTCGAAGTTGGGATTGACAGCAACGCTCTTGCGAGAGGACGACAAGATCAAGGACCTGAACTTCTTAATTGGTCCTAAGCTTTACGAGGCGAACTGGCTGCAGCTGTCCGAGGAAGGTCACATTGCTCGAGTTCAGTGCGCAGAAGTCTGGTGTCCTATGACGACAGAGTTTTACAGCGAGTACCTACAGGCCAAAACAACCAACAAGCGATCCTTGCTATCAACTATGAATCCACGCAAGTTTCAGGCTTGTCAGTTCCTGATCGACTTCCACGAGAAGCGAGGCGACAAAGTCATCGTCTTCTCAGACAACGTGTACGCCCTCAAGAAGTACGCTGAAGGACTCACGAAGCCATACATCTATGGCGACACCGGTCAGAGAGAACGAGAGATGGTGCTGCAGAACTTTCAGCAAAACGATGCTGTGAGTACTATAATGCTCTCGAAGATAGGTGACACATCTCTGGACCTGCCAGAGGCGACTTGTCTCATCCAGATTTCATCACACTACGGAAGTCGTAGGCAGGAAGCACAACGACTTGGGCGCATCCTGCGTGCTAAGCGTCGTAACGACGAGGGCTTTAATGCCTTCTTCTACTCCCTCGTTAGCAAGGACACAAATGAGATGTTCTACTCATCAAAGCGACAAGCCTTCCTTGTGGACCAAGGCTATGCCTTCAAGGTCATCACACATCTCAACGGCATCGATCGCATGCCAAACCTGGCTTTTCGAACCCAACAAGAGCGTATGTCTTTGCTGACGGACGTTCTTCTTCAATCAGAGACTGCTGGAGATGTTGAAGATATCAAGGACGATCTCTTCAGCGATCGCAACGTTTCGAAGGGTCGCAAGAAGGGACCAATGGTCAAGAGACAAGCAGGAACATTGAGCTCACTGGCAGGAGGTGACGACATGGCTTATCTGGAGTACCAACGTGGTAGCAAGACCAACAAGGAGTTGGCAAAGAACCGTAGTGCGTTCTTTCGTAAGGAGGACAGAGACAGAGAAAAGCGAAAGAAAGCTCGTGCATCAATGCTTGAGTGAGCGTGTATCTATACTCTTTATTCATCAAGTTCTCTGTTGAGGGTTCAAATACTATACATCACAATCAGACATGCCGTGGCCGGGAAAGCGGTATGCACATATCCAGTGCTATCCCGTATGTCGTTCGCTATCCAGAGCACCCAATCGCTCAGCCATGGTCAACGGTCTTCGTAATTTGCTCTTCGACCCGACCGTAGGGTACCATCTCAAGAGATGGTTTCGAATATTGTCCTTCTCTTGTCATTGGGCCTTCGACCCCAAAGACAGCTCCGTGCATGATCATGTCTGCAGATAACTCCATGGTGCCAGGCTCTTTGCCATTGGTAGAGTCTCTCGTCCTCATTGCAGAGTCTGCATAATTCATTCGTGTTGTAAGAGCAGATTTCTTCGGCTTCGACACAGCACGGATGGTGGATCGCCATTTCTCTAGCAAAGCTTCGGGAGAGCCTTCAACGGAGAAATAGTCGAGTGTCTTCTTTGTGATCGAGATGGTGTTAGGAGGGTTGAGCAGTCTCTCTCGAGGAAGCTGACATCGTGATAGCAGCTCATATTCGTGTTCTAGATGCGATATACGCTGACGAGCAAGCGACAATTCAGTACGTAGATCCTCTGCTGTAGTTCTTGCGCTACTGTGTGCTCGTGACAGTTCCAGTGTCCATGTGCTCCTCTTGTCCTCCTCGCTCAATTTGTTCCATTGTTCGTAAGCGTTCTCGACATGCTCCTGCGCACGTCCTGTGAGGTGCTGCTGCTCAAGTGCTAGTATCACAATCCGCTTCTCACGATTCGTGGGTGGTTCCAGACTGTAACTATCGGCATCAGGGAATGGTCTCGCGCTGAACAACGTCCTCGGCGGTTGCAGAACTGTCAGGCACAAAGCAGGGAACGACAATGTGGTCAGATCGACACCCTCGTACAGCACATCCCGTTGATGCTCTCGACGGGCGGCAGCAAGACTTTCCAGCACTTCCTGAAGAGCCAGGACCGCAGCTTTCCCAGTTTCGACTTGTTCATCCAGTGCTTCGTCGTGCTGCTTCACCACCGGGCTGCGAGACTCTAGAGGTGGGAGCTGAGGCCCAGGGGTTCGTCCGTTCGTATGATCCAAGCCTTTGCCATGGAGCGAGGGAGTGAGACGGGCGTCATTGATCACGCCTGTAGCTCTCCAGTCCATGCTATTGACATAGTGGGTAGGCTTGGGCAGTTGTCGTCCAACGTTCACCGTTCGTCTGTCTTCTAATTCTCCAGTTTCTGATCTCGTCTCTTGCACAGACCGACTCGGGGTCTCTCGCTCTTTATGCGCCTTGCCAGTGCCCTTGGGCTGTCGCCGAGTGATTCCACCTCGAATACGTCGTATATCGTCGACATTGTGAATGCCGTCGGGCCGCTTTGGGTTCACGGGTCTGATGAACAGGTCTAGATGGCGCCCAAGACTGCTAGATGTGAAGGCCTGGTGGCAGAATGGACATTCGCGGTCTTTCGCAGTCTTCAGTGCATTAGGATCATCTTGTGTACTTGACGCGTCGCTCTCGGCGTCTGACTGTGCATCTGCTGAGTCGCTTCGTTTGCGCTTGAAGGGCATAGCCTTTGTTTGTGCAGTCAATGTTGTATACGATCGTGCGTCATAGGTTGTGGTCTGTCGATTGCGAAGCTGACCTGAAGCTTCGAAATTTAAGGTCAACATCACCAAGACACTCCCTCTCACAATAACAAATGTCTGCAAATGTAGGACTCAGCACACCGCGTGGCTCAGGCACGTCAGGATACGTGCAGCGAAACCTGTCCAGTATTCGACATCGCGACAATGCGCAGCCATACAAGAAGGATGCCGAGCCGATCAAGCACCGCCAAAGAAAGCCCGATCAAGAGATCCTAGAGCATGATCGCAAGCGCGAGATCGAGGTCAAAGTCTTTGAGCTGAGAGATAAGCTTGAGGAGGAGGAGGTCGAGGAAGACAAGATCGACGAGCAGTGCGATGCACTGAGGAAGCAGCTCGAGGAGGAGTATGCTAAGAGTGCTGGTGGGAAGAATGCGAAAGGCTTGAAGTCACATCAGGTCCACGAACTCGCAGAGGCGAAGATCTTGGAGAGCGAAAAGCTGAGGCGAGCTCTGGGCATCAGCAAGGACTACGAGGAGGCTGGCCACTGGCGGAGACAAGAAAAGAGAAAGCTCGATGCTGCAAAACGCAGTGAGCAGGACTGAGTTGTGGTATTGTTGCGATTTGAGCGAGGCGTCAAGGGATGGATTACGATTGCGTGCAGGTTACCGCGAGCGCAAAAACATGATAGCATTAACGAGGATATACCGGCTACTTGGCTTCACCCTACAACAATGCAGGATTGCTGCTGTTTTGAGCCACAGTGTATGTGACCGTAACAGGCTTGTTGAAACCGTCGTTCGTGGACAGCACGTATCCACTGTTCTTGCCAGCACTACTGAGACGACCTTCGACTGCATGTACGAGTGCTGGCTGATCCTCGTATGTGACCCATTGCACGGGGATGCTGGTATCTGGCTTCTTGACCGTAGCATCAGGCTTTGCATTCGCATCTCCAGCATCACTGTCACCACCAGCAGTGCCGCCATTCGTGGCAGCAGCCTGTGGACGACCAATAATATGGGAGATGGGCCCGTCGAGAGTGGCAGCGCCCTTTGGTGGTATGGTCAGCACAAGATCTGTCTCATCGTAGAAGTCAATGTTGTCATCTGTAAGGTTGGTGATTCTGTTGGCGTTGTACTGCACAACAGTGATCAGTCCCAGGTGTCCGTCCGATGGGTGCTCGTACTGAAGCGCCATGTGTGAGATGAGGTAGTTTAGGTACTCTGCTTTGCGAAGTTGGCCCAACATCGTGTCTCTGATGTATTTGATGCAAAGATCGAAGCATTGTTGAGAACTGTTGACTTTGAGCTTGAATGTGATGGCATTACCACTGAGACCACCTGAGATCTCGACGTACTTGACCATTCCTGTGACATTGAAGCCAGAAATAGCGCCTGCCATCATAGCGACCCAATCGGCGGTGACTTGACTGCCAGAAGTCGTCATGATCCACAGGAAAACTTCCCTCATGGTGTCCTCGTTGACTCCAGGCAATGGTGTGAGGTGGATCTTGCGTTTCGTACCATTGACGACTCCGTTGCTGTCACCTACTGCACCAAGAGTGTTTCCATTCGAGCCAACAGCACCAAAGGTGTTTCCATTTGAGCTGCCGTTAGCCATGATAGTGTTGTTGGTTGCGACAAGCTTCTTGTATGCTGTTCGAAGGGCGTCACGGTCGACAGATGGAGTTGCAGGCTCGACGGTGACAGCACCCAGCGACGATGCATATTTCCGCTCGTATTCGCTTGGGATGATGAGGGAGCGGAAGTTGGCATGGTCTTCCTCGTCCAAGGCACCACCTAGGGAGATCTTCCGATCGTTCTCCCAAGCAGCCTTGACGAGTTCAAAAATAGCTTTCTGTCGATCCTCTGGTGAGCCACCATATGAGAGCGACACAATACCTCTGAGGTCGCTAAGCGTCAGGTTTTGAGGGTTGACTGTCGAGATCAGCGACGTGACTGCTGTCATGTTCTTTGCTCGAGCTTGCAGACCGCTCGACTTTAGCTCGAATGAATAGATATCGACATCGATTCTGAGCAGAGCGCCAAGATCAGTTGCGATCAATGCATATGTGTACTGTGAAGACACTTGACCAGACGATGCGCCAAGCACAACATCCATAGCACTGCTGATGATGTCTGTGACTCTAGAGATAATCAGCGTGGTCAACAGTGAGCTCGATATACTGACCCATCAAGGATTTGTCCTTTCATAAGGTTACCAACAGCACCTTTGATACCACCCACGACGCCATCCTTGTTACCAACACTGGCACTTGCCACAATGGTCTGTCGTCGAAGCAGTACCTTGGAAATAGGAGCGTACACCTTGTTGACATCTGAGGTTGCTTGTGCCCATGCCGCGGCGTTACGACTCTCGCCAAGAGCAAACAATGCATTCATGGAGTCCTGGATTTGCTTTTCAGCATCCGAACTTCCATCAATGGACTTGATGACATTGGAGAGCCCTGCACCCATCTTGAACGCTTGAAGAGTCGTTGATACTCATCTTGCTCGAGAGAGAGCGACGTCTTATAACTGTGATGTCCATATCGATGGAGCTAAGACAAGAGATGAACAGCTTCTCCTGACATATCTTCAGCTAAGCCACGCGACGCTAAGGGAAGGTCCGCCTGGCGTAGCCCATTCCGCCACGGATAGTGCCGTGGCATGGACATCAGCTTGCCGCCTTAGAGACCAACGAGTGCTGCACACCGATTGCCCAGCGAACTCTCTTAGCAAGAGGTGGCAACATCGAGGCCACGAGTCGATAGAACCGTTGGAATGGCGTGTTGAGTCTTTCCATGTGGTGCATCGTGGAATGATGCCCAGAGGTATAGTCTCATTCCATGAGATTGATGCGGCCCATGTATTGCTGAAGATGGGATAGATCGTTGTTATGGCTGAGCTGAACACCTGCCGTCGTGTAGATGAGTGAGACAGCTGGGAAAATGTCCTCCTCGGAGATCTTGAAGCATGACCTAAGGTGTGATATATCAAGCTTGGCCCCTGAAGTGGCACTGTAGCATCCATTTAGCACCATCATGTCAAACTCGGTGAATTACCTTGGAAACACTGTGATCTTGCCCCAGCAGGAACCGAATATCTCGCGAGGTACGCTGGCTCCATAGCTGCAGATTGTTCCTTCTGACGATGAGCAGACTCTCAGTCCACTAACTACATCTATGTCCAAACGCATGGACCAGCAATAGATGAAAGACAAAAGCAGGAACTTCGCAGTCTGGGAGTGGAGCTCCGAGAGTACCTAGGAAATAACACTTATCTTTGTCACTATCCTCCAACAGACCTTGCACCAGTACGTTGCCCTGCGTTCGCAACAGCGATAGCTGACACGACAGGTTCGTCAACTATCATACGTCAGAGCCGTCAATGTCTTTCACAGAGCTCTCAAAGTCGATCCTGACCTCAAGGACATAGCTGTTCCTGGGTATATCAATGTACTGCTCCACAAGGATGCCTCAGCAGAGCAGATTGCACCTGTCATAGCTGCTATTGATGGTGCGGCAGAGGATGACCTTGACACATCCTACCGTAAGATCAGAGTACGAGTCGACAATGCCACTGCTCTTGCGGATATCTCTAGGCTCGACAGCGTCCAGAGCATCGAGCCAGTGAGGGAGGCTGTACTTGGTAACAATCTAGCACGAGTCGATATGCATGCTGTTCTGCCAGCTCCGCTTGCTGATTTTGCCGGCCAAGGCCAAGTCATCTCGGTCAACGATTCGGGATTCGATCTTGGCGGTGTGGACGGCCAGGCTCCAACAGATGTGCATCCAGCGTTCGGGAATAAGGTTCTGGCGACCATTGCTGTAGGTCGAGCCGGCAAGACGAACGACCCAAATGGACACGGTACACATGTTTGTGGATCTGCCGTCGGCAATGGCCAATCTACCACAATGGGAGGAACTATCCAGGGCACAGCTCACGGAGCTGACTTGGTGGTGACATCGTTACTGAACGACGCTGGAGGTCTAACGTTGCCAACAAACTTGTACCAGTTGTTCCAGACTCCGTACGGTAAGTACAACTCTCGTGTCTCTTCGAACTCCTGGTACACCAAATCAACCACTCAGTTGAAGTATGATGACCAGGCCAAGGACGTGGACAGTTTCTGTTGGGACAATAAGGACTGCGTGGTAGTATTCTGCGCAGGCAACGAAGGTGGTCAATTCGGAACCAAGCAGATTGGAGGAGTTTCCGCTGCAAAGAATTGCATCACTGTCGGAGCAACTCGTGGCTCGAGACCAAACGATGGTGTCAAGTTCAACGCTGCCAAAGCAGCTGTAGATCCGAGGGCTACAGCAGGCTTCAGCAGTCTTGGGCCAGGTCTCGAAGGCAGGATCAAGCCAGATGTTGCCGCTCCTGGTACTGCCATTCTCTCTACAGCCTCGAGGGATCCGGCAATCACAGCGGACAAGCTCCAGCAGTATGGCAGCACCACAGACCGGGATTGGATGTTCATGTCCGGCACGAGTATGTCCACTCCACTTGTATCTGGTTGTTGTGCTATCCTTCGTCAGGCAGTCAGTGCTGCGGATCCGAAGACACACCACAACCCAAGTTCAGCTCTTATCAAGGCATTGCTCATCAACGGGAGTCTTTCGGCTGGTGAGAAGCATGATGACAGCTCAAAGGCGATGAGTGCTCCGTCAAGCTTTGAAGGCTTTGGCTATGTCGATGTAGCTCGATCTGTGGTGCCGAAAGAGACATACTTCGCAGACAACGCTCAAGGACTGTTGCAAGGCGAGCAGATGGACCACGATCTCGTCTTCGATTCATTGGATAAGCGCACGGCAGTCAAAGTGACGCTTGTGTACACGGATCGTCCTGGTGAAGCACTGCAGAATCTGCTGACGTTATCTTTGAAAGCGACGAACAATACCTCGGTCAAGGACACCAGTCAATTGGTTGAGAATAACGTGCAGCAGATCATTCTGCGGAAGGTCAACGGTCCACTGAAGATCCATGTCCAGGCTGATCGTATCAGTCGTGCCGGAGAGCGACAGCCATATGCTGTTGTTTGGCGCTTCCTTGATTGACGAAGTGTCGGACGTGTATCGGTATTATTCAATGTTGTCCTCGCGACCACTGCAATTTCTCGTCAAGATATCATGCGTGCATTCTCTTACCATCTGTGCAGCGATATTCGTGTCCCTGTCGAAGTGTTGAGATGTAGTTGGAAGTGAACACATGTGCTTGGTAGCAGCTCAACTTTATGCGCCTGGACTTCTCCTACAACAACACACACTTTCTACGACCTATGGATCGCAACATTGAGCACCACGATGGATGAACGAGCACAAGTCCATCGCCGTGATGCCTCAGATGACACAGCTCGCACCACCACGCGACTCTCTTGAGCTTGCATCTCTAGCATCCTCGAATCACGAGCATGGACATCAGGAGCAGATCGAGTCTGCTGATTCCTCCTCTGATGGCATTTCGTCCAGTCGAAGATTGTCCTTCGCCGATCCTGACCCTCGAGAACGAATGAGAAACGAACGACGGAGCTACAGTGTATCCTCTGCCTTCGACTTCAACAGCACTCTCTTCCCACTGTCCACATCTAGCGGATACACAGCATTAGGAGCATCCACTACACAGTCTCCAGGTGCAGCGCAGAGTCTAGAGAGGAACAAGAGCTTGACATACTTCAATGGGTTGTCTTTGGTCATCGGGCTCATTATTGGAAGTGGAATCTTCTCCTCGCCAGCTTCCGTAAACACCAACGCTGGCTCTATCGGCGCTGCGCTGATAGTCTGGGTTGTAGCAGGTCTGTTGGCTTGGACAGGAGCCGCGAGCTATGCAGAGCTGGGTGGAGCAATACCGCTGAATGGAGGTGCACAAGTATATCTGAGCAAGATCTTTGCCGAATGGGTCGGCTTCATCTTCACATGGACTGCAGTCAGTGTGCTCAAGCCTGGCAGCGCTGCTATCATTGCCATCATATTCGGCGAGTACGCTGTCCAGGCGATTCTGGGAGCTGAGATCAGCCAGAACTCGGTATGGCTTAACAAGTCTATCGCCTGTGCTGGCCTGATCGTTGTCACCTTGCTCAACTGCATCTCAACACGGCTGGGTGCGAGGAGCGCTGACGTGTTCATGCTTCTCAAGTTCGCAGCTCTGTTGGCTGTTGCAATCACAGGCATCGTGGTCGCTACCACCGGTTGGAGCTACCACGCAGAGAACCTGTCATCGGACTGGCGCACCAAGTCCTGGTTCGAAGGAACATCGACATCAACATCGCAGTGGGCGGTCGCTCTATACGCGGCATTATGGGGCTACGATGGGTGGGACAACACTAACTATGTTGTCGGCGAGATGATTAACCCGACGAGGGACTTGCCCAGAACACTGCACACTGCCCTCCCAGTCGTCATGATCGCATATGTCCTCGCAAACCTGGCATATATCTTTGTGCTACCCGCAAGCGTCATCAACCAGTCGAACACAGTTGCTGTGGCATTTGGGTCGACAGTCTATGGGCCTGTCGGATCCTTGCTACTAGCACTTGCCGTGTCAGGGTCGTGCTTTGGCGCCCTGAATGCCACTACATTCACATCAGGTCGACTAGTGTACGCTGCTGGCAAGGAAGGATACCTGCCATCATTCTTTGGTATCACGGGACTGACAGGCGCGATCGGCACCCCTGGGAGAACAGGCAGAGCGAACAGACTACGACGATGGTTCGCTGACGAGAGCGGCTTTTTCGACACGCCAGTCTATGCCATGCTACTGAACGGAGTATTGACCATTGTGTACATCATCATCGGTGACTTCACATCGTTGACGACATTCTACGGCATTGCATCCTACCTCTTCTACTTTCTAGCAGTCATCGGCCTGATCGTGCTAAGAGTGACGGAGCCAGATCTCGAACGACCATACAAATGTTGGCTCATCACGCCAATCATCTTCTGTTGTGTGAGCTTGTTCCTGGTCAGTCGAGCGATCTTTGCGAAACCGATTCAAGCGCTTGTTGTCATTGCATTTCTGGCTGCTGGTCTGCCATTATACTGGTGGCAGGTGGGACGGAAACGAGGCAATCGAAGAGTCAAAGAAGGCGAATACACGACGTGGCAGTTCTGGCGGTGGTGGCGCAGATAGTGATGAAATGTATGTATCATGCTGCAATATTATGTCCTCAATCGTGAACTCTTTTCAAGCTTTTGCGTAGTCTTGCAAGAATGCTGCCAGCTTCTGTACTGCTGCCACAGGCACAGCGTTGTAATTACTGATTCGCAAACCACCTACACTGCGGTGTCCTTTGATGCCTAGTAAGCCCAACGCCTCGGCCTTCTTGACGATCTCCTTCTCAGCATCCGCATCTGAGTTCTTCACCCTGAAGCAGATATTCATTCGGCTTCGGACGCTCTTGTCAGGCACGACCTGGTAGACATTCGGTGAAGCGTCGAGCACAGAGTAGATCAATTTAGCCTTGGAGTTACTCTCATCTTCTTGTGTAGCAATTCTTGGCGACGCACCCACTGAAGCATCCAGCAGTCTCTGCATCACCGCTCCAGCGATCCAGGTATCGAAGATAGGGAGTGTGTTGTATAGACTGTTGTTCTTGGCTATAGTGGGCCAGTCGAGCACAACCGGACCAACAGGCAAGCCGAGCTTACGCAGAAGCGTCGAGTCTGCCATCTTAGCATGCGGTGGTAGGATGCTCTTCTTCACAATGATGATTGTGATTCCGGTGGTGCCAATGTTCTTTTGTGCTCCTGCAAAGATGGCAACGTGGTCCCTGACATTAACCCGTCGTGAGAGAATGTTCGAGGACATATCTGCAACAAGATTAGGCAGTGCTGGAGCTGATTGAAACTCTACGCCATCGACAGTCTCGTTGTCGCAATAGTATGTCAACGCGACATCGTTGCCAGAAGTTGACCATGTAGATGCCTCCGGGATGACTCCAAACTTGCCATCTCTGTGCTTGCGAGCGTCTGTCACGACATTGACGTGCTCAGTCCCGACGAGACGGGCAGCCTCTTGTGAAGCTTTCAACGACCATGATCCAGTGACGAGATAGTCGAGCTTGAGCTTCTGCACTTCTTGCTGCAGCTTGGTGAATGTGTCTGCGTTTGTGGCATCACCACCAAGTTCCTGTAGCTTCTTCGCAACGTAGATTGAAACCATGTGGTAGACGACAGCGCTGAACTCGCCGCTGCCACCGCCCTGCAGGAACATGATCTCGTAGCCATCTGGACCGTCTGCGTCAGGGATATCTAACAATTGTCTGAGGCTGGACTTTGTGTGCTCGAGAATTGCTGTAGCGTCGCTGCTGCGATGAGAGATCTCAGTGATACCCACGCCTGAGTCATTGTAGCTGAGGAGGAGCTTTGCTGCGTCCTCTAGTACAGGAGTGGGAAGTGGTGCTGGACCTGCACCGAAGTAGTGAACTTGGTCTCTTGCTGGCATGGTAGCTGGGAATCTGTTTCTGGACAGGATGGCTGCTTTGGTGGTGTGAATGGATGTGAGTCAATGCAGAGAATCGATGCGAAGGTCAAATACTGCGGTGCATTCATCCCACGCGCTCGCCAATGCCTCCACCCAGAGGTCTGTTGATCTGAATTGCTATGACAAGAAGTGTGACTACAGGCCTTGCATGGCCCGTGCCCGTGCATGCTGAAGCGATTTCGGAAGCTGCTTCTGCTTCTGCTTCTGCTTCGTCTTCTTCACTTCACTTCACTTTATTCATCATCTATACCAATTACCCGACGTCGACGCTGCTTGACACTCACGACTGAGATGCTGCTCTTTGGGCAAATGAGAGTTGTAGTTAGATAGCATTAGCGAAGATACTGCACAAAAGGATCTGGCCATGCTTCTGCTTCTCACCTCCGAAGTGCATTCACCAAGTCCTGTAGCATCTTGCTCCAACCTACATCACTGGTGGTCCTTGTATACTTCGGCTTCCCGTCCGGCGTGCCAATCGTATAGCTACTTGAGATTTCATGGGCACACCTGGCAGCTTCAAGCTCACCATACCGGCGCGAATTCCAGGCTGCAAAACCATCGTGGTTGACAGGCTCTACAGGAGCATTCTTGTATGGAATACGGTCGCTAAAGTCGATACCAGTCTGTGCCAACGGTGGTGAGTGCTCCGATGCGTTGTGTCGTGGAGCAAATACTCTCACAAGGTCACGGTTTGCATTCTCCGTTAGTCTTTGCACTGTCGTATTGACATTGCCCATCTCCCACGACATGAAGATTGCACTGATCCCTGCAACCAAGGGCGATGCCATGGAGGTGCCTGACAACCTCCTCATCAAATGGTCTCCTGTGTGGTCGGCTGAAAGAACCATCTCGCCTGGAGCGATCACGTTGACTTGCTTGCCATAATTCGATTTGGGCGCACGCTCGTACGTTGAATTGATGTTACCCACGCACAGGAAATTGGACTTCTCGTCTCTGTATAGGCATGGCGCTTCGTGGACTTCTCTTCTCTCATTGCCAGCGGCCACCACCAAGAGTACACCTTGAGCGTGCACATTGCGAATAGCTTGCTCCAGAGCATGAGATGGGAAAATACCGAGAGACAGATTGATAATGGAGCCACGCCACGACGGCAGATGACCAGCTTTCGCCTGCTTGGACAGTTGGTTGTGCTCATCGACGACATCTGAGAGCGCACGTATCAGGTTTGCGCTATCGACATGACCAGCACGACTGAAGATCCGGACGTTGACGACTGTTGCACCTCGAGCATGACCAAAGCCATTGCCGCTGACCAAACCTGCGACGTGTGTTCCGTGTCCACCCTCGGGATTGTCAAAATCTGGCAGCATTGTGGTATTGGCGTGCCTGACATATGGTGTATGTGTGAGGTTCCTGAAGTTGACCGCGGTACTCCTGCCATCATGGCCGACGAAGGCCTTGTGAAATACACGCACGCCATCGTCGAGCACATAGACGCGGACTCCAAGACCAGCATCTGGGATGGAGCGTACGAGGGTAGAGCCTATGCTGTCGTTCTGTAGTGGTCCAGCAAGCTTCTGATTCGTTGATGTCATCTGAAGATGATAGTATGATGGGTCAAACTCGTCATACACCCAGCGCTTCCCGAGCCTCGATGCTGGTGCCGGTGGCCTATGCAGGGTGGAGGGTATATGCTGAGGTCGGTCGCCAGGTAGTATAGGACGTTGATGTTGTGCGTTGTGCTCAATTAGCCGGACTGCTGGGTCATGACGGATAGTCTTTCCCATCACGTCGCTCTTCACAGTACAGTAGTAGCCATTGATAAGAGATAGAGGATGGAAGTTCTCAAAGTCAGCTTTCTTCATATTGATGCGCTGCAAGTGGTCATCAAGCGTCTCTCCGTCGTGTAGCATGACCACATATTGTGGTTCGTCAACTGCATTAACAGGTCTGTGGTATGGTGCAAGGCTCTGTTGTGCGCCATAGCCAGGAAGTGCAGCAGCCAGTGCGCCAATCTGCAGAAAGCTGATGAGTGTCCAGGAGGGCCTAGATATCATCCTTGGTGAAGTGTGCGAAGCAATCTATGCTTCGATATCTGCTGTCGTCTGCGCAAATGTCGAGAAGTCATGATCATCTGCCAGCACGTGTGCTGCTCGCCTTATACACAGTGGCCAGCTCGTTGTCCAAACACAAAAAGACAGTGCTCGATGGCTGTACGATCGCCTTACCTGTTGGCTATAGCTTGGCGTAGATATTCAACCGCTTCATACCTACATTTTCGATCGTATTTGACAGGCAACACGTCGGCTGTGCACGATTGCGGATCATTCGTTCGACAAGAAGACCGAGATGTCAGCTTTGTTGTGCCAGCGCTATGGAGCATATGCTCGATTCGCAGGCTGCTAACTGATCGCAAACACGCAGGCGATCTGCGCAAGTGTGCGGTCGTGGAGCTGATAGATGACCAGGGAAGGCATCTCAATATCTTCAGCTGTTGACATGTTTGCCTCCTGAGTAGATCAGAGCATGCAATGAGATGTTGAGGATGGCTATGAACGAGGGGAGGGATCTGAGTTGGTGATGCGAGCTTCTTGGCGACGCGTTGCGAAGCTTCTTGGTCGACGCTATTTTGGGGCACTGCAACAGCGACACCTTGTCATAACACAACATACTTGGCACGCGTCACTTCTCGCAATTGCTGCGGCCATGCTGCACTATGGACGTCTCGAGGCATTGTCTATTGATGGCAGAACGTCTTGTCGTGAGCACCTGCAGGCCAATGTCAAGAACGAGCTACATGCTCATGTTGTTGTGTTTTCGGCCCCCACAGACCTCGTATTGCTCACACAGAGACTACGGACGTTGACGGGCTTAAGGTGAGACGCAGCCAGGTGATCACGCCACTAGCGACATGACTGCGCTTCTCTGAGCTGCACAGATGAGTGTGGGATGTAGGATATGGAATCTCGAGCTGCGCGGAAGGAGGATAGATCGGAGGGTATGGCGATCATCAACAAGTGGTCAGGGGCATTATTCAGTGCTGCTATCGCTTACATACTTGCGGTGATATTGCCACAGCACTTGAGCCTGAGAAACGACCGCACTGCTGCAGTCGATGTTGCTAAGTTTGATGCTACAGGACAGATCGAGGCGTGTGTTCTGCTGGCGAGAGCGCTGCCGGGCATTGTCTATTCGGAACAGCACCCTTCATTCGACAAGTTCTTATCCACATACTGGGCGCTCAATGCTGCCGAGCTGAGACCTGCTTGCATTGTACGACCAACCGACACGAACGATGTTGCTGCAGCTGTCAGGACGCTCAGGCTCGGTTGGGCTGCAGGAGTAGATGTGAAGTTCGCCGTCCGCAGTGGTGGTCACTCACCTGAAGCGGGCTTTGCAGGTATTGCTAATGGTGTTGTCATTGATATGAGCCTCATCAACG
This sequence comes from Peltaster fructicola, assembly GCA_001592805.2. Lineage (NCBI taxonomy): Eukaryota > Fungi > Ascomycota > Dothideomycetes > Peltaster > Peltaster fructicola. Next base: position 794,457 of record CP051143.1, read on the forward strand.
AGGTCTCTGTCTCGGCAGACAGAACGTCAACTACGATCGGTGTAGGCGCTCGCTGGCGAGAGGTTTATTCGACGCTCGATCGACAGGGCTTGGCAATGGTTGGCGGTAGGAACGCCAATGTTGGAGTCGGTGGTCTCATCTTGGGAGGTGTGTCTAACACGAGGTGATGCCAATCCTACTGATCACTGGCAGGCGGTGTGTCATTCTTCTCTCCTCGCTTTGGCATGGTCTGTGACAACATCGACAAGTACGAGATTGTTCTAGCAAATGGCAGCATCGTGGTAGCAACAGCACATCAGCACGCAGATCTTTGGCGAGCATTGAAAGGTGGTACTGGCAATCTCGGCATCGTCACACGAGCTACGACGAAGGCTTTTCCCTCAGGCGATCTGTGGGCTGGCTACGTGTACTGGGCCAACTGGCAGATGCCCAAGGTCCTGAGAGCCTTTCATGAGTTCAACAAGCCCGAGAACTTCGACAACTACGCAGGTGGTCCCATCCTGGCATTGGCTTATGTCGGAGACCTTGGTATAAGAGTCATTGCTTGCAGTCTGTCTTATACAAAGCCTGAGAAGTGGCCGGCCGTGTTCGATGGCTTCAAGTCGATATGGAGGCTATGGAGCACGATCAAGGTGCAATCACTGACAGCGGTGACCGAAGAGCTTGATGGACTAGCATTGTCCGGCCAGAGGCAATTCCAGGTCACCACGACGATCAAGAATGATCTCGAGACGTTCGAGGCTCTCAACCGTATCTATACCGACACACTCCCAAGAACCAAGACGGTGAAAGGAAGCACTTGGTCATTGGTCTTCCAGCCATTGTCTGCTGCCGTCACTCGCAAAGGCAGTCCGAACGTTCTAGGATTGGAAACGAGAGAGGCGAATGACACGTTGGTCATTGTGCTTATATGTGCAGTCTGGGAACGTGCTGAAGACGATGAGCTAGTATATCAGATCTCTCGAGATGTGATCAGACAGAGTGAGGAGTATGCACGAGAGAAGGGCACATCAGATCCATTCATCTATCTCAACTATGCTGCGAGTGGACAAGATGTGCTTAGCGGGTATGGCGACGCCAATAGGGCGTTCTTGGACGAGGTGAGGACGGCCTACGATCCTGAAGCATTCTTCCAGCTGGTCAAGCAGGGTGGGTTCAAGCTTGGTGTCCATTGAGGTTTGGTGCAGCACCTGGCTGGCTTGGATATCTTCGCACCACAAGCAATACTCAGGTACTTCAGTGTATGCTTGAGCTGCCGTCGTATCTTCTGTCAACTGCGGTCGGCGTCCTCGCGTGTGTGCCTGAAGGACGTATGCGCAGACCGGAATGCTGTGGCACAAGATGCGTGTGCTACATTAGACGAACGGCTGCAGTAGAAACTCGTTGTTTGACAAAGACAAGGCGATGTCTGCGCGCTGACAAGAACATCCAAGCAATCAGTAAAGAAAGCGTAGTCTCAATCGACAGCGCCGCGATCGTGGTGGAAGATCATCAAAAATGTGCTGCTCGAAACCCAAAGCGGACCATGTCGCCCCAGCAACATCTCATGTTTACGCAGCCGAATACCACCAGCAGAGCCGCGCATATCAAACGCATGTTGTAGTACAGAACAGTCGTGTCACACTACGATACAGAGTGCAACATCCTTCAGTCGTTTCTGAGCATGGTCTTTCTTTCTTTCCATTACGCATAACGAAGCACAGTCGTCCACGACGCAACAACTGCATTGACTGCATTCCACAGGGTTTCCTTGACAACTTTAACAAGCCGAACATGTTCAAACCACAAGAGGGAGCTACTACGAGCTCGACATTCATGTCGAAGCTACAGAAGGGTGAGGAGTACACAACAGTGTCAAGATGAGGCTGACAAGACCAGCGGACTACCTACAGGACCTTCGTAGGACTGTGTCTCGACCAAGCGGATCACGACCTCCTCCACCATCGAAGTACACGAACCGCACAGCGGCCATCATTCAAGACTCCACGGAAGATGGTCGACCTACACTGCAACAGACTAATAGTCTGCCGATCATGCCTAGCCAGCAGGTGACACATCGCCAGTCAAGGTCAAGCATAACGAACACGAAATCCCTTGGTCGACCACTTGCCAAGGCACCAACAGAGGAAGAGCATGAGCTGAAGAGCAAGCCTAGTCTCACGTATTTGGATAGTGGCACAAGATGGATGGAGAAGCAAGAAGCCAAATCACTTCGTCAGGCATTAAGCGATATGGACCTCGCAGAAGAGCAGCGTGTACATAAGGCCGCACAAGACGAGGCTGCTGAGCTGGTATGGAAGCATCAGAACCCCAATGCTGCATACAAGAACCCAGACCAGAAGGATTACAAGTCACACCTTAGGAAGGGAAGCTATCATCGAAGCAACGCTGATGCTGCTCCTGTCATAGCATCTCGTAGCTCATCTGGGTCAAGCATTGAAGCAATGACAGCCACCAGCAAGGTTGTACCAGTTCGCAAAGTCTCAACAACCACGGACACACGTCGTGTCGGGCAAGCCTACGGAGAGCTTGCTGATCTGGTTCGCAAAGATATTGCAGAGTCCAGAAGACGAACAAGCAGTGGCTCGCGTCGATTGATGAGCGGAGGACAGAAGCACTTCATGCATCCTGACGATAAAATCTGGGAAGATGCAGAAGAAAATCCACGGCCATTCAGCGCCATACCAGAGCTCAAACCTGCACCTGCTGCGTCTGTCCCAGCATATGTGAGGAAGAATCCATTCGCCAGGGTACGCATGCAGCAAGATCGATTCGAGCGCTCCAACTCAGCGCCATTGCTTGGGCAGGCCGCAAAGCGTGAGAGAGTAGAAATCCAGCGCAATCCTCCAAGTCAAAGCAGAAATCCTGAGTACACGTCGAGCCACGAAGCGCTGCCGCAGGTCGAAGCGGAAGAGATGGAGAAGCGAAGTGATGATATCCGAGCAGCAACCAGCAAGTTAAGGAAAGATCGTAGTCCAAGACTACCACAACCTACCTTGGTCAGTGACAAACCTGGACGACCCATTGTGAGCTTTCAGCAGGAAACAAAGCCACGAGAGGTTGTACTTGAGGAAGTGCGTCCTTCATCAGCAGACTCGAGACCAAGCTCGTCAGCAACGGTGTCGAGGACGCCCTACAGCACAGTCCCCACGATCAGTGCGCCAGAGGAGCCCCGAGCTATACCAACAATCTGCTTGCCGACCGAGCCTCGAATGATACCGACTATTTGCCTGCCGGGTGATGATGGAACGGCCACTCAAAACATACCTACAATATGTTTACCAGATGATGGGCCAACACGAGGACTTCCAACAATTGCGCTTCCAGGTGAAACACCCAGCAATGCAGCACGCCCTCTGCCATCGCAACGAAGTGCTCCATTGAAGTCTACACCACACTACTCACCATCCTTGCGGCAGTCCAATGTTCTGTGTGCTCACTGTGCTCTTCCTATCGCAGGTCGTGTGCTCAGTGCCGCAGGGGAGCGTTTCCACCCTGGCTGCTTCGTCTGCCATGGCTGTGAGTGTAATCTCGAGCTTGTTGCATTCTACCCTGAGCCAGAGACCAAGCGAGCTGAGCGCATCGAGCGTATCCGAGCACGTCAGGCAGGAGAGCTGCTAGATGATGGCGTGGCTGACGGCGACGAGACTCTCCGCTTTTACTGTCATCTTGACTTCCACGAAACATTCTCGCCTCGCTGCAAGAGCTGCAAGACGCCGATCGAAGGTGAGATCATCATCGCCTGCGGTGCTGAGTGGCATGCTGGACACTTCTTCTGCGCTCAGTGCGGTGATCCATTCGACTCGAAAACACCGTTCGTTGAGAAGGAGGGATATGCATGGTGTGTTGGGTGCCACACGAACCGGTACTCAAGCAAATGCAGGAAGTGTAGGAAGCCGGTGATCGACGTCGTTGTTAAGGCCCTCGGCGCTGATTGGCACAGCGAGTGCTTCCGCTGTCAGGTGAGTACGACATGATCGATTGTGGGTAGTGCTGACAAAGATACAGGAGTGCAACGGCGATTTCGGGGACGGGCGATACTTCCTGCGAGGTGCATCACAAGACCCTGTCTGTGTACGTTGCGAAGAGATAAGACTGAAGGCATGAGTGGGTCGTCGCAGGCAACTGTGTGCATGCTGCCGTGTCGTCTGATCGTAGACACAGCAGCGATGTCCGAAATGAAGTCCTTGGATGGCTATAGGTCGGCCACAGATCTGTAACATAGCAGATAACGAGTCACGCTTCTGCAAGTTGTCCAATGCTGGAATTGCGTGAACATGCCTGTCGATCGTATGGCATCTGATTGACTGCCTGGAGCGCTTATCGATCCATGCCCTACCTTGCATAGCCGGATACGCGTCTGAAGAGGCAACCAGAGGTGCAGCACGTTCACAAGGCGTCCGATCTCTACGAGAAACGCAGCCACAATGCTTTCAGCTCATGCGCTTCTCCCGCAAAATCATCGTATCTACAGTCGTAGGGCGTGCCGCAGCTACACAGCCCTGGTGAGCTCATGCAGCTTCGGTGTACGAATGTGGTGAGAAGTGGAGTCGTCCAGTCTTAGTTGGTATTGGCTGGAAGGATTCGCAGCGAATGTGCGGCCTCTTGTGACGAGGAGTCGTCTGATCTGTCTGTTGTGTCCGTAGCAGCAAGATGTGTAATGCGACAGCCTGCTCGTACGTCGTAGGTGAGCAGCATGGGAAGAGTGGTTCGATAATCACGAAGAGCATTCATGCTGTCGAAGTAGTGATCGGAGTGAACCTGCGGAGGCCGTTTCGCTAGTTAGCGAAAGTGAGCATTTTGCGCCAAACACTAATCCCAAGGCTGCCTAGCTTGACGCTCTCACTTTCCGCAGGCTGTGACTCACACGACGGCTTACGGCGTGAAATACAGCCTGGCCTGCCCTCTGAACCTCTTTTCTTCTTACTCATTCTCTATTCGCACTACCACAAACAACAACATCGCAGTCATCCTCCAAATGGCTGCCTAGCTCTCGCCCACCATTTCGGCGCTTTACGTCTCCCTCTCTCAACTCACCACTCCCGTCGAAATCCAACAGGATTTCACGCCAGCTTCTCGTCGTAAAGACACCCAAGCTCTCGCGAACACCATAACACCGGCCACCACGGCTTCTCAAACCACATCATGGCTTCCACCACCATCAGACAGTTTAGGCCAGACGCCCCAACCTGTATTTCAAGACTTCGAACTACTGCCGCCTACACGCCAGCAGGCAGCCAGAGCAACATCGCTCGATTCGACGCAGCAGCCTTTGTTTAACGCCAATCAGCAAGCGTTTCCACACGCGAACTCGGTATACAACATCTCAACGGCTACTCGTACTCGACCACCAGTACCACTCTTCCACGCTAATTCCACCGGAAACATCCCAGCTATGGGTGGAGGTATATCTTATGACTCTCTTGATCTTGACTTCTGTCTGACTCCTACTTCAGCAAACGTAGCATACCACGACACCATGGGTGACCTCTTCGAGGCTGGCTCCAGCTTCGGAGACTTCCACATGTTCAGCAACGACTTCACTGCTGTCAACGCTCCTGGCACCGTCTCGCCAAAAGATCTCATGAATGGCTCAGTACCACCATCTACTACATTCACGAATCTGACGACTCCTGGCTCAACATACCTTGAGACACCTGATGACAGCTACGAGGCTTCACCGCTCTACAATGACAACCTTGGCAATGCCTTCGATTACTCTGAGACGAACAACTTCTTCCCAGACCTCGATGCACTCGTCCCTATGGGCCGCACTGCATCATCGTCATCTGTCTCACATGTAGTGGTCCACCCAGGTGGCCCAGCATCGGCTCGCAAGCGATCCGTCGCACCAGCATCTCCAGCTATACGACCATCATCTGTAGCAGGAGTCAACGCTAGGAAGCGAGACAAGCCATTGCCACCAATCATGGTTGATGAGAACGACCCAGTCGCTCTCAAGCGTGCTCGAAACACAGCTGCAGCACGTAAGTCTCGCGCTCGTAAAGTCGAGGAGCGTGATGTCCTTGAGGCTCGCATTGCAGACCTCGAGGCACAGCTCCGCGACAGCCAGACTGAGAATGCTGCACTGTCAGGAGAGAGGGACTACTGGAAGGCAAAGGCAGGCGATTCTTGATCTTATTCTCTGATGGTGGATGGATTTCTTTTCTTCTATTTCCTAGCGCAGGTTATTGTCGTACGAATGGCCGGTTCTGATGTCTCCTGTCACCAACTATTCAGGCGTTGGTGTTCAGTTGATTGACTCGTGGCTACTTGTTTGATTAGCTGACACAAAAATGTATCGCTTTTGAATTCTTCCATTCCTCGCAGACGATCTCATGATATATGCTCACTCTTCCCTTGAACATTGACAATGCTATCTCTCCTGCTATGGTAGGTGTTGCATCCGGTACTGACTGCCATGCGAAGATGTCATAAACTCTGTTGTCGAGATGGTCTGTCGTCAGTGAACCCCTTCCTTGGAGCTGTCCGCTTCTTGATTGTCCAGTATCATTCTTGGTGCAATCTGTTGAGCAGCTTCGCAATCTTGACAAGGCCGTCCTTGCGTGCCCTTTCCGAGCGCGTGTCCAGGCGCCGAATTGCGCTTCATCTTCGAGCAACAGCTTGGAGCTCCGATGCTGCGACCGACCAGTGTTTCTCCCAGTGCTTCGAGTAGAGACAATGCCATGAGCCGCACGTCTTTGTCTTTCCAAGCAGTACCTTTGAGGTCTCAAAGTTGTCTTCCTGCAGCTGCTGCACTGGGTAATCTGTGATGTGTCGGATTGTCCTCAAGATCGACAGCAGTGTCGTACAGCACCAATTCATTCTCTGTACGAGCGATCCGCGAAAGGCTCCTGAGATGATCTTGGCCATCTCGACCTCAAGCTTTCGCACACTCTCCGTCTATATGAGCACCATCATGGAGCAGGAGCTTCATGTTCGCAGTGTGTTCTCTTACTTTAGTAGTAGCGAGTGCATTCCTAGGCAAAAAACTGAGCTCGTTCCTTTGGATCAGAGGATATCGCGCCATGTTTGATTAGCAGCTCGACGACTGCAGTATAGCTCCTTCGTTGTGCCGCAGACAGAGCGTCGTCGCAGCTGATACTGCCACCCAATTGCCATGATGCCATTGCATCCAATGTGGCGCCACTAGCTAACAACTCAGCTACAACGGCAACATGCCCTGCTCGGACTGCAATGTACAGGGCAGTGTGCTTTGGCCAAAAAGTTTCTGAAGCATTGACATCGACACCCTTCTGTAAGAGCAGACGCACGACCTGCAGGTGGCCGCGAGCAGCGGCGATGCACAGGAAATCAGGTCTGAGTGTCTCGTGTTGGTCGAAAAGTAGCTTCACAACCTCAACATGACCTCGAGCGACGGCGTCATCAAATGCGTTCTCAGTTACAGAGCCTTCCGCCAATCTTTCGCAGTCACTCAACTGGACCCTAGCGCCGCGATGAAGCAGTGACTTCACAGCCTCGATATGGCCACCATGTGCAGCATGTCGCAGAGCTTGGTCCTTTACTGTCTGCGTCCAGCAGTCTTGTGCAATGCTCCGATCGTTGAGCAAGACCTCAATAAGCCGACTGTGACCCCGAATTGATGCAAGTTGAAGCGCGTAGACGTAAGTTTCCGATAAGAAGACCTTCTTGCTCAGTAGAAACCTCACAGTGGCTTCGCTCCCACCTACTACTGCACGCTCCAACCAAGAGTGCAGAGACACGTTCGGATCTTCCAATATCAGGCGCTCCACAGCGTTGTGTCCTTTTGCCACTGCCCACCATAGTCCCACGAAACTCCCTTCAAGTCCAAGAGGGTATCTTGTAATATCACCAGACTGTGCCGAGACGCTGCTCACAGGATCGTTGATCTCGAGCATTGAGATAGCATCAGGTCGCAGACCTTGCACAGTCGTAAGTACATGACATTGCCTCTCAACCGTCTTGAGATCACGAGGAGGTTCAACAACCTCATGGTGATGCTTGAGCACAGCGTTGAGTAGCGTCCCGATAGAGATGTCGTAGTCCGGTTTTAGGAGACTACCGCCTCTCGCTACTCCCAACAGTGCGTAGACTCGATCTAACGGGTTGGCGCAGTGGAGACTCGCGGTTGATCGTAGTAACTTGTAAAGACTCGTACCATGAACCGTATCATCTGTGCCCAAGACGATGGCCTTAGCCGGGCTGCCGTAGATGATCTGGTATTGCATGCTGGTCACAAGTCTCACGGCTGATGCGTTGTGTTGATGTTCCTCGCACAGATTGTGAACGTCAAGTATCATCTTGCGCAATGACTCCCAAGGTGCAGTTCTGGCTCCGCACATCAACAGGAGATTCTTTGCAAGAAGGACTTCTTGGAAGATCCATAGACGTGTCCAATAGACTCTCGTACACAGAAGACTGAGAGACAAGCTGACATTCTTGCCTGCCATGCTTCGGAGGTTGTTCTTGGCAGACTTCTGTGCTGCACGTTGAGCAATCTCAGCCATTGCTTGATCGCTTCCAGCATATGCAGGTCCTAGCCAGATCAGCACTTGTTTAGCACTGGCGTAAATCTCTGACATGAGCGCGACCTGTATACCTCGCTCTTCGTGATTGTCCTGGTCGATACACAGAGCATCAATCCACAGCCAGTCAAAAATCTCAAGATCTAGGTTTCTAGCTTCTCGCAGAAAACGCCAGAGGTTCTTACGTACTCGTGTGCGGCGGCCATTGATGTAGATCTCGTGTATATCAGGTGGTGAGCCCCAGGTGTAAGACAGTGCTGTGTACGATGGTGCTGCACCCAGAGCGACCTGAACTAATTTGCACTGTAGCTCTGCTGTTGAGCTGTTTGGTGCACATGGAAGGATCCTCAATAAACGAATCCAGTTCCTGGGAAGATCTTCGTATCCAGCTCCGGCTTGCAAAGAAGACGTCGGCGCATGATGAGTTGAGGTGAAGATATCCACGTCAGTAGTGGTGGCCCAAAAGTTGTTGTGATCAATGCATTCGCCGGCATTGGTGTTGATTTCGCAAGCCATGGTCGGCCTTGAGGATGTTGAAGCACAAGCTTCGAGCCGATTCTCCTACAAGCTGCTCCTGCAAATCTAGGAAATGTTGTTGTCTCCTGCACTTACTGGTGAACGCAGCGTAGAAGCTTGTCTTGCTTGGATGGGAGGATCGTGCTGCTCATGAAGCCATGGTCGGTCAGCTTGCTGCCAGAGGTAACCAAGTTACGAGAACACTGAGATTCTCCAAGCTTGCGACATGATTGAAGCAGAGAGCATGGAGGGGCCGTCGAGGCTGACTGCGCCCCAGATCGCAGCCTGATGCTGCACATGCAGCGTGGCCGGAGCGAAGCAACTCTCCATCATGCAGACTTGAACGAGGAGGTGATATGTGATAGTGATCAGGTTGTGGCCGGCGTCTTCAAGCTGGCAGAAGCATCTCAGAGTGATGGCCTTTCGTTGCGTATAGCTAGCGACCACCAGGGTCATATGAAGTCGAAGGACTTGTAACGCTGGTGGGGCAACGCGTGTCAATAGACTTCCCAATCAGGACGACTACTGATGATCGATCACAGCCCAACTCCAAAAAGTACGACACCTGCATGTAAGCTCAGCATTGATCGTCCTCACAGCGACATCCACGTCGTATACGCAACTTATCACCAACCTGCCCATTTCAGAGACACATTCCACGATTGGCGCACATCCGCATTCCAGCGTGCGCCAGCATGCACCGCATAGCAACCCTACTCGCCATCTACTTCACCCTCATCAATGCGCTTCAGATCCCCGACTTGCAGTCGTTCCTCGCCGCGATACCACTCATAGACTACTCCACCGACAACACAACACATTATGAGCTGCTGAAGCGGCAGAGCTCTGGCTGTCCCACAAACTATAACAACTGCGCGAACCTGGGAGCAGCAGGTCTGTGCTGTGCATCGTCAGCGGTGTGCTCAGCAGATGCGGCAGGACATGTTGCATGTTGTAGGAGTGGTGTTGCGTGCTCTGGCACGATTGGAGCTATAATCACTGCTGGGACTGTCGACGGCAATGGAAACCTGGTAGGGACGGCTGCAGCAACAACGACAGCTACAGGAGCAGGTACAACTACTACGAATGGCTTGGTTGGTGTGGCTTCGACAACGGCGACCACGACTGCAGGGACGACGGCTGGGACAACAACGCTTGGCACAGCAGGCAATGGGGGCTTCATCATAGCAAGTGGTGGTGTGGTAGCTCAGCCTAGTACAGCTGGCAAAGTCGGGATTGTGAGTTCTGCTATACTATTGATTGATTATGCTGACAACTGCAGCCTCTTCTTGTACACATGATCGCAGGAGCGATTGGGATGCTGTCCCTCTGGTAGCGCAGCATGGTGTTATATGATTGAATGACTGCTTAGACGAGCGTGGGCAGGCTATTAAGCTGTCTCAATGTATGAAGGTCGTTACATTCTCGAGTACGTCTCTGGCACAACGATGTGTGCCGCCGACGAACCTGTCCATCGCCATAGTGGAGATGTAGTCGAGTCGACCCTTGGTACAGTCAAGGAAGCTTCCCACCACTATAGATGTCATCGGCCCTATTGACACGGGCTTTGGTATCAGCAACTGCACCCTCGAACTCGTCCTCTTTGTGAGCACCGAACGGAGGCCCGGCAGGTCCGGAGCGTATCTCGATCGTGCGATTGTGACATGAGGATGATTTGCAATCATGAGTATCCTTTCTAGGTAGATAGCTAGCATATATGCACCTCCACTTTTGCTCTGCTCACTTGCAGGAAAAGAGTCTACGAACAACACATTCTCCACGGACAGCAGCTTGTTGCTCTTGCATGAGCCTCACGGCAGCCACCAGGCTTGCAGTGTTGGTGACAGCGTGCTGTGCTTCGCTTGTCGCAGACTCCTGCCAGAAGAACTTCATGATCGACGGCCAGGGAGCTGCACATCGCATGCAGCTTGGAGCAGGTCATATCGCAACTGAATGCGTTGGTGGTCTTCATTAGGTGCCAACGATCTCTGGCTATCATCGACCAGGCGGCGCAAGCGGATAAGAGGGATCTTGTTGAGGAGTGCCAGCCCAGCCTCGTTGCTCAGGTTCTGACGGTCAGACCAGTTGTCGATGTCCTCGCCCATGACCAAGGCAGATGTTTCTGCTGCAGTGACGGAATCATCTCTGCCGCGATCTCTATGACGTTGTCCATGTCCAGCTTCTGGCTGCCAGCACGAGGCACTCTGTCGTCGTTCTTCTTCATCATGGTTGTAAAGCAGTGGATTTGTGCTCGACTTGAGGCTCCATCGATGGCGATGAAAAGGAAGAAGATATGTATTGTGAGGAATGTAGAAGCAATGGTGCGGAGGAGAATGTTGTGAAGCTCACGATATTACCTACACAGTGCGAAACTCGCCATGTGAACTTCTCTATACCACGCACGTGGCATTACCCGCATCCCACATTACTTCTCCAAAGGCTCCTCATTCTTGCCAGCCTCAAGATCTTCAGACTCTCCTTCCTCAACGTGATCGTCCTTGTTGGCCTGACTGAATGTAGGAGCGAACTTCGACTTCTCCCTGATCTTGGCGCCCTTGAGATAGAAAAGCACCGGCAACGGTACTAATGCCAGAGCCACGCACGCAAGCAGCGTACCCGCCCATTGGACTCCTCCCAGACCCGTGATCATCTGGTTGGTGAACAGCGGGAATGCCGCACCGACAAGACTTCGAAGGATTGTGTTGGCAGCTACAGCACTGGCGGCGAACAGAGTGTAGGAGTCGATGAGGTAGTTGAGACAATTCAAGAAGATGCTCATCAGGCCGAAACCTGTCAGTAGGCCGGAGAGTGTTGGTGCGATCCATGGAATATCCGCCTGCTTCGTTAGTAGTGTTGACAGCGCTGCTTGATAGACTCACCCTGTAGCCTGTCCAAGCAAAGATCCACAGGCCAAATTGGAACGCCACGCCGCCGATGATGACAGGAGGTAATCTCCATTCTGGAACTGGGAAGTTGTTGTTGGCTGCAAGCTTGCGCTTGTAGGACGGCTGGATCAAGATCATGTAGAAAGCGGCGAAGAGCTCGCCGAGGATCATTCCAAAGAAAGGCAGACCACCGACGCCAGGACTGAATCCATGAATTTGCTGGAAGACGACTGGGTAGAAGGCTAGGAAGCCGTAGAGCACGCCATAGACCAATGCCATGTACACGGAGAGTGACAAGATAATCGGCTCTGTGAAGAGCATGCGAAGTGGGCGAGACAAGTTCTTCTCCAGCAACTCTCTCAGGTCGATTTCAATCTCTTCCTGCTTGGCGTGTATTCCCCAATTCTTCGTTCTCCTTCTCAGCTCCGCGGCTTTGTTGACAAGGATGACTGGAGGGTAAGTCTCTTCCAAGAAGAGCAGCTCGAGGATCAGGCCGGTGGCTCCCATGATTGCAGTGATCCATTGCGTCCAGCGCCATCCAAGATACGACGTTCCGATGAAGCCACCGATGAACGGAGCAAGTAAGGGTCTGTCAATGTTAGTGAAGTGATATCAAGCGGGTGGTCTGGCTTACGATGCAAATACAACAGCACTGAAAGCTGTGATAGCCAGACCACGTTGAGCATTGTTGAACAGATCAGCAAAGACAGCGCCGACATTAGTCAATGGACAGGCGCCCATAAAGCCAGCAAAGAATCTGCAGATCAGCGCTGTCTGAATATCCTTGCTTACGCCGACCGCTATGATGAATATAGTGAAGGCAAATGATGAGATGATCAATGGCATTCTTCGTCCATAAAGTTCAGATGCCGGCGCCCAAACGATTGGACCAAGGGCGAATCCTGTTCATCGTCAGTATGGTCTTCGGAGTTGGTTGGGTACGTACCAAGCACATATAAGGAGACTCCAAGAATGCCGACCTCTGTGGAGACGCCAAACTCGGCAGCCACTGCAAGCGTTGCTGCGGAGAAGATCGAGGAGCCAAAGGCTGAGGTGAGAGTCACAAAGCCAAGGGTTAAGGCAATGCGAAGTTTCTTCGACATTGGCCAGTTCTGACAATGTCAGCAGTGCTCTCAAGTGTCGATACTTGACCCACCTGTGCATGCATAGGGTCCATTGGCCCATCGAACTCCACGATGTAAAGCTCCTTGTCCGGGAGATCCGGAGGGTAGTCTTTGCCAGCGCCAAAGCCGGGCATCGGCTTCGAGTCATACCTGCGAGCGGTTCTGCTCCTCAAGGATGTTCCAACGGTATGGCTGTGTTGACTCTTGCCAGTAGCGACTCTACTCAGAGTTGTTGGATGTCTCGCAAGATCGACATCGTCTCTATGTGTTGTGAACCTCGACATAGTTGTCGCTTGTCTCTGGATCGAAGATGCTGAGGAGACACTATCTCCAGTGGCAGCTCGCCTCAACGGCGGCTCATACCGCTCATGTGGCTGTTCGACAGCTTCAGTTTGGAAGCGTTCTGGACTGGCGTCGCGCTCATCGCTCTGCATACGGCGGTCTTCTTCGTTCATCATGGATGCTCAGGCAATGTGCGGTAGTGATGGCAAAGAGCACGAGGAATGTGATGTCCTGCAGCTATCAGCTCTAAATAGCTGGACCCTCGAAGCTCCGGGACGCCGTTGATCTAACGCAAAGCGCGCACAGGATCGTGGCCGCTCGGCTATTTGTCCAGTCAATGACAAGATTCATAGCTGAAGCTCGCGAACGACGGTGGTTGTCACGCCGATGGTGCTTAACAATCAAACTCAGACCGATGATAAATGACCATTCACACCAATCGAGACTCTTACTGCTCGGCCGTTTGACCACGCTGCCCTACTGGCCATATCAGCTAGCCCGTTGGCGAGGTCGAAGGTGATGTCAGCAGCTGTTGAACAACACTCCGGCCACCGTTTACTGTGTCAAGTGAAAGAAATTTCCGAGCAATCTCTTCCTGCTTGTACGTCAGCAATGTCAACATCTTGTAGATACACATACGGCTGCTTCTAGCTCCGTCACCTCATGCTCAGGCAATTCTGCACATGCTTCAACAAGATCGCCACACCTTGCAGACAACAGTAAGAGACGCTCGGCTCGCTGCACGATCCTGGCGTCGATGCCGTTCATCGCTGCACAGCAGGTGCCGAAGCTCTTGATGCTGCGACCAAGTTTGTAAGTATACAGATAGGTGATCTGCTGATCAACCTCAGAAGCTTCTTCATTCACCATGACCTCCATGTGTGCGAACTCCAGACTCGAACGAGGCTGTACGAAGCCGCTCTCAAAGATCTCGTGGTAATGAGTTGCTGCGAGCACTCTAGGTCGATCGTTGCGGGTCAAGAGATGTTCGAGCACGCCAGCAGCAAGACCAGCGCCGTCACTAGAGTCAGTGCCTTTGCCAAACTCATCGATGATGAGGAGGCTTCGAGATGTTGCAAGATTGAGCGCTACAGAGATCTGCTGGAGGTCGGTCATGAATGCGGAGGTTGCTCTTGACAGGCTCTCTCTTGTGGCGATCCTGGTCAGTATCTTGTCCGTAAGACCGACAACAGCTGTCGCTGCAGGCACGAAGCTGCCAACGTGCGCCATGTACACAATCAGGGCCACCTGTTTCAGGTAGATGCTCTTGCCAGAGTAGTTTGGCCCGGTCATGATAATCATGCCAGCATCGAGGTGCGTATCATTGGCGACGAATGCAGGCACTGTCAGCTCCTGTAAGATGTGTCGACCCTGCGATATGTGCACCACACTCTCCTCCACGATGGAAGGCCTCGACAGACCACATTGTGCTGCACCTCGTGCCAGCGCTGTCAGACAGTCTAGCTCACCACAGACGCTGGACACGTCGATCAAAAGCTGTTTGTGCTCGAGCACACGCTCAGCTAGTGCTTGGAGGATCTCGATCTCGCGATCACACATCTTGCCGTATCTGCACAGTCAGCAATGTCAGACGGTCTTAACGCACTTACACATCTCCGTACTGCTCGTCAAGCTCGACTGTAATGGAATTCTTGTAGTATGCTGCAGTCTCCGTGACGAACATCTTGTCCCACAGCTCGCCAATGCCCTCATAGACTCCAGCACTGGTGGCGGGATCGAGCCGTACAGCCACAAGGAAGCCGATCTGCGGAAAGAAAATAACATTCAGGTTGGCGTCTAGCTCGGCGGGAACAGCGTCGGCAAAGTGCTCTGCAACCTTCGAGAGCAGATCCTCGAGTCCTTCATAGATTCGTCGTGCTTCATCGAGCTTGCTATCGACGCCATGCTGCACGGTGACACGTCCTTGCTCATGAGACACCTCCAGATCGACAACACCGCTGATCAATCGGCCAATGTTGGCAAGATCTGTGGTATCAAATACTCTACCGATCTTGCATACGATAGCAAGGTTGTCTGCCTGCATGTCTCGCAACACATCAGTAATGCACAGAGCGTGGTAAGTGAAGTTCCGAATTGTGGCCCAGCTGGAACTTGAGAACTTTCGTTGGCCTGTCTGTGTGACACCTTTCTGCAGGTTGATCATCACCAGTTCCATGCTCTTGATCTTGCTGAGGTGCTTGACGATGTTGTCGAGATGCTCAGAGTTCTCTGGCCGCAGCAGCACGCTGATAGTGTCTAGTCGCTCCTCGATTACATTTCTGTTCATGCTTGGTCGAAGGAAATACTGCCTCAATCGTGCTCGTCCTTGTGGTGTCTTAGCTTGGTGATGGAACAATCCATACACGGACAATCCTTCTTTCGCTCCGCCAGACGCTCCTCTACTTGCTGGGCCTTGCTGTTGTGCGTTTGGATGAGATTCGGTGGCTATGATTTGCAGAGCATGTAGGGTATCTGCGTTGATTAGAAGTGTCTCTGACAGAGTGAACATCTGGATCGTGGCAATGCGGTATAGCAAATGGGCATGCTCGTCGTTCGGCAAGTAGATGGTGCCTCGTCTGCGTTGTATACATGATAGGAGCGCTCCGGCACAGCCTATTGTCAATCTGCTCTCTGCATCAATCCATCCTGAAAGCCTCAGGAGCTGTCCTTGCCGACTATCCTGCTCATTGACTTCGTCGCCAGGCACAATGAAGTTAACTTGCGGTCCATAAGACCTGCCGATGTTGAGGTTCAGAAGTTTGTTCTTGCTAGACTCGTAGGCAAATTCTGCACTTGGACGACTCTCGAAGAGATAGGGTAGATGCGTGCAGTCTGATCGAGTATCATCTGCCGCAAGGATAGTCCTGTTCGGATCCAGACATTGCACGACTTCCGAGGAGCAACTTGCTGGAAGGAGTACGATGGTCGGATCGATGTAAAGCCTCACTGGCTGGGTCAGCTGGATCTGAGGGTCAAAAACACACTCACAAGAGTCAACGATGGATGAATCACCCAGCTTGAGGTCCTCCATGAAGAAGAGAGTCTCTGATTGTGCAACATAGTACGCACAGCCCATAGCTCCACGATCTGTTAGGTTGACCGCCATGATGATTTCATCTACATCTTCGTGGCCGTCCTCATCTTCGCTTTCCTGATCCACGTGCTGGCTGGTCACACTCGCAGGGAGTGATCTTACTAAGTCTCCATTCCATACTGGTGTACCACCAAGGTGCGACCTGCCTTGGTTTCGACCAGACGCCGGGTTGCGATAGGAGCTCATGTCCCTAGGGTGGAACTGTGCAGATGAGCGTGTTGTTGCCACTGTATGTGTTGTGGTAGGTCATAGACTTTGGTGATGTAGCTGACATGGAGTAGGCTGTCAACGTCTCGCCGGGGCAGGTACGATCTTACTTGACGCAACCTCACCTTTGTCAAGACATCAGCCATATCTCTCTCATTGCACTCTGTAGACGTGCTGGCTACCAATGTTCGCCGTCTTGAGGACTTGGACATCGTCTCGTTCACTTGCTCTCAGGGCAGGCGGCCCATCGCTCATCCTACAGACCTCAGCAGCTCGGGCAGCCACGGCCAGGCAAACAACCAAACCCGCACGACATATTGCTGCACCTGAAGTCTCTGCGAAGAAGGTGAGATACCTTGAAACCTGGTCAGAAGCGCCATAGGAGCTCGTTTTACGAGACCAGCCCACGAGACTATTACGGCTTGCACTGCATCCGATGTAACGAGCTGACAATAATCATCAGCTCGCAAAGCCAATCGCCGCGGTCACGCAGGGGTCAAGACGCGGTCGTGTAGAGTCTGTCGACTGTTGCTATACTGGGGACAGGGCGATATCCGTGCTTGAGCGAGACGGACGGCGGCGTGGCATGGTTGTGCTTTTCTCGATGGCCGACCACAATAGTAAAGAGTGTCTGCGACATCTCCTATCCTTGTATCGAAACCTACCGAGGTAGATCAAGGATTCTCGGGCTTGACAGTAATATCCGATCTCCGGTATCTCATGCAGAAGATGCTTGACTCGCTGATGATCTGCAGGGATCTGAGCTGTGCAACGGAAGCATGGCGGAAGATTGCTCGGCAATCCCGCAGGTCGATGTTGCTGAACGACAAGCACGTCGTTTCATGTCAACTGCCACAGGCACAGCAGAAACACCACGTGCAAGGGGATCTGATCTTAGGTGAGATAACGCAAACTCTGAAGACGCTAACATTGGTCCTTGAAGTGCGGCGTACACAATTAGGAATACGTCATGGCGATAATTATG
Source organism: Peltaster fructicola (assembly GCA_001592805.2). Classification (NCBI taxonomy): domain Eukaryota; kingdom Fungi; phylum Ascomycota; class Dothideomycetes; genus Peltaster; species Peltaster fructicola. The sequence continues at coordinate 812,057 of CP051143.1, forward strand.
CAATTCGGCTTTTACCTGAGCACACCTGCCGTATTGCCGATGTGTACAGTCATTGTTGGACTATTCGTCTCAACATGCACGTTCACCTAAACGCTTCATCTCTCATCAACCTCTCTTCTCATCAATCATGGAGCGACTGGAGCGTATCTTGAGTCGACCTGTGGCCAAACCATACAGGTCTCACAACGTCAAGACGGCGGAGAAGCCATATCTCAACAAGGATGGGCATCTCGACTTTGCACCTGATGATATCGAGAACCCAAAGAACTGGTCTACAGCACGGAGGTGGTACATCACTGTTGTTGCTGTGCTCCTCGTTGTCAACGCCACCTTCGCCTCCAGCAGTCCCTCTGGCTGTCTGCCAAGCATAGCAGAGCTGCTGGACGTCTCAGAAGAAGCAGCAGGCCTGGTGATCACTCTCTTCCTCCTGGGTTATTGTTTTGGTCCACTGTTCTTCGCTCCCTTATCGGAGTTCTATGGTCGACGCTGGATCTTCTACTTCACATTCATCGGCTACATTGCCTTCAACTTCCTGTGCGCCTTCACACCGAACTTCGGTGGCCTGCTAGTAGGACGATTCCTAACTGGAACCTTTGCCTCTGCCGCACTCTCGAATGCTCCAGGAGTGCTGGCAGATATCTGGGGACCTATCGAGCGAGCGAGGTCAATGAGTGTCTTCTCTATGATGACTTTCATCGGTCCAGGTCAGTCAAGTCCTGCCACTCAACGACACTCACTAACAAGCGACAGCCCTTGGACCTGTCATCTCTGGCTTCTTACAACTCACTGAGGACTTCAGATGGAACTTTTACGTCCTCCTAATGCTTTCAGCTCCGACACTGCTCCTCATGTTCACTTTACCCGAGACGCTACCATCCCAAGTGCTGGTCAACAAGGCCAAGCGCATCAGGCGTGCGAAGATTCCGGGATACGAGAACGTTCAGGCTCCGGTCGAGGCTTCAAACCGTACACTTGGCGGCATCTTCAAGGTTGCGTTGACAAGACCTTGGATCATCCTGTTTGATACGATTTCGCTGCTGTGCGCCATCTACCTCAGTGTGGTCTACACCCTGCTCTACATGCTCTTCTCCATCTATCCGATCATCTTTCAGGAGATTCACGGTTTCAATGCAGGTGTTGGCGAACTTCCCCTGATCGGCACAGTGATAGGTGCTGTCATTGGTGGTGCTTTTGTGTTCTGGAGCTCAGGACAGGACCGCAAGAGGATGTTAGCCGGCGAGACTCTGAAGCCTGAATCTCGATTAAGCGTTGCCAAAGTCGGTGGCATCCTGTTCCCGATCACGATGTTGTGGTTCAGTCTCACTGGTCAATGGGCGTCAATCCACTGGATCGTGCCAACCATCGCTGGTGTGTTCCTCTCAGCCTCGATCCTGCTGATTTTCGTCGGCTATCTCAACTACATCACCGAGAGCTACCTCATGTACGCAGCAAGCAGTCTGGCCGCCAACACGATTGCACGAAGTGCTTTTGGTGCCGCGGCACCTCTGTATACGAACCAGATGTTTGACAAGCTCACAGTAGCCGGAGGAGGTGGACTGATAGCCGGAGTGGCAGTGCTACTGGCTCCGATCCCATTCATCTTTGCTAGATATGGTGAGGGCATTCGGAAGCGGTCCAAGTTTGCTCCGACAGATGCTGGGCCAGGCCCTGGCCAGGAGCATCGCGACCAAGACGAATCGTCGCTTGACGAGAAAGCACTGGATGAAGAGATGGGAGTACCGGACCAGGAAGAGCTCAATAAAGAGGTCTCGGAGCAAAAGCGTCATTCGGTGCAGTCAAGGACCGAGGGTGATCCGTATCTTGACGCGTCTGGTCTAGAGAAAGCGGAACGACAATAGATCCAGTAGCTCACCATAGATCAGCCCTTTACTAATCCGATATGCAATCCCTTTGATCCCTGGAAGCGAAGTGTCTGACGGAAGCAGTTTGGTCGGTCAGTGTGATCACGCTATCTTGCCATGCACGATCGCTACCTTTAAGCGATGAACCATGAACTGTGGATTGTTTCTGCGCTACCTCACTCATCACGTTGATGTCATAGATTCAACAGGACAACTTACAGCACACACCTACTACGCAGTAGTATAGTGTACCATTGTATACATTCAGCGAATATTTCTGGTATGGCACGTCACCAACTGACATGAACAACAAAAAGCACGGCGCTGCAGCAACGTAGATTTGCTTGACCCTGCCTCTTCTACGCGCTCCAGATGTCTCACCCATGCGGAGAACTCACTCAAAGACAGGATGCCTCACGTGTGTTCCGCAAGAAGAAGTGCGACGAGGGCGCCCCGATCTGTGGTTCTTGCAGACGACTGAAGCTCACTTGCGTGCGACGCGGCGAACAGAAATCGGCCGTCACCTCGACAAACATCAGGACTCTAGTCAAGTTTCCGGTATCTCAAGGCTATCCAGCATTTCGAAATGAGCTCGAGAAGCAAGTCTCACTGGAGGCTCCAAACGTCTTCGCAAACTGGGTCACTGAGCTCGCAGATCCGAGGTTCAAACACATTCCTTTGCTCGCAAGATTGTGCGCTCAGAGTCCGCTTGTCCGCGAAGCTGCTACGGCTCTCATGTCGTCTGGAGTGAATTCGAAGATCACCGCATCATACGAGCTGTCTGTCAAAAGCTACCAGAACTGCATAGCGCGACTGAAACAGTATAAGCCTCGCGAACCGTATGAGCAGGACCTTGCTATGGTCTCGATGTTGTTCATGTCCTTCTTGGAGGTCAGTATGCCCCAATGTACTCTCACACTTGCTCATCTTCGAAGGGACTTAGTCTTGGGAACAGAATAAACTGTCTCTTGCACATCAATGCGGCCAGAAGACTTCTACTACTGAGGATGCGGTCGGCAGTCATAGATCCGGACTTCCTCAGCTTGTATGCCTGTATAGCAGAGAGTATGTAACTTGCACGAAGAGGGATGCGTGTGCTGACGATTGTAGCCTACATCTATCTCTATTCTGAGATGTCGCTCTTCGGGTTCGGACCTGCTGAAGGCATGATTAATCACAGTCACGACTACAGCATGCTCTTCGGCGACGGAAGGTCTCTTACCTTAAGTCCATTCCTTGGAGGATTCCACCAGACATATCTGTTGATGCTGGAGAAACATACGCTCCTCCAGCGCCTGAAGTCTGCCAAGCAAGCACAGATTCCAGAACTCCTCGCGCAAGCACGATTCCTTCAGCAGGAGCTGAACGATCTGGAGTTTCAGATTGAGACCGCATGCTTCGTTGCGGCCAAACGATCTGCCGAAGTCAGCCTGGTCAGGGCGAAGCACTTACTGACGTCTTATGCGAACAGTATTCATCTGACCAAGATCACACAGCCAGATGCTTCGATCGCACAAGCTGAGATACAGGAGAAGGTGACCAAGGCTGTGGAAATCCTCAGAACTGACGATGTCCTCGAGAAACACCATCCAGCATTGACCTGGCCATTGGTCGTCCTGGCATGTGCTGCATTGCAGCCGTCCGATTTCGCTGTAATCACATCGGTGATGGCGCAGGTCATACCCATAACAGAGACTACAGGTGCCGAGACGCTTCGGTACTCCCTGAGCCTTCTGACTCGCTTCCGTGCTGGACATGGCTATTGTCGAGAGCAGTTCCATGATATCAGAGATACGACAGATTTCTTGCGGGAGCCTCAGCTGCTCTTATCGATGGAGCAGAGACGTCAATACGCTTTGGAGTGAGTGAGAGTGCTTGGAGGACCAAACTTCCACGCCAAAGACGATCGATTATTGTCCAGCTATCACAACATACGGCTGACGACAAGATCGACAATCGAGTTATGATGGCAGCGAGCAGAAGAAGTGACCTACGGCAGCCGACTCCAGGAAGCTGTCCGGCTCATAGATGTGCCCATGGTACACAATGTACGTACAAAAGAGAGTAATATGGTTGTAATTAGGAGCGGGAAGGACTGGTACCTCGCCGCAGCGGTAAAGGATCTGTAGATAAGAAGCTGAATTGCTACGCATCTCCGTAACAGAAGCAAGGCTGCCAGTTGCAGAAGGCTGCCAACTGAATGTTGGGAGGAATAGGCTTGTCAGGCAGTAGCAATTGAGAAATATGCGTGCGCACAGACACTATCTCGACGTCGCCAGTGACACCTCTCCTACCCACAACAAGGCTACACGCTCCTGCGAAATCCAGCCCAGCCAGCACCCATAGCCCATCTAAATCATCATACATTAGTGCTATCTATCAAGATGCCTGCCGTAACATCAGATGACGCGAAACGCGCTGCAGCACGTGAGACTGTCAACATCCTTCACGAGATCTCAACATTGCTGGTAAGCAAGCGTAGTAGCCCGGAAGAGCCTTCTCTGACAACAACAGAACACCGGTCTTGATCGCCAGGCTCTCAGCTACTGTGTCTCTCTGATCGAGAATGGTGTCAATCCGGAAGCACTGGCAGTGGGTCAGGATTGTCTATCTTACACACCTCTCTAACAAGGACCAGAATGTAATCAAAGAGCTGCGCACCGACAATGATAGACACGACGAGGAGGGATCGTCCTGAATCAATACTGTATCTGCAATGCAGAGCGATGACGAACGACGTGATGGTGAGCGATATCACAACGTAACCGAACCACGAAAGACACGACCAATACACATCAGCATGAAGTCATACCACGTCTGAATCATTACAGCATTGCTACTTCAATGCATCATTAACAGCATCGCTAATCGACATCGTCATCGTCGTTCACCGAGAGAGCGCTCACACTTCCTGCAAGGGCATCTCCGTCGATCTGATCTGCTGCCTTCCTTCTACGAGCTGGTCGCTTCTTCTTCACACCCATCGACAGTGGAGCTTCCAGCATCCAGCGAGTGATGGCCTGCGCTCTGTCCGAAGATACCAGCGAATTCGCAGCGACAAACTGAGATGGCTTCTTACCTTTCGACTGTACCTGGGGTTGAGCAGTACCATTGCCAAGCAGCCGATCAGACTCTGACTTCTCCTGCTGCAGAGCCCTGTCATGTCGCGCATAAACGGCTTTTTTGAAGCTCGCGGCATCCATGATGCGATCATCAGATAAGGCTCCAATGATAGACTCATGTCTCAGCTGTGCATTCTGCAGTTCCTCGCTGGTCATGGTGCTGGCCTGCATCTGTCGAGCTTTAGAAGCCTTGCTCACCGCCCAACCACCAGCAGCATCTGGCAATGGCACAGGAAAGCACAACTTTTGCCAAGACGAACTGAGGCTGAACTTCTCCTTGACATCTGCAAGGATCTCTTGCCAGTCACTCCTAGCTGGAGAGCGTGAAGTCTGGAAGATCGGGTAACCATTAGCAATTCTAGTCAGGCGTGCTACATTATAGGCATGTCTCTGAAGCTCTGTGGTCGATGTCTGGAGCAAGGTGTGTGCGAGGAGTAGCGAGTGAAGGGCCTCAGAAAGGAGCGGATGGTATGTTACCACTTCTCGATATCCCAGGACTTTCTGCAATCGGTCAGCATCACAGTCTTGCTCGCCAGGGTATGGTGGTAGGTCGGGCGGCGGTCTTTCAGCAAAGAGCATGCTTGCAGGATAGATCTTGGGGAGTGGAAAGTCAGGCCATCCGTCATCTGGCCCTTTCTTCGGCTCGCCCTTCGCCAGAGCCTTCTCATTGTCACCAGCGGAGTGGTCAACTGACGGCTTACGACCGCGGCGCAGATCATTCATACGACGCATGATCTCGTTGGTAACCTCATAGGCAAGACCTGGTGTGTATTCAAAGTGCGACAGAAAAGCCAGATAGTCTTTCAAAGCACGCTTAGCATTTGTCTTGACTCGTTTCCTTGCTTCCAGTCGAACAGCATGCGCAGCAGACTCAGCAACGTTGATCTCACCCTTAGCTTCAGCAGCTTGGTACTCGGCCAGACCATCGAGCGACGTGTGTATGTCTCTCACAGCCATGGCAAGATAGGCTCCTGCTCGGTTGAAGAGCAGTTGCGTCTCCAAGCTCTTGGGTCGTTCTTCTTCTTTCAGGTGTGGTATACTTCGCCAGTCTTTGGTGCCTTTCTGCCATGCTTCTTGATGCGCACGCATTTTGCTGGCCAGCTCTAACTCTTGCAATTCTGGCTTGTGTGTCCGCTTCAGCTCTTCCACGATGCGCAGTGCCAGGGTGAAGTCTGCAGTGGCTTGTTCATACTCTTGCTTGTACGAGTGAACGAGACCACGAGTACGTATTGGAGCTGCTTGCTCTTCCCATGGTAGTGTCGAGATGATCTCGTCGAGTGGCTCCACGGATGTGTGCTCTTCCATGTGTCGGGAAGGGACCTTCTCATGGAAGTAGTGCACATACTTGGCATTGATGTTGCTTGGTTCGCGCTTCAGAACGTGTTGTCCGACATCTTCGACAGTAGAGGTTGCCTGCATCGTAATGACACTGGTTGCGACCTCATCGACCGAATAGGCCTTCGAGAGCAAAGTGACCGCCTTCTGTCGAACCTTGAATATGCGCTCCTTGCTTAATTGGCTCCCAGGTCCACCTCCTGTACCATAGCAGTCCATCCGCCCAGACATAGCGATATTCGACAGGCCAGTAGACGCCCGAACCGAGTCATGGGAGGCTTCGTCGACATACTTCCTAATTTTAACAATGTCGAAGAAGACCGCTGGGTCGATCAGGCGCGGAGAGGGCATAATCCAGTTCTGATGAGCTAGGGACTCGAGTATCTCATTTGGGAGATTCAGCCATGGACCAGTGAAGGCGGAGATGTACTTCCAATGCTTGTTGCGACATAATATGAGGTTCGAGCTTGGAGCTGTGTTTGGGGGAGGTGGAGGTGTCGCAGCTTGCGAATCTGCTTTCTTCTTAGTCATGGTGAGTATGTATGTGTTCACAGGAGCCGCGGCGGCGGCATCGTGTGTGTTGTGAGAGATGGATGAGCTCGAGGCGCAAGACGTGTTTTGGTGCCTGTGCAACGATGAAGCTATTTACAATTTATTGCGACGATCTGCATGTGAAAATACATCATCGGGCCTAGCCGCAAAGCTTAAATTGAAACTTGAGCCTCATTAGCAGCACACTCTGCATGTTCTGTTCCTACTCCAGACTCATGCATCACTCTACCTTGTTCGGCGCACGTCACACGATCCTTGCGATAGCAGGGGCTATACATGACTCGTGACCTGCTTATACCCAATACGTTGTGTACTAGCAGCTCGCTGAACAGCTGCGATATCGTTGTCAGGTTTGACAGCATCATTTCGAGGTATATCGAGGCTGCGGCACGGCCGGCGGCAACCACACTATACGGCAACCCGAGCTCGTCAATTGGCATTTGTAATGCCGACACCCAATATTCTATCAAATGCCGATCATGCGCCTTCGTCAGCCCCACGCTGCATCCGACCCTCCCAACGTCATCACGAAAGACTGGTAGATAGGTACAAGCGTGTGTTTTATGTTACGCTGAGCAATAGGATCATCTGCCGACCATACTTCTGACACGAGGCGGTTCTTGGTTTGACAGAATCCCTCGCGATGTCACTCCCAATCTCCTGTACATCGCTACACTCGAATGTCCGCAACCACTGCATGACCCTCTTGACTGTCTATCAATACCGCAACCACAGTCGAAGTGGGTAGACAAGGTCTCAGGCTCAGGTACATATCGTTCGAGCCTGCCAATGGCGGTTTCTACGACGAATACTGACATAATCTTTCCAGTACATGATCCTGGCAGTGCAGTCCCAAGCCATGTCTACTCGAGCTACGAATGATGACTCTCTTCCTACACCTCCATCCGAGCCTACAGCACTCTTTCATCCACACACAGCTATGACGACGTCGAATCCAGCACCATTGACCACGAACAAATACATATGGGTCGTCATTGGTCCGGCAGGATGTGGGAAGACATCTGTCGCAGAGTGCTTGAAGAACAACTTCAACATGCCATATCTCGAAGGCGATGCGGTGGGTGTGTTTGCGCAGTGTAGATTACACTCTAATCAGATCTAGTATCACACGCCTGAGAACGTCGCCAAGATGGCATCTGGTCACCCTCTTACGGACGCTGATCGTTGGGATTGGCTCATTGTCCTTCGCGAAGAAGCACTCAAGACTCTTCAGACGAACCACGGCGTTGTGCTTACCTGCAGCGCACTGAAGCGAAAGTACCGCGATGTTATTCGAGTAGCGGCATACCACAACCCAGAAGTGCGCATCAACTTCATCTACCTCAATGCATCAGAGGCGATCCTCATGGATCGAGTGAAAGCACGTCGAGGTCATTTCATGAAGGACTCTATGGTCCACAGCCAGTTCCAGAGTCTTGAGGCACCGCTGGCAGACGAGACCGATATACTCAGTGTCGATGCCAATGGCGCAAGCTCAGAGGTGCAAAAGCTTGCGATCGCTGTGGTAGAAAAGGCTATGAAGTGAGTCAAGATGGAGCATGCATTGGCACAGGCGTCAAGAAGGATATACCAATGGACAGTGATTATCGTTTCAGTTTGATACAATGCCTTAGGGTGATGAGCTGAATGCGATGCCGCTAATATGCACAATGCTTTAGGTTTCTCTCAGGGAGCCAGATCGTCTTCTTTCTTAGCGGACAACTCGTCCTTCTTTCCAGAGTCTGGTGTTTTTTCTGTAGTTTGTGTTGGAGCCTTGTCATCTGACATATCACTGACGACCACCCGGGTTGCTGATGCATCTTGGCGCATCTCAATAGGCTCGCCAAAGTCCTTGCTGACGTTTCTAGAGCGGTGTCCATATGGCAGACTGCCAAATTCTGGGTGGGTGCGATCGATAGGCGACCATCCGCCGATTGATCCAGCGATGATGCCTGCCATAGCAGCACCTACTATGGTCGAGTTCGACCTATCACGACCACGACGCTTAGTGCTAGGTGGTGATGCCATATGATCGACATCTGTGGAGGTTCGCTGAGGAGTCGAAGGGTAGCTCAGTGATGTACGGCTGCGGCTGGGACTTCTGCTGTGAAGTATTTCCTTTGGATTCGCCATCTTGAACTTCAAGTTCCTGAGTCGTCCTCCCTTGTACTTCTTGATGAAGCCAAGCTCTTCTCTGATATCCATGAGTGCCTGGTTGAACTGGAATGGGTTCTCCTCATCTGTGATGATGATCTTATCCTTGTTCTTGCTGGATGCCCATCTCTTGACTGGCTCTGGGATGAGCTTCATGATCAGCTCGTTCGGAATGAGTCTGATGACAACGCCGATAGGGATGGAGAGAGCGCCGAGCACGATGGCCACGCCCCATTGATCCGCGGTCTGCGTTTCGATCTGGAAGGCGTCACCACCAACAAACACAATCAATATCTGACCACCGATCATGATCAGCCAGATACCGATGAAGAAGTAGTTCTTCGACATGCCCTCAAAGACGTTGAACCTGTTGTCCAGACGTCTGTTGTTGAGGGCATTGAAGATCTGCATCCAGACGAAGGAGTTGAAGATCATCGTCGACAGCGAAGCCAATTCAGTCGGATTATCGTACTGGAAAATCTTGGCGCCGGCGAAGTAGAGGATCAATGTGACGACCAACTGGTAGATAGCTTGACCAATGATCATCTTCCACATGGTCACTGTGATGAGTGGTGCTGACTTTGGATCTGGCTTGCGGTTGAGGATCGCTCGTGATGGTGGATCGGTCGCAAGAGCAAGCGCTGCCATGGTGTCCATGATCAGGTTGACCCAAAGAAGCTGTACGGCCTTCAAGACAGACTCTCCACCTGGGCTTGAGACGGCCGAGATGAAGGCGAGCAAGACTGCGGTGATGTTCACTGTGATTTGAAACTGCAGGAACTTCTGCACTGCGTCGTTCACAGCTCGTCCCCACATGAGGGCCTTGACGATCGAGGTGAAGTTGTCGTCCATCAGGATGATGTCTGAGGCTTCCTTTGCGACCTCCGTACCAGCGATGTTCATCGAGAAGCCGACATCTGCTGCTTTCAGTGCTGGTGCATCGTTCGTGCCGTCACCTGTGACTGCTACAGTCTCGCCCATCTCCTTCAAGCGCTTAACCAGAATTCGCTTGTCGTCCGGAGAGGAGCGAGCCATGACTTGCAGCTTAGGGATGAGCTTGAGCTGCTCGGCCTTGCTCATCTTCCGGAACACAGGGCCCTCAATGGCAGCGCCATTAGCTGTCAGAATGCCGCACTCCTTTGCGATAGCCTTTGCGGTGACGATATTGTCTCCAGTGACCATACGTGGGAAGACACCAGCTAGAAGACAATCCTGTACAGACTCTGCCACTCCAGGACGAAGCGGATCTTGAATACCGAACAGTCCAAGGAAGGTCATGTGCTTACACACGTCTTCAAATACTGCTTGCGTCTTGTCGTCTTCGAGACGTCGTGCGTGTCGTGGTGGCCACTCTTGGAAGTCGCGGTAGATGAGACCGAGGGTACGCAATGAACGGGAGGCGTAACTGTCGATAAGGTTGCTGAGAACACCCTGCATCGAATCATCGATTGTTGTTGTTGCCACTCCTTGTGTAGGATCGCGCACGATGTTGGTGCACTTCTCCAGCATGATCTCGCTCGCACCCTTGACGAGTAGACGGTAAGTGCCATTCTGCAGCTTGATGACAACAGCCATGCACTTCCTGGACGAGTCGAAAGGAACAACCTGTACGGATTCCACATTGCTGCGTTCAACGCTCACTTTATCCATGGCCAGGTAGTCGCGAGCAAAGCTTAGAAGAGCTGTCTCCGTCTTGGATCCGACAAACGTCTGCTTGCCGTCTTCAAGTCCTTCGAATGCTGTCGAATTGATAGCGATGCTTTCTTTCAGCAGAGCGCGCACATCCTGAGCCAAGGCCTTGACGCACTCTGAAGCACCAACGTGCTCTACACCATCTTCGGCGCGGTTGTTGAATCTGTTAGATGTGCCGACACACCCGGCGACGACTGTCATGACATTCTGTGTGAGTGTACCAGTCTTGTCTGAACAGATGCTGGTCGCATTTCCCATGGTTTCGCAAGAGCGAAGCACTCGCACTAGGTTGTTGTCTTTAAGCATGCGTTTGGTGGCGTAGGCCAAGGCCAGTGTGACAGCCAGAGGTAGACCCTCAGGCACAGCGACTACAACGATGACGACGGCTGTGATGAAGATCTCCACGAAATGTCTGCCTTTCTCAGCAGGAGAGGAGGAATCATACCTCAAGTTGGCAAGAAACTTGATCAGCAGGACAATGAACAGCAGTAGTGCAGCGGCACTACCGAGCTTCGCGATGTACTCAGCCATCTTGTTAAGCTTCATCTGTAGTGGTGTGGCTTCGTTTTCCTCACGAAGCGACAACATAGTCTTGCCGTGACTCGAGTGCACGCCAGTGGATGTGACAAGCATACGTCCGAAACCTTCAGTGACTTTTGCGCCAGAGATCATGAAGGGATCAAGCTTCTTCAGCGGTCGACCAGCCTCCATGGCACTGTAGACCTCGTCTGCATTGGTCTTCTTGAGGATGTCGGATTCACCAGTTGCGGACGACTCGTCGCATCGTACGCTGTGTCCAGAGATGAAGATACCATCCACTGGGAGGATGTCTCCGGGCTCGACAAGAAGAAGGTCACCAACCAAGATATCATGGATGCTGATCTCTTGTGTGGTGCCTGCACGTATGACCTTGACATCGCGATCTTCCTTTTTCTTGTTGAGTTTCACGAACTGACGTTCCTTTTGCCAGTCATTCAATGCTCCAACGGAAGTGACGACCACGATGGCCACGATGATGGCAACACCTTCAACCCATTCCACACTAGGACCCTCGCCCGGCTGTGGTGGCTGCGTTGACTGGTAAATGCCCAGTGCTAGTGCAATGACAGCAGCGACTGTCAGGAGGATCAGGATCTTATCGTTGTATGCTATCCAGATCAACTCGAAGATCGTCTTTGATTTCCGCTCAGGCAGGATATTGTCGCCAAATATGCGCTTGCGGTCCTCGAACGAGTTCGATGCCTCAGAAGCCTTTTCTATCCTTGAAGCTTCCTGAGCAGATGGTTGTGAAGCTTTAGACAAGCTCTGGGAAGTGGCGTCCTCGAATGAAACTTCGCCTTCCAGTTTGTGTTCATCAGGGCTGAGACCATCCTTGATACTGCTTCGGAGCCCTCTCTCCAGACCTTGCGGTCCACCGAGAGCATGGAATGCACCTAGACTCTTCGGATTGAGTAGCTTACCGAGTTGGCCAGGTGTGAACGCGAAAGGATTATTCTCACGCTGGAAATCAGCTTCAGTGCCTGGATCGGCGTGAAGAGCTTCGCTGTCGGGCAGTACAGGATGATCGCCAGCTCCTAGCGACTGCGTGTTGCCAACATCGCGATGCTGCTCAGAGCCGATGAATGTCGTGCTGTCTGCGGTAGAGACGCTGTCTTCGGTGTCTACACTACCGCCACGCTTGCGCTGTAACGGCACAGAGAGTAGATTATTATTCGTAGTAAATGCTGCAGTCGGTGATGATACATTATGCGGACTTGTCGGTCGTGATTCTCTGCTTTCGAAGCTCGCATTCCTGCTGTGGTCTGCGTGCATCGGAGAGAATTCCAGAGATGATCGAGAGTTCTGATCGGACAGCAAGGCTGGCTTATGTTCTGATGTGTTGTCGGCCTGCTCAGAGGCAGCTGAGGTGTCGATCGTGATTGTTGGTGCTCGAGGCCTCCTTGTCGGGGCCCGGCCTGCGCCTGGCGTTGTGTCAGATGCGCCTGTGTTCGCCATGATCCTGGACTACTGCCGCAGCCTGATTGTGTCAGGAAGGAAGCAGGATCGTTGCGCAGCAAATGTTTGTGGCGTTCTCCATTAACGAGGGTACGTAGTGATCAATAAGTAATGAGGGCGTTGTGGAGAAGTAGATGTAGGCGCAGCAGTGTCGTGATGTCTTTGATGAGTGAGTAGTCGCAATTGCTGTTTGCGCGAAGGACGTGCCAGCGCCTAGGTGTGCCCAGCAACAGCTGTCGTCAGGTGCCAAGGACAACCAAGTCTTTGCAATATGTGTCCTGGTATTGGATCGTTCGTGCCAAACGAGCTAATGAGATGCACAGCCTTGCAAAAAGTCGCTTGGCTATGACCTTTTGCCTCTCGATGGCACGCTCGACACAAGGAACAAGCTATCAGCCGACTAGTATCCCAAGATTTGGGATGTGGCAAGATGGTAGTCTGTACACGCGGTAGAGGAGTGGCTGTGCTAAGTCGAGATGCTCGAAGAAGGTGATGATCATAATGGAGAAAGTATTGTTTGCGGACGGCCGTCTCGTGCCCAGTGTCTTGGTAAGTGGTGACTTCGCATCCCTTTGCCGAGAGCGCCGCCTAGGTCAGCACTCACGCACGACGAGCAAAGCTTCTACCAATGATCGATGGACAAATGCTGAGTATGCAGCATCTTCCCACCCGTCCGAATGGGCAGCGTTCACCGTCGCACGGAGTCGTCAGGAGGCAGCGCATGCCAAGATGCACTGCCACGCTTGGCGTGAAGAGATCACCCAACGGGGCGGGCGATAGCGCATTCTTCAGGCACGAACTGTCAACTCTTTCATATGCAACGGCCGATAGGCACTCACCGCAGTATCCTCCCGTACTCACATCTCATTTGCTTCATATACGACAGCATGAGGTGAGGTTGACCTTCCTGCACAAGACAGACGCCACCTTTTGGACACGATCCTACAATGGCTCTAGGCCAGCCTGGTCACATTTTTTGGGGCCAAAACTGCTGCGCGGCTGCGTATCCTCTTTCGTAGAGCCTCAACTACCCGTACGGATGTGTTGCGACGATATGGTTGGCCGAACTCATACGAGGTCAGCCAAAGATATACACACTCAATTTGCTTGCGTTGTCATTCGACGGAACATGAATCCTGTAGGGAAATTGAGCGCTGACAGTTCTACGAGGCCCTTATACACCGGCCTGATGTTCTTGCTTGATCGTATATACTCTTCCCATGACTTCTTCCTCGCGATCGCAGCATGCGTCCTTGAGCATCTGCTGTGCTAACAAAGCGGTTCACGACCGCTTGTCGCCTCGGGGCTGAGCATGCGCCTGTGGACGCGGCCATGCTACGTGGCCCATCTCGAACTGCTGCCTGGTATCAGGAAGGTATCTGACGGACGACATCTCGCGTCCGTGTTCGCTCGAAGGAGCTGTGATTGAATATTGGAAAGGACTGCGTGTCCAGGTGTGCGTCGGCTATGCGCGCTGGTATGGTGGTACAAAATATGCAAGAGAAATGCTTTCGACGAAATATGGCTGATCTTTCAACCGACAGCTGCCAAAAGGTTCTGTCCCTTGACGCTCTTCCACTTCATGCAGAAGCCGACGAAGAATGCGGCTAAAGTGACCGCGATGGGCATGATAAAGACTGTCGTGATGGTATAGTTGTATGCGAAGAGGACCTTCGGAATCTGCTCGGCTGGAATATACTCGTAGATCTCCGTGGTTCCGGCCTTCAAGAGCAGGAATGGGTTGACATCATACAGGTAATCGACAACAGCCTGCTTGAGAGTCGTGGCGAAGATATTCTGATCGATGGCCAGTCCAATAGCACCTCCGAAGGTGTTGAAGAATGCTGCGACCGCATTACCAATCGGCATATCGTCTTCTTTCAGAGTGGCCTGCATGGCAATGAATGGGACTTGCACGACCATGCCAACACCAAAGCCAGCCACTATCTGATAGCCGATCCATTGTGCGGATGTCGATTCTGGAGTAAGAGTGTAGAGGAGACCACTACCGACACAGAAGATGGCCGATCCAACGTAAAGAGGTGGACAATAGTATCCGACCAGCGTGATGAAGGCACCAACGCAGATACCAGCGATTGTGAGCGCAATCAAGAATGGGATGACGTTGATTCCACTCTGCTCGGCCGATACTCCTTTCACTGCCTGGAAATAGAAAGGCAGGTAGAAGATGTGGGTGTACATGGCCATGGCGAAGAGCATGGTGAAGATCGCACTGGTTGCCACAGTTCTGTTGCCCACCAGTACACGTGGAGGCATGACTGCAGCATCGCCGAGCTTGTACTGAATGCCCAGGAACAAGACGAACATGATTGCAAAGGCAATCAAGCAGCCCATCACCTTTGGCTCCGACCATGGGTATGTTATGCCTCCCCACTGCAATGCAAGGAGCAAGCAAACGATTGCACCAATGAACAAAGCAGATCCGACCAAGTCCATCTCTTTAATCTTTTGCTTGAGCGGTTTACAGGCATTCTTGAGTCGAGGATTCTTGAAGAAGACGCAAATAGCAACGAAGGAGACTGTGCCAAAGGGAAGGTTGATCCAGAAACACCATCGCCTGAAAGTGTCAGCTGTGTTGATATACACAATCCGCAGAATCGACTTACCACGACAGGTTGTCGGTCAGCGCACCACCCATGATGGGACCAACGACTGATGCGAGACCGAACATAGACGACATGATGCCAAGGTAGATGGCTCGCTTCTCCAGAGGCACGGAGTATCCAAGAATCGTCATGGAGCCAGAGAAGATAGCAGCTGCACCGATTCCAGCGACTGCTCTACCCACGATCAAGATCATCGAGGTCGATGCAACCGCACAGATGACAGATCCCACTGCGAGAGTCAGCCATGCCAAGTGATATCCAGAGCAGACCTACATTCGAAAATGACCAAGGCGCTGACATATACCCATTTCACGTCGAAATATTGAAAGACTTTACCAAAGGTAGGCTGAAGAGCTGTGGTTGTAACAAGGTAGGAGGCACCGTACCATCCGACGTCGTCGACTGCGTTGAAGGTGGTGGTGATCTTAGGAATGGCTGTTGCGATAATCTGCTCACAGTCAGTACGATTCGAGGAACTCCATCTCTTGGACATACAGTATTGTCGAGCGCGACTGTGAAGACGATCATGGCGAGACCGCAACACAGCGCAATCAGTCGAGGAGTTGAAGGGTATACCACGGTAAAGTCTTCCACCTCCTCCTCTTGCCGCATACTGACAATGGAAGCTTTCTCGTCCAGATAGGTTTCTTGGAAGGTTGAAGGAGTGTCGTGACGCTGATGCGTCTGCTCTTCCATATCCTTCACAATGGACATCTCGAAGTGGCCCATGGCCTTGCGATCCCAGTCGCGCTGGTGGTCATTCTGGCCTTTGTAATCCATGGCGGCGACCAGTTCTCCGGTGGAATAATGTATGCTGAGCGATGGACAGGGTGAGAGTAACCAGCCTCTACTAGATACCCAAGACCATAACACCAAATGGCTCTGCTGTTGAGAGAAGATGCTGTCGAGAAGCAAGCAAAGACTGACTCGCAAAGGAGAGAGAACACTACCTATGCACTATGGAGGCATAGTTAGTACTGGCGCAACCACGTTTCGACTGGATAAGGCGGATGGAACCTTGGCCACACTGCAGGAACTGTCATCTGCTAAGGAGAGGGGCGCATCTATTGATCGACCTGGTCCAGCACTATACGGCAACCAAACTCTGATTTACTTCCAACACAAGCAAGTTTCCCAGCTCATTTTGCCTCCCCGAGGCCAAGCACTCTGCTAGGTACACTAGACTGCTCGATCTACGCAGGCGAATACGTGCACTAGACTGCTGCAACCCACAGGCGACGCGTGACGCGAAAGACGTTCAAACCTTCGACGATCACCTTGACAGCTGGACCAGGGTGTGAGCAGCAGCTGGTGGTACGCCTCGCCGCAGACCATTTCCAGGTTTTGGTTCGGGAAAATGAGCTCAAGTCCGGCACGAACCAAAGGCAGTTTCCGGAAGACGTCGCGGACATTGTCTCACACCCCAGGGGGTTGAAACGGTTTTCGAGATTGAGTTGAAAGAGTGTTTAGCATTGACCACATGTCAAAACCGTGACGAAGACTTCGATGAGTGCGGTCGAATCCCCGCACGTCAAAGGAGTGCAAGTGCCTCTGTGATAGGTCGGTACCTGGACCTTGCAGAAGCACGAGGCGAGACCGACGCTAAAAAGCTCTCCACTAAACCGATTCCATCATGACCGCAGATGTGCCGTCCAAGCCCTGCACTTTACAACGACATACCGAGGCCTTCACTCAAAGTCAACCAGATGCACCATCAAAGTGTCGTACGCGAACAGTGGTTCACGCAACCCGTACGCCAGACGAAGTATGCTGTAAGGCTGCTACAACGATATCCTGAGGCTCAGTCCGCGCCGCAGATTGCACGACCTCAGAAGATTAACAAAGGCAGATTGTCTCAAGGACCGCTGAGGAGGAACACGTTGAACTCTAATTGAGTACTCAATCTCGCTCATCGATAGAGTACAACTGCCAACCCACGGCGACAGCACTCACATGACCTGAGATGATCGTCCTCTCCACACACACCATACCCTCTCACGACGCCTCCGCCAGAGTACTATACAACAACGTTCTTCCGTGGTGCTTCCTCTCCACAGCCGCCATCACATGTGGCCGACGACACTCGAGTAGAGTGCTTGATGGCGGCAGTCCAGTGGCGTAACGGAAAAAGTCATACGCCGAACCCCAAAGTTACAAAGAGATCATCGTCTTGAGTTCTTGGTCTTTTTCTTAGGACGCATCGGCTTCTGTGCCGGAGCAAGAGCCGGCTCCTTGTCGAAACAACTGTTACATCTTGTCTCGAGTCGCAAGCTAGTCCAGATTTCTCCGCTGCCACAAGGCCTCTGTATGAGTGTTCCCTGCGAGCAGTGCTGAGCCAAGACTGTCTTGGTGTGGCCACATGTGTGGCTGTGGGCATAGTACTTGCACATAGCTAGGTGTGCATTCCTGGTTTCGTACGTCTGGCTCTGCGCTACTGGTCAGCTTCAACAGCTTGTCTATGAGACTGCTTCGAACCTCTACTGCACGACGATTCACGAACCCTGTGATCGTTTCTTGCCGGTTATGGACTCCCGACTGCTAGACTTGTCTCTTACGTGTCATAGCCTCTCGGTGAGCGAGACGATCAAGATATACTCGTTGTACTGTCTAGGCGACGTAGATGCTGACCAGGATTCCAGGTATCGTTATGTTTGCGCAACGCAATCGCTCTTGCTCGGTCTACCATCTCAATCACACAGCTGGTACTTCGCCAGGGACAAGATTCTGTCGACAACATGACACCGATCGAAGGCATTGTTCAAGCAGAGTGGAAGACGCACGTATCCTGTTCGACCAGTTGGACAGTAAGGACACGACCGAGGTACACACATAGGTACAACCGAGAACCCTTTGCTTGAGAACCGTTTCGACAGAGACAAACTGCAATCTTGTGTTGCTTCAATGCAACCTGACGGCAGTGTCGCCGACCATTGTAACGAGATCTATCCTCGTTGAGGCAGGCTCGGGACGACAGCGATAGAAGGCTCATCTACAACCGCTCGATCATGTGCGACCATCTGACTGATCTCGAAGCTGTAGGGCTGCAATAAGCATACCTCGCAGTACGGCTCATCTGAGCTACGCAGAAGCATTGCGCAGGGCCACTATCTGCACGAGCATGCAGTCGAAGCCTATACCTGAGTCTGGTACCATCTGCAGAGTAGCGATGGCACGCACTTGGAAGCCTACGACATAGCTACATGGTATGTTGGTGTGCTTGCCAAGCACATCGAGCGCATCTACTTCCGTCTGCAATTTCTCATGTTCAACATCTCGACTTTCCAACACCTAGATCATGTGATTTCTACACCGCCATTTGTAATGTGGCTAGACTGTGGCACCGTTTGACCGTCTATGCAGCTTGCTCGCCCTTCCGTCGCTCCAATGCAAGATCCCGCGACAATCATAACACAGGAAAGGCTCTCGACAGCTGGTATTGTGCTTGTAAAGACCGACTGACACGAGGAAAGACATCACAGAGCAGAAGATGATATAGTAGAGACAACTGCTAGCAGAGCGATACCTGGTTCAGCGATTCATGCGGGCAAGGGAGAAGTCTCGGTATTAATAGCTGCAGCTTCCCATGCGCACCGCACCGGGATCTCTCACTTGCATCGTCGAACTCTCAGCATCGACGTTTCCACAAAACCGCAATGCAGCGCCGTCTCGGCCGCTCATCGATTGACCTTGAGTGTGACGATGCAGTCATCCTCAGCTCTTACATCATGCCGCCGAATAATTCGGGCACGACTACCGCCAGCGCACGACTTGCTCAGCAGCTTTTCCGCGTCCTCGGCGTCTCCCTTCCCTACTGCACGAATGCCCAGCGCAGCGAAGTCCATGATGTCGACAAGGATGACGCCAATCGCTCCAGGCCCTGCACGCTTAAGGAGACGAGCGGATCGCAGCGCAGAAAGCGCATAGGAAAGTCAGTCTTTGCGAAATGTTTATGCGTTGGCAAATCCTCGCCACGTCACAAAGCTCGCATGCGAAGCACGCACTATGCAGGCCCACTGCAAGTATCCGCTGCAGCCAATTCTCCTTGACGCAGAGACCGCCAATGCGTGTTTGGGCTGCTATTTTCCTTTCTTTCGCACAATCGTAAGTCGTTTTCACCGTTCTGGTTGTTCAGAGTTGCCTTCGTCTTGCTTGTTTGCCGTCGTTCAGAACAGCGTTGCGACTCATCATACCTCGTCCACCGCTATCCACTCCGAGGATCTCAGCATCTGCGCGCCACGAACGCTAGGACAGTTGCCGGGACTTTGCGGTCAAGAGGAACACTTTGAAGAGAAAGATCAGGATAGGCCTTGGAAGCTGTCGCATACTCCCACGGCACCGCTTGCGCACACAACGTGCCCGAAAGGACAGCCATTGGGCTATGGCAGATCGCTACGTTGCCATTCCAGCCATCATATCTTGCTTCTTGACCTCGAGTGTGACGTACAGCTAGTTGGACGTCAAATAGCGCTGTCAGTCCACCAATCCCTGTCAGCATTGTATTCATCAACATCTTGGACGAATAGGAAGTCTGCATCCGTCCTTGACACCACACGGCAGATTGTCGCTCTGGTAAGGCTCACATTGGGTGCATTGGGCAGAGATCTAATTCTTCGCAGGTATAGTCAACATCTTATTGCTTTGGGTGGTTCCTTCGCATCTTGTACTATATTGTCAGCTGTATTAACACTGTTGCTTGCCATCGCCATACTCTACATCGCATAATCGAAGCTCATGCTGTGGCAGGAAGTGGTCTGAGCCTCTGCCAATCTCAAGATCACCTGCTGTCGTATCATTCACCACGAGTCTATCACACACAAGGCTTGTGAGCCGCTGGGACAAACACAGCTCATTAATATCAACGTCCATGCGTCCGCGCATCCAAATCTGATCTGGTGCTGAGGAGGAAGTAAATGGCAGTCTCCCAGATCGAAGAGAAGATCCTAGGACGACTTGCGAGACAAACAGCTGACGACAATCCGCTCCTTTCTGCATCACTCTATCAAGTACTAGGCTTGTCCATATTACTCTCCCGGAAGCTATACAGAGCACGCAGACTTCGAAGGCTAGACATCACACGAGATACCAAATCTCTACAATTGTACCATCAGATACTCTGGCTTGCGCGCGAAGGCCTTCAGATCACCGAAGTCTACATCCTACCGTACAGTCAGAATGGCGAACAAGGCCCCGAGTGCCGTGTCATGGCGGCTAAGCTTCGTGCCTCGCTGTACCATGTCTTCTGTCTGTTCCACAACCATCCACCAGTCGCATCTCTCAACACGAAATCATCAAGCGGAAGTCCGCGCTCGTCCAAGGGCAAAGAAGCGGAGATCAGGCCGGAGAGTAAGTCGCCAAAGCACAATGGCAGAGAGAGCAGTCGGCGCAGACGGAGAGCAAGTAGAAATGCACTTCGTGATCCGATACCCTCCATGAACTCGGATACTTCGTACATCACCAATCCATACGCAGGCGCACAATCAGTATCTCCTGGCGCTGCAGTCGACGCGCGCCGCACTCCTTCGCGACCACCAGGCCTAACACCAACAGACATCTCGCCAACACAAGCATCGGCGTCGTTCTTGCTACCACCTCTCAACTTCGTTCCAATGGCGTTGGCGTACTTTGAGACCGCACAGCACCTTTCTGACACTCTCTTGTCGGCAGCCAATGCACTCAGACTATCTGTCTCGCTCGAGCACTCAGCATTCATCTGGAATTGTGATAAAGACCACGATAAGGCACGCAAGCTTGCACGACAGGCTATCAGAGACGTGTATGCTTCGCAAGATGAGCTTGACGATGACGAGTTCAATGATGCTTCAGTATTGGTTCAGGCTCTTGGAGGTATTGTTCGACGAGGTTCTAACGAGTCTACTCCCAGACTATCCGCAGCCAGTCCTACGAGTAACCCTCCCTCGAGGCCAGCTCCAATACCGCCAATACCTCCACCGACTCGTATACTCCCACCGATCGATCGAACAATAGCAGTCAGCCCGTCTAACCGTCGCCACGGCTCGCCAGCACAAGCAAGATCTTTCACTAGGACCCCAGAGAGGTTGAGCACAGTGCCTGAAGATCCATCACAGGAGACATCTGAAACCGCTGCAACCACGATCAGTCCCTCCGTATCACGACTAAGCAGCCGTAGTAAGCAGCGACGAGGCTCCTCGACAAGCGCGGGATCGGACAAAGCAGCGAAGCGACGAGCTGTGGAGGAGGCCGAGGAGCTGTATCGACGAAGCAGTAACAGAAGCAATGGTGCGAGCCAGTCTCACAGCAGACAGAACACACCACCTGATGGGTACGTTCGTAAAGTCGCCTCGCCGCGCGAGCCCAGTGCATCTGGTGGTAACGTCTAATTGTTAGACGACGAACCGCACCACGATCAGACGATACCGTACGAAGGTCCCCGCAACGTATTGACAGTACAGGAGCGGAAAGCCACGAGAGACGACAAGCGGTTCTGACCGCATTGAGTATCCTGTCAGCGAGACGCAGAGTAGACAATCAGAGTGGTCGAGACGTAGGAATCGCATTTTAAGAATCAGCGTTCAAGCGAAGTACATACTATATCGATGAGAGCATACTACACGGTCAATCTCATGCAACGCAAGACAGGTCGAGCAATTCAGTGCCACGCAAGGAGAATGAGTCCAATAAGTGAGATCACACAGGTCAATGTTATCCTGTTCAGCCCTCGACGTGGAACCCCTCCGGTCTTCAACACAGGGGTGACAGGCTTAGGAAGGATGGTCTTAGTGGGAATGCGAGTCGTTTTGGCCGCGATGGTGCGGGTCTTCGTCTTGTTGGTGGTTGTCTTGCCAGCCTTCGTCCTAGTACTTGTCGTTTTGGTGGTTGTCTTGCCAGCCTTCGTCCTAGTGCTCGTCGTGATAGTAGTTGTCTTGCCAGCAACAGTTCTGGTCGAGGTTGGGATCGTTGTGGTCTTGACCAGCGGATTGATGTTGGTTGCAATCGGTAGTGCAACATTGATGATGCTGGTCGCCGTTATCACGGGTGAGACTAAGGGCATAATCGGCCTCGTAATTGTGTTGATGAGGCCGGGAGCGGTAACCACAGACACCACATTTGTGATGACTGAAGGTGTAACGATCGAGGAGGAGTGCGGTGGCTATCGTAACAATTGAGGGTACGATTGTGGTAACGCGACCAGGAGCGGTGACCACAGACATTGCGTTCGTGACGATCGAAGGCACGATTGTGCTGATGGTGAGGCCAGGAGCAGTGACCACAGACACCACATTCGTGACGATTGACGGCACAATTGTGCTGACGACACCGTTCGCAGTAACCACAGATACCACATTGGTGACGATCGGAGGGGTGACAATGACTGAAGTTAGAGTCTTGCCGATGACGCTTGTCGCTCCAGGAGCCACGCTGACAATGTTCAGAACTGTTGCTACGCCTGGCACAGGAGTAAGGCTGACCAACTGCACCACCTGTGAGATAACACTCGGGAGCAGAGACTGACCAGCGGTTACAGTCACCGTGGTTGGCGCTGGCACCGTGGTTCTTGGGGCACCAAAGAGGAACGTACTGATCGTTGCGACCCAGTTTCCGCTCGTGCTTGTCATCGTCACCGTGCTTCCAGAAGGCATGCTCGGATATGCTGTGACAGTCATTGCAGTGGGCATAGTTGCACCAGCAGTAAGCGTAATGGTGCTGATCATTGTCGTGTACACTGTCTGCACTACTACAAGTGGCGTTGCGACTGTAGGAACTTGGCCACCCTGTGTGATGCCAGGCAAAAGAGTCGTCTGAATGATCGAGGTCGGCACAGTCAAGGTTTGCGCTGACGGCTGCACCAGAGTAGCGAGGATCGTAGAGGTGCCGATGATGGTATATGGCTGAACCATGGCTGACACTAGAGTGACATTGGAGCTTTGAGTGAGAGTGACTTGACTTGAAACGATCTGAGTTGACTGTTGAGGTGGAATCACCACAACCATAGATATAACCGTAGAGGTAGTCGTTAGTGTCGGGCCTATGAGTTGGGTTTGTGGCGTCTGACTGCTTTGAACCACGGATGGACTGGTCGTGTTTAAGACGGTGGAATTAGGCTGACTGGCGATGACTGATGAGCTCGATGCTGCTATAGGAACTGTAGTATAGGCAGTCACAAATTGGGTTGTCAGAAGCACTGGTTGTGACCCTCGTAACACGGTGAGAGTCGTGGTTCCCAAGGCTGGTGTAGATGGCGTGTTCATGTTGACTACTGGAGGTGTAGCAGTTGCGACATTGGCCGTCACTGTAATGGTTGATACAACCACAGGTTTGTCCGATGTTGCTGAACCTGTGCCAGACATTGTAAAGTTGGCACATGACACAAGAGTGCCATTGGCGAATTGCACAACGACACTGCGATTACCGAAGAAGGCAGGCGTGCCAGGCTGTGTCGAGAGGTAAGAGTCGATATAGCTGCACATTGTCAGTCGGGTCTGCACAATGGCAGTGAACGCACTTTGCTGAATAGCTCGTGCCATTCATGGTTCCATGCTTGCCACCAAGGTCGCCGACTTGGCATTTATCAGGCTGTGATGGATCGCAGGTGAAAGAGTCTGTGACATTGTAGGGATCGAACCGGCCACCTGCTGCACCGCAATTCAGAGCAGGCGCTTGATTCTGATGAATACTGTAAGCTGGCTCCGGGTCAGCATGCCTGTAACGGCTGTGTGTGCATTGTCCGTACCATATGGTCCACCTGACACAACCATCCCATTGATCGATATCTGAACATTGACTCCTGTACCATTGGGTGCACTGCTGATCTGCACAGTGCCGCGGATTGTGGTATCGTTCTTGTCTGGAAGAACAGCAACATACTGAACACCAGCTGGATTGTTGTTGACTACAGGTGCATATGTCGCATATGTCGAGAGGAAGAAAGGCAGAAGCGTGAGGAGGTGCTGTCTAATGCGCATAATGCCGCAGGATCAGGCCTGGTAAGCAAGGTGTGCTATGGCTTGCCTGTGTAGGAAGTCGAATAGGAAGACTGTATGAGGAGGCGTCTAAGGATGTTGTAGGATGTGAGGGTGGTAGAAGTGATCAGGCTGCAAGCTGTGCTTCTGGCAGCTTGAAGTTGAATAGTGACTCTGCAGTCGTGACTTCTGCTTACTGCTTGCGCGCCTTAGCAGGAGCGCCACGCACCACGAGGCAGTCGGTGGATGTCACTCTTGCACGCCGACTCACTCCATGCCCTCCATTAGCTCAACTTTGTCCAGCACCATGCCTTTCAAACCACATGTCTCTTTCAGCTTCTCCCAATCTTCGCCTTCTTCGTCGCCTCTTTTCTCGCGGTCTTTGAAGCCCCAAGCACCAGCAACACGATCCAAAGCAGCTCTTTCCTCTTCTCTTATCCATCGTTCCCACAATGGCACTCCCTGTGCCCAGGTGACCCTGTCCATCTGATCATTTGTAGTCGTGATCGCAACATAACCGACAGTCCCGACGGCGAAAGTATAAGTCATAATACCAGCAAAAGCCATATTCGTGGCGGTGGCCGGATCCAGCATTGTCTGCCATGCACTGAATTGCGTGCTCAATCCATATGCGACCATTGGAGCAATGGCGAGCACAGTACCTGGCACAGCTCCTTGCCGAAGAGCCTTCGCCCGAGCGTACGCAGGAGCTGCGAATGCCTTCTCAAGAACGGCCAGTGTCAAGGTCAAGTCGTGGGCTGTGATCGCAGATGAGAGTGCAATATTCGCTGTGTCCTTGTCGATAGCAGCGTTCAGACTCTTCGGGTTCGGTGATGTGTATTTGACTTTGCTATTGCCAGTAGCGGTTGGTGTTGGCTTCCTCGCGTACAGATCGAAGACTTCTGGAAAGCTAGCAGGTTGATGGAGCAGGTTTTGCAACTCGACGTAGGACTTTAACACCGGTGCGGTGATGAAGACATTCGGATGCCTGACGATGTTCTCGGCACTGCGACTGATCAGACTTAGCAATGTAGCTTTACTGACAGCTTCTGTTGGCTTTCGAGTGTTCACGGAACCGAGTAATGCTGAGGTTGCGCTGCTGCTGGATCTGATTGATGCTGCATTGGCTATCGAGTTTGCGTCCGCTAGGCTTTTGGCAATGGCATCAAGCTGTTCTAAAACATACAGTACACGCTGCTCTGATGGTACAGGTCCATCTGTGGGCTTTAAGATGCTAGCGGAGAGCTCTTGGATTCGAGAGTGTAAGGCACTGAGGTCGTGTTCTTCATGTGGTCGAAGCGATACTGTCGTAGATCGCGTCGTGGAGGTGCTCGCACTCCTAATGGCTCGACCTTGAGTATGGAGTCTGGTTCGTGGGCCATCTCGAGGTCGTTGTGCTGTAGACTTAGTCCTTAGTGACCGTATATGTTGAGCGATCGCAGTAGTCCGGACGGTATCAGCTGGTGCTCGTCTAGTCAATGCCAGTACGCACTCGCCGCAGATGACGAGTCGTTTGCGATCCATAGTGGCATATGTGTTGAGGTTGTTATTGTTTTAGGACGCCCAAATCTCGTAGATCATCAGAAGAGCTGTCTCCACATGCTGTGGCGCGTCATTCGAGGCGGTGCAAAGTGTGACATAGCTGAGGCTTCTGCATACATTGTGCCTCTTGCGACCTTGACATTGCGCAGACACACGACACTCCTCCTGGAATCACTATTCTGTTGCCTGGCTCTACGAACAATACGTATTACTTTCTCCCCACGGTGTCGCCTGGCAGTCGCTTTGAAGGATGGTACACTAGACAGCATCCTGAGCCGTAACACATCCACAGTCAGCACACAACACATCTGTTCAAGACATGCCGCCTCCTCCACCTCCTCCTCCGCCGCCGCCGCCGATGCCTGGCATGGGGTCTGGTGAGTGTAAAAGAAAGGACATGCGATTGTCGTAAGCTGATATAGGACAGGCGGCCCTCCTCCACCACCACCTCCTCCAAACCTACCACTACCATCTCGCCCTGCAAAAACGGCAGGCAGAGTGAGTACGAATGCATGACGATATTGCACCCACTGACGGAGTCACCAGGGAGCACTATTGGGCGATATTGAGAAAGGCACACGACTTCGAAAAGTGACCCAGGTCAACGATCGATCAGCTCCAATAATAGACAACAAGTCTTCGAGTGCAAACGCTGGACCACCTACGGGCGGCGCACCGCCTATACCTGGAGGACTACGACCACCAGCAACGTCAAGAGCGCGAAGCAACAGCGATCAGGCGCAAACAAATGCGTCATCTGGCATGGAGGCTGCACCACAACTGGGAGGACTGTTTGCAGGTGGTATGCCCAAGCTAAGGAAGTCAGGAGGAGTAAAGACAGGTGCATACGATTCAGATCCTGAGCCATCTTCGAGGAGTGTGTCGCAGCCTACACCACCAGCATTCGCAGCGTCTTTACGACCAGTAGCTGCTGCGCCTTCGATACCTAATGGATCGTCTCCACGACCACCTGGTGCTCCACCGTTACCACCTAGTGCTGCGCCGGCATTGCCAGGTGTAGCTGCACTGAAGACGAATCTGAGGCCAACACCAATGGCTACAGTCTCGTCCCCAGACGTCCCGTTCAACAAACCAAAACCACCACCTCCCATAGGCAAGAAGCCTCCACTACCTCCACCCGGATCACGAAAACCGTCAAGTCCAGCTCCACCACCGCCACCTGCACCAAGTGCGTCTCCTTCAACGGCGGCGCCTTCGCCGCCTTCAATCATGTCTCGAGGACATCCACTGAGCTCTGCGCCAAGTATACCGTTGGCGCCACCTCCACCACCAACATCGAACGGACATAAAGAGCCGTCTCTTGCAGCACAAGCAGCAATGAATGCTTTTAGAGGCTCGTCGCCGATAGCAGCACCACCTCCACCGCCTCCACCACCTTCAGCAAATTCAACTCCGCCTCCTTCAGCGCCAGCTCTTCCTCCTCCAAGGCCAGTAGCCGCAATGTCGGGTCCTCCACCACCGCCTCCAGCGAATAGGTCAGCGCCGAACGTGCCGACCTTGAATACGGACCGGCAGTCCATGGCAGATGTGGCAGCATATACACTGAGCAATGGTATCGCAGGAGGAAGAGCTCGAGGAAGCAGTACGGCATCTCTGCAACGGCCGTCAACGTCGGGATCGAGGACTGTGATCTCAGACAGTCGTTTCAGATTCCAGAGTGATGATCAGCTGCCGAAACCTCGAGATCCTGCTAGAGCACCAAAGAAATATCGTGCAGGCCGTGGTAGTACAGTGCCACTCGACTTGGGCGTCCTTGGCTGAGCTTTAGCGAGCATGTCCGAAGGAGGATGCATAGCATGAGCCATGATAGTATTCATAGATGTACGCCATCTTCATCTCCTGCCATCTGCTCTTGCAAACGTCGGAGAAGTTCCGCATCAGTGAGGCTTCCACTCTGCGTTGGTGCTGCTGTTCCATTTGAAGCATTCCCATTCACAAGTTGTCCATGTCCATTGACCATATCACTAGCCGGCTCTTTCCCGGCAGCAGCATCCTCGAGCTCGCCTTCTGTCCATCGCAGACCTCGACGCTGCACTTCACTCTTGATCAGTTGTATCCTCTGGTTCATGCGACCAATAACGCCGAGGTTCTCGAACATGGCATCTTTGCAGTCCTGATCGCCCTCTTCTGCGAAAGGCAGCATCTGTTGGTTCGATGAGTGGAGGTGAGCTATCGAGTTGGCCAATTCTGACACTTTCGAGTACAGTGCATCGACAGGAAGGTCTTGAAGTGCCTCGGCGAATCGCGCCGGGTCGATCGGCTGTGCGTCCGCCATGTTGTTGTAGTGATGCAACTGTTACAAAAACGTTCAGGCAACCTATAACGCGGCTGTGGGGCTTGTAGAGATCCAGGGACCACGCTAGACAGACAATATGAGCAGCCACCTGCCAACCAGGTTCGATAACCTCTGACATTGAGGATCATGCCGCTGGGATTCTTCTGGGCGACAGCTTGTTTGTGCGTGTTCGTCTTTGTCGTGGCATTCGACGTCATGGGTTTCTCGCGTAAGAACCAGTTCAATGTGGATGGAAAGGTTTGGCATCTCGAAGCTGAGCTGACTACGACTGACGAGCCTAGACCATTCTCCTGACAGGTGGTTCGCAGGGCATGGGCAGAGCTGTTGCACGGCTGCTCTCGAGTAAAGGTGCCAACGTTGTGATTGTTGCCAGGAACCCAACCAAACTCGGCGAGGCCTTCAAATACATTTCAGTGCGTAGAGAGCCAGCTGCGGCTTGTGCGGGACTGATGGTGGACAGGCTGCTGCTAGATTCCCTGGCAAGCAAAGGTTCCATGCTATTTCAGCAGATGTGACCGCTCCGGGTGAGAATGATCGAATCATTCGAGAAACAACAATTTGGAATGATGGACAGCCGCCTGATGTCGTATGGGCTAACGCTGGCTCTTCACATCCTGGTCTCTTCCTGGACACGTCTGAAGAGATCATGCGTAGACAGATGGACCTCAACTACTGGGCAGCGAACTCTCTCGCTCGATCGACACTACACTACTGGACCGTTCCACTACACAAGGACTCCAAAGTACCAGGGCCAAACGACAAGCGCCATTTCATCATTACGGCGTCTGTGGTATGCTTCATCGGCGTTGCAGGCTATAGTCCATATTCGCCAGCTAAGGCAGCATTGCGATCGCTAGCAGACACTCTGAAAAGTGAGTTGAACCTGTACAACGGCATGCGGCGATCAAAGGACCCAGAAGTGCGAAAGATGGCGCCGGAGCAAGACATTGACATTCACTTCGTGGCACCAGGAACGATCACTTCGCCCGGCTTTGAGAATGAGCAGAAGCTCAAGCACCAAGTGACGAAGGAGGTCGAAAAGGGCGATGCTGTTCAAAGCGAGGATGAAGTGGCTGCTGCTGCCGTCCAGCGACTCGAGGCTGGAGAGTTCATTATCACGACTCAGTTTGCTGGCCATGTCATGAGAGCAAGCATGTTTGGTCCAAGTCCGAAGAACAACTTCATCGTTGATACTCTGTTTGCCTGGCTTGCAAGTATTATCTGGCTCTTCGTTACCCCTGATCTGCACGGCAAGGTCTACCAGTATGGCAAGAAATATGGGACAGCCAGCATTGCCGAACCGAAGAAGTGAGGTTGGTGGTGAAGAAGTCGACATCACAACACACAAGTCATTCACATCGCGCCATCTACAACACAGGCAACGCCTGCGATCAAGTTGCGTCATGGGCGCGGCTGAAACCGAAAGTCAATCTCAGATCTCAGATGACCATCACATCCCAGCGATCTCGCATGCAAACAAGTCGCTGCAGCTATGCCTCGGGCTACACAATCGATGAAATCATTGACGACACTCAAGAAACCTTAGCTATCACTAGGCAAGCTATCTCTATCTCTTCTACCGCGCATCCTCTTCGCATCTCTCTCTATTCTTATCACTTCCCCAGATTGCTTCTACACTACTCCGCAAAAATGGGTCACAAGGTGAGCTTCAGCATGTCCACCTTTCAAGAAATCACTGACGTTTCTGCAGAGCTTGAAGGACAGCGCTGCTGCCAACCCATCCCAGATTGGAGATCCAGTATCTCTCAAGGCAGAGACCTCTGATAACAACCCGAAGCCAAGCGAGGCCGGTGCTGCCGACTCGAAGAAGACACTTAAGGAGTCTGCACAAGAGCAGTTGAAGAACAACCCGACAGCATTGGGTGACCCAATCAGCCTGAAGGCAGAGACGAGCAACACCTCACCAACTGGTAACGATATGGGTGCTATTGGCAACAACAAGCCAAAGTCGAAGATCTGAAGCACTTTATGAAGTGGACGGAGATCAAAAGGTCAGAGCAGCTGTGTATCATTGATGAGGTTGCAAGTATTGTAGCATGATGGCCATAAACTCTAGACTCGCAAAATGAAGTCGAATATTAAGCTTAAGCTCTTCTTACGCTGAGAGTTGAACATCTCAGCGCCTCGCTGGGCGCTATCCTGCATGCCCATCCACTCACGATTGTGTTATTCTTTTCAGGACTGCAATAGAGCAGCAATGTCCAAAAACCACCAGTGCCTGTTCGCTGACAGATGGCTTAACTTCTGACATGGGCCACACAGCCACCTCGGTGCTAGCAGGGATGTCTTCGAGGCGTACCTCGCACCCCAAGTTGAGACGAATATATATCTTCTCATCTCTGCCAAGACGGAGCTGTTTGGTCAGGACAACATCTCTGCAGTACTTGTCACAAGATCGCTGCCCTTCGAAACAGTGCTGTAAGATAGAGTTCACTCCGAAACCCTATCATTGTTAGCGCTACCAATGACGCTGTACTCATCTTGCATGACGATCCACGTGTACAGCCTCGACGAAGACGCGTTCATGTCATAAGAGCCTTGCCATGCTATCTGTGGTAGCTCGCGAGCTTCGATCATCTGCTCCAGCGACTCAGTCAAACCAGCAACGCCGCAAAGCTTACATGGCACCCCGATCTGACATATGACAAAACAGCCAAGACCTTGGCGACTCTGTCGTGTCCTGTTTCAATCATCCTTCATAGTAGTATACTTCGACGTGATCGTCGCCACATTCTTTTCTGTTTCCTCCTCGCATCGCATTGGGTTTCGGCGCAGTTCTGTCAAGTCCTATCTCCTTACATCTCGAAAGCAGCAGCATCGAAGCTGTATCTCACTCTTTCCTACACTTCCTACCCGACATAATACAGCAGCATGTCTGCCGCACGGGTCAACGGCCAACCAGGTGCCGATATCAATAGCGACGACAAAGACCACAAGACAGTGTTTGGCGCAACCGGCCATCAGATAAAGCATGCTGCCGGCGCATATGAGAATGATAGATACAAAGCTCAAGCTTCTGTCAGTCCCGAGGCTACACAGCAGCCAGTGTCTCAGCATGGTAATGGTATTGGAGATGGACCACAGATCAAGAGCTCGGGACAAGGTGTAGATGTAGTCTGTGGGCCGCTACTCAACTACAGGCACATGAGTGCGGAGCACAGCGAGTCGCCGATATGGCATGGTAGTGTGTTGTTGGTGGTACAACCTGGACAAGTTCCTGGCGAGCTTAGTATCAGCCAAGGAGGAAATACAGGTGTGCAAGGCCATACAACGCAAAATCGCAGCTTCACTGGCACGAGGCTATACGAGGATTCGAAGAAGGCGTTCTTCCAGTACTCTATTGAAGTGCCCTTCCTTGATCAAGAGACGACCTGGGACTACTCGATACCCAACATGCGTATCAAGGCCGAGAAACCACTCCGATTTGTGGTACCCTCCAAACATGAGAGCATGAGAATCATGTTCCACTCCTGCAATGGCTTCTCGGTTGGCACAGACGAGGAAGAGTGGTCTGGTCCTGCTCTTTGGAACGATGTGCTCAGGATTCATCAGGAACGACCTATACACGTCATGGTCGGAGGTGGAGACCAGATCTACAACGACAGCGTTCGTGTCACAGGGCCGCTCAAGGAGTGGACTGCCATTGGCAATCCGATCAAGAGACGTGACTTTCCATTCAACGAAGAACTGCGAGCAAAGTGTGATGAGTTCTATCTCGACAACTACGTTCGTTGGTACAACACTGCTCCATTCTCAACAGCCAATGGACAGATTGCTCAAGTCAACATCTGGGATGACCATGACATTATCGATGGCTTCGGATCATACACTGACCACTTTATGAAGTGTGCCGTCTTCCGTGGCATCGGAGGTTTGTTGTCAAAGACTCTCGATGATCACAACTGACCATATCAAGGAACTGCTCTTAAATACTACCTACTATTCCAGCACCACGTGGCACCTCCTGTGTCGACCTTCACCACAGATGCACCTCAAACAACGAGGCACCACTTCCATAAGCCGACACCCGTCGACTCTGTGCAGATGAAAGACACATTCGTGCTGACCAAGTACGAGGAGGATCCAAGTTACCTGCTCGGCCAGAAGCCAGGACCATATGTCGAGGAGCGAAGCAGGAGCCTGTACTGCCAGCTGGGCAAGAGCATCGCCCTTCTAGGCCTCGACGCACGGACAGAGCGCACTCGGCATCAGGTCAACTATCCTGAGACATATGACATGCTCTTCCGACACGCCGAGGAGAAATTGGTGGCCTCAAATGGTGCTATCAAGC
Source organism: Peltaster fructicola (assembly GCA_001592805.2). NCBI lineage: Eukaryota > Fungi > Ascomycota > Dothideomycetes > Peltaster > Peltaster fructicola. The sequence goes on from CP051143.1 coordinate 844,506, forward strand.
ATTTGATCCTGTTGCTTGGTATTCCGATCGCGTACCCTCGTCTGCAGTGGCTCGAAAACATCCTGTCTTCTCCAATCATCGGACCAGTCAAGTTCTTGAACAAGCGTTTCGGTTTGGCTGGTGGCTTCTTCAACCAGTTCGACGGCAAACCCGATCTGCTCGATGACCTCGACGACCACTACACAGCACGAACACACAAGAAGGAGCGAAAGCAGCTGGTCCTCCGCTTGCAGAAGCTCAGTCAGCGAACCGGTGTCCGTATCACAATCCTAGGAGGAGACGTCCACCTTGCAGCCATGGGACGCTTCTTCTCCAAAGCATCACTCAATATCCCAGTGGAGCAAGATTTCAGATTCATGCCAAACATCATCTCATCCGCTATCACGAATCACCCTCCGCCACAGGCTGTCGCCAATCTGCTCGCGAGGAGGAACAAAGTGCATCACCTGGACCACGACACCGATGAGACGTTGCTGGAGATCTTCAATGAGGATCCTGGCAAGGGTCGCGAAGGTCTACAGGCGAAGAGCGCGGACAGCAATCACGCAACTATGCCATCCCGGAACTTTGCCATCATCTCGGAGTCGCACTCCAGTACTGCTTCAAACGGTCATGTCAATGGTGGCAATGCTGAGGTCAACGGTGTGGATGCCACAGGCGAATTCGCACCGTCCAAGAACCCACGTCAACCAATGCATCGTGGCGAGCTGAACGCCGGCACTAGTCATCCAGCTGCCAGCGGCACGACATACACTGGTTTGGGAGGTGCTCACGGCTTGGACGTCGCTTACAGAGTGGAGATCGACCACTCTGATCGACAAGGTCGCACTCAAGGCTATGGTCTGAGTATCCCAGCGCTCGAAGCAGGTGTCAATGGACATGCTGTGAAGCACTGAGCAGGAGGTGGAAACTTGATACCCTTGTAGTTTGTATAGCTTCGTTCAATCCTACCATTAGATGTACGGACGATCCACGAAGCTCTGGATAAGACCCTCTGGCGTTGCATCATATTCTTTCAGCACGACCTTATCGCCCTCAAGGATTGTGTTGGCCTGCACGAATACACGGCGTGGCTTTGCTTGGCGGATCACTTCTGGACGGAGCTTCGTTGCCCACCATTCATCCACATTCGTAATGTCCTCGTACAGCTCCTTCCCTGCTTGGAGATCTGCTGTAGCCTTGAAGACATGCAGCTTTTGAAGGAAGTTGTTCACTGCTGGTCGACCAAGACTCTGGATCTTCGTGCGGTCAAGTTTGATTTTGAGGTCACTCAGATCATCCTTGGTATGTTGCAGCTCACAGAACTCTGGACCTGCAGAAAGGAAGACTCTCAGGATGGCGTATCGTGCTTGCATGTGTGCCTGGCCTACCGACAGTATCAGTGCGATGTTCGATGCTAGTGCAGCATACTCACCCCATTTCCTTGAGTTTGGATCCCAAAATTGCAGAGCAGCAATACCCGCGCGAGCCATCTGGAGGTAGCAGACGTAGAGGATGTCACCAGCTTCACCGTCGATGTCCTAATCATGTCAGCAGCGATCTCTCTTCAGCTTCTGCACTCACCTCTTGACCATTGCCAAATCCGAAGATCTTCAGAATGTCGTAATCTGGACATAAGGACATGGCAACACATTCAGCACGGCATTCTTCATAGCTAGGACCCATGCCACCAAAGACTGTGCCCCAGGTCTCTCCAGGCTTGTACCACTTGGTAACTGGCTTGCCAGTCACAGGACTGACTGGTGGATTCGAAACATCGAAGTTGTACTTTCCAGGCTCTGTTTCTTGCAGAAGCTTGCCGCATCCATGACCTAGAAGCTCGTGAAGACCAACCTGAACCTCGAAAGCCTCGTCCTTGTACTTGTCGTAAACAGCCTGGTCGCTCTCTTTGATGAAGGGCGTAGGCTCATTGGGCGCCTTAGCGCTCAGCACATTGCCCAGAGATACATTCTTGAAACCTTCTGTCTGTCTGATCGAGTCGTAGTTCGGAATGTTGATGCCCTGGATGGGTTAGTGATGGCGAGATGAGGTCTTGAGCTACTCACAGCTGGTATGCCGCTGCCAGCAAAGGTGAGCACTTCGAGGGAGGTGAAGTCTGGTGCGAGAAACTTGTCTTTCTCAAAAGCTACAGGCCAAGGTAGTTTCGGAATTTGTGCTGGTGCTGATCTGACAAGCTCTGAGAATGCTCTTGTTCGCTCTTTGTTGATCATGGCTGCGAAGCCCTCCCATTCTCCTCGAATTCCGTGCGGGCTAGACAGGTTAGTCTGGACATGAACGCTGCTAGACAGACTCACTCTCTGTACGTCTCGATAAAGCCAATGTTACACTCAACCATTGGACCCTTGTCCTTGATCCAGTGTCGTTGCGAGTCCATATGTGCCTGCATCGAGCCATCGTGGAATGCCGTGACATAGTCTGCTTGCATAGCCTCTTCTTCGTCGTTGAGAGCATGCTTGCGAGCCTCTGTAAGGTTTTCTGCAATCTTTGCCATCTCGACATGATGGTCGCCGAACACAAGCTGCAACTTCTTGCCCTTTAGAGGTCCGTCGAGCGTCCATGAGGATTCCTTGATGTCACGAACTGCAGGATCCGTGACAGCAGATGCAATAAGGAGCTCAAAGTCACCAGCTGAGGTCTTCCTCAGTCTTGTGTTCTCTGGTAACAGACCCTTCTCCTTGAGAAAGTCAGAGACATGCGTGATTTCATCGGTTGTGATCTCTGGAGACTTGGGGTAGTATGTTGAGATGTGGCCTTTGTCCGGGTAGCCTAGATGCATCTGAGAGATTGATGACTCGTACAGGTCATGTTCGAATAGCTTGTACAGCTTCTCTGCCTCTGGTGATGATGCTGCAATGGCTGCAAATTTGTCCTTTGGCACTCTTGGGATGAACTTAGAGTCTCCGAATGACTTGTAGTTGCCTGTGTTTCCCAGAAACTGCGCGGTGTAGCTGAGAAAGTGCTTGAGATCCTCGTCCGACACCCCAGCTTTAGCTTGTACCTTCTTCCAGTCGCCTGCACATTGTCAGTAGGTGCCTATGTAGCCATCGAGATGCTGACCATTGAATGCCTTGTGGAGAGCGAGCACGAAGTCGTAGATGTGCTCTGACTCTGGCGAGACTTGACGGAAGTTGATTCGAGTACCAGCCAGCGATGCTCGACTTATGTAGTGAGCATACTTCTTCTCCTTGTCATTCAGAGCCTCGAAATGTGGCTTGATCGAAAGAGGCACGACAGTAGGTGGGTCGTCTGCTAGGTACTGCTTGAGCGTACCTGCATCGATCGTTGCGTTGTGCATGTTGAAGTACCGCACTGTCGCTAGACTGCGTGACGTTCGTATGGCTGTTCGAGATGCTCGAAGCAGAGTATACTGTCGATACATGCAAGTATTGTCAATGAGGAATGATATCAAGATGGCGCACGTGATGATGCAGGGTGCGTTTGTGGTGGGCTTCCTTGTTTGACTTCGTCGCAACATAACCTGTCGTCCTACTCGATACAATAGCGACGACATAACCCATCCTTCACAGATGTCCATCATCTCCATCTTAGCCAGCACTGCTGTAGCACCCAGCTGACCCTCGTCGACTGTCCAATTTCGCACCGTTCGCAAGCAAGAGTGCTCTCTTTCGCGCTGAGGAGCATGTCGCTTTTCAGCTCTCTTCCTCATCGTCGACAACCTTGTCTGCGACCTCACCACAGCGTCCCGGCTGTCATGCGTCCATCATATCCGTTCTCGCTGTTTCCTCAAAGTAGAAGCCTGCAGGTCTGCAGCAAGCAGCTCAGCGCATGCCAACGTCAAGACGTTCATTTGCATCTACCTGCTCCATCAGACCATCTCGAATGACATAAGGCTGCTGTCTGCTGGCAATATGGGTAGCACAGCGATCAGCTTTCCAAAAGATGCACAATCTAACGACTGATATGAGGCTTTCGCACAATGCTCCAAGGCCGCGATAGTGCAACCGGCCAGTCCAACAACAATTTGCCGAACCTTGCATGTTTCTCCCCTCCACGTCTGCATGGACGGAATGACTTGCAGCTGCACCATGAGCCGGAGACTTGTCAAGCTACGGCTCACGCGATCACATGTATTCCATCTCTATGCCATCGCTCAGGCACCGAGATATTCCGTGCTACCAGGCATGCTATTGTCCCCTCAATTTACAGTTCATGCTTAGCGTTGCGGTATTCCAGGGTATTGACAGCTGCAGCCATATTAGATTGGCGGGGTCACTTTGACAGCCCTGAGCCATATTCTCCACCAACACTACTCATCAGTTTCTCCGATATAGCGTTCCATGATCGCTGCGCCGAGCAGCTTTCCAGGAAAGCAGTCCGAGAGATTGACAGCCTAGCACTACCTCAGGTGTCCGAGCATATGATGCTCTCGTCCGAGTGCTACTCCACTACGAGAATCGTGGCGCGAGAATTACATGGCTTGTGGTTGGACACCTGTGACAACAGACAAGGATGCAAGATCAGATTCGTCCGATAACCTCTTGCTAGGCTTCCATGCTTCTGGTACAGCAATATGCTGTCTTGTTCGCTCTCAGTGCTGACACCGAGACTTCCATCATGAATCCTCCACGCATCAACCCCATGGGGTCCAGGTACCTGGAATACACTTCAACGATTGGCTTTGCCTGGACTCTGCATAGTAATGGGACAATCCACACAAGTATAGGCCGGACGCTGGATTTCCAGCTATGATCTGCAACGAAAGCAGCACTGATGTTACAGATCTAAGCCGCCAGAGTCCAGATGCGTCCACGGAAAACATATCGCCGAAGCTTTTTGAGAAAGGTGATGACCGCCGACAATATTGTCGATTATGGCGATATGATACACCGTGACCCTACCAAATACCAATGCAGATCAAGTTCTCATGAATGATCCGGTGGAAGAGGAGTCCATGGACGGCTCATTCAAAGCTTGTCGATCATGGCTTACAAGATGGACGATAAGTATCAGCTTCTCTGCCATCCTGCACTTCTTTCCCTTCCTCACGATACCCAACCTTTTCCTCTACCCAAGCAGTGATATCTGAAAATCTTGCTTCTTCATACATCCTATACAATGGCACCCCACGCAGAAGAGACCAGCTACAGCAATGGCTACACATCTGCTGCCTCAGCACCAAGAGGCGAGGCTTTCTCAGTCGATGCATCCAATGTCACATACAACGAGTCCACGATAAACAGCAAGTATGTCTACCGCACGACAGAGGTCAAGAAGGTCGATGGCCGATACACTGCCGCACCAAGGACGACCAACTTCGACTTTCAGACCGAGCGAAAGGTGCCAAAGACTGGTATGATGTTGGTCGGTCTCGGTGGTAACAACGGTACAACTGTCACAGCTGGTATTCTTGCAAACAAGTACGGCCTGACATGGGACACCCGAGAAGGTCCACGAGCAGCCAACTACTACGGCTCAGTCGTCATGAGCTCAACCGTCAAGCTCGGTGTTGAGGCCGAGACTGGCAAGGACATCAACATTCCTCTCCACGACATGCTCCCAATGGTTCACCCAAATGACCTCGTCATCGGCGGTTGGGACATCAGCGGTATGGATCTCGCAGCTGCAGCAGACCGCGCCAAGGTCCTTGAGCCAACTCTCAAGAACATGGTCCGAAAAGAGCTCTCTATGATCAAGCCACTGCCATCCATCTACTACCCAGACTTCATTGCCGCAAATCAGGAAGACCGTGCAGACAACGTCCTTCCAGGCAAGAAGGCATCGTGGGAGCACGTCGAGAAGCTTCAGCAGGACATCCGCGACTTCAAGGCAACACACAGCCTTGACAAGGTCATCGTCCTCTGGACTGCCAACACTGAGCGATTCGCAGAGCTCACCGAGGGTGTGAATGACACCGCTGACAACCTCATTGAGGCAATCAAGTCCGGCCACGAGGAGGTCTCTCCATCAACTGTCTTCGCTGTCGCATGTATCCTTGAGAACACACCATTCATCAACGGCTCTCCACAGAACACATTCGTCCCAGGTTGCATCCAGCTCGCCGAGAAGCACAACGCCTTCATTGGCGGTGACGACTTCAAGTCAGGTCAGACCAAGATGAAGTCTGCTCTTGTTGACTTCCTCATCAACGCTGGTATCAAGCTCACTTCCATTGCCAGCTACAACCACCTTGGTAACAACGACGGAAAGAACTTGTCCTCCCAGAAGCAGTTCCGTTCCAAGGAGATCAGCAAGTCCAACGTTGTGGACGACATGGTCGCTGCCAACACCGTCCTCTACAAGGACCCAACAGACAAGCCAGACCACACCGTCGTCATCAAGTACATGCCAGCTGTCGGTGACAACAAGCGTGCTCTTGACGAGTACTACGCAGAGATCTTCATGGGCGGACACCAGACCATCAGCATCTTTAACGTCTGCGAGGACTCGCTTCTCGCATCACCACTCATCATCGATCTTGTTGTCGTAGCTGAGATGATGACTCGTATCCAGTGGCGCAAGGAGGGTGAGGAAGAGTTCAAGGGCTTCCACAGCGTGCTCAGCATTCTCAGTTACATGCTGAAGGCACCATTGACTCCACCAGGCACACCAGTCGTCAACGCTCTCGCCAAGCAGCGAAGTGCTCTTGTCAACATCTTCCGTGCCTGTGTTGGTCTCGAGCCAGAGAACGACATGACCCTTGAGCACAAGCTCTTCTAGATATCCCACTGCCTGGTGCAGACTTGTATTTGCCATAGATATTAGCGATGCATAAAGATTACATGAAAGATCTTGTAAAGGAGAATGCTGCGTTGAGGTTCAGTGTTTGTAAACTCTGATGCTGTAGTCGATCTACCTGGGATATGTATGCAGAACCATGCAAGAGACCACGCCATTAGATCAAGCCGATCCAAACGTGCCTATTGCTTCAGCAAGTAGTCCTTCTTCAGCATGGCGTGGAAGGTGCCATATATGCCATTGAAAGGCCTTAGTCGTTGCATTCGACCTTTCATGCGCTCTTGGAACGTCTGCTCGGACTTCGGCTTCCACTTAAGATAAGCAGCATTGACCTTCTCGTAGACTGTTGGCAGACTAGAAGCCTTGTACTTCGCGCGAAGTTCATCATACCACTCCTTGTCGTAGATCTTCCAGAACTCTTCCTCGGTATAGAAGGCTTGAGCGTAGAAGCACTTGAGACCACCAAGCTCTGCCGTCTTGTGCTCAATCTCGCGATTCAGCTTGACGAACTTGTCGTAGTCTTTCGCACCTGGTCCCCAGAGTCCGACATTAATCATGCTCTTGGGATACCTTGAATCCTGCATATACGTGGACTGATCGCGCGGCCTCAAGGACAGATCGCCTTGCATCTTGAGCGGACAAAGCCAGAGTGGGTAGAAACCCATGGTCTCATCGGTGTAGTCGATGAAGGCGCCAAGCTTTGAATGTGGAAAGCCAATATCTTGCACGACATACTGGTCAGCCATATGACTCTTATGCATGGCGTGATACATAGTCGCCGTGTGCATGAGTGGATCGAGCAGATATCGCATGAAATGTGTGAAGGGCGCCACCATGTATCTGAAGCCATACATGCCCGCCCAGAAGGCTCCTCGATCATATCGAAACAGGTAGTCCTTGATAGGGACGATCTCGGATACTGCTGTGGAGCTCTTTGACTTCCGAGCCTTCTTTAGCACTTCCTGTGCTCGCAGATAGAACCATGTATCATGAGGTCGAGTGTAACAGGTGACTGGAAGCTCTGGGTCTTGCTTGTCTGTCAAGCGACCCGTGATGATAATGCCTTCTTGTTTGCTGAACATGATGCCTTCGACATAATCGTTCGTCGTGTCCTGAATCGATTCTTCCAGTCCGGATATGGAGCCTTGCAAGGTATACGTAGGCTGGAAAGTGACTCTGACGTACCTGCTCGCATCGATCAACGGTATGCGAAGCGACGTGATGACTCCGAATGTGCCGAACGTGCCTGCAGCTGCATTGAAGAGATCTGCCCTCTCGTCCTTCGATGCCCACACGACCTCACCATCTGCCAGCACGATCTCAATCCGATCGACAGTATTGTCGAAGAAACCATACTTGAATGAGCTGCTCTCACCTGAAGTACCAGCGAAGCCGCCTCCAACCGTAATTGCTGGAAACTCCATGACCACCGGCGGTAGAAGTCCATGTTCAAGGGTAGCATTGACGAGTTCTACCATTGACACTTTCGGTTCCACTGTGATTGTCTTGTTGGCCTTGTCAACTCCGATGACATGCTTCATCTGACTTGTATCGACGGTGTTGGCTCTTGACAGCACTGTCGCTCGGGTAGTGCTGGTCGAGCCATGGTAGATGCGGAACTTCTCGTTCCTGCTGTAGAAGTACTTGACGCGCTCTGATATCGTCTTGATTCTCGCGGCATGACTATCTGGCGAGGTGGCAGACATTGGTCGGTGTTGTGTAGCAATAGGTCTCACGAGGTGAGCTCATCTTCAACCTGACTCGCGGGACAGCGCACCAGTCCACCAGATCCATGACGAGCACTGCACTGCTCTCATCTTTCATCGATCTTACCCGGCAGTGTATCTCTGAGTGCTGCTCTCCTGACAAATTCACTCCCCGCTACGACGACAGGCAACATCGAAGACGCGCTCTACTTCTACAACGGAGACGTGTGTGTCCACAGCCCAGTGATAACCACGATTTTCGGCCTGAGTCGTCGAAGTGACTGCTTGTCACTGAAGTGAGGGTATGGTACCCGATATCGATTACTGTATCGAAAGTACTGTTACGTCAGATCCGTGATGCAGCGGTAGGTGGTGTCTGACGCTGGCTGTCGCCGGTGTGTGGACAGTTCGGACGGCCTCGAGATCCCAGCCCTTTAGGCGAACATATCGTCAACGACTACTATCGCTGCAACAGGGATACATCGCAAGGATGCATACAGCCAACGACAACTTTTGCGTCAGCATCACAAGCGTGAGTCATGTGCGAGCCAGATAGGCCCATCTTCAGATACCATTAGCTGCACGGTGAGTGGTTGATAAGTGTTCACAGCGACGAAACTTCACGAAACTCAGCTTGACGATACTCACGCACCAACAGATACCCTTCTAAAGCACATCACAGCTGCTACTAGCAAATCCTGATCATGTTCAGCCGCTGTAGAACCTGTGCGACAAGGTAATTTACCGCTGAACATCTTTGTTATAGATGTAGCTCAGTCTCCTCCTGTCCTCTGCTCTCTTCGTACTACAAGACTTGCTCCCATCTGCTCATCAGTCCTTGACTACAGTCGATCCCCAAAACAGCAATCAGTGATACTCAAGAAGCTGCCATCTCTGTCTCAGAGATATTGTTGTAACAATACTAAAGGCTATTCCCTGCTACTCAAGCAACCATATCGTTATACCACCCTATCGACACATCGGAGATCTACTTGCAGTGCCATTGATCAAGCACAATGCAGACTTTCTATTATGTCCTTGCCTTTGCCATGGTGGCTTTGGCTGCTCCGGTGGTGACGCACATCTCTGAAGTGGTCATAGTCTTGGGCACCACCCAGGAGGTCCTTTCGACCATGACAGCCTCCCCACTCATCAACAATTTGGAGGCTCGCAAATTTAAATACTTCGATCCCGCTGATATCCCTGGCGAAGAGGCGGCTATCTCTGCGAATGACTGGATAGCTTACCCCGTAACACACACCGAGCCTCCCTCCTCGACGCCACCTTACCGCTCTTCTTACCTGTACGGTCCGCTGCCCTTCACCATCAAATCGACCAAGACGGTTGAGCAAGAGTCATTGGCACATATGACGAAGGTGCCTTTCACAGTCAGATCAAGCAAGGTCAGCACGAAGCCGCCAAAGGACAGGGCAACAGTCACACGTACGGCTCCATACGCTATCTCGATGCTGGGCGAATTCGGTACTACATCATTACCTCCTCTCCGTGTACTGCTGTCTTGGTCAGGAGCTGAACCGGATTATATCGAGACTGAGGCTCCATTGGTACCAGTCAAGGCTTCACCAACCAGCGCTCGTTCGACCCAGAGTGAGACCTACATGAGGCCATTCAAGCCTCAGGTGACAACAATACCGCCTGTGACTTCTACAGCCAAGAGCATGGCTGCACCCTTGGTTGACCGAGCTGAGGCTCTCCTTGACAACGGTGGTCTGGGGTCCCTTGACGACCGAGCACTGGCTCCATTGATCAACTACCTTCTTCATATGAATGACAAGCACCCCGATCCAACCGAGCCAAGCTAAGCACCTGGCATACACGGCAAATCCCTGAAACATCGATGGAAGTCTAGCACGATGTCCTACCTTGATCAGTTGGGAACGCTTCATCCGACAAGAGCAGGTGGTCGTGCAAGGCTTCTCAATGAAGGGACATTTCCGTCGTAACAATACCAAGCCTCGTTCACAATGCCTATTGCTATATCAGGGCTACAATTTACAATTACGAGGTACTTAGGGAGTCGAGATTGTACACAGCATTGTGGAGATTGGAATATGGGATGCTAGAGGTTGGCGTTTGGCTCTATTCATCTCATGGAAGGCCTCTTCCAGAGTTTATAGCTTCCCTTACTTGGGATGTATTTGGTCTGTTCTCTGCATAGCGTTCGTAACTGTCCAAATAGAGTTGATCACTGCTTGTTGTCTTCTTCACTGCGTCAACGTCCTCAATGGCCTCGATCCAGCGTGCCCATCTGCTGCCAGGCTCAGCATCTGGCCAACCTCTGTAAGGTTTCAACACTCTCCGAAGTCGTACCACCCATGGTGCAATCTGCACATCTACGAATGTCAACTCCTTGCCCAGAAAGAATGGGCCGGATGGATCTGCTGCCTCGACAAGCTTCGTGATGTTGTTCTTGAGTTCTGTTGCGAACTTGACTTGGTTGTCTGCTTCCTGAGCTTGTAAATATCGGTAGAATGCTGGTACGATGGTGCGGTTGACATGATCTGACCATAGTCGAGAATGTGCTTTGAGCTTAGGGTCCTGTGGCAGCAGGCGACGTGAGTGATCGATGTCTTCGAGATACTCCATCAAGACAGTGCTCTCATAGCAACCCCAGTCGCCGTGGCGAAGCGCAGGGACTAGACCTCTAGGATTGATGTCAAGCAACAACTTGGGCTTGCGATAGACATCGACCTCGATGTATTGATAGTCTAGCTGCTTGTGCTCGAGTGAGATCCATACTCGATGGACGAACGGGCAGAAGCAGGATCCGTAGAGCTTGAGGTCTTGTTCCGAGGAGCGAGCTTTAGCTGTCTTGCCAGCTTCAGCATCTGCTTGTTTATGGTAGGTCTTCTTGTTAGCATCGCCTCCTTGATTAGGGTCGAGCTCTTTGGAAGTGCCGTTGCTAGTCATAGCTGCTGTGCTCTTGAATGATCGACGAGGGTTCGCCAGGCTGCTAAGCACTTCAAGATCGATACGAAGACTTGGGGATGTCCCGGTAAGATGAGGTCGCTTGTTGAGCCGCGAGAAAATGCAACGAGTGATCGTTGGTGTTGTTCTCATTCGATATGACGATGAATTTGATACTCAATCATGCAAGATTACTGATTTTTGTCCTGCAGATGGCTCTTGAGCGTCGATGAACAACGCCACATGTGATATCTTCACAGTTGTAGTGAGATACGACACAAACTTACCTGTCTCGTCATATAGAAAGGCTACATGCTGTAACAATGACACAACCTCCCACCTACTACTCCTCTTGACTCGCGCGGACCAAATTCCGCACTTTTCGGCCACACGATGCGAGACTGTCGAATTCATTTACATCCCACCTTTGACGCGCCAACAGCCCTTCACGACACGACAACATGGCGGCAATCAGCACAACGGATGCCGTGACGGCCTCGCCGATCAAGGAGATCCAAGTGGAAGCGCTGGTGGTGATGCGCATCATCAAACATGCGACATCAGCCTTTCCAGCAACAGCAACGGGATGCCTGGTTGGCATGGACTCTGGCGCACAACTTCAGATCACGAACTCCTTCCCATTTCCTGCAGCAGCACCAGATACTTCGGCTTCGCAAGACCAGTACTACCAGAATGATGCGGCGTCGCTCGCTGCGGCAGCACCACGATCGAAGGCCATGGCCGCGTACTCGACCGAGATGATCAAATATCTTCGAGAGGTCAACGTGGACGCACAGGGAGTTGGATGGTACACGAGCACGAGCATGGGAAGCTTTGTCAACCAGAACTTCATCGAGAACCAGATCTACTACCAGAAAGCGACGGATGAGAAGACTGCAGCACTGGTGTTCGATGTGTCTCGAAGCTCCGCTGGTTCACTCAGCTTCAAGGCCTACCGACTGAGTCCTGCATTCGTAGCAGCTCACAAGGAGGGCAAGTTCACGACTGAGAGGTGTGTATATGTCAGAGACAATGTGCGCCAGGTCTAACGCTAACATGTGCAGCCTCCAAAAGAGCAAGCTTCGCTACCAGGACATCCTCGTCGAGCTGCCAGTCACCATCCATAACTCACATCTCCTCACCAGCTTCCTGCACCAATTACCGCAGCAGCTGCCCAAGGCGGATGAACTCAAGTATCCTTCGACACTCGCCGATATCGACCGCGACCCTCAGATCAGTCTTAACCCTCTCGTACCCAATATCGAAGCACTAGACCTCAGCATCGATCCATTCCTCGAGAAGACCTGCGATCTTCTCCTCGACAGCATAGAAGCGCACCAAACCGAGCAGAACAACTTTCAATACTGGCAGCGAGCGCTCGGCCGTGAGCAAGCCAAGATTACAGCATGGCAGCAGAAGCGCAAGGCAGAGAACGCTGCAAGGACGGCGAGCAAGCAGCCGTTATTGGATGAGAACGAATATCAGAAGCTGTTCAAGCTGCCTCAAGAGCCGAGCCGTCTGGATGCACTGCTTGTCGGCAGACAGGTTGAGCAGTACGCACGACAAGTTGATGGCTTCTCAGCTACAGTGTCGTCCAAGATGTTCTCAGTACGACAGAACTTATCTCCTGGTGAGGCTGTTTAAAGCATAAGAGCATGGCGTTACGGGAGTTTTCGAGGCATACTTAGCATGAGACGTGTCTTCATGATTGTGCAGGACGATACATGCATCTTCGACCTCGCGTCAGCCTCGACCACGAAGCTGTCATCGCACAAGTGATTCTGCTTAGGGTAGTGCGTGAGCAAGAAGTCTTGAAGCCCATATGGCGATCACCTCGGGGCGACCTAGCAGTTGATAGAGGACATCTGAATACGATACAATAACGACGATTGACACTCGACTTGTTGACAGTCTACCCGTCCTTGGAAATTCAACGAATTGACTGCAGACAACCACGGCCGCGCTCGTTCTTGAGGTCGCTCTCAGCGTCGGCCGTATCTGCATCTCGTTGAGGCATACCAGTAGAAGCATAACTTCGATTTCCTGGCTCGTCATTCTGCCTTTGTGATCATGTCGTGGTCGAAACTCTCCATCGGAGGCTCCGATCATCGAAGCTACTTGAAATTGTGAGAACCCTCACAAAATTCGATCTTCATGCTTGAACATCGTGACCAGAGCTCATCACGATAAGCATAACCAAGTCGTGCCATCGTGTCTCATCTCGACCTGGCCTATGCACATCGTCAGCTTTGCGATCACAGACCAGCGCTCAACCAGAGTTGAGCGGTGATGACCATTCCTCCATCGTCGGCCGGCCTAAGCAACAGGGATCGAAGCTGTAAATAGGCTCATAAGGATAAAACGCAGGGGACCGTGGCATAGCCGACCGTTATTGCCCTGACCCAGCACGCCGGGTTGCACAAGAAGACCCCTTCAAGGATTACAGCCATTCATCTGGTCTTGCTTCGTGTGCCATGTGCGACGAGGTACGTCCAAGCAGACAAGCTGTCGTTGCACGAATACACTGACTCGTGGATCTGCAAAGAGTACTTACTTGTGATGCCAGAAAGTCAAGTCCACGCAGCCGTGGTCATCCGAGGGCTTAGGTTGTCACAGCTGTGCTTGTCACACCATCACGAGAGTGACTGCATGAGGCGTGCTTGCAGGAGGCGTCAATCTAAGCGAGAGCACAGATAACAAGCCATTTCGCCGGCATGTGAAAGCTCGAAGAGCATGACAGCGCAGAGTGATAAGGTGACGCGGCAAGTTGTCGCGGATGCCACGACGGACAACAGGATGTGATGCTACGCCTTGTTCCCAGGATCAGCCACAAGGCGCATCTTCCACGGCGGTGAGCCTTGTGTCTTGCCTTGGACGCGCTCTGACACTGCGGGAAAGGAGTGCCGGTCGTGCACAAGCAGTGGATGTCTTCGACAACGTACCACAAGCAGAAGCCGAAGAAGACACAAGCCTCGAATTGAGCATTTTGCTTCTTGAGAATCAAGGGCAGTGCTAATACGGCACATCAACGGCCGTGGTTGGATCTGGTCGAGAGATGATAAGCCCATGCTGGAGAGGCCGCTACTAGTTGTGCAAATCGACCGATCCAACACAGGATGAGCGAAACGCGAAAACTGATCGTTACGAGAGAATCAAATCAAATCTGGACAAACTTCATCTCTGTGGGCCATGCTGACGTTCGCAAATCACACTTGAGATATTGATCGTCTGCGTCGACCGCGCTGACCCTTGCGATGCAGCCGCGATGGATGAAGGTACGCTCAACTGTGTATCGTCCGTCGGCTTCCGTGGGTGTTGTCAGAATCTGCAGCACAGATGGAATTCAATTATCCGGCAATAACCCCTACTGCGAGCTCTATTGTTGATGATCATCTTGTCCACGGAATGATAGCGGGGTCCTCCAGTATTCTGCTTCCAGGTATCATGTGTAGCGAACCGGGTCAGAGGGGTAGAACCTGCAAGCAGACTCGTGACAGCATGTGCCTCCTACAATCTTGTACCCGGAATGCCATTCTTTGCCGCCAAGCGAGATTGACAAGTAATATTCGGCAAGCAGATATCGTGAAGGGCGCTGGCCGTGGTGGTTGTTCAGATCTCACGATGATTGACATCATAGTATGCTCGAGGTGCTGGCTAGTGAAAAGGTAGTCGTTCGTCAAAGCGTGTGCAGAGGAAACGGACAAGCCACTTCTCAGCTGTGTGTGGCTATCCAGGGGCATTCGAGTACCCTGCATTCACCCGACCGAGAACAGTCACTGCGAATTTCCCTTTCACTGGACCCAGGTGCGCAACCACGTCAGGGTTTGTCCCAGTAGCTTGGTATCTGTAGCGATTAGGCGTTGAGATCTGCAAGATGAACCCGCGGACGACGTGGTGATCGAAGATTCGGCTGCACGTAATGCTTGTCGGAGGTCTGCCCTTTTCGGCAGTGCCTGTATGTGAGACAGGTAGACCCTTGGATTTCGCTGGTAGATCGAACTTCTAGTATGAAATCGACAGAAATGAGACCAGACGACTAAAGCCAAAATGGCAGTCATAACGCTGCAAGCCTGGGCTCAGGTGCCAAGGAGATTGGGGTAATGGAGCACTGCCGGACTGTCGCACAGACAGACTCTAGCTCAGATTCGAGAAGAAAGTCCTTGAGGGTGTGGTAAGATGTACAACGAGTGCTGTGGTAGAGTCACAGTGTACCCTCGAGGACCTGTTTGGCCTGCTCGACAAGTGCAAGCGAGGCCTGTTGCTTCTTTCGTGGGTTGCAAGCAAGAAAGTTAGCGCCAGCATGGATTTGTCTTTCTCAGGGTCGAAGTGGGATGGGTCAGTACCACGAGGTGGCTTTGATGACAAGTGTGGCTGCAGCGCTGTGTGCATTCTTTCGATCTCTCGATCTTCTGCGCCCAGCTAGCACCAACGGCACAATCCTGGTCGCTCGCACTGACAAGCTGCTTGTCATGGGTTCCTGCAACGCACTGGGCCGTCCTGTGCTCCCTTAGGAAGACACTCCTGGTGTACGAAAGGAGGA
Organism: Peltaster fructicola; assembly: GCA_001592805.2. Classification (NCBI taxonomy): domain Eukaryota; kingdom Fungi; phylum Ascomycota; class Dothideomycetes; genus Peltaster; species Peltaster fructicola. Next base: position 860,376 of record CP051143.1, read on the forward strand.
TGTCGTTCACCATCGGTTTTGTCGTTGTTGTCAGAGTTGTCGTGAAGAGGCCGAAGGAGATCATGACATAAACAGGGTCGCCTCGAGGCTCTTTTCGATCAGAAGCGACCCTGAAAGCGTTCTGTGAAGTCTATTAGATCGGCGATGCAAGCCAATGCTTCTGCCATTTACAGGCTAGGAGCAATCCTTACCACGCTTAAAGCCCTGCATCGCGATAGTCGCCCATCTTCTGTGGCAGCAGTAGTAGTTAGGCAGGTCGTGTATGCGTGCGTGTTCTGCAAATGTGAGCAATCCAACCAAGGCTATAGCCTGCGGGAAAGCCTGTCAGACGCTGGTCGACCAAGGCAGTGGCCTTACTTTGCATTCTCGTTCCCACACTTGTGTGCTCGCGTATCTTCATCGATCATCTCTGCTTCTCACCCAGCCTTCCTGCTCTGCCGGCGCCGTCGTGCCTGAGCGACATCTTTAATCGAAAGTGGGTAGCAAGCTCGCGCTCTTCTTTACCTACGCTCGATCCATCGAAGAGGGCCAGCAGGGAAAGGCGGCGGAAGATCACCCTTTTTCTCTCTCGTCACTCCATACTGGTGTCGCCGTTCCGTGGAAAGTCTCTCTGCAATCTGTTTCCCTCCTCTTCTCTTAAGAGCGCGCGGTACGCCACACCTCGTTGAGTCCTTACAACCACTCCTACAACCACTGTGCACCAGGCCACGGCAACTCTTCTCTCTCGACCGACCAACCGACCATCCTCATCTTCTGTACAGCTCAGGAAGCTGTATAGCAACCACAGTCAGCAATAAGAACCGAAGTATAACAACCAGCACGTGTCCCTCGCGCGCAAACACGAACAGTGTGGTGCTTTCTGGCGACTCAGCAGCAGCAGTAGTAGCAAGCTGACGACCAGACTTTCGCGATCGCAAAAGGACATCGACATCTGAGTGCAGAGCGAGCATCGACAAACGAGCTCATCGTAGCTCTACCCAATCAGTGAGAGTTTCTCCGAGCGCGATCACATGATGGACGGTTTGAACGCGTGTGGACGGAAAATATCTTTGGTCAACTTGGAGAGCAGTAGCAGCAGTGGTGACGTAGTGCCAATTCCAGCCAAAGCCACAGCCCGCCCACCGCAACACCACCGATTCCAACCACCTCAGCAGCAGAATACTCTACCGCCGCTGCTCTTCTCTACGTCGCATTCCAGGGCCTCCTCTGCTAGCTGCACCTCGACACCCTGTCTATCTCCACCCGCGACACCTCAGCTCGTGCGCAGCGACTCGAGTGATTCACGTGGTTTCGCGAGCCCATCGCCATTGACGCCATTATACTCCAGCTTTGACCACGCACATCATCATCATCACCATCAGCATCACCAACTCCCCTCTCACCATCCATCCTCAACAGTGCCATCAGCGCACCTACGCGCATCAAAGCCTGCACCACCGCATTATTACTTCGCCAACCGTCGCACCTCGTCCTCTAAGATGGACGACCCAATCTCCTCGCTGTATCCGCCAATTCCTGATGCGACCGGCGTGATGTCTTCTGCATATCCCATGCAACCGCAGATCGCTCAACTGCCGCTACAGGACCCTGTCGCCAACCTATACCGATCATCCAACTCACCCGCTTCCGAGCCATCACGTGTCTCGACAGTCTCTGCCACGTCCACGAACAACGCTGCCAAAGCTGCCGCCGCACCCAAGAAGAACCAGTACCCTTGCCCGATGGCCAAGCAGTACAATTGCAATGACTTCTTCACCACGTCAGGCCACGCTGCACGTCACGCCAAGAAGCACACGGGTAAGAAAGATGCTTTCTGCCCTGAGTGCAACAAGGCTTTCACACGGAAGGACAACATGGAGCAACATCGTCGCACACACCAGAACGGCCGTGGTACGGGTCGCACCTCAGACGACAAGGTCAAGAAGTCCTCCAAGGCACCTGTGAAGAAGGCTGCATCCGTCAAGTCAGAGCCTGCGCTCGAGGCTGCGGTCGAGCAACAACTAGCTCAACAACGACAAGAAGAACAACAAGCTCAAGCTGCCGCACAACTGCAGGCTGTGACACAAGCACAAGTCGCCGTCGCTCAACAGCAACAACATCTCCAAGCTGTCGAGGCTGCTCTCCTAAACCCTGGTCCTTCAGGTCCATACTTCCTCTCGGGCCTGGATGTAGGTCCTATCTCTGCATTACCCATGCCAGCTATGGGTGACATGTCTGTTCGACCTCCACTTCTTCGATCGAACCTTACCACATCACTCGACTACATCCCTCCTCTCCTTGGTCCTCTCGACCCAGAGACGCTCAACTACTCCTACCCTTCGCCTGGGCTCTCCAACGGCCTCAACAGTCTTGCACTAGCCGCGAGTGAGCACCGTCGGCTCACAGAGGAGAAGGCACGATCACCTCCATCAGAGTCCAATGAGACACCATCAACAGAATCTCCTTGAATATTATTACTCTTACCTATCACGAACACACACTACAAACCACTGCGGCACAACACGCATCATCGCTTCGGCGTGATGCCATCATTAATGCCTTCCATCACACCTGGCTGAGAACAGGCCGGATTTATGTTGTCCATACAGCAGTGTTTAGTATCACATATCTCAAGACACCGCCTCGGCGTCGCTCCAAGACCCTGCTACAATGCATGGGATCTTGAGCAGGGCAGGCGGGTCATAATGAATTGAACGGCTGGAGGAGGTATCAAGAAGCAGAGAATTTCTGCCATATGGGTGTGCAGCACCTGATCGTGGGCGATCAATTTTGACTACGAGTCATCCTCGATAGGTTGAAGACTTGCTCCTGTTTGCAGTATAGCACAAACAATGCACATTTATTGACTTTTGAACTTGTACATCTTGTCCCTTTTTGTGTCTGGTGACGTGACTCTACCTCGTATGCTAACACAATGCTCTTCGTGCGCTATACACATGGCTAAAATAAGCAGTCTTGAATGGTGTATTATCTCAAATATCTTGCGAACCCCAGGCAGTCTATCAGGTAGGGCCAAGTGTCTAGTAAAAGCGACTCATGAAAAGATGGATCAATGTCTAGCTGCCGAGTTGAGTGACCTGCAGTTCTTCAAAGAGCCGATGGTTTGGTGGTGTTTGTTGGTGATGCTGATGCAGGTTGACGACTCGTGATGCTTCGTGAGATACTGTCGTTGTCGTTAATGGTTAGAACCTCCCTATCTGAAAACGATACTCCGGGAGTCGCGCCATGTCGTCCTCCAGGTTGTCTTCTAAAGCACAGTGACCATGGTATTCATGCTTTTCTCCTACTTGCCGAGGATGGCGATGATGTTGTCGTAGCGTCTTGAGTATCCGCCAGCAACCTCTGCTCCTCTTCGTCCTTGGTCTTGTTCTCTGGAGCACATCGCCCACAATTGTCAATGGTTTTATCCTTCCTGCTAAGACCCCACTTGGCCCCAAGCAAGAACAACAACCAACAACTCTTGATGAAGACAAGGTTCGCCAGCACGACTGCATAGGTGATGGCAAACCAGTTCTTCGGCATTGGCACGAAGCACAGGTACTGCGCAAAGATGGTGGTAGGCACGGTGGAGTTGAGATCGACGTTGTCTTTGATCGAGGCGTGGCTGATCAAACCGGCTCTACCGTGAGTGTTGTTAGCCCATTTTGCTTTCGAAGAATTGTACGCCACGGTATCGTTGATGCTGTAAAGATAGTCCAAGCCCTGCTTGGATCGCAGTGGGTTCAGATTGCCCATACCGAAGTCAGCCTCGAGCAGGGAGAGGAAGGCTTTCCCGAATGCTGCGATAGTGATGTTGATCCTCGGTAGCAGCGGATCCCATTGACTCATCGGGGTGTCGAGCATGTAATGTACATTGCCTGCACTTGTTGGCGCTCGTGCAAACGCCAGGAGATAATCGGGACTTCGATAATTGGTGACATTGTGATTTCGAGAAAGTCTGAAGAAGGTGCCCGACGAGGGTGATTCCTTGAGCCTGTATGCTTCCCATTGAATCGCGAGAGGCAACTGAGCATACCATTGCTTTGTGATTGACAAACCGTAGTATGCAGCGGCGTTCTCAGCCAGGCGTGGTGATAAGATGCTTGATGCTTGCTCGTACCCAGTGAGCTCAGGTAGTTCAACGGTGAAGTTGGCTTGCATAAGGCCGATGGGAGTGTCGATCGTACAGGTAGTAATGGCCTCCATATGGTCAGTACGCGCTTCTCAGCATCCCACATTGACTTACACCTGCTTTTGATGCCTCCCATACATGATTCCTAGATATCTTGACTTCACCTATGCGATTGAGATCAATTGTGATCTCTCTCACGTTGCAGTCTCGCAGCGTAGTGTTCCGATAAGGTACCTGGGAGACTATGGTACGATTCACACCATCTCCTTGCCAAAGACGATCCAGCGTGTACAAGAAAACCTTGTTGGTTGTCATGAAGTGGCCACCAACAGCAAGCTGAGCATCTTGACACTTGGTGCCCATGCTGCTGATCAATGAGAATGGCGATCGCTGGAACCATTGCTTAGCAGCCTCTTCAACTGCAGGATCCGATGTGTACTCTTGCTGAAACTCGTATGCACTCGTTGCGACTGTCAAGATAGTAAAGAGTGCTAGCAGCGCAAGCATGGCAACCAGTACCGCAGACCAGCATAGTCTCGACAGCGGGAGCGGTCTAGCCAGGGGGTATGAGAGTCCTGGGATGGTGACTGTTTGTGCCATCGTTCAGCAGATCGTTCGTTTGCGCACCAATTTTGCGACGGGACGACTGGACTGTTAAAATGTAGAGCGTTAATATTGGAAGAAATCAAGAGCATGCGTCAGGTAACGAAGTCTGGCGCTGCAGGCCGAAAGGCGTTGCCTGCAAGAAGGGCCTCACGGAACACGACAGCCTTGTTCCATTTGTTCGTTCCTGCAGTAGCATCGGCACGTCAGCCATTTCTGGACCCCTAAGTTCAAAAAGACGAGGCTGCATCGTCGAAGCTATAGCAGCTGATTGCTCAGAGGTTGTGCAAGATGTAGTGATACCAGGGAGTCAGATGATGTCGCTCTCTAAGGAGACCCACAGTTGGGTGTTCATGCGGTTGTACGGCTTTGTGACGCATGCTGCGGCCTCCAGGCGTCGCCACCAGCTAATCGCAGGTTCATTTGACAACACATGCCCGGCCTGGCACCTGTGGCAAGGTAGACAATCAATGTCCATATCATGCTTGGGTCATGGTGAAGGGATCTCGCAGGTACTCGTCGCCGTTGGACGAGCGTGAACCACCAACTATGCTTGTGCGCGTCGGATGTCCAGTAAGCTGTCGTACTGTTTGACTGTCCAATACTCACGACTGTGCTTTGTCTGAGCTATGGCATACATAAAGCAGCATGCCATGAGCACAGATCAACAACGTGGGTCCAAACTCCTGTTGGCGATCAAACGCAGGTCAATCACTTGCCACCAGGACTGATTCAGCTGGTGATTGAGCGTCTCCATCCCTTCGAGCTGTCGCCTATAGTGAACAACAATATCGAGAGTTCAACGCAGTATCTTCCGCAATGCGCTGTGTACAAGCACTAGCCAACTGCACCTCTGGGACCATGCTATCAGGACGACCTCAGGTGCAGCACACTTGCTGCTTTCGCGCGCCTCAGCGAAGCATCAATCGCCCGGCGATTCCAGTGCTGTGTACGACTGTGACTCCACAAAGGCCTATCGGAGAACGAATAGACAGGCGATTGCCAATCTCTGACATACCTCTTGAGCCATCCCGAGACGAGAGTAAAGACACTATTAGATGACAGTATGTCATGTCAAGCAGACTTCGCACAAGCCTAAGTCCTCTACGTCGACCTTGATCTTTGGTGCAAGTCGCTGAATACCTGAGAGTGCTGGTGTCGTGGAACGCGAGTCCAAGCCTAGATTCTGCACTTCATCGGGATCTGCGATGGGCCCAACGTGCGGCCGAAGACCTTGCATCGTCTCCGGCAGATATACAGCGCCATAGTGAACTGGTACAAGATACTGTATGCTGTCCTCGATGTGCGTCCGAATAGCGATGATTGCACCACACGTAGCAATTGCCTCTGTCAAGCGAGCCTCAAGCAGCATCACGCCGTTCTCGACCAAGAAGTCCCCAAGACATTGCAAAACTGGCGTGTTACTGCGATAGATGACTCGCATGTCCCAGAATCGCAGTGTCATTGTGTACTGCGACACCAGAGCTTCGTACGACTCAGTGAAGGTTATCGTGCTTCCACGTATCGCTCTGACCGCCTGAAGACGAATACGTAGTCCTTTGTCCGTTGGAACACCAAGTTCGCCAGAAGGATTATCGAAATTCATCCGAGTGTTTAGGAATGATTTCGACATCCATCTACAACCGGGCAGTGTCATCTTATTGTCGGCAATAAACACTATATGGGCAGGAATGTTGTCGAGTTCACGGATGATTGCTGCAATTCTTTGATCCGGATCAGACAAGCCTTCGAGCACAATCGTGCCCCTCTTGGTCAGTATTGCAAGGCAGATGGCCTCGTCAGAGGTATATGTTACGTTCCTCCATGCAGCGCTTTGGAAGAGACGTCCTGCATCGACGGGACCACCGTGACTCTGCATCACTCGTCGAGTCTGCAAGATCCGATGGCAAATCGTCCGATATACGGGATCGAGTAAAGCTGGGGATTGTAGGTGGTGAGGACTTCTCTTATCGTAGAGTATTCGATGTTCCACGGCCAGTAACTCATCCGGAGCGATGAATATTCCTTCGTTACCATCAGCGTTCAGGTAATCGCGGTATTTGCGTAGTGGTTCTAGCAATACTCTCGATTGATGGTTGGACACAATCCATCCTTCCAAGGTATCATACCCTTCGAGCATAGCGAAGAAAGTGTAAGGATTCAAGACACCTTCCTGCAGTGTCCATAGCCGCCTAGACCAGTTGGACTGACTGACCTGCCACAGGCTTGCAGGCCATCCGAAGTTCCATGAAGTCTCTGAGACCATCTTGTCGATAACGAGGACGGCCGATGACTTCGCATAGACATCAGTCATCTTGCGTAAAGCCAGCTGCTTCAGATGCGATGAGTTCGGAACACAGATTGAATATATTCAGAAGCCGATCGTCGGTGTAGTCCTCACGCCAAGGAGAGCCAGCTCAGCATGGATGTTGTTTGCATGCTGCTGCAGCTTTAGCAATTGACAAGACGGTAGTCTACCGTCTGAGCGAAAGCCCGGGCCATCTGCCCAGACATGCGAGATCGCAATGCAGGTTGTGCTAAGTTCACGCGGGTCGTGCACAAGGAGTTCGAGTTTCGCCTCCACGGTATTGGAGCCGTTGGGCACTGCCCTTACCATCAACATCGGTATGTGTCCCTCTTTGATTATGGGCTCGAGTTGTTGTTGAGCTTGTGCGTCAAGTCCGGCATCAACGCATGCACAGTCGTAGGTCACACAGGTACGTGCGGCCATTAGTTGTCTTATACCAGCTTTACACTCCAGTTCGGAGCAGTCGCCATGGTCTCTTCTCGGAAGCGTTTGTGACAGAGCATAGCCGAACATGGCGAATGAGGTTGGCGTAGCCTCTGCTTTCATGATCAGCTCAAGCTCTGAATGACAACACTCGAGCAGCTTCTGGTATATAGTTCTGAGCCGTTCGCTTACTGGCCAGCTGATATGTCGCCCCGTGTCGAAGGCATCCCCGTAGAGCGCTACGAGCGTAGTGTAGAATTGCTCGCAGAGTAGCAATATCGATATGATAATGCGCTGTCCATTCGGGATCTCGCTGGCACATTCGAGATAGGGGATCCTGCCTTGAGTGGAGGCTAACATGATAGCCTTGATGATGTCTTGAGCCTCTCGCAGTACAGCTGACACTTCCGCCAACGTCCGTGAAGCTTTCCGATCGTTATGCCGCTCGTGAAGTGCCTTCCATGCCACCATAGCGATCATCAGTATTCGGTTCGTGTTGATGAACGGATCGTCATCGCGAGAGATGAGGAACCCTCGGCGCAGTGGCACAGGAGTCTTTACTATAACGCCAAGTATGCCGTGCGCAAGACCAAAGTACATCCAGTTCTGAAGCATTGAAAGTCTTGCGCGATCATTCACAACGTCTTGCGATAGGTCATCTCACAGTCTCCAAGTCTAAAAGCCGACTCGCTCAGGGAAGCCATCGAAGGCCAGCCCATCGTACTCATATCCCTCGCCTTCAATCACCGGAATGGCGAGTGATCGGATGGGTGTTGTGATATACATTTGCCAGTGATCCATTGTCAGCGTATAACACCCAGACCAAAGGTCAAAGCAGTAAATGGTGCTTGGAGCTCAACGCTGAGGCTCATCCGTTCTGCACACAAGCCAGTGTGTAAGCATTGCTATTCGGAGTGCTCAGGAATTCTTCCGGAGTCTCTGCCGCAGAGAGATGTCTGGTGTCGCAGTATTGCTGATGGTCACAGAAACCGTCACGAGTCAATGAGAGCCGTGGTGCATGCGCAAGGTGGGAGGGACGAGGCTGAGCATTTTGACGAGAGCTGTCATGCTGTCGTGCATGACGCCTCGCATATGCATCGAATGGTCGTATCTGCTACCGTGCTCGGTTGGAAGTTAACTCAGCAAGGTCAATGTACAGCATTGTGTGCCTTGAACCACTGCATAAGATGAATAGCGGTACGTGTGTACGCAATACCGAGGAAGGAACAGAAGCGAAGCGAAGCTGTAGGCGATCATTTATTAGACGAGTTCCTGAGCACGGACTCTAGCCTCGTGCCGGGATCATTGCTCTCCTCCTTAGCAGACTACGACCACTCGTCACTCAACAACTTGATCATGCTAGAATAAATATATCTTAATGGAACCGAAGGACTCACAGTACGATGCAAAGCGCTCGAGCAATGCCTCAGCTCCTGAGCGGCCCCTGCTGCCTCTGAGCAATCGCGAGACAGCAGCAGAGAAGAATGTGAACAGCTTGGCTTTTCTCGATGGCCTTCGTGGCATTGCAGCATTGATAGTCTACTTCCACCATCACAACACAGACTTCTATGGCATGGATTGCGACATCATGCATCCGTACGGATACGAGGGACGGTACCACATCGCCCAGTGGAAGTTTATTCAGCTGTTCGTCGCTGGTGGCACTGCAGCTGTCATGGTCTTTTTCGTCCTCTCGGGCTATGTCCTCAGCAGGGGCACCTTCCAAATGCTTCAGAATGGGAAGAGTACTTCGTCAATACATCAGTACCTACTGAATGCTTCTTTGAGAAGACCTATACGACTCTGGCTGCCACCTATTCTGGTTTCTCTAGTCGTGGCACTGGCCTTCCACACGCCGCTCAGACCAGTAGGCGCCTTCATCGACTATAGGCGGAACGTTTTTCTTGAGGTCTGGACTTGGTTCATAAACCTTTTGGAGACGGTCAATCCATTCACCGGCCACGGTCCTTTCTTACAGGCATTCATGTACGATCCTCCTGTGTGGACCATGGCGTACGAGCTTAACGGATCGGTAGTGGTCTACGCATTACTGGCAATCTGTGGCCCATACCTTAGCATACGCCACCGTATGATTGCACTGGCTGTCTCACTGGTAATTTCTTTCGAGTATGGCCACTTCTCCCTGGTGCCCTTCATGCTGGGCATGATGTTGGCTCAAATGGATGTGGAAAGTCTGGATAAACCATACATCGACCGCATGTCAGAGCGCACTCGGTCTCTATTTTTGAACGGCATGTTCGTCGTTGGCTGGTATCTGCTCTCAGACCTGGGTCCTATTGACAAGAAGACAAATCCTTGGTTTGGCATATCACCTTCCTGGATACCATTCTACTTCTATCACAACCCTAATTTCGCGACCAATATCGTTGGAGCCTTCTGTATGGTCTACGCCGCACTGCGGTTGTCTTGGCTGCAGGACCTCTTCAATCGCGCGCAATGGCTCGGCAGGGTCAGCTTCGCACTGTACCTGATTCACATTCCCATGATCTGGTTCCTCGCTTTTCGTGTGCGACGATTTCTTGGATACCCAATACCTGACAACGAAAAGCCAAGATTCTACGATAACTTGCTTCCGATTCCAGATGTTGGCCCCATGGGCTTCACTACCGGCTTGATTGCAATGCAGCTGATCTGCCTGCCTCTGAACCTCGCCCTCTCCGAAGTGGTTACCAGATGGATAGATGAGACTTCCGTGACGGTGAGCAAACGCTTTGCTGCAAGAGTCATGGCAAAACTGCATCTATGATGTGTGTTCTAGGTGTACGGATGCATCGATCGATGTGAAGGAGAGCAGTAGTTGTGACCCGTACAATGGCATTGCTACAAACAAACCTTTCAGGACCTGTCCTGTCCACTCTCATCGATGATGGCATTGCTCGAAATAAGGTCTTTACGGACCGCCACTCGTCGAGGACTTCGCGCAGTGAAGTAGTGGGTGTGGAATGTAAATCCGTAAGCACGGACCTCAGCGCAATTAATTCTGGAGGCAATGCGTGGATTTCACATGCTAAAGATGTCATAGAAGAGTCATACGGGTTTGATGTTGCTCCCTCCTACCAACACTCACCAACATGCCGGTCATACACGATGAGAGCACAGTCCAAGAGACAGACGCGAAGCTCATCGCTCGTCTTCCCTTCCCTCCAGTCACTAGAACACACATCTTGAACTGCTCATACCACTCATGGCACCCAAAGTATGTTTCGAGTTGGCAAATGAAGCATGACTGATGTTCTGCAGATACCGCACGATATCACCTAAAGCTCGTCTGATTCCTCTCACACCACCTTTCCTACAATATCTTCGAGCAGATGGCATTGTGTTGCCTTCCGATGACGACGAGCAAGAGGTGGAATGGTCAGATGACAGCGGAATGACCTCAGCAGGCGAGGACGAAGAGGAAGAGGAGGATATCGCTGCACAATGGAGAGACGTCCACGAGTCGATCAAGAACACTATGAAAGATCTAGGTGGACGGGTTGTACCGAAGTTGAACTGGTCTGCTCCCAAGGACGCCACATGGATGAGTGCAACGAACAGCATGGACTGTCGGACACCGAACGACATCTATCTCCTTCTCAAGAGCTCAGATTTCATCACACATGATTTAGAGCACGCATTTGACGACACGTCTGATGTTCCTGGTCAGCCCGGCCAGGAGGACATACCATTTCACCTTGTTCTGCGCAAGTACGTCGATTTCAATCCTTCGATGGAGTTCCGATGTTTCGTACGGAGTCGTAAGCTCATCGCTTTGTGCCAAAGAGATCTCAATCACTTCGATTTCCTGTTCAACATGGAGGACAAGTTGAGGTCGAAGATCCAGGAGTTCTTCGATGTGAGGCTCAGGGACTCCTTCCCAGACGCAAACTTCGTGTTTGACGTCTATGTACCAGCGCCACATGACAGGGTATGGCTGGTCGACGTCAACCCGTGGGCACCGAGGACAGATCCGCTCCTCTTCAGCTGGCTCGAGCTGCTGAACATGGACGAACCACCGGAGGATCAACTAGCAGGCATGGAAGAGATGACATTCAGGATACCATTCAGACCAGGTATTGAGAATGGAGGCGTCGCACAAAAGTTGGAGCAGGACCCACCACCAATGCTCGATGACTTGAGTAGTTCAGATGAGGAAGAGGCGGATGAGGAATTGTGGCAACCTGAGTTCAGGCTGGTGAGGAAAGGTGATCCAGAAGCATATGCTTTCAACACACCACAGTACTCTGCGCACAAACTACCAAAAGATGTCGTTGATGCTAGTCAGAGTGGCGAAGGCCTACGAGAGTTTGCCAAAGAATGGCGGGAGATCCTTGCTCAACGACAACGGGATGATGCCGCACACCACAGTGATACGGAATGATCAGGACTACCACTGGGCATGACTGCAACCAACCTGGATTTTGTTTGCGCAGATCTCGTGAACTACAGTTGCAATGAACCAAGATGACCACAGAGCCTGTGCAGACGATCGTTGTAAGAAGAGTCAAGCTGGCATATGTCCTGGTATATCTGCTCTATCTCGCACTTGGGGACGAACCGGGTTCGCTGGTGAGCAATCAACCGTTGAGGACAGCTGGGAGGTGCTCCTTGATGTACGCAACGACACCATCCGGACCCTTCTCCTTCTGGAGACCGTATGGGAGAGAAAGGTGCTTGATGTCTGGCTTCACGGACTTGGCATCAGCGACAGCCTGCTTGGCCTGCTCCTCAGTCCACATGGACGCCGTGAACTACACACAAGGTCAGCATGAGCATGAAGACGCCCGTCAGGAAACCTACGATGACATCCGGCTTCAACTCTTCCACCGACTTCTTCACGTCCTTTGGGTCTGCAAACATCAGCAAGCGCTCTGAGTACCTGAGCTTAGCTTACCTTCTACATTGCCCACGAGGGCGAGCTCGTGCTTATCGCCCAGATCAGCAATGACTCTCTCGACGAGAGCCTTAGCTCGGGCAGGTGTGTCGTTCACGGTCAATAACTTGATTGGAGCCATCGTCAATGTTTGAGAGAAGAAATACACAATAGGTTGTGGAATGGAAAGACATACTTATATCCACGAGTCCCCTGGTCTAAGGCCTGCCGGCGTCACTGCCTCACAAGCAACGAGCTCGAGCTCTCCACTTTGCTAGCTCTCGTCTGCTGAGATAATAGGACCATAACTCATAGCCTTCGACAACTTACCTCCGTCTTCCATGCTACTGTCCTTTCGCCGATCTCATGCGCGAGCTACAGACGTTTCCTGCGCAGGAACAGTCGGTGAACACACCGTACTGCGTCAACGGGCATACGTTAGCAGACCGTGTGACCAACCAGGCCCAACATCTAGCGAACGAAGCTTATTAGTCTTCGGTCAAGGACCCTGCTTCTATGTCGGTCTTTGTATTGTGGAGTTCGAGATGGCTAGCTGTGATTACTATCGGTTTTGAGGGGTAAATGAATGTGGGCAGGCATTGGCAATGAGTGACCAAAGCCATAGAAGCAGCATTGCTTGTAAGGCCTGCTTGACTGCTGCTCAATCTTGCAGCGATCCTCCTTCAGAGTGAGTCCGTGAGCACTTTACAGGATCCAGTAGGGCGAGACTCTGGTCTCAAGTGCGACCAGCAGCCCGCGTTGTCCCCGGGCTGAATCTGCTCTTAGGATTGTGGACTCATCATATTCGCTTTGGGGCTACGACAACAGAGCACAAGATCAGGCTTTGTACATGCCATCAGTGCGTAGCACAATCCCAACAACGAAGTCCTGTGCGTTCATATCCGTGACAAAGATACATGCGGCTCTGCTACAAGGTCTGTGCCCACTTCACCAACTTCATCATCGATGCAATGCATCATTTGACGCAATCACAAACATCATTAAAACAGACTCGATCAGCATCGTGAGACTGTCGTTCAGAGCGGATTAGCCAGCCTCGATGATACTATTGACTTAAGCTTGCTGCTCGGCGGACTGCGACGCACAGGCTTTGGGACCATCACCGGACACAGGATGTCGCAATCACGCGCTCTACAGCGCCTGAGCGCGCTGTCCGCACATCTGCTTGGCTCGAGGAATGCTGCTAGTATTGGCATCAAAGCTCGTCGAGCTTCGAGTGAAGCCGGTGATGGCAACACTGGGCACATCACTACGACATCACAGCAATCGATCCTCTACTTTAGCGGCTTGTACCCAATGACACTGCTCAAGCTCACAACACTTCCAAGCTTCCTGACGATAATCCTGCCAAAGTCAATGAAGGGCGAGGGCAAAGCAGCTTCGATGTCTGCCGGTGATCCCGAGAGGATAGTGCAGGAGGCGGCATTGACTGAAGGCATCACCGACATCAAAGTCGTAGAGATTCTTCCTCGACTAAAGGAAGGTGGTGCATTCGTCAAGTTTGAGCACAGGCGAGAAGAAGATGCTAAGGCCGTCTCCGACGCAGTGATCAAGCACCTTGGCACAGGCAAGTTTCGACCGTGGTGGGATCCATTCCATGCGCTCCAGGTATCCCTCGTGCTCGGAAAGCCCTGGATCGAAGATCTTTCACGGATGCCATCTCGACGGCTGAAGGTCGAATTCCTGCCGACTGCACCTGATGCTGCCGCCGCAGAGCTAAGCCAGGAGCAGCTATACTCATTCTTCCGACCTTTCGGAAAGCTCGCGGACATTGTCACCCAGCCGTCGGACTCGAAAGTCGTTCCTAGGTTTGCCTATGTAGACTTCACAACACCCCGAAAGGCCATCATGTCCAAGAATTGCATGCATGGGTACGTGGTGACCGAGAAAGAAGGTGGCGGTAAGCTTGGAACTGTCCTCCGTCTCACATATGAGCGTAAGCCACGCTTCAAGTGGATATCAGATTGGATATTCTCACACCCTCGTATCGTCTTCCCAGTCATTGCCGCATTCCTAGCCGGTATCACAGTTGCGATCTTCGACCCTATCAGAACCACAAGCATCAAGCTGCATATCACACAAGCGCTCCATGTCGAGAACTCTAGGCTCATCCGTTGGTTCAGAAGCAGGAGTGAGGACTTGATCAACAAGGTGCGGGAGCTGCAAGGTGGTGGTGAGAAGGCTGGACGAGGGATGACGATTATCTGGGACGATCGCAGAGAGTCCATCCAGCAGATCCAGACATGGCTTGCCGAGGACTCCGACTCTTTCATTATCGTTCAAGGACCAAAAGGTTCTGGCAAGAAAGAGCTAGTTCTGGACCACGCCCTGCAACGCAAGCGAGAAGCACATAAGGTATTGGTTCTCGACTGCAAACCGATTCAGGAAGCGAGAGGTGACGCGGCGACCACAGCGCTGCCGCGGGCCAAGTTGGATACAAACCAGTATTCTCATGGTTGAACAGCATCAGTGGTTTGGTCGATCTTGCGGCACAAGGTACCACTGGCGTCAAGACTGGATTCAGCGAGACTCTGGAGAACCAGTTTGTAAAGATTCTCAATCAGACAGCCGCAGCACTTAAATCGATATCGCTTGATAGTAGGAATAAGAAGGACAAGGATGCTGATCTTGGAAACGACGAGTGGCTTGAAGCACATCCAGAGTTACGTCCTGTGGTCGTGATCGACAGCTTCTTACACAAGTCGAACGAGCCTGGCGCTGAGCTTGTCTATGACAAGATTGCCGAATGGGCTGCTCGACTGACGACCGGCAATCTAGCTCATGTCATCTTTTTGACGCACGATCTTAGCTACACGAAGTCACTGAGCAAGGCGCTGCCAGATCGTGTCTTCCGTCAGATCTCGCTGCAAGACTGCTCACCAGAGGTAGCTAAGCGCTATGTGATCAGCCATCTCGACTTTGATGAAGTGGATAAGGAGCAAGCCGTTATCAAGTCGAATACAGGAGAACAGACTACCAAACTGACTGCAAGTCAACAGCGCAAGGACCTAAAAGAGCTCGATGGTGTCATTGAATCTCTCGGTGGACGACTGACAGATCTTGAGAACCTCAGTCGCAGAGTGAAGGCGGGACAGACGCCGAAGAAAGCTGTCAACGAAATGGTTTCAGAAGCGGCTTCTGAGATTGTGAAGCTGTATCTCGTCTTCCACCACGATGAGAAGCGAGCTTGGGAAGCGCACCAGGCCTGGGCACTCATTCGGGAGCTCGCAACAGCTGATACTCTTCGTTACAACGAGGTGCTCATGACCGACGCATTTGCAAACGACGGAGATGCCGCACTTGGTGCGCTTGAACAAGCCGAACTCGTTACCATCCATTCTGAGCATGGTCGGCCATATAGCATCAGACCTGGTCGACCTATCTTCAATGCCGCATTCAAGAGTCTTGTCGAAGACCAGGTGCTGCGATCAAAGATGGACCTCAAGATTGTGACTGAGCAGATCAACAATCAGGCCAAGGGTATCGACAAGTGGGAGCAGGAGTTGCAGCTGCTTGGACAGCTACCAGGCGCGCCAACCGAGCTTCGTCAGCGTGTTAAGTATTTGCTGCACAAGATCAATGCCAGTCAGGAGAAGATTGAGACCCTCGAGAAGGAGCAGGGCGAACTCAAGGGAGTGCTTCTCACAGAGTACTAGTAGTGCTCTGATGTTTGCAAGGCTGAGTACATATCTTCACTCCGAGTGTTGTAAAGCTTTATATACCATGTAAGCGAGTGTTCTGTTTCAAGGTGCGACATGTGAAACGTTCATTGCTCTGAACTTATGGATGCAATCATGGCATGTACGGGAGTCTCATAAATGTTCCATGCCAAGACTCCAAGGGGTCTTAACCAGCGAGTGAATGCTACACGAACAAGTCACGCTAGTGGGCGCTTGGATCACTTCACGTCCCACCACACGTCAGTCGCTCTGCACTTTGCATGAGCTGTAGTCGCAATCACTCTTTGCTTTGCCCTGTCACTTCTCGAGCCTGCGGTGAGACTTGACAGCATTATCGCTGAGCTGCCATGGACGACATAAGTGTTGGCTCCAGCCCGCCACCATCACTATCACGCAAGCGGTCGGCACCTGACGATGAATCGACCACTGACCGTCCTCTCAACCTCAAAGGTACTCAATTCCTCGTACCTACAGCACCAAATGGCATAGACAACACAAGCAATGGCACAAGCGGGTTCGTCAGAGAATTGTCACCGACTGGCAGCATTTCCACCCTCAGCAGCATACAGGACGTCTCGAGTGTAGGCAAGCCCGACGGTCTTGCGTCAAGTGCAACTTCGAAGTCCGCCAACGGCGCTACGCCGGCAAAGAAACGTAAACTTACGCCAGCGGAAAAGGCCGAGCAGCAACGCGCCAAAGACATGAAAGCGCAAGAGAAGGCGGAGCTTAAGCGTGTAAAAGACGAAGAAAAGCGTGTCAAGGATGAAGAAAAGCGTCGCAAGGCCGAAGAGCGTGAAGGCAAGAAACGTGAGAAGGAGCTCGAAGAGGAGCGAAAAAATCAAGAGAAGCTGAAGAAGGAACGCAGCCAGATGCGACTTGGTATGTTCTTCAGAGGTCCAACGGCAAACGCATCCGACAATGTGAAGAGCAGAGACTCAACTCCAGAGGTGCTTCCGGCTAGACGGCGGTCTCTATCTCTGGAAACGTTTGATGCTGCGAGGAGTCAGATTGTGAAGAACTCGCCTTGTAAGAAGGAGTCGCCTCAGAAAGCAGCCAGCACTGTCAGGGAACCACCAAAAGGAATGCCAGTGGTGTCCGACTACCACAAGTACTTCTTGCCGTACGAACCAAAGCCATATACCACACTCCCGGAGCGTGCTGTGATGGCTGAACTTGAATGTGAGGCGGCACAAGCTCGTTTTGATGCTGAGCTGCACGCCACACCAGAACAGTATGATCTCGGGTTGTGTCCAGCACATGTCACACTGAAGGAGCATTTCCGTGCGCCACGAGGAGGCCGCCGTGGCCGAACTACTGTACGAGCTCGCACGCTGATTGAGCAGATACAAGGCTCATCCCAGCGACCGATTGATCTCACGACTGATAGCCAGCAAGTTGACCCACTGCAAGAGCTCGCCAACCTCCAGATGCGCCATTTGCATTTCCACGAGGACGTTCGACCAGCTTACTTCGGTACCGCCACGAAATTGGACGATCTCAGTTCTCTACGAAAGCTTGCGCGCAATGCCTTCGCTCGCGTACGAACAGACACAGACTACGACTATGATTCCGAAGCCGAGTGGGACGAACCCGATCCTGACGACGCAGAAGACCTTGGCAACGATGAGGAAGACGACGAGAGCATTGGTGACGAGGATGAAATGGACGGCTTCCTTGACGATGAGAACGATGAGCTGAAAGCACGACGGCGACTTGTGATTAGCGATCTCGAGGCGCACAGCTCGGGTTTGTGCTGGGAGGACAGCAATGGTAGCCTCATGATGCCTGCAGATGCATCGCCATGTCGAGCTATGAAGGGCCTTCGCCTGCAATTTCTCCTACCAGACTTCGAAGGTGCATCAATTGACCCCTTCTCGACAGCATACTGGCCTGGCGGAGAGACAGCCAAGAGCGACAACAGTTTGCTCAGACCACCTTTGAAGGAGCGTAGTAGCAACACAGCCAGCGTCAAGACAGACAATGGCTGGCCAATCGTGGACACAGCAAAGGTACAAAGCGGCGTGAAAAAGGGAACGAAGCCTGGTGTCCAAAAGACGATGAACGCTGAAGAGTTCGAGCTCTTCAAGGCAGAGATTGTGGGCAGCTTGATTGGCAAGCAAGAAATGATCTCCAAGCTCAAGACTTCGTGAGTATCCCTCTTTTGAGTCTACATGACAATACTGACAACCACAGATTCCCAAATCTTACAGCCGTGCTTGTCAAGGATACATTGAGCGAGCAGTTTGCTCAAGTTGGCAAAACCAAAGCCGACAAGAAGTGGGTATACGTTGGCAGTGCATAGACACAAGATGGCACAGTGCAGAGGTTTATGATGTACATGAATGACGGCAATGTATCAATACAGACATCAATGATGGACGACTCTACGCAAACGAGCCTGCTGCGATCATGTCCCTCTGTCTCAGCAAATGAGTAGCCGCTCCGATAGGTCCAGTGATCAGTACTCGAGCCACGATCTCAAGGCCAAAGCGAGTGAACGACTCAAGCGACTTTTCCGGAGTAGCAACAGCTGCGTAGCTATACGCAGCCCACAGCAAGAAGGATGATAGTGAGATAGCTGCATCCCATCGTAGGAAGTGTATCCTTGCTTCGTACAGGTCGCCATGCGTCTCAAGCTTGATGCGTGGCAAGAACACTCGTCTGAAAGAGACGTGCTCTGCGAAGCCCTTGGGAAACAATTTGGGAGCAATCTTGGTGAGCAGGATAGCAACAATGGTGCCGACATGCGAGAGGATGGACAGCCATTCTGTGAAGGAGTAGACGCGCACGAGAGATGCAGGCAATGGTCCTGTAGAAGCGGCTGGAGTCACCACTGGCCCAGCAGTCCTCTCGATGAGCTCAGCGAAGATGTAGAAGAGCTGAAAGACGTTCGTCCAGGCCTGCTTTTGTGGCTGTGACCTGAGGAAGGATCCTAGAGCCAGAGGAATCAATATCGTGAGTGTACTGGCCAGAGGAAGTGCCGCTGTGCGGGACTCTGATAGCACACCTGCCGTCAGGCTTGTCTTCCCAACGATCGATGTTGCGAGCTGAATGGCGAGGAACAGAGGCACAATCGTTGCGGCACCAACAGTCTGTATACCGAATGCCGCGAGCATGAGACTGGTGTCGGTCAGCAGCATATATCAGATAGAGCTACCGCAGAAACTCACTTCACCCTCGACTGTATCACACTCGAGTTGCCACTCTTCTGAGCTTGAAGCGCAACCAGCGTCCACAGTCCTGCGAACTGTCCTATGAAGAAACGGTTCTGGAGCGTTGTGGAAGCGTTGCTCTTACCCAGTGTCGGCACGAAGAAAGCAAGATAGAAGGCCAGGTACTGGTCAATGGGCTTGATGCCCGTCCATTTGCGAATGATAGTGGCTTTCGTGTTTGGTAGAGCTGTTGTCTTCCCACGAGCTATATCCGACAGCGACTTGATCAGGCCGTTCTCATACGCGAGATACATGCTGCCATAGAAGCCGACTGCTGACAGCGCTGGGAGAGCGCCAAAGGCTAGGATCTTTCTTGCCTCCTCCATGATATTCAGTACTGATCGTGAACTGGCGCCGAAGATGGTCGCTTCGAGCACTACATCTGCAATCAACCGTCCGGTTAAGATACGGCTATATACCCATTATTTGATGGAACAATCTGGTAGGATGATTTTGCACGTGAGAAAGTCCGCGGTGCAAGAAGCGCGCAACGAGGGTTCGGGGCGATTTTTTCTGTGCGCAGACTCGACTACTCTCTCTGGTTCGGTCGGTACGGGCAGCAGGAGGTACATTTGACAGGTACCTGCACATCGGCTGAGCCGTGGTTTCCCAAGGGAGACCCTCTGCCGCAACAGTGAGGACAGAGACTCCTGTAAAGCTCTGGTCGAGGACAGACGAGATTACAGGATTCAATCTGCTGCGAGCCGCTGATAACATGCAAGCATGTGATATGACTTCATGATCGACGATAACTGACGAAAGAAGAGATGAACAGATTACTGTCAATGGACCTCTCTCGGCAGCACAAGATCTGTAGCACTGACTCGTGCTGGCAAGGCAGCGAAAGAGATGGCGACAAGATGTCACTCAAGCGCTTATTTGTCCACACGAGCTGATGACAATGTCGAGACGACTCAAGGGGTGAGAGTGTGCTTTGCAGTAGCTGCTCTTGTTGTCAGTAACCCATTCCTGACCGAGCCGTGGCATCAGATAATTGCATGTGCAGATAGCACTTCGGTGGTTGTAGACATGCCTCATCCTGGTCTGGTTCTAGTGACACTCTGCACGCCCTTGACTCGACCGTTAGTCCTAAGCCTCCTGGTTTTGGAAACAATTGCGCTCTCGTTGCTTCTTCAACTGGCCGGAAGATCATACTTGAGCTAAATGAACCAGAGGTCCTGCCGTGGAAACGATACGTCGATCATACTGTTGCCGGTGGTAGCATGTGTGCCTGTGCGAGCAGTGCGTGCATGGACGAATCGCACGTGTAAGAAGCATCAGTGCTCGGCAACACATGCGACTTCGGTTAGAGACGTCAATGTTGAGGCTTGTAAGGAGTGGGCTTAGCGCGCTCATTGGGTTCAACCCTCGAACGCATGTGACGGCTGAGAGCAGATGGAAGCGCACAGAGCATCTCACAACTCTGTGCGCGCTTTCACACACGAATATATCCTCGACCTCGCCATAGACTATCCCACCACGTCAGCCGCTGCCTCTCGACACTGTAGCGAGTACCACGACTTGTTCTCGCATGATTACAGCACTGTGATGCAGCCGCTCCAGGCCGCCAGTTGAAAGTCAGCCGTCATATCACGTCAGCGATAATGGAATTGCAACGACCGCTGCAAGAGGCATTGCCATCGCTGCAGGATCATGATCCGACACAGCTCGTGCTACCGACGGTACCTAGCCACGATATCGGCATGAAAGAGAGGGTGCAATTACCATGCATACGAGCGGTCCTCTCGCCCGAGTTTGACGAAGTGCTGAAAGGACATTCGCGAAACAACAGTGGTGTTGCCTCGCTCGGCTCACCGAACCCTACTTCATACCTGCCACGCATCGAGGCGCCGAATGATGTATTTATGAGTCAGCTCGACCGGAGTAGGACACAGAGCTCATGCACATCAACAAGCAGCCGACGGGTATCGGAACATGAGCGAGGACGGCCACAGAACATCATCTCTATGGACGATCCGGATGTCAGGATAGCTGCAGAGGCGCTCTCAGGGCTGGGCAATCCTGGTATGTCAAATAGCAGTCTATCGTCCGAGCAGTACTAAACACATGCAGGTCTTGTGCATTCGCCGACGCAGCAGTCATTCCACAGCAGCCCTACAGAAACACTTCGCGATGACATGCAGATAGACAAAATCGAAGACCAGGAACCTCTTCTGGCTCTTGTCGCTCAAGCACACCCATGGGTAGGCTACACTATCAACGCCTCGACACAAGCGTACAACACAACACTACATTACTCACCACATTTCATCAAAAATGGAGCAAATCTGGTGGAACGCAACATTGCCGCGCCTGTCGTCAACACTGTGGGCACGGTTGGACGCTTCACAGGTGTAGAAGATGGGTTGAGGAGGTATCTTGGCGGCAGGAGATCCAGCGAGCTCGATGTCGCTGAACAGGCGCGCTACAAAGCAGCAATCGCAGCAGCCGACAGCATGGATGTAGACATGATTGGAGGCGGCGATCTGCGGCGGGATTCTACGGAGACTCTGCCAGCATATCGAGCGAGCAAGCCGCCTTCATATCGCGAGGAGTACAGTCCGACAGGTATCGAGCGAGTGCGCTCATCGGAGAGCAGACCTGCGAACATCAGGAGCTGGCCATCGCAAGTTGCAGGTCATATCTTTGTCACGACTTCAGGTCTTGGTGTAGCACTGAGCATCACCTCTCGGAGGAGTCTGCAGTTTTGTTTGGGTCTGTTGAGTCAGGCTATTGAGCATGTCGCCACGGTCACCAAGGCGCTCAGCATGGTCCTTGAGCAGTATGATCAGGCTCGTGTTTCGTTCCATAGACTGAACGAAGTCGACATGGAGAAAGGTCATCGGGCATGCACACCCGATCAGGACGAAGCTTCACGCCGTCTCGCACAGCTCATCAAACAACACTGCGATGACATTTGGGAGACACTAAAGACTGTGGTCAACACCGTCTCCAACGCAGCAGGAGGTGCGCTCCCCGAGAACGCTCGTGACTTCGTCCGCACACAGCTGATGTCTCTGCCACAACGATGGAGGATCGTGTCAGAGCAGCAGTCTGGCGAGGGCGAGACCAGTCGAGGCGCCCATCGCATGATCGCATTCGCCACTGAAGGCCTTGACATGATGAGCCAGGTTAGTCAGGTCGTCAGAGATACGCTTGCTTCAGCAGAGAGCTGGCTCGACAGAGTAGGTCGACGCGATGCTCCACGTCCATCTTACAACGAGAAGGATCAGGCGATGACCAACACAACATTGAACGACAGACCGACTTGAGCACCACGAACGCACACGCTCAGCACCACATCTTCTACACATACACGACCACTTGCTTAATCATGAGCAATCGTTTCCTTGGTGCGCAACCACGACATCGAATTAACATCTCTACGAACTCTATGCATACAACATATCGTAAGAAGTGAGCTTCCTCAACATGAATACTACTACAATGACCTTACAGCGGCATGCGCTCCACTAATCGATGAGGACGTACCATTTTGGTGCGACGATGGACCTCAACAGTGAATTACGACTGTCATACCAGGCATATCCTGTATCCATTCCGATTGCTGTGAACAACTTCGATAACACTGTACTCCTGGTCACGCACACCGCGCCTCGGACATTCATTTAGTGCTTCTCGTGAAGATTGCTGCATCAGCAACGCCTCTCCGTGCATGAACGGCGCTGCTGGTCTTCACAAGTCTCTTCGCATTGCGGTGCGAAGGGTCATTGTTCAGTACAAGCCACTGCTACTCGCGCGGGGTAACATTAACAAGGATCGCCGAGGGAGTATCGCCCTTGTCCTTCGTAAATTTACTACTTCGCGTAGGGTCGCGGCGTGGCATTCGCCAGTATGCGCCATAGGACACGGCACCGGGTCCTGTCGCTACCGAGACGCTTCTTACGAGTCTAACAACTCATATGTCTCTGGCCATGCTGCTGGTTGTGCTTCAACGATCCCTTAGCGATTTCCTTACTCCAGCACCGCTGGTTGCCTATCAGCAACATGGCTGCCTCTGAAAAGCAATCATTTGCTTCTGGCAGAGGCATTGACATCGGGGCTGCCGAGAGTGCATTCGTTGAGCTCCAGAGAGAGCTGTCCAGGCACAGCACAGATGTTGTCCGGACTTCAGAGAAGAAGGTCAACGAGAAAACATTCGTCAGCGATGTCGAGAAGGCAACGCCATCGGTTTCGAGCCTTGAGGAGCCCTTCAACCTTGAGGACACATTACGAGGCAACAAAGTGCTCGAAGAGGAATCAGGCATCAAGGACAAACGTATTGGAGTGATCTGGGACAATCTCACAGTCAAAGGCTTTGGCGGTGACAAGATCTTCCAGCCAACATTCCCAGACTCCTTTCTTGGCTTCTGGCATCCTCTGCTGAATCTACTACACCTGACGCCACGCCCTCGTGAGGTCGAGATCCTCAAGGACTTCAAGGGTGTTGCCAAACCTGGTGAAATGGTCCTTGTGCTGGGGAAGCCTGGCGCAGGATGCACAACCTTTCTGAAGGTCATTGCTAATCAGCGGTTCGGCTACACAACCATCAATGGCGATGTTCGATATGGTCCTTTCAGCAGCGAAGAGTTTGAGCAGCGCTATCGAGGTGAGGCGGTATACTGCCAGGAAGACGACATCCACCATCCTACACTCACAGTCGGTCAGACCTTAGATTTTGCTCTCGAGACGAAAGTGCCAAGCCAGCGACCAGGCGGCATATCTCCTGCTGCGTTTCGCGAAAAGGTCCTGGACATGCTTCTCAAGATGTTCAACATATCACATACCAGAGATACCATTGTTGGCAATCCTTTCGTTCGAGGTATCTCGGGAGGTGAGCGCAAGAGAGTGTCGATTGCCGAGACCATGATCACTGGTGCTGCTGTTGTGTGCCACGATAATAGCACGAGAGGACTAGATGCTTCCACTGCAATGGACTACGCCAAGTCACTTCGTATCTTAACCGATAGTTACAAGACGACGACTTTCGTCTCCTTATATCAGGCCTCTGAGAGCATCTATGCTCTGTTCGATAAGGTGATGGTCATCGATCAAGGTCGACAGGTGTTCTTCGGACCAGTGCAGGAAGCAAGAGCGTACTTCGAAGGGCTCGGCTTTCTTGAAAAACCACGACAAACGACACCAGATTACCTGACAGGCTGCACTGACGAGTTTGAGCGAGATTACAAGCCGGGACGTAGTGCAGTCGATGTACCATTCACTCCCGACCAGCTTGTTGCTGCGTTCGAGCAGTCGACTCATGGCCAGAAGCTTGATGCTGATATGGGTTCTTACGAAAAAGTTATCAAGGAAGAGGAGCATGTCTACGAAGACTTCAAGCTTGCAGTACTCCAAGGTAAACGTCGTTCTCGGAACAAGAGTGTTTACTCGATACCACTGTGGTGGCAGGTGTGGGCTCTGATCAAGAGACAATATCTGCTCAAATGGCAGGACAAGTTCTCGCTCGTCGTCTCATGGATCACATCTATCATCGTGGCTATCATCGTGGGTACGGTGTGGCTGAAACTTCCGCAATCGTCCTCAGGTGCCTTCACTCGTGGTGGTGTATTGTTCATCGCTCTGCTGTTCAATGCATTCACGGCGTTCGGAGAGCTGGGTTCGACTATGTTAGGACGACCTATGCTCAACAAACATCGAGCCTACACCTTCCATCGTCCATCGGCTTTATGGTTGGCGCAAATCGTCGTGGACACACTGTTCAGCTCGGTTCAGATTCTGGTCTTTTCAATCATCGTCTACTTCATGTGTGGTCTAGCACTCAACGCCGGAGCATTCTTCATCTTCGTCCTGATGATCATCTCTGGCTATTTAGCCATGACGCTCTTCTTCAGATCTATCGGATGCTTGTGCCCGGATTTCGACTACGCTATACGCTTCGCTGCCATCATCATTACCTTGCTCATTCTTACTTGTGGCTACATGATTCAGTGGCAGAGTGAACAAGTCTGGTTACGCTGGATATTCTACATCAATGCTCTGGCCCTCAGCTTCTCAGCGATGATGATCAACGAGTTTTCTCGCATCGATCTGTCGTGCGATGGTCAATCACTGGTTCCGTATGGTGCAAACTATAATGATCTAGCACATCAGGTATGTACTCTACCTGGAAGTCAAGCAGGTAACCCAAGTGTCGCTGGCTCGGACTATGTCAGGGTAGCATTCAACTATGCACCTGTAGACCTATGGCGAAACTTTGGCATCATCGTCGCACTGATAGTCTTCTTCCTGGCAACCAATGCGTCCATGGGAGAGTATATCAGATGGGGAGCGGGAGGCCGAACTATCACATTCTTTGTCAAAGAGGACGCTGAGCGTACGGAGCTCAATGCACGACTTGCAGAAAAGCGACGCAACAGAAAGCGACATCAAAAAGAGGCTTCCACTGACGATGTTGCCATTCGATCGAAGGCAGTATTGACCTGGGAGAACCTTTGCTACGACGTACCCATCCCTTCTGGTCAGCTTCGCTTGTTGAGCGACATCTTTGGGTATGTCAAGCCAGGCCAGCTCACTGCTCTAATGGGAGCTAGTGGTGCAGGGAAAACCACTCTGCTAGATGTCCTTGCTTCACGAAAGACCATCGGCGTGATCAGTGGCGACAAGCTGCTGGACGGCATGCCTCCTGGCATTGCTTTCCAACGAGGTACCAGCTATGCCGAGCAGCTCGATGTTCACGAAGGAACACAGACCGTACGAGAAGCCCTCCGCTTCTCAGCAGAGCTGCGTCAGCCATACGAGGTCTCGAGAGAGGATAAATATGCCTATGTGGAAGAGATAATTTCGTTGTTGGAAATGGAGGACATTGCAGATGCCATCATTGGCACTCCTGAATGCGGCCTCGCCGTTGAAGCTCGCAAACGGGTCACTATTGGAGTGGAGCTCTCAGCAAAGCCTGAAATCTTGCTCTTTCTGGACGAACCGACATCTGGTCTGGACTCGCAATCAGCGTACAACATCGTCCGCTTCCTTCGAAAGCTCGCGGCATCAGGACAGGCTATCTTGTGTACGGTCCACCAGCCGAACGCCTCGTTGTTCGAGAACTTCGATCGTCTACTGCTTCTGCAGCGTGGCGGCGAATGCGTGTACTTCGGAGATATAGGAAAGGACGCTCAGACGCTGATCCAGTACTTCAGAAAGCATGGCGCCGAGTGTCCTGCTGATGTCAACCCTGCTGAATGGATGTTAGATGCTATAGGAGCAGGTCTGTCACCTCGCATCGGCAATCAAGACTGGGGAGACATCTGGCGAGAGTCAGAAGAGCTCGCCCAAGTCAAAGCTGAGATCGTCAAGATCAAGTCAGATCGAGCGAGTGATGCCCAGTCAAGATCTGTGGTTGAAGAGAAGGAGTTCGCAACACCACTGTGGCACCAGATCAAGGTGAGTACCTACCGCTCCTAACATCACTATGCTAATCCGCCAGATCGTGAACGCAAGACAACATCGAGCCTTTTGGCGCACGCCGAACTACGGCTTCACTCGCCTGTGGAACCACGTAGTGATCGCACTTCTCACTGGCCTCATGTTCCTGCAGCTCGATAACTCTCGGTCCGCCCTACAATACCGCATCTTCGTCATCTTCCAGTACACAGTCCTTCCTGCCCTCATCCTTGCGCAGGTGGAGCCTAAGTACGATATGAGCAGAATGATCTACTATCGGGAGGCTGCGGCCAAGACTTATAGACAGCTGCCTTTTGCTCTATCAATGGTCCTCGCAGAGATTCCTTACTCCTTGATCTGTGCTCTTGGCTTCTTCTTGCCAATCTACTACATACCTGGCTTCAACCCGAGTGCTTCGAGGGCTGGCTTTAGTTTCTTCACAGTTCTCGTCACCGAGTTCTTCGCAGTCAGTCTGGCGCAGATGGTCTCAGCCATCACTCCGAGCACATTCATCGCAATCTTGTTCAACTCGCCACTCATCATTGTCTTTGCGCTCTTCTGTGGTGTGACCATACCACCACCTCAAATCCCAGGCTTCTGGCGAGCATGGCTTTATCAGCTTGACCCGTGAGTCTCTTCTTGTTCCTCCAGTAGAACGAGCTAATATTGACAGGTTCACACGCCTCATCTCTGCCCTCGTCAGCACAGAACTGCATGGCCTGCCTGTTCGTTGCACAGATGGCGAGCTGAACAGATTCACAGCTCCTTCTGGTCAGACGTGCGGCATTTACATGACCTCCTTCTTTGCTTCTGGTGGCCCTGGCTATCTTGTGGATAGTAGCACCTCCGACTGCGCCTATTGTGCTTATAGCGTTGGCGATGAGTTTTACGGCGCGTTTGGCATCAGCTTTGATAACAGATGGCGAGACCTGGGCATCTTGATTGCGTTTGTTGGCTCAAACCTCATCTTGCTGTTTTTGGGAAGTCGTTATCTGAACTACAATCGTCGATAGAGACATACAGCAAGATACATCTGCGTGATGACGGGCATCGAACCAAGAACATCTTTGCAGCAGTGAACAATAGTATCAGGCTCCGCCATGCACCACTGTAGATAATCGTTCAGTCAAGATGCAAGTCAAGTACACATCGCTAAGATCATTAGATACATAAACAGCAATCCAACAGCCAGCCAGCCAGCCAGCCTGCCAGCCAGCACCAGCAAATCAATGGACCGCAATATGAGCGTGCGCCTCATCCAAGAGCGAGCGTAACACACTGAGAAATTGCCAGCATAGCTCATGCGGAGACAACATCTAGCGTTGCTGCGGTACCCTCGACGGCGACTTCTTGAGGCTGATCTTCGTAGATGACGATCGCGTCAGTCGATGCAGGCTCAGTCTCAGCGGCGAGATCATCCTGAAATGGCGATGTTTGCGTTGGCACTGATACTGCAGGCGCAGTAATACAGCATGTGAAATCTGGTGTTTTGGCTGCCAAGGGAGACTCCTCTTCAGTCTTGTTCAGCGGCTGAAGGGTTTTGTCATCCGTATCCAGCGGTGCAGCCTGTGTGGAAGCATCCTCTTGTACCTCAGGCTCTACTACAATAAACGTAGACTCTCCAGCTAGAACTGTGTTGAAGGGCTCAACATCGAGCTTTGACGTGTTAGTAAAGGTAGCTTACGACTTGTGGAAGGACTCACATCTGAGAGTGGCGTGCGTTGGCCGTCATCCATCTGATCTGTCTCGATCTTTCTTCTTATGATGTCAAGCTTGCCAATCGGTGCTGTTGATGTGGTTGATCTGTTGATCGCTGGAGCGTCGTAACCCTCCGGTGGTGTGTTCTCCTTTCCACGATCCAGTCTCTTCTCCAGGCTGCTCTCATCGTCTGAGGACAAGTCCAACGTCAAGGTAGAATGCTCCATAAGTGTGGCTGACTCCTCCTCGGGTGTGTCTTCGTGGATCTCGAACTTCCATTTGCATGGCATTGGTTTGGATGACACGACAGGGGCTTTGCTTGCACCAAGTGTGCTGTTCAGAGCTGCATCCAGACTGAATGGCAGGCTTGAGGTAGACCGGCTTGCGAATGGTGGGTCGATGCGAGTGTACGGCATAAAGCTTCGTTTCGGCTTCGTAAGGCCTATAGCTTTTCGTTTTGGCGAACGTCCTGCTGGAGCGCTGTTTGGTGTCTTCGAAGGCGACATGCCCAGTCTGCCTATCGAGTGACGTGCCTGTGGAGCGGAGAAAA
Source organism: Peltaster fructicola (assembly GCA_001592805.2). Lineage (NCBI taxonomy): Eukaryota > Fungi > Ascomycota > Dothideomycetes > Peltaster > Peltaster fructicola. The sequence continues at coordinate 889,256 of CP051143.1, forward strand.
TAGATACATCCTGCTTGGCAGGTGATAGTGAGGTCAAAGGCTTGATTGGTGTGCTGAAGAGCTCAAACTTGTTCTTCTTCGAGCTTGAGAATGACTGTGAGGGATTGACATTCTCGGAGTCCTCACTCAGGCTCGTCATAGCAAATGATCGTTTTGTTGGTGTCGACATGGACGCTGTACTCTTGAGGGCATCAGCGGGAGTGAAGAGGCCTTGATACGTTTAGCAAAGATTGATCAGTACGCGTCCAGGACGTGTAGATACCATTCTGGCGATTCTTAGCACTTGCGAGCTGCTGGAGTCTGCCGTTGCTGACTTCGCCGAAGGGCTGTCTCTCGACTGCAGCCATGGTGCCAGATATCATGATGCTCAACAATACGTGACGGGGCTGGTAAGAATGGTGATGCTGTACAATGAGAGGGAGGAAGTCAATGGCAGAGATCGAGGGGAAGTGGTCTTGGTTCGCCACACGGAAGGGTATTGGTTGCACAGCCAGCAAAGGGAGTGCCAAGTTGCTGCACGTCGCGAGTTGTGCGCGTTGTAGTCGTGATAACTCGCGTCTTGATCGAGCATCGACAACCATCCGATCTGGACCCACTCTGACGAGCTAGACCGCTTCAAGCTACCATCAACATCATCCTCTGCATAACCTGCATCTATCACGATCATCTGTTGCAACGAGCCTTACGATACGAAGCAATACGCGACTGATACAACGCACAGCACATGAGAGCGACTAGTCACACGGCTACGATGCAAAATGCTCGACATGGATATCTTAAAGGGCAAAGCTCTCGTCCACTCAGTTCTAGACCTCTGGTACTTCACCATCGAAATGCAGTTTCCAGCTCGTCGGGAATGGGAAGTACTTTCCATAATCCTCCGTCATGTACGCCTTGAACCCATCTTCGCGTGGCACGGACTTGAGTTGGCCCTGTGGTCCTGGCGCTGGACGCAGATTCTGAAGCTTAGCACAAGCTCTCAACATAGCCGTCAGGGCAACCTTGGAAGCATGCTCGCCTAAGCATCTGTGTGGTCCTAGACCATATGTGATGTAGGAGTCCATGTTTCGATCCAGTTTGACAAGCTCTGGCTCAGGGAAGACGGTAGGGTCTCTGCATGCCTTGACGAAAGACACGAAGACACGATCGCCTGCCTTAACGTTCACACTGCCGTGATAGCCCGGATCGTTGACAGTAGCTGCCTCAGCGGCGTCACGGTAGGCGCCGAACAGCGTGGTGAGACGATTGGCCTCTAAGACGTATCGCATCAAGATGTCCTCGGACTCTGCCACACCCAGACGAGCGAGTCGCTGGATCTCTGGCCAATGCTCACGACCTTGCGTCATGTAAAACTCCAGCACTTGTGTGAACTGATGCTGTTAGTAGATTTTCTCGATGATCCTGCGCTACAACTCACCACTTGCGCCTGGTTAGCCACCATCGCTCCAGCAGTGCCCATGATATGAGCCCAGGTGATCTCTTCTGGGTCGTGTCCAGTCTCCAACAGTTTGCGTACCATGTGTACGCCATACTCGCCAAGGGGTGTGCTGGACTGGTGCTTCTTGTCTGTGATGCCTGCGAGCCAGCCAGTCTTGGCGACGAATTTGACATTTGCAAGAACGAGAGCGCTACGATGATCAGCAGGGCGGAAGAAACATCCAGGAAGACTTACCCAAGCTGCTTAATCACCTCATGTACTGTCAGAGATAGCGGGAATGTCTTGGCTGGATCGACATCGAAGAAGAGGAAGACAAACTGAGCCGCCATGACCAGGTACAGCTCATGCTCTGAGTATACACCACGAGGATGCTGCTCTGTCTTGAGTGGCAAGGAGAAGACATTGGCCACAAAGTGCGTGTGAGCAAGGTTTCCGACGCTGCAAAGATTAGTGATTGCAACTCCACCAGTTGAGCACTTACTCTCTTGTCATATCGACCTGGTTGATGTTGGCGATCTTCTTCGAATGCTGCTTCAATAGCTTGAGCGTGATGTACTCGTAGAACTCTCTGACCTGGCTATGCCACTTGTCGTGGTAGAGCGCTTTTGCCATGACTTGCTTCTGCTCGGTAAAGAACTTTCCATCACCACAAAGCATGAACCGGCTTGCTCTTGAGCCGTACAGATACTCAAACGGCTCCAGGTTGATCACCTTAAAGGTGGTGGCATTCTCCAGAACCTGCTTGACACCGGTATAGCTCTGCACCACGGTGCGACCAGGCATACGTGTAGGTCGGTCCCAGCTGTAATGTGACTCTCGACCTAGGTGTCGCATGATCTTACGGTTCTCCTCTGGTGTGGTCATCGGCATATGCGCGTAGATGCTGTTCGGCTTGAAGTGGTTTGGAAATGCTCGTAGAAAGAGCTTGTAGAAGCTACAGCCTTGCTCGACGTTGTAATCGTACTGTACCTCAGAGTAGCCCCAGTTGGTCAGATTGCGAGCATTGAAGTCGATGGTGTAGAAGCGGTCGCCTCGGACCAGTGCCACTGCATCGGACAGAATGGCTCGAGAAATGGTGTAAGATGGGCAGATACCAACACCAACATCGCTGATCGGTCCATTGCCCATGGGCTGTTTGGCTGCTTCGGATACGAGACCTGGATAGAGCTCGACACGATCTGGTGTCTCGTACAGGTTCCTGAGTTGTTGTGCGACTGCTGGGTCGGGATTGATGTCCTCGAATGTCTCGTGCTGCTTGAGTCCGAAGAATTTGCGGAATTCGTTCAGACTGGCAAGGTCCCATGCTCGTGCCTGTTTCATACCCAGAATCTCGATAGATCGCAAGGCCTTTGGTACGTGATTGGCGCCAAAAGCACCAGCGACATCCTCAATGCTACTTGTGATAATCTCGACGAGGTCATCATCAGAGTAACGGCCATCAGGCTGTCGCTTGAGCTCCGCAAACTCACGCTCGTGAGGATCCTTCGGCATTGTTTGCTCCCACTTGTGCAGACCCATCATGAGCTCAGGCATCGACACCTCATCTGCGGGTTTGCCCCACATCTTCTTGAACAACTCTTGAGTCCATCGGTCGTCTTTCTCGCTGATGGCTGAGTGCCAACGATATACCAGATTGAATTCTGCAGAGACCTGGTTTCCAATGCCACGAGGTGTGCCGTCGCCTCCAAAGAGCGTGTCCCCCATCTTGACTCTTGGATCGAGTGTCCATGTCGTGTTGCTTCGAGTGAGGTTGATGATGGTGCGAACGTAGTCGATCAGAGTGATGTTCATATAAAGACCACCAGTAACGAGGCGAGCTGTTTGAAAGAGGTCGTTATCATACTTCTTCCATGCCTTCTCAGCTGCTTCCGGAGACAAGCCCTCCCTGGGCTTAGTGAAACGTCCGTTCTCATTGATATCTGCCAGGTTCTTTGCAACAAAGTTGTGGAATCGGTTGAACATGATGAGTATCACACCACAGCCAGGTGGGAATGTCAAGAGACGGTGCTCGCAGAAGCAGTCAGGCTTGAGCATACCATCTTTGAAGGTTCGAATTGTATCCTGGTCCTCTTGAGTGTCACCGTATAGAGGCGAGAGGTCGAGATATGAGGATGTCTGGGAGTTGTTGAAGTCGGCATCTGCGCCTGTCAGTTTGCAACAACATTGAAGGCATTGGCGGACTTACGGTCGGTCTGGAAGAGATCGTGGATGATGATTGAAGCCCAGTAGAAGATGACTGAAGAGTTGTTGTTTGGATGTGGCCTGAAGTCCTTCCTTGCGAAGAGACTGTCAAAGATGAGCCCTGGATCTGGCAGAGCACCTGGCTGGATTGTCTCGGGATAGACAGTTCGCGCGTATGGAGTGTTGGCTGCGCCGATTTGAGGATACATGATGTTGTTGTGCGACTAGATAGGTTAGCAGTGCGTTTGCCAGCTCGAGGTAGACCTACTCCGTCTGCTTGCCTGTAGCGAAACTGGTCGCCGAGGTATGACAGAGGCGGATGCTGCAAGGAAGTGAAGAGCGTGTCCACAAACTTGTTTGTGAGATCAGCTCGGTGAATAGACTTGTCTGGGAGTCCAGCAACAAGCTGGATCACTCTCTCCATGAGCATCGTCTTGTCGTCAATAGGCTTGCCACTAGCCATGAACTGATCTTTGAGAGTCTTAACATCTTTGAAGCCAATGCTTGACAGCTCTTTGAATAGACTTGGATGCACATCGTGAGTGACATACGAGCCGTCACCAGTTTGCTCAGGGAGTGGTCGCATCATATGAGAGACAAGACCAGAGAAAGCACCCAGTGCTTCTGATACGCTCTGGCGACTCTCTCCATGATTGGGTGGATCCGGATACCGACCGCTGGCTTCTGTTGTTGATTTGCCGTTAGGCAATGTTGGCCGAGAGAACAAGTTCTTTGCATATGCCTGAACCGACTGTCGACGAGACTCAGTGGTGGGAGACGATGAATTCGAGTGAGTGCCATTGCTGTAGCCATTGCTGTGTCCGTTAACACCGTTGGTACTGTTCACGACATCGTTGTGTGTTCCATTCGTGGTGCTGCCATTAGTGTACGCTTCATTGACAGTGTCTCCATTGACACCGTTGGCTGATCGCTCCTTTCTCCGTCTGGAGAACACACGATCAAGGATAGCCATGCTGAAATATTGAAGAAGGAGAAAGCTCTCACTGATTGACCTTATCTTGAAGCTCTGGTGTTTATAGCTCCCTCCACACGAGCTGCAGGGACCACGAGCTCAAGATGCTAGAAGCCAATGCATCGTCGATGTTTGTGCCACCGATATGTGTTTACCTCTTTTAGACAGACCTTCGTGTCCGGTGGCTACAACTACATCGTACCGTGACGAAGGTGTAGTAATGCTGCCGATATGATTCGTCCACACTGCTTGAATACTCTCGCCGCCTGCGTAGTGCATGACCGTCATGAGCTAAGGTACTCAATCGCTGCAATGCCTGCGTCAGTGGGTCAATAGAGAGACTATCGCTCGTTACACCACTCCACCTGCGAAAGAGTGCGCCACCATCAGGAGCACAGATCTGCATGCACGATGATATCCGAGCTTGACAATAGGAGGTGCTCGGGTGGTACTTGTCATGCCATTGCGGAGACGAGCATTGGGCTCGTTGTGTGAGGTTGGTCACCTATGTCCATGCTGTGGCCACACTGGCGTGACATTGAATGCTGTGCGATGCTCTACACGTTTGCTGACAGGTGCTACGAGGATTGATGGCAATGTAAGGTGGAAGTATTGCCTGTTGGCTCGAGCATGATCTGCGCAAGGAGCGCAGGTTGAGCAATATGGCCCACAGCAGATGTGCTGTCCGTGGCTGGATCGAGCCGAGCAAGTGTATGCTTTGAGTTTGTTGCTGCAGATTGGGTGCAGAAGCTTGCGATAGACGTGCAGCTTGTTGCTGCCTTTTGTTCCGACGCATCCACATGGTGTGTCCTTTGCGAGATAGAATGTTGAGATGACGATCGTGAAGAGGAGTGCTCTGCGCTAGGGCATCGATCCGGAGCATCACCGCCATCCACTGTTGCAGTAGTCCGGAGATTTTCTTCCTCCAGCAACATCAAGATCACTTGTCCTTGCGCATGTGGGACGAGCCGTGGCGTCCATTGCTGCACTAGTCCGGAGGTTTCCTTCCTTCAGCAACCTCAGAATCACCTGTCCTTGCGTAAGTGGGACGCTCCTACGGCTCGTTTCGACGGCCGGCGATCTCAAGCTCGGCATACAGCACTGTATCAAATGAGTGTCACTACGACATTGTTGCCACATCAGTCAACTAATGCACGACCAAAGACGCCAGACCGGATTCTGCCTATGCACTGCTGTCTGTCACTGCGATCGACCTCGTTGCTCAGCAGAGCTCCACCTGATAGTCTGCCACGCTTATGATGGTGTGTGCTCTGCACACGAGCTTGAGAGTGCTGCCATGACTAGGAATGGCGGGAGCTGCATAGCTTGAAGGTAGGTATACCTATCAGCTCCTCTTCGATGCCTCTCATCATGCAACACAATGGCTGTCTACTCGAGCACCAGTAAAAAAGCTTTAATACTATGCTTCGATGGAACTGGCAACAAGTTCTCGGGCACAGCGGCAGACAGCAACATTGTGAAGATCTTCAGTCTGCTTGACAGGGAGGATCCTTTGCAATGTCATTACTATCAGCCCGGTATTGGCACTTATGTTGAGACATCTTCGCTGTCGAGGAAGAGCAGATTCGGTCGGATCAAGTCATGGTATACCAAAGCCAAAGACCAGGCTGTTGGCACGAGCTTCGGCGAACATGTCATGTCTGGCTACAAGTTCTTGATGCGTTACTACACTGCTGGAGATGACATATACTTCTTCGGGTAGGTCGTGTCTAGCTGTGGTGCTATGCTTGGCTAACATCACATCAGTGCGGCGATGCTGGACACAAGGCAGAATAGGGCTAACAAACGACAGGCTTCAGTCGAGGAGCATACACTGCACGCTTTCTGGCTCAGATGCTTGACTACATTGGTCTGCTGAGCACAGGCAATGAGGAGATGCTACGCTTTGCATGGAAGACCTTCGCCAGATGGATGATGCGCACCGAGGAGAACGACGAAGAGAAAAAAAGCACGACACCTTCCACTTTATGCGCAAATTTAGAGAGACCTTCTCAAGACCGATCGATCGCATTTCATTCATTGGTGAGCAACGCTACTGGATCCGGCCTCCTAGCTAATGTTGGAAAGGTCTCTTCGATTGTGTCAACTCGGTGCCGCAGTTCGAGACGGCATGGATGCGCAGGACCAAGTTTCCATACGCCGCCAAAACGACAGCAAAGACAATTCGCCATGCAGTATCCATCGACGAAAGACGAGCCAAGTTTCGGCAAGATCTAATATCTGAGGCACGCACACCGCCAGAAGAGCATGCAACAACAATGAGATCGCAATGGCATCACCTTGTGCACCATGACGAACCCAACGATCCCGAGAAGGAGACAAGGCCAGTCCTCAAGCGAGCACCCACGTCACTCGGACGCTTCAGACCCAGCCGACGTCACCATCAGACTTTGGCGCCCATGCCGATAAGTTCTGCAGCCTCTCAGGTATCGGTAGACTCCACGGCTGCTGTCCGAGAGGCTGAGAAGAAGATGAGTGTTGATCACAGCGACGAAGAGCACCAAGATATTCTCGAGGTTTGGTTTGCTGGACAGCACGGCGATATCGGTGGTGGCTGGCCAGTCGCTAACAATGAACGATGTGCCAGCGAACTGCCGTTGCTATGGATGATCCGAGAAGCAAGACGAGCTGGTATGCCTGTGGACGAGGCCAAGCTGGACAAGCTCTTCAAGCAGGCAGAAGGCCTGGGCCCAGCTGTAAGCAACGGCATCCCTAACGTGGTGGTGGACGGAGCTCCAGTCCATGACTCGAGCCCTGGGATTCGCTATCAGCTGAGGAGAGCGAATTCCTTGCGACCAAGACACGCATCCACGATTCTCTTCGCTTTGGTGGCGGCTTGAGCTGGTACGCAGTACTCAGCTGGCAGATCATGGAACACCTACCCTTCCGACGGATGGATCTGCAGCCGGATGGCACTTGGAAGCCGATTTCATGGCCTCTCCCACGTGGTGAGACTCGCGATATGCCAGACGAGGCTCTCATCCATTGCTCGGTCTTGACGAGAATGAAAGCCGATCCCAAGTACAGACCTGGCAACTTGATCATTGGTGGAGGAGGTCGTGTGCAGAGGGTGGCGCCGGCGCATGCAGGCACGGGAGAGTGGCGAATTGCTCATGAGCAGGGAGATCTGTTGGGAGAAGCTGTTGTGAGGTTCAAGAAGGAGCACGCTTCGGATGATCTGTCGAGTTCAAGGAAGTCGTAGCAGGGTATTGCTCCCGTAGGCTGTAATATTTTGTAAAGAACTGGCACGCTCTCGGGATTCGATAGTCAGCAGTTGAGAGTGCTTCGTATCACTCAAGACCAATGTGCCGGATCCTCACTACTGTACCATCCATCACTATAGTGAATAGCCACGACATCTGGTCCGAGCTTCCGACTGCTATAGGAAATTCCAGTCACCACTCACGACCTCGTCAACCACAAATCGTGCCACACAATCATATGCCACAAAATGGGATTAGAGACTGTTGATAAGCTGTATACTGCCAGCGACTTCACAGCTCTTACAGAACACAACGCTCAAACTCCTGCCTCTTTCTTCGAAGGCGCACCAGTACTTCACCTATCATGCGCCAAGTCGAGCATCATCCTCGCCAAAGGTGCAACGGAGCTAGCGCCTGAGTTAACGAAGCTCTCGACTGTAAGCGAGATGAAAGACGACGGCACTTCTGTACTGGAAGACATTGATATCTGGGTCACTTCGCGGTGAGAAAGTATAGTTTGACGACAGGCAGTGTCTGATGCACAAAGGTTCTTCATACTGGGTTCCAAAGCCACCACAACGTCCGTTCGAATAGACTATCCGACCATCGTAGTCCATGCACAGACAGATGCCTCTGTCATGATGGTGCTACGAGTCCAGGACGATGATATGTCTGACGAGGACGACTGCGCCCAGATCAATATTCTGCCATCTCAGGCTGAAGGTGGTGCAGATCCTGCCGAGACAGCTTCATCCTCACTAGCGAATGGAGACAGCGGCAAGAACTTCGCTATGCTTCTCTACCAAGCCATAGGGGAATGCCAGGAGCTCAATCCTGATCCAGAGATGGACGAAAGCGACGATGGCGACATGGATATGCAAGCCACAGGGTTCCCTGCAGGTGGCTGGATTACCTCTGACAACATGCATGAGTTCACTGACGAGCAAGGCAACCTTCGCATGCCCACAAGTTCAAGCAGTGAGACAGCACTCGGTCCTGGAGCAGGCAATGTTCGCACTGCTGCAGACTATGACGAAGACCAAGATGACGCGAAGTGGCAGCGTACTGGTTGAGAGAAAGCTTTACAGCGTTCACATGTGGTTCATTGCCACGACTATGCTGAGGTACGCCCGTTGCATTATACATTATGGATTATCTAACAATCGCTACGCAGAAATCCATCAGCACCGTATAGACTCTGTGGTGTACCTAATATCGAGCGTCGATGCTGTGGGCTGTCTATTGCTCCTGAGGCCTTCTCAGCACGACTATTGAGACGCTCCGGGCTAGACAGAGCTTTAGGCGAGTCCCTGTACACATATTCGTCTTCTCCGTGAGCATCTCGCCATGGACTGTCAGTACCAAGTGTGACCGCATGCCGTTTGCTACCACCCTTCCTTGCTATTGACTCGTCGTTGGCGTACTGTCGAAGTTCAGCGATAGTCGGCAGGTCCATGTAGAAACTGCTAGGCTCCCGGCTGAATACGCTCCCTTTGAGGATGCCCTGCGCCTCTATTGCACCAGAGCTAGTGTCAGTGCCCTCAAAGTCGAAGTCAAACAGATCACTACCACTACGATTCAGCTCTGGACTGCCGTACAATGGTAGCATGAGGCTGTTCTCCCGTCCCATCTGCACGTAGCGTCGTGATTCTCGTGATTCACGTGTGTCTATCTGACTGTTCATTCTCCGCAGAGCCATTGCGTTTCTCAGCACGCTTTTTGGTGGTTCTGTCCTTGGACCACTGATTCGAGTGGGACTCTCGTCTCTAGGTGAGGTAACTGACAATGTAGGCACTGCTGGAGAAGGAGTTGACTTGACCCAGAGCGGCGGAGGAATCGGGTTCTCGTCCCTTGGTGGACTGAGCACAGGTGCACCAGGAAAAGCTGCCAGTGGCATCTGAGCCATGACGGAGCTTGCATTATGTGAGGTCAAAGCCTCATTGCCAGATTCGTGATATGGCATCCCCCGATATGCTGATGGGGTGCTGCTTGCTGTGCTGCCGCTGTGGTGCACCAAATTAGCGCCCGCTCGCTGAGTACTGGCAGAGGAAGATAGGTCTGAGAGTGTCACGGTGCTGTCTTCAGGAGGCGGCGTCCTTTCAAATAGCTTTCGCGGCGCAAGTGGACTCGCCGGATCGTACTCACGGAAGGACTCAATGTCAAACTTGGGGACTGGTGGCCTTTCCGGATCGTAAAGGTTGGCAGACGGTGAAAGTACTGGTGGACTAGATGTTAGAACCACGCCCGAAGTCAGACGAGGACCAAATGGTGAGTAAGCTCTTCCGAGACTGTCTGACATTGGATCCGGGATGCAGAACTCTGGCGTGGGTTGTGCCATCTGAACATCAGAAGTCGTTGCTCTGCTCGGACTCGGGAATGCTGGAATGGTGAAAAGGGATGACAGGTTTGAGCCTGATCTACTAAGCGGCTCTGTGGAAGCGGTAAGATGTGAATCAGATGGCTGCGATGGTAGACAACCTTGATAGGCTGCCCACATAGACAGTGTTGGAGAGCTGGGCGTCAATGAGGCACGCAATGTCTGAACGCGCAAGCTTGGAGCCAAACCGAGACCAACGCCACTCAACGGTCGTGATGATCGTCGGTTGGAGACAAAGCGAGCACCATCTGTCGAGTGATCAGGTTCATCACCACTCTCCTCGTCTATACGATGCGTAATGCTTGGACTTGTAGATCGACTGGGAGGTGGGCCAAGTACTTGAGGCGTGAGGGTCGATATGCGAACACAGTGCTGTCTCTTGTGACCCTTCTTAGAGTTGGGACTGCCCTTCATGGCGGAAGGCTTCAGTGGGATCATGTTATCCCACTGGAATGGGTTGTTCTCGCTACTGTTGGTCGAGGTGGCATTTGACAGCCTTCTGGTAGGAATCAACGAATTCCCAGATATGTCTCGCAGGACGCCCGGTCTCTTGCGTTCCGAAGGCGAGCCGGTAGCGGACACGCTCGATTTTGATGCTTGACGCGGTATGGTCCTCCTGCCGGTCGATCTGGTCGATCTGGTCGATTGAGCCGGAGATACTCTGCTCTTGCTCGGACGACTTGCGTTTGTCACTCTGCGAAAAGACGAAGAGCACACATCATCGTCAAAGGATGATATAGAGCTTTCTGACGGTAGCTCACGCTTCAGCTCCATGCCGTTATCAGTCATTGGAGATACAGGCTCGTGCTCATCGTACTCCATTGGCACAAAAGAATGTCTGGTCTGAAGCACTGGCGGTGCGACCATAGTGCGCTGTCTAAGTGCCGCGCCCTGGCTGTGAAGGACGGCCGGTCCACGATCTCCACGTATCATAAATGGGCTGTTGATCAGTACTGAGCTACTCGCCGAATCCTGGCTTGATATCGTGCTGCGAGACAATGGTCTTTGCTGGACAATTACTGAGTGGTGAGATGATATGACAGGAAAGCAAGGTGTAGGGTCCGGCGGCAGGCGCTCTGGTGGTGCGCCACCCAAACTGACTGATCGCACATGCATGTATGGACGTCCATGCGTAGTCGTGTGGGCCTGCGGGCCAAGCAGAACGCTCATAGATACTGATCGTGGTGCCTTGTTCTCTTCGCCGAGCAAGGCAGCTACTGGTCGTTGGAGCAACTTCAGACCGAGTGCATTGATATGCCTGTCCAAAATGTCCTCGCCGGGCCGTATTGGAAAGTCTGCTGTTTGAGCACAGCCGATAGCTTCATCGTTGATATACTCTGCTTGTTGCGGATCCATTATGCTAACCTCATCCACGGCTCTGATTGTCGGAACTGCTGGTGACTGACCATTGCGACTTCGAGGACTCTCTGTAATCGCCGACAGATGTTTGAGTCTCTTCAGCTGTATGCCGTACTTTTTGTTCTTCTTGGGCACATGGATAGGTGCTATCGCACCCTTCACTTGTCGATCGATAGTGTCGGTTGATGAAAGCGCATCCCAGCCTGCGCGCGATCCTACCAAGCTTGCCCTTCCGCCAAGTGTGAGCGAGTTGCGTATGTCGTAGCTTTGTCTTTGTTCCACATTCGCCGCGACAGTCGCTTGGCCTTGTTCTAACAGCTGAGCTGCTTTCTTGTGCTGGCGGATCTTGCGCACAATCAAGTAGCAGACGAATGCGATCGTCAGCAGGAGAAGTCCACCTATGCCGCATCCCAAGCCGATGTACAGCCCTTGATTTGACGAGGCCGATCCAGCCGCACCGTCCATGTTGAGTTGTGCCGACGTTCGGGCTCTTCATGTGCACATGCTTTGGGCGCTCCAAGGTCTGATTGTGAGCTCCGAGCGAAGCGTCATGCTCTTGTAGATGAATATTATCGCAGTCAACAGATCGACACAGTGATGAGGAGTCGCAGAGAATTGCCGACTGCGGAAATGCCTTGCATTGTTATGGTGTAAAATTGCTGTGGTATGTGGTGGATGGCCTGGAATGTGACCATGCAGTCGGTTTGTAGGCATCACATCCCCAACTTGATCAAGTACAGCCACCGCAGCTCAAGCTAGATAGGGTCATTCTGCGCGAACGTCGGCACTTTTGTTGCGTTGATGTACTGCTTGCTGCTGACCAAGTAATTGTTGGAAACATCGAAGCTTTCCATCTCAACAGACATCTGTCATCAAACCTTCACTGCTCCGGCAAAAAAGCAAGTCGTTCTTCATCGCAAGGTGATCACAGAGGGAGTGCGATCAGCCAGGAGTACTGCCCAGTTTGTCTCGAAGCTATCCTCACCTCTGCTCGAGATGGGCATCGTGGAGAGGGAGTTGTGTTCAACCAAGTCTTATTGCTTCTCCTTCATCATCCCATACGGTTATGCCCTCTTTTGCTTTGACTCGATCATCCTTGAGCATCCTAGAGTCCTTTCTGACATCCTCGCCTTCCACTTCAAGTCTGGCTTTTGGCTCGATCGCTTCGATCAGAAAATGGTTGTCGCAGTGTGGGCAGTATTCATCGCAGTCATCGAACTCCTGCATGTCCTTTCTGAAGCATTTCTTGCACTTCTTGCACGCAAATACCATCTCTGTGGTCTGCTTCAAGGGATGGGTTTGGCTCTCGCTGTGGCATTGCGCGCAGTCGAACCACTGCCGGCAGCAAGGCGATCGAATCGATACCTGCGCGTTCAGGACGTGCTTGCTATTAAACATCAGTATCGATGTGGCAGCATGAGTACAGCTTGGCATACCACATCGTTTCGTCAGCTTGGTGTATTACAACTGTCCAGTGTCAGGCGTCCAGAGCGGAATACGAGAGTGTGAGATGATATCGACAGCTTGGCCGCGCGCTCCGGCTCGAGACTGAGGTCGTGAACACGTAATATGATGATCTCTCAACAGGTTGACATCTCTAGTACAAAATTGTCCGATTGTGTAGCGTCATGGTCACTTGAGGACCCTGCATAGAAGTGTTCAGGTTTAGCGTGGAGCGTGAACCTCAGTGGGGCTGGGTACGTCAACAATTAATGGCTTCTACACCAATTTTGAGCCAGCCACGTTGATCACGTCGAACATCATGCTAAACCGCAGCAACCATCGAGAGGCCGTGAAAGACAAACTTACACAAATACAGCATTCTCGAATTCAGACATTCTTGCAATTTCACTGCGACGATTCGCCCTCGAGGACGGTGTCCTGACCATCGAAGGATGATGACAATACCGACTTCGAGCATAATCGACACAGATTCATGACCAGTGTGCTTCTATAGCCTGTCATCACACAAGCCATGCTCCGAAAACCACTGTCAGATCTCGATTGAGTACTGGTGGAGCCATGGCTGCGCGTGAGGGCAGACCAGACGAAACTTCAGTACCTCCAGTGTCGTCTCTGCGGTCTAAGTTCGAAAGCCTTGGTGCTCATCTTAATCATGGGCGAACGACCTTCGAGCGAACCGCGCCCGGACTTGCTTCTGACAATGGAGAACGACCTGCGATACCGCGAAAACCATCTTTGCATAGCAGAAGCTTCCGGCCCGTTTCTATGATCGAGCATCCTTCTACGCCGGAACCGAGCATGTTACAACCCAATGATTGGCTTCCGACGAGGTCTTCTTTCGAAGATCGAGGCAGTCCACGCGACTTTCTAATCGAAAGCAACATTGGCCGAGCAATACCGCAGCCTATGCAAGACATGCGCAGAACACAAGACAGTGTGGGTCGTGAGGGCAGAGACACAAGATTGGATGACGGAAGACAGACAGCTGTGACGTCTATGAAACCACAAGTGCCACACAAGAAGCCGACATTGGCGGCCAAGTTCAGTGATAGGTTACTGCTCAATCCTTTGGCTACCTCAAGTGAGACAGCTGTCACGCCTCAGATCAAACAGAATACTGTCAATGCGCTATCGAACTTCTCGCCCGTCGGACTCAAGTCTCGCGATCGAGTCAATTCAGACGCTTCTTGGGTAGAGAGACTGCGTGCCGACTCAGATGCCTCGTCGCAAGCAGATATCTTTCGGGACGAATCACGCAGTCCGGAAAAGAATTTCGCGAAAGGTCGCCGTTCACCAAAGAAGATGACTCGATCGTCACGAGTACAGTCGAATGCCTCCTGGGTTGAAACCCTCGACAGCCCTGTGCGAGATGTCGATGACCAGTATCGGCATCAACTGGCTCGCGAGATCGTGGAGTCTGAGCACGAGACGCACATACCAAGCCTACCACCACGTCCTGCCAAAGTCGACGATACTCCTGATCTCGGTGTGCGGGCGCCACCAAGCCTACCTAGACAGCCTACAACCTCCAGGACAACAAGATCTACGCACGATCAATCGCGGAGTACTTCTGCAGCATCCAGAAGTACTGTACCAGACAGACAAGATATGACTTTCACAGTATCGCAGAGTGCTGTTGCACCGCAAGTGTATCCTCAGGCGTCCAGCAGAGTGCCTAGCGCTGCTTCGAGCACTGTATCACTCATTGCGCCGCCCACAGTACCACCACCTAGAAGATCACTCGACCGGCGGAGAGAGATCACGCCTGACAAAACAATGATACCACCAACATCGATCGCGCAGCCAACTGCTCGGACGAGCTTTTTATTGAAAGTCAGCTCTGATACATCACTATCAGAAAAGACTCTCGAGACTTCTAATCTTATCTTCCCAGATATCAGTGCCTATAACAGACGGCCGCCCACGTGGAGACAGCGACCTTCACAGATACATACCGAGTACGATACTCGACTCCTGGCTGTGTCTGGTGATCTTGTGTGCACATCCGGCTTTATAACACGGGTCTGGGACGTCCGCACTGGACAGCAGATTATGAACGTGGTGCATCCTGAGAACTTCAAAGTGACGGCCATTGCATTCAAGCCGGCCCCGACTACAAATGCAGCGAGTAGTCAGGTCTGGCTTGGTACAAGCACAGGTGAGCTTCACGAGCTAGACGTACGAACGCAAAGGATCGTAGACACCTCGCAGCGAGCGCACAAAGGCAGAGAGGTTGTTAAGATCTACGCTCAGAGACTACGTCTATTCACGCTGGACTCAGCTGGCAATTTCGCTGTTTGGAAGAGTGGTAAGGATGGTTCTCCAAGTCTACAATCACAATTCCAGCTCTTCCACACACAAAGAGGATATACTGCTAGTGTACAATGTGGCTCACAGATATGGATAGCCACTGGTAGAGACGTCAGGATCTATAAGCCAGCCGCAAGCAGCGAGTCGGACTTCCAAGTCGGTCATATCTCTCTGCTTCAGATGAACATTGGCGAGGTTACCTCAGCCGCCACTGTCGAGACACAACCCGATTTGATCTACTTCGGACACACTGACGGCAAGATCAGTATATGCAGCCGTAGTAGTATGCGATGCATGAGCACAGTTCATGTCAGCTTGAACAAGATAGGTCACATATTTGGCGCTGGACAGTACTTGTGGACCGGGTTCGGCACTGGCACGATACAGGTCTATGATACGTCTGTCACTCCTTGGAATACCATGAAGGAGTGGCCAGCACATTCCAAGCAAATCAGCAGTATTTCATGCGACATTTCATCCTTGACTGCTACAGATGGCCTTCGGGTTGTGACCCTAGGCGCAGACAACATAATCAAACTCTGGGATGGACTATTCGAAGACGATTGGGTGGAACAGCGGCTGCACCTCGCTGATTCGAGCTTCTGTGACTTTTCTGAAATCACAGCTTCAGTATTGACTTGGAATGCTGGTGCGGCGAAGCCTGGACATCTGCAGCACAGTATCGAGGACGACAACTTCCTGCGGGACTACATCGCCCACAATGCTCATTGTGATATCTTCGTCTTTGGCTTCCAAGAACTGGTTGACCTAGAGGACAAGAAGCTCACAGCAAAGTCGTTCTTCAAGGCCAAGAAGAAGGACGCCTTTGAGCAGGAGCATATGACACATCAGTATCGAGCATGGCGAGACCATCTCACCACACGTGTCAAGGAGTATGCTGCCGAAGAGTACACGAATCTACACACAGCTAGCATGATAGGACTGTTCACTTGCATTTTCGTCAGAGCCTCATTGAGACGTCGCATCAAGCACGTCCATCAGGCTGAGGTAAAGCGAGGTATGGGAGGTCACTATGGCAACAAAGGAGCTCTGGTCCTGCGGATGGTGCTTGATGACAGCAGTGTGTGCTTTGTCAACTGCCATCTGGCTGCTGGTCAAACACAGACCTCAAGCAGGAACAGTGATGCTGCCGCGATCCTTGAGACCGAGTGTCTCCCATCATGGCCACTCGATAGGACTTCGGAGGTTGAGCACTCTGATGTTTTCGTGTCCGGCGGTGATGGAAGTGTTGTGCTCGATCATGAGCTATGCATCCTCAACGGAGACCTCAACTACCGCATCGACACAATGAGCCGAGATACAGTGGTCAAGCAGGTCCAACAGGGCAATCTCTCTCGGCTGCTCGACCGCGATCAGCTGCTGCTATCACGGAAGAAGAATCCAGGATTCAAGCTGCGTGCCATGCAAGAATCGCAGATCCAGTTCAACCCGACCTACAAGTACAATGTCGGCAGCAACGAATACGACACGAGTGAGAAGCGGCGCTCGCCAGCATGGTGCGACAGAATACTATATCGTGGCCTTGGGAAGATCAAATGCGATGAGTACCGACGCTGGGAGGTACGCGTGAGCGATCATCGACCCGTGAGTGCCTTGTTGACTTGCAGAGTGAGGCGCGTAGACACTGGTCGACAGGCACATGTGTTGCAGCGTTGTTTGAAAGAATTCAAAGCATACAAGCAGGAAGTGCTGAGCATGGCACAGAGCAGCGATTAGAGCTAATATGATGCCATTGAGCCACTTTCCAAGAACCTTTCTGCTGGATACGCCGGGCCGTGGCAGTGAGACGCCGTTACTATTGTTTCTTTGAGCTACCAAATTCATATGACTGATCTTCATTCGCAACTTGTGCTTGAGGCAGAGCTCAAATACCTGAATAGTGCGAGGTGTCTTTGACGATTGCAGTCTTGCCAAATGTTCTGGGGCCCGAATGACCGGTTAATGGCCTCTAATGGCCTCGTCAGTCGTCCAAAACTCGTCATCCGGTCTCGTCGGCAGTGAAGGCTTGTGCCACGTCAACTTGACCACTACACATAGCCGTTGTGGTCGCTTGGGACCACAGGCAGATCAGCTTCGATGAATGCAATGGTAGATGCTCTTTGTACAAGCGAGGTCGTGGGTCGAGTCCAGTCAGCATCCTTCACGAACCTGGAAGGCCGCGCACAGACCCGCCCTCTCCACGTCAGAACACATACAACAGTAGCATTATTGCTCTCCCTCTTCCTATCATCCATCCTCCTTCCTTCGTGACTTCTCCATCACTCTCTAGGCTTCAAAGCTTACATATTCCATAGGCATCGGCAAGTCTTTCATTGAGGCTGCCACCCGGGCTTGGTCCATCACAACGTACCTGCTGCCCTCGAGGCCCGCACACTCTCGCCGCCGCACGCCGAGCCTGCCACTGCCTTCCCTCGAGGTTAAAACACAATCTCTTGAGCAGGAGACTTGATCTGACCTTCAGACGCAAACTCTTGTGATACCTGCAAACAGCACAAATACACTCCACGCATCTACTGCCTCTGCATCACGAACAAGCAATACCATCAGCGCATCTACGATATCCTCGATACACTGCAGGAAGCATCACACTTGAAAATACCCAACATTATACACTTGTACATTCACAAAAGAGAAGACACAACTTTTGGCATATCAGTTGAAAGAGCTTGATACTGTCCACGTGACCTCTAGATCGTTCTCACAAGCAACACTTGAAGCGAGATGGACGGACAAGGAAACCCAGTACAGTCTGGTCCCACAGGACGAAGACTCCACATTGCGCATCGACGTAGTCCGTCTGAGATGACGCCTCTCATGAGTACGTCGTGGTAGTTATATGGCTGAAAGACCTGCTGACCCCGTTCGTAGTGGAACAACTCGCCCTCGCGCAACAGATCGAGATGCTGCAACAGCAGCAACAGCAGATTGCTGCTACCCATCAACAATACGTCAACATGGGTATGATCCCACAGCAGCAGCAACTGCCAAATCAATTTCAGCAACTCCAGGGACAGATGCAAGGCTTGAATGTTTCACAACAGCCGCCATCCTTCCAATTTCCTCAGGGCCAACAACATCTAGGCATACCGCCAAGCACCAGCCCAGCTCATCGTCGCAACATGTCAGCGATGCCGAACATGGGTATGGGACCACCTCCGGCACCTTCGAGCGGCGCCTCCGGTTCAGCTTTTGGAGACTTCAGCTACCCAGGTGCGCAGCGTGGCGAGAACTCCAATCCGCGCGGACGCGGAGGAGGAGCAGCTGGAAGTGGTCATGCTCGGCGACACTCTTTAGCTCTGCCAGAGGCAAAGAAGGCCGCTGAGCTGGCAGAAGCGAAGCGAAAGACTAGTGGCTTCCAATTTCCCATTCCCGGTTCTGGCGCATCTCCCACTCCGACGGCCTCTAACCGCTCTGTCAGTCCTGGCGGAGCAGATCTGATGTCGTCCGTAGCCGGTTCAACACCAATAAGCGCAACATCACGTAGTAGCCTGTCCTCCGCCCGCGGTCATGGCCGCAGCCAAAGCATGGCTATTGGTAGTGGTCGTGGCATGGGTGCAAGTACAAGAGGTGGACCGACTGGTTTCCAGTTCCCTCCACCACAAGCTGGATCTGAAACCGGTACTTCTATGAACGACCTTCAGCGCCAGGGCAGCCAAGGCCACGGTCGGCATCAATCTCGCAACTTTGACTCCAACTGGCGTCAACCTCAGCCACCAGTCATTCAAGAGCCTCAATCCCAGAACATGGGCAACTTCGCTGTCAATCAGCAGATGGGCGGCTCGAACTTTCAGCCTGGACACCGTCCACGTGGCTCTATGCAGGCACAGTCCATCAACTCGCTAGCAGGTTTCCAGTATCAGCCACAGCCACAGCTTGTTCAGCTACCGCAGGGACAGGTTGTACTGCAGCAACCGACTCTGTTTGCGGGACAGCAACTCAACGCCTTGCAGCTGGCACAGATTCAGGCATACCAGCAAGCTGGTATCCAGCCAAATCTCGCTACCATCACTGGTAGTCAGCACAATGCTCCGTCCCTTCCAGGAATGGGCCAGGGCGGCAACCAGGCGCAGCGCAAGACTCTTTTCACACCATATCTCCCGCAAGCTACACTTCCTGCTCTGCTTGCTGACGGTCAACTTGTCGCGGGTACTCTTCGTGTCAACAAGAAGAACCGAAGCGACGCATACGTCACAACTACCGATCTCGATGCAGATATCTTCATTTGTGGCAGCAAAGATCGCAATCGTGCCCTTGAGGGCGATCTCGTCGCTGTCGAGCTGCTCGATGTCGATGAGGTTTGGGGCCAGAAACGTGAAAAGGAAGAGAAGAAGAAACGCAAGGATGTCTCCGATAGAAACGGAAGCATGACTGTGGTCAACGACGCTACAACTCAGCCAGAGACCTCCGCACAGGAGGGCGGCATTCGACGACGAGGTAGCTTGAAGCAACGACCTACACAGAAGAAGAACGACGACGTCGAAGTCGAAGGTCAGAGCCTGCTTCTTATGGAAGAAGACGAGATCAACGATGAGCAGAAACCCCTGTACGCCGGACACATCGTCGCGGTCGTTGAGCGTGTGGCCGGCCAGATGTTTTCCGGAACCCTGGGACTTCTGCGTCCGAGCAGTCAGGCTACCAAGGAGAAGCAAGAAGCTGAGCGCGCTGCTCGTGAGGGTAGTCACCGCCAGCCAGAGCGTCAGCAGGAGCGTCCAAAGATTGTGTGGTTCAAGCCGACCGACAAGCGTGTTCCACTGATCGCAATACCGACAGAGCAAGCACCAAAGGACTTTGTCGAGCGACACCAAGATTACGCGAACAAGATTTTCGTTGCTTGCATAAAACGCTGGCCGATCACATCTCTCCACCCATTCGGTACTCTAGTGGAACAGCTTGGCGATGCTGGTGACCTTAAAGTGGAGACTGATGCATTGCTGCGCGACAACAACTTTGGCCCTGATGAATTCACTGATGCAGTTCTCAAGAACGTCGGCCTTGAAGGCTGGTCAGTCAGTAATGACAGCGAATCTGCACTGGAAGGCCGACGCGACTTCCGACAGGAGCAGACTTTCACCATCGATCCCAATGGTAGTAAAGAGCTTGATGATGCTAT
Source organism: Peltaster fructicola (assembly GCA_001592805.2). NCBI lineage: Eukaryota > Fungi > Ascomycota > Dothideomycetes > Peltaster > Peltaster fructicola. Next base: position 909,713 of record CP051143.1, read on the forward strand.
CCACTTCAAGGACCTTGGAGATGGCGAAGTCGAGATCGGCATGCACGTTGCTGATGTCGCCCACTTCATCAAACCTAATACACTTGTTGATCGTGAGGCGAAGAAGCGTGGTACAGGCGTCTATTTGATGAATAGAAGCGTCGACATGCTGCCTGCCAAGCTTTCCAATGATGTATGCTGCTTGAAGCCAGGAGAGGAACGCTACACCATCTCAGTGGTCTTCCGGGTCAATGCTGCAACAGGACGTGTGCTTGAAGACCACACCTGGATTGGCAAGGCTGTCATTCAGAGCTCTGGAAAGTTGTCGTACGATGAAGTCGACGCTGTTATCCGCGGCAAGGCTTCTCCAGGCGCCAACCTCAGCAAGGATCGCGCTGAGCAGATCCTGACCCTCCACAGCATCACACAGAAGTTCCGCCAGGCACGCTTTGGTGGTGAAGAGGGAAGTTTGACAGCTCTGCGACTCTTCTATCAACTCGATGACGAGAACGTTCCTGTGGAGCAGAACATCTTTGACAGCACTCCAGCACATGAAATGATCGAGGAGCTCAGCCACAAGACGAATGCGTTCGTCGCCGAGATCATCAATGCTGCCATGCCAGATAAAGCTCTGCTCAGACGTCAGGCAAGCCCGAACTCACGTCGTCTCGCGCTTTTCGCCGAACGCATGAACAACATCGGCTACGACATGGACATTTCGACAAGCGCAGCACTCCAGAACAGTCTCTTCCGCATCGAGGACGCTGATATCCGTAAGGGAATGGAGACTCTTGTCATCAAGTCAATGCAACGTGCACGATACTTTCTCCCATCAAAGATACCCGACAACAACCTCACGCACTACGCACTGAACATGCCATTGTACACTCACTTCACTAATCCATCGCGCCGATACGCCGATATAATCGTCCACCGTCAACTTGAGGCCGTGCTGGCTGCTGCTGGTGGACCAGTCGACTATTCGGAAGATGTCGAGACTCTGGCCAAGACCGCGGAGACGTGCAACACCAAGAAGGATTCCGCGTTCGCTGCACAGGAACAGAGCATTCACATTGAGTCTTGTCGCTTGATGAACCGCAAGTCTATCCAGCAAGGTGGCGATCTCATCACCATCGGCATTGTCGTCTGTGTGTACGAAAGTGCATTCGACGTCCTCATTCCCGAGTATGGCTTTGAGAAGCGTGTACACTGCGATCAGCTGCCATTGAAGAAGGCTGAGTTCAACAAGGACACTCGTCTTCTTGAACTCTTCTGGGAGAAGGGTGTGCCGTCTTCAGCATTCGTGCCAGAGGATGAACGCCCGAAGGCAGGCTCTGGCCCTCGCGGCATGGCCCAAGCCTCACACGGAGCAGGTCGAGCACATCACAGCTACGAGAGCGATCGCCGTACGATGAACACCGGCACCATTGACTCGAACGATGTGGATGCCCTGTTCGATGACGACGACGACGATGGAGCGAGCGACGCAACTGGACATGCTGGCGTGGCACTCAATGGTGATCGTCCGACTCAGGGCAGCTCTGCCTCCAACAACGTCAACAACAACAGTCCCGAGGCGAAACTCAACAACAAGGACAAGTACCTGTCGATGTTTACCCTCCGTGAGGAACGTGGCGAGTTCATCCAGGACGTGCGCGAGATGACTCGAGTGCCAATACTGCTCAAGACCGATCTTGGCAAGAGTCCTCCGTAAGTCAACTACAGATCTTTCTCTCCGCGAACACTAACACATCCTAGATGTCTGACTATCAGGTCCCTCAACCCATATGCCTTGTAGGCTCATCCTTATCTATTGATGACAACGAACCAGCTATCAATTTTCAGGCATACTAAGAAATGAATGGTGACAAGCAGATCTGGCCGAGAATTGCCTACAATCACCAACGGGTGATCAGTACATAGCAATGAGTGTGCCTTCCATATGAGTACACAATGCATGGCATCACACCTGACTGACTCTGTTTCCTGCACAAGACAGTGGTTTCTGCTTGGCAAGAGGTCGAGTGACTGACTACATGACTCGTGTGCAAAGTGACGACAAAATGCTTTCCTTCCGCTCGCGGAAATGTTCCATTATCATCACGCCAGCAATGAACTCAGACATCGCTCAACTCGCGTCGTTGGCGCATAGCCAGATTCCACTCGCGCAGCCGTCAGATTATCAGGACGATGGCTCAAACAGCAACAAGCGCAAGGCAGACGATGGGCAGCAGGGCCAGTCGAAGTCGCGAAGATCGCGGTACATCTCTCTCGCTTGGTACGCGACTAGGAAGACGACAACAACGAGCTTGTGCTGACATGTGGACAGCAACGAGTGCAAGCGTCGCAAGATCAAGTGCAACGGACAATCGCCATGTCAAAGGTGCGGTAACTTGAACCTTGAGTGCATCTACGCGGCGAACTGCTGCAATGGCTTCAAGGACTCGCAAGAGTACAAGGACATGTCCAATCACGTCGCATCGCTCCAAGACCAGGTCAATACACTCTACGACAACCTGAGCTCTTTACGTGCACAGCTGGGACATAGCGTGCCTGCGCCACAGGCTCCAATGCAGCAGCCTCAGTATTCCCAGTCCTCTTCTATTGATCCTTCTTTACAAGCGCAAAGCTATACTCAGCACCCTGCTGCATACCAGACGGATGGCCAAGAGCAGAGCAGACCCAAGAGTCAACCACAATCTCAACAATCCTTTCGTGGATTGACAAGCGCCGACTTCAACTTCGGCGTGGCTAAGAGCAGTCTACAAACAATGGGCATCAATGCTCAGGGTGTTGAAGAGGTGGACGATGGAGCTGCAGCCTTGACTGAAGAGCCTGGGCAGGCACAAGTAGCTCAGCTCTACGAGTCTATGCACGGAGACAAGGACCCCATCTGGACGATTACACGCCAGGAGGCCCTACGGCTTTGTCAAGTGTACGAGGAAGAGACCAGCACATTATACCCTGTGGTCGACGTGTCGAAGGTCACAGCTTATGTCAACAAGCTGTATCAGTTCCTCGAAGCAATGCATCGAACCGGCTTGATGCAGCAAGGATTGCCAGGTCCTGATGCAGTCGACGATGAAGACACGAACATTCTCAAGCTCGTGTTGGCAATTGCGCTGACTATCGAGAATGGGGGTCGAAGTGAGCTTGGTACACGACTGTTTGAGCGTGTCCAGCCTGCGATTGACAACTCTCTGCTCGGTAATGTCAATATCAAGGGCATAAGACTGCTGGTCATGACAGTGAGTGCTTTCCGACCTTGCATTGAGATATAGGCTAATCATGACAGGCTGTCTACGAGTTTCAGCGCGACAACGAAGGGACTTCATGGCGTCTCATTGGACTTGCTGCTCGGCTATGTATCGAACTAGGCCTACATCGACGAGAGAAGTACGACCAGATGACTGACCAAGCAGAACGCTCCGAGACCATACTTCTGTTCTGGTCATGCTATGTGCTTGACCGACGTTGGAGTCTCGGGACTGGAATGCCCTTTGCTCTGCAGGATGCAGACATCGATCTGGCTCTACCTCGACCTGGTGATCTCTCTCCCTACCTTACTGCAATGATCAAGTTTGGTGAGATAGGCAGCAAGGTCTGGAGGGCCATGGCTGCGGCTCCATCTGTGGAAAACGGTGGCATTTCTCCGATCAATATCGAGGAGATGGACTATCTGGACTATCAAGTCCTCCAGTGGCACCGCTTGGTACCACCTCAGCTGCAGTATCAGCATCCATACCAGCAGGATCGTACTCAAGCGGTTAGCAACTCGTCGTCGTCGCGATCTGAGCTTGCCACGCAAATGATCATCTACTTGCGTGCCAATCAGATGCGCATCCTAATTCATCGTCCAATTTTGCACTCCGCAACAACCATCACAGCCCATCGAGAGCATGCCGAGAAGGTCATCGACATCGCAAAGGACAGCATCCGCGTGCTGACGTACATCAATCAATCAACCGACATGTATCGCAAGAAGCAGGTGATATTCCATGCATATCTCACCTCAGCATTAGCAGTACTCTTCTTAGCAGTCAGCCATACCCCAGCATTCTACGCTCACAGCGTCCGAGACGAGTTTTACATGGCTATCGATCTTGTCAGAGGTCTGAGTGCAGGTAGCTTCGTCAGTCGACGTCTCTGGCGGACATTAAAGACTCTGAAGGAGATCGCACCGAAGCTTGGACTACCATGCAAGATCACGCAAGCTATCGAACTCAACAATGCCACAAATTCAGCTGGTCAGCGACGATCATCGAAGGAGGAAGTCGACCTCAGTCGCTCAGCTGCTGTGGCGATGGCGGGTCTTGCTGGTCACAACGTTGACGAGTTGGCCGTCTTCAACCAGGAGAACCAGAGCTACGGATCGGATGCTGGTTCCAGCCACCCTGACAACATGGCCAATGATCTGACCTTCATGTTCGAGGTAGCCGGCGGTGGGTACGGCGAGGAGCTCGACCAAGGCACACTTCCGTCAGCAACTCGGCTTGCATTGGCCTCGACTGCGAGTGAGGCGCAGAGCGCTGACACAATTGGGATGGTCGTTGGTGACGACGACCTATCCAATGTGCTGAAGGACCTGTTCTAAGTAAAGTATCTTGTATACATAATTGATCGACTTCTCATATACAAATGCGCCGTTCATGTTGAACCACTTAGCAAGATGATGTTGACATGCTTTGACACCTGATCTTGCTCGCCGCGAGGAGATCTTGCCGAAATGCAGCCCACTTCGCTCCGGTTGCTGCGCCATGCTTGAACCACATGCAAGAACTTTGTAACCTACATTTAGCAGCCCCTCCCTTGAATAACACAGCAAACAAGCTGTCCTGCGCACATTTGATCGTGTAGTACTCATTGTCGACGCATTCAAGGGACTACAGTAGCATCGAAGGAGCTGCGAAACGGCAACTACAACTCCACGACACACGACAGCACCACCGCAATAGCATACACAGACAAGGCTAAATGTCACGACGATCGGCGCGTAGGAGCTGAGGAAGTGATTGCGGCACATATAGATCTTCTACATCAACCGGCAGACACGATCTGATAGTGTTAGCGACTACGACAAGCCCCAAGAAACACGCGAAACGCATCGAATGAGGCCGTGAGCCCACCTCGACAACTCAAGTATGTCTTCATCTTCGCAATCTCCCGAGTCCTGGATCTCAGCGTTCTGCGGTCTTGTCGGACATGAATACTTTGCAGAGGTCTCCGAGGACTTCATCGAGGATGACTTCAACCTCACAGGATTACAGAGCCAGGTGCAAATGTACAAGGAGGCGCTGGAGATGATATTGGATGTGGAGCCCGAAGACGCGAGCGAAGAGGAGGAAGAGGAAGATGACGACGAGGACGAGGATGAAGAAGAGATGCAGAATGGACAGACCAGAAGCTACAGGAGACAGGATGCCGCAGAACGACGGCATCTGCGCATGGCCAGCGACCTCAGTGTGATCGAGACGAACGCAGAGCTTCTCTATGGCCTTATACATCAACGATATATCACGAGTCGGCAGGGCATACAACAAATGGCAGAGAAATACGAGTTTGGGCACTTTGGACAATGCCCACGCGTGCATTGCCACGGTGCAAAGGTGCTGCCGGTGGGATGCTCAGACATCCCGGGGCAAGAAACGGTCAAGCTGTTCTGCCCCAGCTGTTTGGATGTGTACAACCCTCCTAACAGCAGATTCCAAACAGTGGATGGAGCCTTCTTCGGCACCACCTTCGGCTGCCTGTTCTTTATGACCTTCCCGGAGCTCGATGTAGCTGGCAAGCTCCCTGTGACACCTACGACACCTCACGTAGAGTCTCTAGCATCAGCATCGAGTCCAGCATTTGCTCAAGGCGGACGTGGCTCCTTGTCCTCATCTCTGAACTCAAATCAGCCGCCGCAGACCACGAATCAAGCTCCTACGCCTATACCTCGACAACCACACAACATCAATGGTGTTTCCACAAAGAACCTGGCACCTGGTCTTGGACCTGGGAATATCTACGAGCCTCGAATCTACGGCTTCCGAGTTAGTGAAGTTGCGAAGACCGGACCACGAATGAAGTGGCTACGCAGCAAGCCCGCAGATATCCATGAGCTCGATGAGTGTGCACTGTGGGTACGCTCGCAAGAAACGCATGCTACAGCGATGGACGAAGGTGCTGATCTTGGTGACTCTGAGATGGCGGAAGCCAATGAAGAGATCGACGAAGGTGAGGTCGAAGATCAGGATATGGACGCTCCTACTGGTGCTCTTGATGAAGCCGCTGATACTAGGGAACTCGCCGCTGAGAGGAAGAAGAACGTGAAGCGGAGAGAGCATGATAGTCTAATGAATGGTGACGGTGGAGGGGCTGCGGTAAGAGTCGGTGGCTGATCTTTGCCAAAGTCATGGTGGTATTCGTCTTTGAACCAGCTTAAGCATCAATACATGAGGGAGCATTGTCCGTTGTGAAAGGCTATCTTCAACTTTGAGACCATGGAGGATGTGCAAACGTGGAACAGGAGTATACTGCCACTGGTGGCCATATGTTCGCCGACTCTGGACTCTGGCTCGAGCAACAGAGCTTGAACATTGTAGTCGAGTTTTGCGAAGTGTTAAGCACTTCCGACATGTGTCTCTGACCCTCGATGCTGTTTCAGGGCCCTGGCAGCTGCGTAGTGACGTATCCCATGCTAAGAATGGCAAGGACCACTTACAAATGCTGAGTCCATCAATGTTGCCCTAGTAGGGTGTGTTTTTGAGGTCCGTTGATAGAGACAACCGACACCTTTGCCTTTCGTCTGATTGATCACCTGGCTGTCAAAATCTCACAACACAGCCTCAAAAATGTCAGCTCAGAGCCAACCTCAGAATGCCCCTGCTCCCTCCGAGAAGGATGCACAATACATTCAAGACCGCGGTCTCTTCGACCACCATGAAGCACAAAAGCACGAGAAGCACCACTACTTGAGGATGTACGGTGGACAAGGTAGGTTATCTCATGCCAGGTCATCTGATCTTGCTAACTTCGAGGCAGTTGTGAATGCTGCAATGTGGGGCTTTGGAGCCACCCTGGGAGCCGATGCAGCGAATGCTGCAGTGGGAGAGATGAAGGTTTGTGCATGGCTCGAAGATATGAGCACTGCTGATTATGCTGTCAGGAATGGTGGAGACATTGAGCTCGTCCTACTCAGACATGGGGCGACACAATGCAACGAGCGAACGAAACATTGATAGAGTGGTCGAGCATGATAATCGGCAGTGATAGAATGGAAAGCATAGACGGAGTGTTCATTTATGAGCATACCTCACACCTCATTGCCGAATATTGTAATGTCAGCACCAGCAACGAGTAAGGTCATAGCCTGAAAGACAGTCTCAGCTTTTGAAAGGTGCGTTGTACACACAGTACCATGAAAGCAAGATCAGCGAGTGGTAAGGAGAGGTTCTGTAATCCTTGGAGCATGTAGAGGATGCTCTCATGACTTGGATGGCACTACTTTTCTCCTTGCTATCTTCTCGTCGTTCGCGATGTGCTACTTGCCAACGCATTGGCGCCATGCATCCTTGAAAGCAAGTTCGGAGAGGCGAACACGTCCTGTTCGAAGCGTCGCCGAACTCATGGCATAGCTTTACAAGGCCATGCCGAGCTTTGACGACCTTTGCCGTCGGTGGATCAGGGAAGGTCTGTTGTCCTGAATATATCGCGGTCTGAAGTACCTCTAGATTGCATGTCTGGCTTGTTGCAAATGAAATGTGGATCTGAGATTAGGATGCACTTGGTCCGTCCTGCTCTGCTTGCTGACCAGCTATCATCTTCTGTCGGAGCACCTCTTCCACGATTCTCAGATTGTTGGCTTTGCCATTGACGATATTCTCGAGGTCCTTGACATTCTTCCCAAGCTCTTCGGCCTTGCTTGTGTAGAACTTCTTGGCGTCGTCGGCTGTCTTCTCGACGTAGAAGCCAGTCCCTACATCGACAAGGACCTTCTCAGTGTCTGCTAATCTGCCAGGCACGTACAATGACGATGTCAGAGGTACAAGGATTGCTCGACCTGTTTGATCAGCAAGATCACACATTTGTCCCTCCTGCTGCTCTTACCCTTGGTCGCATTGGCGATGCCGCCGTCTATGCTCTTGATACAGTCCTTAAACTTGAGCTGCGCGCTCTTCAGGCTCTGGTACGAGCTGCCTAGGTGCTGAACCTCATCGTCAAGCTGTTTCTTGACTTGCGATAGTTGCTGTACGGAGAGGCTTGCAAGATCGACTGTTCTTGATGTTAGCTCTGACGTACGCGCAATGTTAAGTCACTCTCACTTTGCTGCCCTTTCTCCGCTGCAGACATCTTCAGGTCATGGTCGCAAGATGAATTACACGGCTGTTTGAGGACCCACCATCAAGTGCTGTGAGCCATTGTGTAATGCCTGAGGCATTCTACAGGGTGCCAACCGATGAAGTCTAGCCTGGAGAAATGTCTTGGCATAACGCACTTTCGCGGCCGGCAAGCCAAGCCAAGCGCAAACTACCACCAAGCCGACACGCACCCACGACTTCAATTCTGGTACGAGATATTTCACGACACCACACCACAACACACGCTCACGACCAGGCAGTGGGCATCTCGTCACAATGTCCTCCCAGGCGCCACAGACCAAGAAGTTCCAGAAGGGCGAGCGAACGGTCCCTCACGCCAGTGAGAAGGCCAGCAAATACTACCCAGCAGAGGATGTCGCCATTCCAAAGCAGGTGCGTCACTACAGAGGGCTCGCACGCAACCTATGCGAGCATCAGTGTAGTCAATGGCGGTCGTACTAATTGCGCGACAGGTTCGCAAGACAATCCGCCCATACAAGCCACGATCTTCACTCAAGCCAGGAGCTGTCCTGATCCTGCTCGCTGGACGATTCCGAGGCAAGCGTGTCGTCCTTCTTAACGTCCTTCCAGAAGGTGTCCTCCTCGTCACCGGTCCATTCAAGGTCAACGGAGTTCCACTCCGCCGAGTCAACGCACGTTACGTTATCGCAACCTCGACCGTTGTTCCAATCAACGGCCTCGACAAGTCAATCGTCGAGAAGGTCTCAGATGAGAAGTACTTTGCACGGGACAAGAAGGCAGACAAGAAGAACTCCGAGGAGGCCTTCTTCAAGCAGGGAGAGAAGCCAGAGAAGAAGGAGGTGAACAAGACACGAGCAGAGGACCAGAAGAGCGTGGACAAGGCTCTCCTCGCTGCCATCAAGAAGGAACCATTCTTGAGCAGTTACTTGGCCAGCAACTTCAGCCTCCGAACAGGCGACAGGCCGCATGAGATGGTGTTCTAGACATTCTGCATTTCACAAGGGGAAAGGGAAGAATCAAGAGGCATTGTGCCACTATGCATCAATTGCTTCTACCGGCGTTGATGTGCAAAGTACAATAAAGCAGAAGTCTGCAACGAGATAGTCCTGCTACTACATCCGAACAAATTACGAACAGCAGTCGTTGTGCAAGGACAGGTTCACTCAATTGCGTGCTAGATGTTTTGATGAAGGTGCTAGGCTGATCATCGTCGCATACATGTAGCAGCGAGGTGTGATGCATCGATAAGATCCTAATCAAGACACAAACGGGACTAGGTATGCTCACCATTCGCATTCGCATATTTGTCAGCGGCCTCGTGAATCCTCTTGAAGGAAGCGTGTGCTGACAACTTGCCAAAGCTGATATCTAATAAGTCACGATTATGCCTGCAACGCGCCCATCCATAGTGGTTGTGCCGGGAGCACATCACATACCAGAGCACTTTCATGCCGTCACAACATTGCTCGAGAGTGATGGCTACAGGGTCGTCGGTATTACACTGCCATCACCAGAGAATAGCCTACCTCCAAACTACCAGGGCGACTTGACCACCATACGAGAGGCCATTCTGGGAGAGCTGCACCGAGGACTTGACGTGCTACTGGTTGTTCACAGTGCTAGCGGAGTTACAGGTCCTGCTGCCATGCAAGGTCTTGCTAAACGACCTGGTAGCAGTGAGCCAGGCGTTGTTCGTATTCTGGGCATCTCAGCCATCCTCGCAAGACCAGGTCAGATCGGTTTTGCTGCAGTCGCAGACGGCCAGTGCTGTCAGTGGCGCATTCAGAAGGTGAGCTACGCGAGGAGTGCCAATGTCCCAAGCTGAGTAATACAGGACAATCGTTATGTCATGTATCCGTATGATCAACCTGGAGGAATACCAGAGGGACCTGGCGCTGTAATTTGCTCACCCGTCCACGCCTTGTACAACGATATGACAGCCGAGCAAAGCCGGTGGGCGTACGACCTCTGTGTGCCTGTCTATGGAGATATGGGTAGTGTGGTAGTCGATTACGCTGGCTGGCAAGATGTGCCAATGACATATGTCATTTGCGAAGAAGACAAGGCTATCTTTCCTCAGGTGCAACAAGAGATCATTCGCAACGCTGGTATAAAGCCAACAGTTCGAAGGCTCGCAGCGTCTCATTCTCCATTCATCAGTGTTTCGCATGAGGTTGCTGCGCTGATCGAGGAAGCTGCCGAGCAGGCGTAGATATTTTCAAGCGTTCTGCTTCGGTGTATACTCTGATCCACGACTGTCCAGTCTCGTCAGGTGAGTCACTGAAGTCCGTATCTTGCACACTTCCCGTATGGCATCGGTGACAGGCACAGATGCTCTGATCGATGTTGTACGGGGCAGAAGACGAGCGGGGCTGCCACGATGCTGATGCTCACGCAGAGGAGGTGTAGCACAGTGAGTATGTGGCCTGATAAGGCGATGACTACCGTCAATTCTTGTGCAGATGCGCGCGCTGGGCTCGACTAGACTTTCCGTACGCTTCGACACCTATGACAGGCATCATCTCAAGTTCAAGGACGACAACCGTCACCTCTACTACACCTGCCTGCTCAAATCACACAAGCTCTAGCGCACTCGCCTCTGCCTCGAGCCAATCGACAGCCTCACCATACATCATGCCTTCGACGAAGCATGCACCGATATACTCATATTTCTGAGCGGCCATCCGCAGGACAAGAGGCGTAGTCGATCCATGTACGACACAAATCACATCATCTGCTTGCGCCTCAGCAGGGACAAGAGCGATCATCGCCACACCTTCTAATGATGCCAATCTTCTCTGATGGCACCTATGCAGTGCTGATCTTCCACCAAGCTTATCGAGGAGTGCAAAGAGTTGTGCTTCGGTGGTCTTCTCATGCCTGGCAGGCTCGTCCATCTGAGCCCAACCACAAGTCAGTGTCCTCGCCAATAGATTTAGAAAGCATGGCTCTACTCTCGAATGACCCTTCTGCGACAGGAGTGCCTCGTACCATGGGAGTATGACACCAGTCTTGAGAAAGTCATCGAGCGCTTCATCCCGAGACTTGCTCACCATCAGCACTGTCGTGTCTTCGATTCTGGTAAGCTGCCTTCCTCGTACGGAGAGAATGCCATCAGTGCTTCCTTCCCACACGTGTGGATAGGTTTTGGACGCTGTGAAGGGCGTATGGTTACGTCTGACTCTGCTGATTCCAGTCGCAGCTGACCATGATGGCACCCAGTGTGGGACATCCGCAGTCTCCTGAAGTCCTCTGGACTGGAGCACATCGAGGCTTCGTGTGCACTTGATCATGGCTTCTGTAGCCTGCTGGACCACTTTCGTCATTGGTAGCTGATAGTCCACAGCAATTGCGCAGTGCTCTGGCTCGCTACTGCTCGGTTGCAGTGCCAGCAAGGCATATATGCGATCGTGTGGCTCTGAGCAGACATATAAAGTCTGCGAGAAAGCATCAAGCAGAGTCCACAATGGTGAGCGTTGATGCTTACGATACTCGACAGCATACTTCCATAACATTTTGGCTGCACGTACCATATTCCTAATTTGCCAGCACGATCGTTCATAGTACTCGGCTAATGTCGCCAGAGCCACGATATCGTCCAAGGAGCACGAGTCTTGGCCACAGTAGAATAACTGTGACTTGGCGACGACCACTTCCTGAACAGTCCAAAGACGAGAGAACCAAGCTCTTTTAAGCACAACGAACACACCTGCGATGCCATCGCCTAGCTCAGTCCCAGCATCGACAGCATTGACTACCACTTGTGCATGTTGCAGAGCTTCGACCGGCGTGCATTCAGCAAGAGCTGCAATTAGACTGCGGTATTCGGCGAGCTTGCGCAGCTTCATCAGCAAGGCGAATGCTGCAGTAGTCTGCTCATTGCCATCGCCAAGCCAGACGATTGTCTTCGCAGCTTGCTCATATATGGTGCCCATCAATTTCACCTGCTGATTGCGTTCATCGTTACATTCTTGGTTGATACATAATTGATCAGCCCACAGATCGACATAGTCAGCATCAGATGGGCAGCATCTACTCAGCGCTTCATACAGCGACTTGCTTATTGGCTTTGGTGCACCATCAAGCGAAATGCTTCGAGAGCTTGCAGCTTCCACTGGACCCCAGGCATATGAGATGGCGCTGTAGGTTGCGGAGGTATTGAGCCTTACATGTATCAGCTCTCCGCGTGCAGGTGCTGTGCATGTCCCCTGTATAGGCGCAGTATGCGGAAATCGTCAGAGGTGTTGAGACGAGAGTACTTGTAGGACCTAAGATCCTGCAGACTGTCAGCAGCCATCACAGCACCGGACTCATGTGTCCTCCTAGTAGATATGGTCTCGCTGCCATCTCGACGGCGACAACTTGTGTTTCAGCTCCATCAGGAAGCATGGTAGATGTGCGTAAGCATCGTAAGGAGTATCTGGTGTTCTAGCAAAGGCCGAGCGGCGAAACTTCGGCCGATTCTGACGTCCTCATGAAATTTATTTGGCTGCTTTCACTTGTATCTACACAGCACTTTTCTTGGACATGGCGCCTGCTAGGAAGAAGCAGAGGTTATCAGCCGATGCAGCTGCAGTGTCTGCAGCAGATGATGAGGTTCCAGACCAGACTGCCGAGCAGCCTGCAGAATCAAGCAACTCGAATGCTGCATCTTCACAAGGCCGATCGCTCTTCGTGAGGTCTTTACCTACCTCCACCACGTCGGAAAGCCTCGCCGAATTCTTTTCCGAATCTTATCCTGTCAAGCACGCAGTCGCAGTCACAGACCCTGCGACCAAGGAGTGCCGTGGCTATGGCTTTGTCACGTTCGCCGACCAAGAGGATGCACAAAAAGCCAAAGTAGAGTTCAATGGCAAGCTTCTGGACGGCAAGAAGATTCGCATCGAGCTTGCAGAAGCTCGAGAACGAGGCGACAAAGCCGGGGTCAAGAATGAAGCCAAGGCAAAGCGAGAACAAGAGCGTCTTGAAGCACAGCAACCTCCAAAGCTCATCATCAGGAATCTGCCTTGGACGATCAAACGTTCTGAACAGCTCGCTGATCTGTTCAAGAAGTACGGCAAGATCAAGGAAGCATACATCCCGAAGAGAAGTGGAGGTCTCCTACCGGGCTTCGGCTTTGTGGTTATGCGTTCTAGGAAGCATGCAGAAAAGATCATCGAGAGTGAGAACGGCAAAGAGGTGGATGGTAGAGTCATTGCGGTAGATTGGGCAGTGAAGAAAGAGGTCTATCAGCAGGCTGTACAAGAGGAGCCCGAGGCAGTGGATGCTTCAGACGCACTCGTCGGCGACAGCGATGCAGATACTGCCGATGAAGAGCAATCTGATCAGGACAACGAAGAAGAGGATAGTATGACCGAGCAAAGCAATGAGGACGAAGAGAATGGTGAGGAAGAAGAGAGTCCAGAGTTCGACTGGGAAGCCAACAAGCAGGAAGACCGCTCAGCAACCCTGTTCATTCGCAATCTACCGTTCACATGCACAGACGAGGACTTGGAAGATCACTTCTCCGCATTTGGCGACATTCGCTACGCTCGGATTGTCATGGATGCAGGCACGGATAGGCCTAAGGGCAACGGCTTCGTGTGCTTTCGAGCAGCAGAAGATGCTGATGCGTGCCTGCGAGGTGCACCAATCAGATCGATTCCATCTCAGGCTTCGAGCAAAGACGACAAATCAACAGGCGTTCGATCAATACTGCAGAACACAGACTCAGACCCGTCGGGAAAGTACACGATCGACGGCCGTGTCGTGCTTGTGTCACGCGCGGTGGACAAGTCAGAGGCTAACAGATTGACACAAGAGGGCGTAGCACATCGCTACAGGCGAGACCGCGATAAGCGACGCTTGTACCTGCTATCAGAGGGCACCATCTCCACCAAGTCCAAACTATGGGAGAGTCTCCCACCATCAGAGCGAACCATGCGAGAAGCTAGTGCCAAGCAAAGGAAGACTCTGATTGAGAACAATCCTTCGCTGCATCTGAGCTTCACTCGGTTATCAGTCCGCAATATACCAAGGAACATCGACTCAAAAGCCCTCAAAGCACTCGCCAGAGAGGCTATCGTCGGTTTTGCCATAGATGTCAAGGCCGGGAAACGAATGAGAATCTCCGAAGAGGAGCTAGGTAGAGGTGGTGAAGAGATGAAGGAAGCGGATAGGTTACGCAGAGAAGCTGGCAAAGGTGTCGTCAAGCAGGCCAAGGTCGTATTCGAAGGCGAAGGTGGTGGCAAGGTCGAGGAGTCAAGCGGAGCTGGTCGCAGTCGAGGCTATGGCTTCATCGAATATCACACCCATCGTAACGCCCTGATGGGTCTGCGGTGGCTCAATGGACACTCGATTGGCTATCAAGTCAAGGACCCTGAAGCAAAGATGGACCGCGAGGCACTGCAGGACAGGAAGAAGCGGCTTATTGTAGAGTTCGCCATAGAGAACGCACAAGTGGTGCTCAGACGGAAAGATCGTGAGGAGAAGGCCAAGGATCGAGGCAGGAAGCAGACCACCGATCCCACAGCAGACTCGAAGATGGACACGAAGAAGAGAAAGCGGGATGCACGACCGACGAAGAACGAACCACCAGTTGAGCCACCGCAGCCTTCGGTCGACGAAAAGGTGGCACAGCGCAACCGGATTATCGGTAGGAAGCGAGCACTGCGACGTAATAAGCGTGGACAGAAGTGACATGGCGAATGAGAGAAGACGGTATGCAGTGTATCACAATCATCGCTGTTGTGCATTTCAGATGGGATGTCTGGGGCTGTCATTTCTGGTTCAGCATGTGAAGGATCAAAATGGTTTGGTCCGCACGGGTTGTACAGCATGCGTATGACCTCCCCGAAAGGCAAAACCAGCCTCGTACCGTCATACGAGGAGGCATGCAGTCGGCAGCTCATCTTGCATGCAGGATATTCTCTCGTCTGCCGATGCAGCCTGATGAACTCTGATCATGGATGCTGACATGAAATAGCAATGTCAAAAATTGACAAATCAACTTTCACATTCTCAGCTCTCAACGTACTGTTTCGACCCTTCTTCTTGCATTGGATGCTGCATGCTTGCGCAAGCAATGGTAGGTACGCACAACGAAGCACCACACAAGCACACACTGAGGACCAATGAGCATCCATTCCGATGTGCTGGGCAAGCTATGCACCCAATATTGACATGACGAATGCTGAGATGAATGTCATTCAGTGTCGTTGAGCTCGACGAGCGAGCTCCGAGCAGCAATCCCACACCCAGCACGAAAGACACTATCATGACAAGGAAGAAACCTGTTCGCAATGCTTGCAGGGCGAGTCTGGATGAGGAGATAAAAGGAAGATGCTATCCCACTCTCGAAGACGTAGTCCTGTAACGATCCATCATTGACCTTACTGCTCTTCACCTCAGACAATCTCCTCAGCCAGACAAGACATGTGCCAAGTGCGTGCTACGATCCGTGTAGAAACATGAGCTGACTGCAGAAGTACGAGGTCATTCACTTTACCTGTGGCCACTCCGGACGAAGGCTCATGAGATACTGCCATTTCGCCCGCAACGATCCGAATCACCAGTGCTTCGGTGCTTGGGTGATCAAGCGGGAATGGAGAAGTGCAAACCAGAGCTGCCATTCTTGTGGTCAGCAGCCTTTCGTCCTCCGAGCATAAAACTCTGGACAGGCTAGAATCTGAGACCTTGGAAAGACCACAAACCTTTCGTTCGTTCCAAAGCGAGGGAGTTCTGGAGCTACGGAGTTGAGGGACATACCCATATTGTTGCAAATGCGTGTGCGGCTTACTGTGTTTATAACGAATGACGATGAAGCAAGGCGAGGAGTAATTCGGCGTTGGTCTTTTGCTTAGTCGTACGTGCAGTATATACAGCACAAGTCTCAACGAGTGAGGTTCATTTGTTCGTGGCGCCCTTAACTTGACCCTTGATGTTGTACCGCTTGCTGAAGAACGTGTACCAGTCATTGAGCACCTTCTTATGTTCGTCCGATAGGTCGTACCAGTCAGGTCGGCACTCTTCCGGCTTCAGAGACGATTGAGCCAGAGCTCTGCTAGCGTCTTTGCCTGCGAAGACTTGCTACTCGTCAGTTTTAATAATATGCAGAGGCCTGTCGTGATTACCAGAGTATGATGCTCCAGGGGCGTAAGACTTGTTGCCGGTCACGTCAAAGATCGTGCCCTTGCGGGTCAGTGGAGCTCGCTGATTTCAGGGCAGAGCTCGAGCACGAACCTTGATAGCAACGTAAGTGGGATAGCCTTCCGTCTTGCCTGTGGTCGATGTGAATCACAAATCGTGCTACATTGTTATTCACCCACCATCGCACTTGGCCAGGTACTCTTCATCGATGAGGTCGTCCTTCGGTGGATCGAGCTGTACGGGCTCTTTTGGCTCGAATCCTGGCATGCTTGTGGTTATCTCTGGTGGAGTATTCAAGGATAATCAGTATGGCTGAAGTGGCAGACGATGATGGTGTTGATTCTGACGCTAACCTGGTTTGGCATAGATCGCGATGTGTCGACAACGCAATGTACTGTTCAGGAGCCGTCTCGTCTCTGTAGACACGTTAATTTTCCCTACACACATCATGCTGTGCATCGGTCTCACATATTGCTCAGTATGTCTGTGCTACCCAGGTGCCGGTCCTGTTTACCTGCAGCGCGGACGTGCCGATCAAGGCAGAACGCTCGACTGCCGTGGTGTAACACTGCATGCCAAGTGAAGACTGTATCTAGCCGGATGCCTACAGGGAGACAAGGACGGCTTTCATGCACAAGAGGTTGATGATACAGAGCAGCTCGTTCATCTTCATGGCCTCTCCTACCAGCAATGCACTTGCTTCAGCGAGGATTCGGATGTCCTGGACAATCTATCATGTACAGTGTTATGTATGGTTGGTGCATGGCTATTGTACAGAGATTGTGACCACAAGAGGTCTATTACTCTTTAGCACGACCATACCGGCACTAGAGACGATGGAAATTACAGACCATGTGAGCACGATCATGTTCGAGATTGAAGACGACAGCACTGAGCCAGGGTCAGCGTTGCTAGTCTCTTGTGCTGGTGAGCTCGAGACTGTAGCTGTGTTGGTCCTGCTTGCACCGGTCGGCGCTGCACTTCCACTACCAGTAGAAGCTCCACCACTGATAGCAGCTGATGCACCTAGTGTCTGTGTGTAGGTACCTGTGATGAATGTCGGCAGAGGGTAGTTGGTGGGAGCAGGTATATTGCCTGTCACTGAAACTGTCGATGATAGGCTCTGATATATGCGTCCGTTATTCCGAGTAGGCCGACGCGGTACTGACTGCACCTGGGATAGAGTTGGAGATCTTCTCAACGTTTGACTGCGCAGGACTGTAGTCGGCTTGAGCCAAAGCGACTTGGTTCTTGTCCAAGTTGTACACTATGTATGCGCTTCGGAGAGAGGTGTCTTCACGGATGATCGAAGTAGTAGCTGCCTGAAATGTAGGGAGACGAATTGCCCTATAGCCAAACTTATGCATGTCGCTGGCGCTAGGATCAACCTCTTCGAGAAGCTGCCACATCGGAACCTTGATCGTAAGGCCTTGGGGTCCTCCGAACTGCAATTCAGCTATCAGGTCAGACTTGAGCAGGTTGCAATTGACGAGGTATCAAGCCTGGTATGTCGACGCCATAACCCTCTTGGCACCCATAGCCTGGTCCGGACAGCTGACAACCTCAAAAGGAGGATGAGATAGAGTGGTACCAGAGTCAAGGATTGAAGTGCAGACGACGTTCTTCCACCAGATTGTGTTGAGAACTCCGTTCGGAGTTCCGATGGCGAAAATTGGTCCAGCTTACAGCAAATTCTTTGTAGACTCTGTCTTCTTTAACGTCAGAAAGTACGATCAGATCGTCAGCGTAGCAACTAGAGTCGACACCACCTAAAGGACAGATCCTGTTGCGTCAACGGTATTGTTCAGATACATGCTGTACGCAGCGCTTGAGATGACTCCTTGCTCGACAATGTCGTCAATGGAGGTTGGATATGTCTGGCAGTTACTGACGCCGTGTAGAGCGCAGTCAGCCTCGTTGATACGACAACCAGCACCCATGATTCCCAAAAGCTCGGTGGTACTGTTTACGACAGAGAAACGCTGGTTGTGGACCTGTGCAGTGCCGATGCTGATGGTATCAGTCGTGATATCGCCGCTGGCGTTTTTGCCCAAGCCATATGTGTTGTTGAAGCCACCCTGCTTCAGAACTTGGTATGTCGAGCTCTTCCTCAGGTCGAGATAGCCACCAACACATGTATGGTTGTGACAGTAGGCTACACCTTGTTCTAACACCCAGAGTTCTGAGCTACCTGTGTCACATTGGACAGACATGGGTTGCGCTGGAGTGCCAACTGATAGATTCTGCATTTCGTCAGCTTTTCATTTGACATCCGACCGAAGCCACATACGATGTAGTAAGCTGAGGTCAAAGTCATCATCTCGCTCGGACAGTGCGTTGGCAAATCTCTGCACGAGAAGTACCCTGAAGGCTAAACTCGGCGACCTTGAGAGCCGCTACTGTAGACAGTAGCGCTGCACAGTACAGACTGGTGAAGATCTTCATGGTTAGTGAATGAACAGAATAGTAGTTTTGGCAGGATAGTAGGAAAGGATGAATATCGGAGACGAGAGAGTCGCAGACTGTACCATCTTTATAGCAATCGGTCGAAGTGAGCAACCGCGGGTTGTCAAGACGATCTCGCGACAAGTCCATCTTCTGATCGTCAATGCTGATCCTTTGCACGGACTCAGACACTGAATCCATGTATGTGGACGCCAGAACAAGAGCTGGCTCGTTCTCTCGAAGTACTGAACGAGAGAGCACGCTAAGACGGACTCACGTCGGCTCACTCAGTCCTGTCCATCTTCACCATGTCACTTAACCGCCATCGCGTTTGTAGACGTATATCGTCAGAAGCGTTCATTATTATGGCGAAGTCTTTCCAACTCGTCGCTTAGTTGATTGGCTCAAAGTCACGTGGTACTGCACTGGCATTTCCAAACCTCAAGACTTCGACGTCACCACTGTCTAAGGGCTGGGGCGTGCTACAGTTTACAACCACCGTCATTCAACATCTAATGACGCTTGTGCAGTACATCGTCATAGATGTTACTTCAATGGATGAACAGCCTATTTGTTCGCGGGCCTCTATCGAACTTCTAGGTTGTTGTACGCTCTGCTTGATACACGATTCCTGCTCCTATAGATCTACCTGAATCCCTCTCCGATTGCCCGCCGCGCTCAGGCTCTTGTACAATACATCTCATGGTGTAGATATCGATATCTGGACCTAGGTCAGTTTTCGCGACACTTGCATGGAGACCGTCAAGGACTGACATGAGACGGTATGCTGCGCCTGCTCAGCGCTGGCGTGTTCCGTGCCTTGGACCGAAGGTCATGGAAGTACTCACGAGCACACTGTGTATCTGCGCACGTAAGGCTTGGGCTGCTCTATGCTCCGCCTTAGCTGCGGCAATCTGAATGGACAAGTTGTGCAGTCGTGTGTTGCATTCATGCTCCAGTATCTGACACACAGCCATATGTTCTTGTAGTTCACCTCTTGTAGCATCGTATCCCGCGCGGCATTGCTGCACCGAGTTCTCAGGTTCGTCGAGTAATCTGATTCCTCGCTCAAGCTCTGCGACCTGGGCTCTAAGTCGCTTTGTCAAGTTGTGTGAAGCTACTTGCAAGCATGTGACACAATGCTGGCCATCAGTCCGTGCTCGATATGTGTTAGAATCTCCGTGAGACATGTCGTTCAGATTTGTTTCAGCTAGGCACTAGTGTTTCTTGTGGCGATGTTGAGTTGACCTTCATACCATCTATGAGGGCGTGAGGGATGTTTTATGGTCGACTGGTAGAGTCGGTCCAGAACTGGACTCTCTGTCCCAAATCCTGGACTGTGTGCTCCCGTTTCAGATTAGAAATCGACATGACAGTATGGACAGGGGTTTGAAGGTCAGTTGTAGAGCTCGTTCGAGACTTGAAACCAGATCCCAGTTCCGGACTGCGAGAACTACCTTCTGATTGGAGGTTCAACGTGCCAGTTTGTTCGATGATAGAGTGCCAGTTTGGTCGATGATAGAGTTTGGCTCTAACGTGTCGCTAGCATCCCAGTTCCGGACGACTGTGTGCACTGCTCCCATACGGGAGGCTGACATGACTGTGTGGGTAAGGGTTTTGGCCTGGACTTTGCCTTCAGAGTTGACCAGAATCCGGACTGTGTGCACTGCCTTTGGCCGGACTCGCGCTCATTGTGACAAAACGACTCTGCCACGAGACTGACGTGCGGACTGGCAGATACCGGATCATTCGCACCACTTCCTGATTTCCGCATCGCTGTCGACGAAAGGAAATAAACAAGCTTACTCGCCGGACTGGAGCGACTGGCGCCACGAGTTCCAAGCAGTGAGGCGAAATGAGAGACCCTTTGGTGCTGCCATGTTATAGACAAGAGAGTGGTGTCAGTGAGTAAAAACGATGTAAAATGCTGTAGAATGCTGGAAGAAGTAGGATGATTGAAGAGCAAGCTTGTAGGCTTGTGCGTGGTCTGTATAGCGCGGAGGACACATTGTCGACGATCATGGGAGGGCTACGCAATATGTTTGCGCGACTGTAGGAGCATGGAGTGTGTACAGCACGGCTCGGTAGAGTCAGTAAGGGCGCTCGCAGCGATTTTCATGGATCCTTGTGCTGATACAGAGGAATATATGATACTCATCCCATATACTTTTGAGGAGCACTCAGCTCGTGAAGTCACCATCCCGGTCCTCGATGCTTACACTATGCATACTAATACAGCTCGACTGGTCTCAAACTCAGTTGGAGTTCTTCTTGTCACTTTCGCCGACAAGCTTCTTGCCCTTGTCGAGCTTCTTCTCCAATAAGTCCTTGACCTCCTGGACAGTCTCCTTGACAAGCTCCTCCAGACCCTTAGCGTCGGTGTTCTGTGCCATCTCTTTGAACTGGTTGAACTTGGGCATGAGCTGACCAGCGCCTCCTGGCAATACCTGGTCGATGTACTTCTCGAAGGTCGAAGACAGATCACCACCGACTTCGCCTGACTTCTGCTTTGCCTTTTCCACGGTCTGCTTGATGTACTTCTCCAAGTCGTCTGTGTTGCCTGATGTAGCCACTTCCTTGGCCTTTGACCAGAGCTCAGTGACGTTGCCAGAGAGCAGCTCCTTCTTGTTGCTCTCAATCAGCTCTTTCAACTTTGGGTTCTTGTCGAGGTATGGCTTGAGCTCCTCAGCGCCCTTGCTCCATGCCTTCTCTCCCAGCTTCTTGACCTGCTCTGTCTTCTCGTCAATAAGAGACTTCAGCTTAGCAATGGTTGCTGCGCCAAGACCTCCTCCGGCGACGATGTCTCGCACTTGTGACCATGTATCCGTGACGATCTTGTTTGCCTCTGGGCCTAATGAGTCACCCAAAGATCGCAGCTGTTCAACATTGGCACCAATCTTGGACTGAATTTCAGGGTGGTTGGACATGATCTCGTGTGCGGAGTCCTTTGCCAAATCGCCGATGCGCTTGACATGCTTCTGCAGGACTTGCCATGCCTCTGTCGCAGTCGAAACACTGAGATCCTTGCTTGAGATGTTCTTGAGTTCCTCGTATGCCTCCTTCACAATCTTGTCTACCTCTCCTGCGTGCTTCTCTCGCACAGTGTCAAGGTCCTTGAACGCAGTGTCAACGTATTGCTTGCCGCCTGGCACAAAGCTGGCGTAGAAGGAGGTCTGCTTGCGAAGCCACTCGAGTGCCTCATTGGGTTCTGGTGCTGCTTGCTGCAGCTTCTGCTTGCTCGATTCGTAGTAGCTCTTGACTTGGTGTGCAGTGTTGACAGCTGTCTTAACTCCCGAGAAGCTGTACCAGCCATAGCCCAGTGCGACTGCAATTACACCGCCTGCCAAACCTCCATAGAGAGCTGTGGTGGAGTGTGATTGGCCCTCAGCACTGGAGCTTCCAGTTGTCGAGCTTTGAAAGCGCGTCTGACGGAGAGGTCGCACTGGTCGAGCGGCACGAAGCGCTCTAGAGCTGCGCACTACTAGTCTGGAGGAGTTCATGGTTGATGTATGTGAGAATGTGATGTGTGATGAGTGCAAAAGTCTCAGTCGTACTGTATGTAGGAAAGCTGTCCAAGGCCTGTGGAGTCCGACCACCTACGTCACGAATCATCATCAAGAAATGCCTTGACCAGGCCGCAAAGCTGGCGCTGTTGACCCATTGTGATGAGCATTGTCTTTGTCTTCGTGGATTGCCACAACGAGAGACACTCACAACCACGAGCAGTGTATGTCGTCCTTGATCTGCAAGAGCTATCAGGCAGCTATCTACCACTCGCCAAGACTTGCATGAGCTCGAAAATCCTCCAGACGAACCAGACCCTTTGATGACTTCACGCTGATCTCTAGCCCTTCAATCGCCATCAATCTACGCTGCAATTCTTTCCATTTCGAGCTCAAGTGCTTGCAGAATGTTCTCCATGGTAGATCCGACGGTTCCTGAGCGCTCTTGCGTCATTGTCACGATGCTGTATATACACTTAAGAGGCATAAGTAGTCAGAACTTCAAACATCGCCAGCATACCTGATACACTACTATTATGGCTTACCATGACCCAGTGCCAGTACTCTACGTCCTCGACTTTAACGTCGGCAAGAACAATGACGACCCTGAGGATCCATTCAAGTCTGGCCGAGTAGCTGTAGGCTCAGCAGCAGGAGGACAACTCAAGACTCTCATTGACCACGAGCGCATGCCGGATGGTATAGATGTGCTGCAAGATGATAGCCAGGATGGCAGGATTTTCTGGACGCAGATGGGACACGCGGAGAAGAACGATGGACAAGTTCAATCCGCAGCACTGGACGGCAGCGATGTCAAAGACATCTACAAACCTGGAGAGATCCACACTCCAAAGCAGATCACCGTAGATCGTGTGAACCGAAAGTTGTACATCTGCGATCGGGAAGGTCTGCGAGTGCATCGCTCCAACCTGGACGGTAGCGAGAAGGAAGTCCTTGTCAAGCGTGGCGATTGGAACAACTCAGAACACGTCAAGAACAAAGATATCCACTGCGTCGGAGTCACTGCCGATGCTAAGCATGGCAAGTTCTACTGGACACAGAAAGGCCCTTCGAAGGGAGGGTCTGGTCAAATCTACCGAGCCAACATAGAGATGCCAGCAGGGGAGACTGCCGAGACAAGAAGCGACATTGAACAGCTGTTCAAGGAGTTGCCAGAGCCTATCGATCTGGAAATCGACAGCGAGACACAGACGCTGTATTGGAGCGACCGTGGAGATGTGCCGCGAGGAAATACTCTGAACAAAGCAGATGTCTCAGGCTCAGCTAAGTCTGGACACTACGACATCATCGCCAGACACCTGCACGAAGCCATTGGTATCAGGATTGATAACAAGCACAAGCACATCTACGCAACCGACTTGGGCGGAAGCGTGTATCAGTACCGTATGGACGGCAGCCATGTCCGAGAGATGTTCAAGGATCAAGGAGCATATACTGGCATTGCGGTCGCAGAGCTTTCCGCCTCCAGGGCCAAGGAGTTGTACGGTATCATATACGAATAGCATGTATGGAAACAACCACGAAGTTTACGGCCAAAAGTGTCGTATCTGCGGTGAGTAACGCTCCTTCCTAGTTGCAATCACTGTGAAGCTCCACCCCTCACGGTTTGTTGTTTTACTCACTTGCTCTTCACTCTATCTTCCACAACCACCTTCGTCATCTACACACTCTGCAAGACACCTAAGATATCATGTCAACTCAGGACATGCGCGGACTGCGCGAGCAGATCCTTGGTGAGGTCTCTTCGGTATGAGTTAGATTATGCACTTCTGACCATCAACAGCAAACGCTCGCTTCTTGCTGCGGTTTCCACCCTCTCAGTCTAACGACGGCGTCATAGACGACTTGTTTCCGGGCGACGGCGACTTGCACGTCGTTGTCTCGGGCGAAAGCACACGTGTACGGGCCATGGTCATGCTTGGTGTCCAACCAGCCATCGAAGGGGGCGAAGCAACATCACCAGAGTCTGCCCTTCGCAAGCTCTTGGTCGCTGTTGCTGAGATCATGTCGCTTTATATTCCAAAGATTGGCGACCACATGCGCAACATTCACGGTAAGAAGAGCTGACGATTCTAGAAGTGATTCATACTTATCACCATGGCTAGGCGGAGGCATCTTTGATGTTGACCTGATCGCATCTGAGTTGAAGGAAGGACAGAAGGAGTCCAAGGAGAGTGCCAGAAAGATTACTTGAAGGCTGAGATAATGGGACGGCGTGCCATTGCTCAATCGAAGCAGAAGGCTCAGTGTACTCCCAGCAGCGGAGCAGTAATGATGGCTATGAGGATGCCAGGCTTATACAAATGAAGCCTACATTCTTGGCCCCACAAACCCGTGTCCAGCATCTTGTCACTGCTCGCCTTCCATTCGCACGTGAGCCCGTGAACATGGATACAAGCTCATCAGCATGAGAAACAAGGCATCGCTAATGGTAAAGACACGTTCCACAACGGTAACGTGATGGCTGGTGATGACGTTTTGTGGACATGGGTGCCATGCCGTTGTGTAACAGAGATCCGTTCCAAGTATAAGGTATGATCGCAGCGATATCCTTGAAGTCGCATTCGAGTCTACACTCTTGACGGCACCATAAAGATCACACCTACACAACCGCAGCCATGACAGAACCACGGGAGAAACAACTCCACGAGTGCGTGATGATGTTTCAGCTTTGCTCGTGCTGACAAGTACAGGTTACTCTCACGAGACATGGTCGACATCTATGTCGGATCCGAGAATACGCATTGGATACTTCATGAGAAGCTCCTTTGCTACAGATCACATTTCTTTTCCAAGGTCTTCTACAACAAAGAGGGCCGGAAGAACAGCTCCTTCGGACTACCGGAGGAGGACGACCGATCGTTCAAGCTGTTCGTCGGCTGGCTGTACTCGGAGAGCGTGCCTCATGCTACTGAAGAGAAAGAGCTGGGACCATTGCTGGACTTGTACCTTATGGGCGAGAAGTGGGAGATCAAGAAGCTTGTCGTTGATGTCCTCGATGTCGTCAGGAAGTACTACCACGACACAGACACCTGGCCTGGTCTGCGACGAGTCCAGTACATCTACTCGAACACCGACGTCGAGTCGCCTATGCGCCAGCTCGTCGTTTCATGTGTCGCACGCATGCTCGTGCTCGGCGATGGCATTCCCGCGCACTGGGATGGCGCTCTTAAGCGCAATGGCCAGCTCGCCGTGGACATCATCATGGCGGTGCAAAGATGGAAGCTCAGTGGCGGCACTGTGCCTGACGCTCGTGATGAACCTGTCCTTCCGATTATGAAGGAGAGCCAGGAGAAGAAGAGCCTTAAAGAGGGACTAGACCAGTTGCCAGGTGCTGATCTTGCGGACAAGTCAGAGGTGACAGACCACACTGAAGGTGAAGAAA
This sequence comes from Peltaster fructicola, assembly GCA_001592805.2. Taxonomy (NCBI): domain Eukaryota; kingdom Fungi; phylum Ascomycota; class Dothideomycetes; genus Peltaster; species Peltaster fructicola. The sequence continues at coordinate 935,497 of CP051143.1, forward strand.
CCGCCGTTGAGGAGGAGCTTTGATCGTGGTCTGCAAGCGATAGTCGTAGCGGGTGGTGTCTAAATCTTGATCTCTTTACTTGTATCAATAACCTCGGGATCCGAATCTGCTGCGTGTCCTGCGACCATCGGTGATATATCAGTAGGCACTGGCGGCCCTTTGAAATCTTTACGACCTCTTATGACGTACCACGTGATGCTGAGACATGCGAAGCCAATGAAGACCACACTTGCATAGTTCATCGTGGACGCTGTGACAGGTATGCTGACCGGCATGCAGAATAGAACGATCGCCAGAGCGATCCAGCAAAGACATATGATGTTGATGGCATAGCCGAATCGTCCTAGTGAGAATGTCGATGTCTTGACAAGCTCTCGTCGTCGAAGTACTGAGACGAGGATAGGCAGACCATAGCCACATGATAGGCAGATGGTGGCCACTCCAGTGAAGCTGTTGAATGCCGCTGTCGATCCGAAGTAGATCAGACCTAGCAAGCAATCAACCACTGTCGACAAAATGAGGCCCCAGAGAGGGATGCCAAGACGGTCGTTTGTGCTGCCAAACAGGTGCTTTCCTGGTAAAGCGCCGTCTCGAGCAAAGGCGTACGTGCAGCGACTGCTTGCGGTGAGTGCGCCAGTACCTGCGAAGATCAGGATGCCAAGAATCAGGAAGAGTAGGCCAAAGCCGCCGGCTGCAGAGCCTGTCACGATCTTGAACAGCAGACCGATAGGCTGTCCCGATGCCACTCCAAGCAGGGTTTGTACGTCAGGCAGAACAAACAGGATAGGTATCAGGTATATGATGCCTGTCACTCCTGCTGCCGCGACTGAGAGGACCATTGCTCGGGGCACCTCTCGCGCAGGGTTCTGGACCTCCTCGCACATTGATGCAACAAGACCATAGCCTGTGAGCACATACGCAGCTTGGAGAAGACCCACGAAGAAAGCCCAACCATCTGGCCAACCTGACGTGTTCTCGAAGTGGCCAAAGACAAAAGCACCGTCCCTCTTCTCGCTAGCCATGCTCAGTACGGTCACCAGTATGATGACCACACTTGCCGCGGTCCAGTAGATGCAGATCTTGTTGATAATATCCAGATAGCGAGCAAGGAAGACGTTGATGAGGAAGCAGACCAACATGACGGCCCAGAATGCAAGTACTGTCTGCCATGCATTAGGAGCGAAGTCTTCCTGCCACAGGCTGATAGCACTGAGGATTAGTTGACCACCAGAGAAGTTTATGGACAATGTGACGGTCCAATTGCCGACAAGATTGAGCCAGCCGCAAGTCCATGAAGCAATAGGTGCCCATTCTCTCGTACTCAACATAGCGCTCCAATGGTAGACACCACCTGCGACAGGGTAGACCGCGCAGATCTCCGCCAGCGAACTAGCAATGCTCAAGGAGATCAACGAGACCAATATCCAGCCATATATGATTGTCACCGCTTGTCCATCGGCTAAGGTGATGTAGAATGTGGTTGATAAGCCGAATGGGACAGCCATGATGGCGAAGGACAATCCAAGGATTGATAGCATGCTAAGGTGTCGTGGTAACTGAGAGGTATAACCCAGTGTCGCAAGGTGCGCATCTGCGGTCGAGTTGACCGATCCTTTGCGCATGTTTGTCATGACTGCGAGGTCGTCCTGATGCTATCAAGATGGTTGATTTGTATGCTATGGCGTCGCCGAGTGCAGCCTCTGAATAGCTAGACTAAAGTGATGGCCGTTCTCATTGTTCAACTCTTGTGAGCAGGACCTCCGAGAAAGTCATTTGTCTGCGAGCTGTGGACCGTGGGAAGGTCTGTTGAGAATGCTGTGTGGCTCAGATACTATCTGCAGCGATAAGGGAAGTCCACCGCCCGTTGAGGGGCTCTTCGGTTACGTACTGGCAAGACGAGTTGATGCCAAGGTTATGGGAGAGTCCGATCTTTGATCGAGGACGACTCATGACAAAGATGCGGATCCTGCCAGTAGGACGAGGGAGCGCATCGGAGTATGGGACCAAGTGTTGCACGCATCGTCGCGTATGACTCGTCGCACTGCAACGGCACAGTCGAGTATCAAGCAACACTCCATCGGTCTTCGGCTCATCTCGCCATAAGCGTCCAAGCTCATGCACAACACGCGCGATGATTGCTGAATATCAGCGTGTAATAGATCAAGTGCTAAGGCCAATGTGCGTGATGCAAAGAAGGCCGCGAGGCTGGAGACCACAACCGCGCGCTTCATGAACTTGCACTTCACGAGTACATGAGACGACATGAGACACAGATATTGATATGTAATGCAGAGTCCATTGGATAGGGTATCATTCTAATCAGACATGCGACGCTGGCTTGATAGACGACAAGAAGAAATGAAAGGATGGGAGACTATGCTCAGTCGTAGTACTCCTTCCGTCGGCGCCTCTGTCGGTCTTCCGACGTCTCCAGCACCTCGATCATGTACTCCTTCCGTCCACTCTCCTTGTAGAGTGATCCAAGCTTCTCATCGATAGACGCCAGGCGCAGTCGTGCGTACTGATCGTCGCCACCGACTTTGATTGTGCTGTACCGGACAGGCTTCTGTCGCGCGCGCTTCTCGTTTCGTGTGCGAGCGACAACGTATGTGGGAGTCCATGGCTCCTCTTCTTCTCTGATGGATTGGACAGCTGGTGCTCGTTGTGCTGATGAGTACTTGCTCTCGTAGCTGATGATTGGTGCCAATCGCGGTTTTCGTGATGCTCGCTGCTCCATTGCCTTGAGCAATGCAACCAAACGGTCGTATCCGTGAGGCACCTCCACTCGGATGTCTCGAGACTTCTCCCGCTTGACGCTGTACACTTGGCCATCGCGGTGGTAGACGTGCATAGCGACATCGTAGGCAAGATCGTGTCCCTCGCTGCACAGTCGGCCTCCATTGACGACTGTCTGGTATGGCTGGTGGCAGGTCTTGCAGCTTCGAGCGTGGATCTCGAAGTAGTAGAGAGACCATGCTTCGGTAGGTGTCAGTGGTCGTGTGACACCTGTGATGATCTCTGCATGGTCTGGGAAGCGAACGCTCTTTGGAGGAGAAGATGAGCCAACGCTAGCTCTGCTGCTGTCATTGTCGGAGTGAACCTCGACAGCAGCAGGCACTCGGCGAGCTGCTGAAGGCATTGTGAATATGTGGTGTTTGTGTTGTCTCTGGTGGAGTGAGTGAGTGAGTGAGTGAGTTGATCCTGGAAGAGCAGGTTGTAGTGAGGCTAGAGTCAGCAGAGTTGAGAGCTGTGTTGTTAATGAGAAGAGAGAAGGTGACTCTAGGCAGAAGGTAGGCAGAGATATATAGAAAGGTCTAGGTGTGAGATGGAGCTGTGGGCATGGGACGAGAAGAGCATAGAGGCGCATGGCCATTGCGCACTACTTGGCCTATACAACTGCCTACAACTCCGGGGCAGGTGTCGCTAGTGAGTAGGCGAAACGTGAGTCCGGTCTCGAGCAACACCTCCATGTTGTCCGCAGTGACAGAAGGTCTAGGTAAGCAGAGAGCTACAACAAAAGTTGGTAACCGAATGTAGAATTGGAGCCTGGCAATTGTGACTCCGCCAACCAAATGCACGGTGCTGCTTTGGTGTTAGCGGCCTTTGCGCGAGCAACGACCAACACAAACCTTTCCAACAGCGCGATCTTTCTCTCCGTCGTACTGCGGCCATCGTAGCCACGTCGTATTTTCAGCGTGTATAACACGCACTGATCTTGTGTTCGCAAGGACCCATAACAGCAACGACAACAGCAACCACCAAGCACCAACCTGACTTCAGTGAGTTGACAGTTCTTCTGGTGTTGACCCGCGCCACGATCCACAACCTACTTGGCATGCATGACACCCATTGACACGATCGACTGGGATAAGGCTACATCTTTTTGGCGGGTCCGGATAAGAGGCGGGTGTTGCTTGGCCTGCATGTGATCGCAGAATGTGTGGTACTTCGAGACATCAACATGCACATGCTTATGTGCCCGCTGGAGGCCTTGCTCTTCCTGCAACACCTTTGAAACACCACCAGACACACGATAGCTGATACATACATGTACTGGAAAGTGTAGCTATTCGATTGCACACTGCTTCATGGAACAGGAGCTCCGGTGAAGAAGGTGTCTTGAAGAGGTAAAGTTCATGCAGCAATATATGACTCGTCTCGCCTTCAATGCAGTCACACATACTAGCGACTGACTCAATGATGCGCCAAGGCGAGTACATCGATCGGATGTCAACTCATATCTTCCAGTATGTCGAGTGTGCAAGAAGTGATTCCACTCTCACTGCTCTGCCATGGAGAAACAGCCACGCATCCTTCACTTCTATTCTTCTTCGTCTGGCGATCTAGTCGCGGCTATTTGCCGCAACTACTGTCGCTTAGTATGTTGGACAGTATCAAAGCTTGTGGTCTGATCTGAGAGCCACCAACACGCTCAGCCAGGTGCTTGTGGAGCCACGCACGTCGATCTCGCTTTTCAAAGCATCTCTCAAGCGACAGTACCTACAGGGACGACATTGTGAGTTCTGGAGCACTGCAAGGTCTTCGTCTGAACTCATTCCCGAGCTCCCATGGCACTTGTCGTCGAGATCGCGTCTCCAAGTCCACTGTCTCACTCTTCTTGATGATCCTGGCGTTGGACAAACACGCAGGTTGATTATTTACAGCTCTACACTACGGCTCCAACTTTGCTGAGACATCCGTGCTCGTAGTAGTATGTTCGTTCATGCGAACACTTGGTCTGTTTACACTGTACATCGATAAGAATAGCTGCCCGGCATGCTCTCTGGAACACTATCGCGTGCCACAGATCACCTGAAACAGAGCATTTCCGCACTATCTTCTGAATCCACTCACATCCTCTCGTGTGAACTCCAACTCGACGCCTTTCTCGCCTTCGGCCGGTGGGTATACACTGCCGAGCAGAGCCTCGACTCGATCGATGATCTTATCATAACTTCGTTCGCACTCTTTCGTCACCAATGTGACCAACGTCCTGGAGATCGCCTCCTCATCACCTTCTCCGAAGTGCTTCTCGATTCGTCGTCGTAGTGTCTCGATACCCCGTCTGATCTCTTTACCGTCAAACTGACTGAATACAGTGCGGGCTGCTTTGCGCGAGTACGATGGCCGTGTGGCTATGGTGCTTGGGGTAGGGTTTGATAGGAGCAGCGACTCAAGGGAATCGACAAAGTCCTGATACGAATCAGCAGTCATCCGATAACAATCTAGAGGAAACTTACCAGCAGCTTACCCAGAGGTCGCCGAGTCACCCGCGCAATGTAAGCCTCAAGTGCTTCCAAGCGTTCGAGCATCGCACGACCTCGCCACTCAGCCAACACGCCGTCTTTGCCGCCATCGTCCACCTCTTCAATGTAGTGGTTCATGTTCTCGATGATGAGGATCTGGTGATTGAGCATCTCCTTGTCTTCATGATCTTCGGTACCGCCTTGCTTTGTGTTTGCTGAAGCAGCCATGGCGCCTGGGGTCTCCTTTGCAATCACCTTGAGCCTATCGAACATTGCTCGATTGATCTTGCCATAAGCACCATCGATCAGACGTCGAACATCAATGACACACTCGGCAGGACCTTCGTAGTCCTGCTTGGCAACGGCTGAGAACACGTTCTCGACAGCAGCGCTGAAAGGCGGAAAGGTCTTCATGAATGAGATGACGCCCTTTCGTTTGTGGATCTTGACCTTGGTCTCCTCGATGGCGCGTATCTGCTCGTCCACAAACTTGTTCCAGAGCGAGCGCAACTTGGTCAACAGCTGATCTAGCATGCTGAGTAAGAACTCCTGGCTACTCTCTTGCAAGTAGAAAGAATGCTTGCTGAGACCAGCCATAACGCCAACGCCTTGGATTGGATCGTTGCTGATAACCCAGTCGAGTAGACCAGCGAGGTCCTGCGCGAAGAAACCAAAGATCTCCTCCATCACGCCTTGTAGTCTGCGTGCCATCTCCCGGTCTGGCTCCACCGGCTTTGGCGCCAGGATATTTGTACCACGACGTTGCTCTGGCGGCACGCTTGTCACGCTGTCCACAAAGTCCGTCGATTCCATGCTTGTGACGTGGAACATATCCACAATGAAGTTCTGCTCCTGGTTGATGAGAGGAGCCATCTCGTCCAGAGCGGCTGCGAACACCTCCGACGACATCAGAGCGCCAGGGTTCCTGTGCTCAGCAGGACTATGGTGCTTATCGGTCCCACCACTTGCGTTGCGGAGTGTCTTCGCAAGAGTCTGTGAGCGCTTCACAGTGAGCTTGCGAGCAGTATTCGTAAGACCGACAACGCCGACAGCATCGCTGCCTTCTTTCTCTTGATGTGTGAATAGCAGTTCAGCCTCTTCTGCAGCAGGTTTGCGGGCTGCTTTTCGCCAACTGGCAACGTTCTCCTGGAAGGCGTCCATGTAGAGACGCGATGCGCGGCCATAGTACATGCGAATGATTGTCTGCCAGGCTGGAGGATTAGCTTCCTTGGTGAATAGGACGACCGGACTATACATCCATAGACCGCTTCTGGCGACATTGTATGCATCCTTGTTCAGACGATTGATGCCAACGCCACCACTGACTGGACGCATGGTCGAGCCTTTGATCCCATTGAGTGAAGCAGCAAAGGTTGAGTCGAGGTGTTGCATGAGTCGCTGGCAGAAAGCAGCGCTCTCTCGCATATATGCGTCCTTCTTCTCACGAAGGGCAGCCATGCGACTGAGCTCAAGCTCTGCTATTCCACTCCTGCTGAGAGGACGACCTGTAGTAGAGCGCATAGATGGATCCATTGTGATCAAAGCTTCATAGAGCTTGACAAGACTGCTCTCGACTTCTTCCAGTCGATCGGGATGCGTCATGTCGGCGTAGCGCAAGGGCTCCATGACATTGCGATTGAGCGACATTGTCTGCACAAGGCTTTGCAACTCAGAGTGCAAAACCTTCTGGTTGGCACTCTGTACCTGCAGACCTTGGCTTTGCGCTTCGATGAAGGCAATGTCATCGTTCAAAGAACCAAGCTCGACGCTGTACAGTGTGAGAAGTCCGTCGAGCTCATCACACTCTGCGATGACCTTGTCAAGGAGTGCTTCTACCTGCTGCACCTTTTCTTCCCTCGCGTTGTCTGTATGTGAAAGCCAAGAGCCAGCTTCAACTCTGCTCAGCTCTCGCTTGATGTCCTGCTCGAGATCTGCAAGAGATAATGATCGCAGTCCTTCGTCGCGCCATCCGAGCTCGTCAAGCAGATTTTCGAATTCAAGACCTTTGCCCTCGAGCAAGTCTCGATTAATGCCAAGGTCTGTGATGTATCTTTCATTATGCATGCTTCGGCGTTTAACCTTAATTTGTGGCTGTGGCAGTTGCTCCTCCTCCATAGGCTCAGGTTGCAGCATTGGTGGTTGTAATGAAGCACGCGGCGTTTCGTCCCTCACATCAAGACTCATGTGTTTGTCTTGCCGTGGCGTGGGTTCTGCTGAAAGTAGAGTAACAGCTGGTACACTCTCAACTTGTGGCGACTCGGCAGGCATGTCTGCTGTGACCGGCGACGCAGGTACAGGTTCTTCTGCCTTGAGCATCGGTCGAGGCACAACAGCATTGATACCATCTGGCTCGAGCATAGCGTCGCGCTCTGCTCTGGCCTTCAAAATCTTCTCTGCTGCACCACCTGGTCGAGGTTTAAATGCTTTTGCGGTATTGGCAGCTGTCATAAATTTGTTTGCAACCACCTTCTTCTTGATCATCGGCCCCAATCCAGGTCGATATTCTTCTCCCGGTGACTCTCCGTCATCGGTAGGGGTTTGCGCAGGTGAGGTGTCCTTTGGAGAAAGTGCAGTCAAGAACTTCGACGCAATGACATTGCTCAAGATCTGATCAGATCTCGATGGTACTGTCAGTGGTTTGATTTCGAGAGGCTCCTCGACGATAGGAGTTTGCTGGATCGAGTTGTCCGAAGGCGCAAGGCTAGTAGCCGAATCAGGGATCGATGGTTTCTTGGCTTGACTCAACGGAGCAGGTCTCAGATCAAGACTGCTTTCAGATGGCTTTGTCTCCATGGCGGGTCGCCTTCTGGATCTTTCTGGAGTAGGTGGCGAGACTGGACTCTCGTCTTTGGTGCCTGCATTCGCCGCCCAGAATGACGTGATCGCACCGAAGGCTGCAGCGTCTCCTGGAGCCACGCTCATGGCTGATACTGGAGGTCGATCCAACGAAGTCTGTGAGGCTGTAGGTGCCGGTGTTGTTGTATTGAGTGGTGGAAGGACTGGCGCTCCTGCATGATTGTGTTGCGGTGCAGCGTCTCGCCTTGGCGGCGATGCCTGTTGGTGTTGCTGCTGTAAGCGTTGACGAGACGAGGCAAATAGTGCCGCGCCTGCGGATATGGCTGGGATAGAAGCATCAGGAGTGTGCCTCTGAGTCTCAGCTGCAATGCCAGCATCCTGCGCATCTCGAGGTCGAGAAGTGCTTCGTTTGTGGTCAGCAATAGTTGGACTATCTGATCGCACCTGTGTGCGCAGTGCAGCAGGCGGCTCAAGTTGGCCATTTGGCGCGGTGTCGGGACTGGTGTCCGGTCGTATATTGGATCGAGGTTCCCGATTGTTCGCTCGCAAATGCTCCGAACTCGCGTAGCTCTGCAGATTGTGCTCATCACTTGCGGCATATGGCCTGAACACTTGCGGTTGTTCGGACGCAGCGAACGGTCGCAGAACCTGTCCTGTCGCCCTCGGTAGTGGTGATGCCACGGCCCGTACTGGTCCCGGGGACTCAGACGGCATTCGACTAGAAGCCAGGCTTGTTGCCCGACCATCAGTGTCGCTGGGTGGTCCTGGAGATCCTCGATACCTGCTTTCTTCCCGACTTTGCTCTCTGGCTGCAAACGGCGGTTGCGGCATCAAAGGGGCAGGCGATGAGCTTGCCAATCGCTGAGCTCCAGGACCAGTGTGTGGTGGAGGCAGACCACGCTGAGGTTGTGATGGTGGTGGAGCAGTACCAGTAATGGCGGCGCGGTCTTTGTCGTCAAAGCCACGCAGATCCGGCACCAGACCTTTGGTGTACTTCTTGTAGATCTTGACGGTACTCGCGATAAAGAAGTCCTTCTCTTTACTGGTGCCAGCCTGCCAGTAGTAAGGCTTCGTGATGGTGACGATGAAACCCACGCTTCCTGCCCAGGTCCGGAATTGTGCTTCGCGATCGTCTCTGGGCGCGATGGGTATATTAGAGAAGGACTCGATCGAGCTCAGCTCCTCCAGATTCCACGTCTTGCCAATGCTGAATGAGCCATTGTTATTTTCCCTGGCCTTGTGCATTCGAACTCTTCCGGTGTTTCTAACTGCGACGATTATGATTCTTGGCTTCTTGTTATCCTGAGCACTGTCCGGCGGCGGCGGTGTCGACGGGTATACAGCATCCTCTACAATGCGTATGTGCGTGATGTAGCTCTCCTGGAGTTGTCCATTATCATCGGTCTTGGAGAAACACGACTCGATAATGCGCCGCTTTTCGTCCTCGAAACGCTCTGCGCGTGAGATATTCGGTGCCGTGTCGCGCTGCTGCTGAGGAGTCGATTGCTGGCGGCCATTTGAGGACATAGGCGGAACAGATCCATTGCTTACGTTGCGTTGACCATTTGCTGCAGGACGCGACATCGTACGTGAGCGAATGTGTATCTTCGCGCTGATCACAGGCGATGCATAGGGTGCTGACAGTGATATCGGTACGTGCTAGGAAGCTCGTTCAAGGAGTCGATTATTTGAGTAGTGATCAGGCCAGCTCACTGGTCCTTCTTCGTGAATGCAATGCGCGCTGCATCTACCGGATGCTCTTCTCGTATATGATATACACCTACGGCGGGTGTATCGCTTCTGGGGAGTCGCGTGTTGTGCGCGCAAGTAGTGAGACAAAGAATGACGATTATTATGGGTGGAGAGGAGGTGGAGGTTATGCAGCAACCAAAAGCTGCAGAGCCGCACATACACGTACTACGTGGCTGAAGAAGCAACATTGCTTTACACATGTCTTATTGAGTTCGAAAGCTGTCTAGTTCTCCTTCGCACCCTGCTCTACCACCAATTGATCACGACTAACTGAAGCGACTGTGCCCATCTTGGAAGTGTCAAAGCCGTTCTGCTCGAGATATGCTCGGAATCTAGCGTCCTCCTGGTCGATTGTGTCCTGGCCAATGTCAGGCAGTAGGAACAGTGCAAGGAAAGCGCTGAGCACGCAAAGTGCACTCGAGATGAAGAACGGGTATTGACCAGCCTTAATCGGATCGGAGGTTTTGTATTGCTTGTACAAGATACCAAGCACCTCGGTTCCGATGTATGCACCAATCTTACCGAATGCTGCGGCAATGCCATAGTATTTGCCTCTGATGGCTGTAGCGCAGGTCTTCGAAGCCAAGAGACCAATGTTGTCACCAGGTCCACTGCGAAGTGTCAGTACGGCTTTGGCCCGTTGGAAGTGTAGACTTACAGCTCGCCTAAGGACAGGAAGAGTCCATAGACTACGACGAACCCTCCTACGTACTGTGGCTGCGCAAGGTAACCGTAGCAGCCAGCCATAATGAATCCAACGATTGCCTGTGCAAGAACAGCGTAGGCAAGCGCTTTCTTTGGGCCGATTCGGTCAGACAACCAAGACCCTGCTATGGCTCCAGGCATGTAGAAGAAAGTGATCAGTGTGTTCCATCCAAAGGACACCCACAGTGCTGACTCTGGGCCGAGTAGGTTGGCAACGATTCTGGAGGAGAAGATACCGAAGCTGTACGAGGAGAAGTCGTAGATGAACCAGATAACGCTGACTATCAACAGACGGTAGCCGTAAAACTTGATGGCCAACCAGTAAGGAGTACGAGTGTTGACCATGCTGTGCCTCTTGAAGGACTCCGGTTCGGAGAGCTTGAGTCGCAGATAGAGCAGTGAGAGTGGTGGTATGATGCCCAGACCAAGACAGACTCTCCATGCAGTCTCATAGTTTCTCTCAGTGGTGATGAGGATAACAATCATTGGGACAATGGCTGCAACCAAGAATCCAAGATCGATTTGGACATTGGTGAACAGGATGAACCATCGGTTGCGGGTACCAGCCTTGAGCTCACCAGTACTCTCTGCACAGCCAACACTACCAGCAGGATATTCGCCTACTCATGCGTTAGTCATCGTTCGGGTCACAACGCAAGTCTCTCACCGCCAATGCCTATGCCGAGGAAGAATCTGTACGCTGTCAAGGCAGCAAAGAGTCCAGATAGGCTGCCATTAGCACCATAAGCTGCAGTACTCAGTATGGCGAAGAGAATCAGGATGAGAGTCGATGCCAAAAGACTCCACTTCCTACTGAAACGGTCGGAGGTGTAGCCAAATACCAGTTGGCCTACGACTTGTCCTGCGAATGCTATTGAGCCCACATTAGTCTGCGCTGGTGAATTGTCGTACGCGTCAGGCTGCCAATACTCCAGTATTGTGCTGACTGAGCCAATGACACCATTGAGGTAGCCATCACTGAAAAGACCAGCTCCGCAAGCGATCACTGGCCACAACCGTTGCCACTGTGACTTAGGCGTCTCTTCGACACCCTCGTGCAGCTCGACTGCCTCGGTCTCAGCAGAGTTGCTAGCTGGGTCAAGATGCTTCTCCATGCTCGATGAGAGTGAGTAACGAAGATTAGGAAAAGATCTTGGGACAGAACGAGAATGTTGCTATCGGTCAGCTCGTGCGTCAAGCTCAGATATATACTCGACAAGGGTCTAACCACCATCACCTAGTGAGAGGCACGAGACCGGTAGAAGCGGCACCATGCAGTGCTAGTCGTTAACTTTCCACTGACCTGACCCTGCGCCGCAGATAACGTGCTTTCATAGCGCCTCGTGCTCGATCTGACTGTTGAGACTGGACAACCGTGAATATCTCTGACGACAGCACGTGTATACACGATACTCATGCATACGACAAGCATTTTTTCGAAGCTTGGCCAAGGCTTGTCCTTCGCTTAGGCCGCTGCGTCGGCACTATCCGTCCAATGACGCTTTCAAGCAGCATGAAGTTGCGATTGGTGTCGTGTACAGGACTCCGTGTAGCAAGAGCGTCGTTGTGATACCTGTGGCGACCAGGATGGCACCCAAACCAGCTCCCAACAAGGATAGGCAAACACAGAAACGAAGCTCTAATCACGACACTGAAGGGAAAGCACAGGCACACAGCAATGAGTCTAGCAACGCAGGGAAGAAGCGCAAGGCGCCCAAGGACGATGCCGAACCTGTTAAGTCGCAGCGTCGCTCCGGCCGAGCCAATGCAAAACCATCTCAGAAGCAACTACTAGGCTTCCTGTTGTCGAGGGAAGCCGAGGACCTGACTCGACCGGACGATGAACGCAAGGACATTGAAGAACGCGGCGAGATCAAGACGTACTCCTCGGCTGTGCTGAACCCATTCGAAGAGCTGCTATGCGCCATTGTGCTCTCACGGCCTATATCGCATCGCCTTGGGCTTCGAACGATTCGAACAGTGCTCAACGAACCTTACAACTTTACATCAGCCAAGGCAGTCCAGGATGCCGGCAGTGAGAAGCAGCACCAGGCATTGTGGGACGCGCGGACGCAGCACAAGGACAAGACAGCACAGCAGTTGGGAGAGCTTGCAGATGTCATACTTGAGAAGTTCACGTCGAAGGATGACGCTGGGGGCAAAGAGCTGGGCAAGGCACTGGAAAAAGGCGACGTTGACGCCATCAAGCAGGCATTAAAGAGCTCGATCAAAGGTCTTGGTGTCACCGGCTTGGATATCTTCTTCCGCAGAGTGCAATGGCTATGGGACAAGATCTTCCCGTACACGGATGGCCGTACGGCGGACAGCTTGAGGAAGTTCGAGCTGCCATATGAGCCGGAGCAACTGGTCGAGGCTATCGATACACATTGGAAGGATCTAGAAACGAAGACAGTAGCAGGCGAGGACGAAGCGCAGAAGAAGCGCAGAGCATTTGTGATCATTCTAGAGCGAGTGACTGGAGCGGACCTTGAGGGCAAAGTCGAGACTATTCTCAGTCATGCATCGCAGGCTTGACGAGTTTTTGCTGTACTATACATCCAACTACGAACGTGGCGGGAACAGGAGACGACCTTCCATACCTCCATCAACCATAATGTTCATCCCATTGACGTGGCCACTCAGTGTTGGAGAAGCTATTACCGCAATCTGGCGAGCAATATCTTCAGGTTGTGCGACCTTCTGTAATGGCGTGGTAGCGAGAGCTCGCTCGACGAAAGCAGTATCTTTCAACGTCTCTGTCGCCATCGGCGTAGCCACCCAGCCAGGGTTTATACTGTTGCAACGGGCGCGAGGTGCAATGGCGACGATTTCATTCTTCAGAGTGGGAACCAGACCATACATCAGAGCGGACTTGCTTGCAGCATAATCTCCATGGCCAGCCTCACCGAACTTGCCCGCGGTCGATCCAACAAAGATGATGTTGGCCGTGGCCTTTTCGCCATCTGCTGCAAACTTCAATGCATTCAGATACGCTCGACAAAGCAGGAATGGACCTGTCAGATTCACTGAGAGTGTATTAGACCACTGCTCAAGCGTCATGTCGACCATCTTCGCGTCATTCGTCGGCCATATACCATGGTTGACCACAAGCACACTGACTGGGCCACCGTTCTGGTCGGCGGCATCGTGTAAAAGCTTCTGCACACTGGCCTCGTCTCGTACGTCAGCCTGTATGGCCACAAGTCCTTCTCGATCTCTCAATTGACCGATGGATGAATTGTAGTGAGCTGTAACTCGTGCTCCTAGCGAGATGAAAAGGTCGACAGTGCTCAGGCCAATGCCACCGGCTGCGCCTGTGATCAGGACATGGACGTTACTCAATCCAAGGTCCAGAGCCATCGCTGTTCTCGTACAAGGTCTTTATCCAAGGTCGTGTCGTATTGTGTTGTGGTAATGCTCTGGACCTCCCAAACCAATTGTAGTCCTGGTTGGTGCTATGTGTTGTGTATATATTCGAAAACCTGGTAGAGTAATAATCAGGTGGGTATAGAAGCTTGATCGCTGTCCACCTTCCCGATTGAGGAGCTTCACGCCGAAGTTGTGGATGACTCGACTTGATCTGCCCAAGACGACTTGCTTTGCTCGCTCCTGTCTGCCTTTCCTAACGAAGGCAATTCTGGGAAGTCTTCTCGTCTTGGAGCATGTTGCTGGACCGGCTTCTCTTGTCGTCTGCCACCTCTCGCAGCATTTGGTGCGTCCCTCACAAGGTACTCTCGACCATCTGTGTATCCTGCTTGATCGCCTGCAAACGATCCCTTCTTGTCGAATCGTCCGCCTCGAGAGAAGTCGTCTTCGTTCTTTTCAGCATCCCATTCTCTTCCTTCCATCGCCTTGAGTTTTCGTTGGCGATTCTTCTCTCGCTCTCCGATCATCTGCTGACGATCTCGCCTTTCTTCCTTAGCACGTACTTTCGCAGCTTCACTCTTTTTCGACGCATCGACCTTGGCTTGAGCTTCTCGCTGCTCAAAAGATGCTGCATCTGCTTCAGCTCGAGCATGCGCTGCGGCTAGACTGGCGTTCTTGATTGAGATCTGCGCCATCTTCTCTGCAAGCTCAGCTTCGCTAAGTTTAGGCTTCTTCACACCTCCTGTGGCTTGCCTGTCTCCTCGCACTGATGGTTGTACCTCCTTCTTGGGGCCTGTAGGTGCGTCCTCTGGTGCTTGTGGTTGCGCTGCCGGCTCTGTAGTTTCCACACGTCTCTGTTCATTCCGTGTTGCGCCTCCTCTACCTCGTCCTCGCCCTCTATTCCGTGGCTCCGTCCTCTGCTGCTGTGCGGGTTGTGGTTGCGGTTCTGACACTAGGGATTCTGCTGGTGTTAACTCCTCCTCTGGTTGTGTAGCTGGTGTGAAGTCGTCGCCGAAAAGATCATCCTGCGGTCTTGTCTGCATTTCTTCAGGAATGATGTCGTCGAAGAGGTCATCTTGATGTGCTCCGGTCTGCGCAAACTCGTCATACGTTGAGATGTCTGGAGGCGGTGCTGGCAAAGGCGAGAACTCGACTGCTGCGGCCGACAGAGTGGACGCAGCAGCTGGCTTCTCCTCGCTCGTCTGCTGCGCTGCTTTCTCTACGACCGGCATCGCTTGCGACTCGCTCGGAGCTGGTGGTTGCTCTTGCGGCTTGACCTGCGCCCACCTCGATTGATATAACGAGGACATATTGTTAGCCTTATACTTATGCGTCAGCTGTAGACTATCGCCCTCACAAAGGCAAGGAAGTCGTCGATGATAAAATGTCAAGATCACTTCTAGAAATACAAAAAGTCATTAAGCTCAGAGCATGCATGTGATCAAGCATTGATTCATGACTAAGCATAACTTGGTGAAGTGCTCACTGTCGTCCTTGCAATTCTGACACATCAGTACAATCTACGATATGACTGCTGTTCCGAAGGACACTAAGCAGATACGCATATTGCTATTCGGACTGGGAGCGTGAGTATCGTCACGAGGCAGAAAGCTAATGTTGAACCACTCCCAGTATTGGTGGCTTCTATGCCTTCATCTTGGGCCGTTGCAAGAATGTCTCGCTGTCAGTCGTTGCACGGTCGAACTATGCCAAGGTCAACGAAGAAGTAGTCGCTGCTCGTCGCTACCAGTGATTGATCAAGCTGATGCTCTAAGTTTAGGGTCTGTTCATTGACAGCCTGAACCACGGACAGCATCAGATCTCTTTCGAGAATGGTGAGACGCGAAATCTTCCATACCATACGCTTCGTCTGACACCTGTCTGTCTACTCAACTCCAGCAGCAGCTGATGGCACCTTCGACTACATTGTCTGTTGTAACAAGGCCACCGATCCTGCGACAGTACCTTCACTATTCTCTAAGCTGACCACTGATACAACGACATTTGTGGTCATCCAGAATGGAGTCGGCAACGAGGAGTACTTCCAGAAGAAGTATCCTGCCAACACAGTGCTTAGCTGCGTGATTTGGGTACATGCCATCCAAGTCGAGCCAAATCTCGTCAAGCATATGAAGCCCGAATTCACTGAACTGGGTCTCCACAGGAATCTGACCCTACCGATAGACGTCGAACAGTTCAGACTGCACGAATTCCATGATCTCCTGGTCTCTGGTGGCAGCAAAGTCAGTGTAGAGCCAGATATACAGGTCAAGAGGTGGGAGAAGGTCGTCTGAAACATCGCATGGAATCCGATAACTACTCTTACCATGGTCGACACAAAAGAATGGCTAAGCCGACCTGAAGCTGTGACGATGACCCGGAGGCTCTTTACAGAAGCAATCGAGGTAGGTAGAGCAGCTGGAGTGGCACTACGCTACGAGCTCGTAGATGAACTAATGGCGAGAATTAACGGCATGCCTGGTATCAGTGCAAGTATGGCTACCGATGCGAGAGAAGGTAGAGCCCTGGAACTAGATGTCATTCTAGGTGTTGCGATGAGGAAGGCTAGAGAATTGAGCATTGACGTACCTACACTCGCAACGTTGTATGCTTTAACGGAAGCTGTGCATGGCAGGATATGTAAGCAGCAGCCAGTCTGCGAAGTAGTACACCCTACAGAATAACCATAACATAGTCTCGGACGCCATCGAAGAGCTCCATATCATCGTACAGGAAATGTCGTTATGTAGTTCAAGACAGCGTCAATGTCTCACCATGGTCGGAGGTGTTTCGTTCCTTAGCCTTGAGCAGGAATCTTGTTGTACACTTGCTTCGCTACACCACTGTAGACTGCACGTAGCTCTCAATGTGTGCAGAAGTCCCTCTTGGCACAGTGCGTGTTCAAGCTACGCTGCTTTGAGATGATCTCGAACAGGACCTATTGTCTTGCAGGCGTAGATTGATTGACGAGCCTGTCTTGAACTGTGACGCTGTCCCGTCTGGTCGGGTTGTCCGCAGGTGACTGTGTACCAGGATTCGTCGGCAGACCTTGTGGCTGTGTCTTGCGTAATTGGCCTTCCCACCATGTCTCCTTGTGACGGTCCACAATGGCCGCTAGGGTCACTTTCACGTGCGCTAGCTGCTGACGTAGGTCCGTCAGATCTTGAGACAGCATTGCTGGTGGTGATTCAGGGTGTAACTGGGCAAATCGATGGAGCATAGCGTCGCAGAGTTCCGAAGTAGATAGATTATCCACGCGAATTTTGAGCCCGTGAAGGATCTGGTCACGTCCCTGCCAGTGGTTGATGTGTTGCGCACGCCACTGCTCGAATGATCTTAGTCTGGCATCAAGATTGGTGGTTTCCTGAATGAGGACTGCCAAAGCCCTCGCAGACTGGTCTATTCTAGCCTTGTACTCGTCATGTGCGAGTCCCGTGTTCGGACCACTAGCTATATGAGCTCGCAATTCGGCAGCCAGAGTATCTCCTTGGGTGGCCAGACTCGTACACCGGGCGTCAAGAAGCGAGTGCTGCTCCTTCAGATCTGCCAGACCCGACTCGGATCGAAGCTCACGCAGCCCTTCAACAAGTCCGTCATTCTGTTTCTCCAGCCTATTGTTCTGCTCGGCGAGCCTCTCGCACTCAGTGGCGATACTGGCGATGCTAGCGGTGTTGGCAGCATCTTTGTCTTTGCGCAACTCTTCTGAAAGCTGATCGTTATGGGTTCTCAATTTGTCGACCTTCTCATCAAGTCGCTTGCATTCGACGGTGATGCTGGGGATGTTGATGGTAGCTTCGCGTATGAGCTCCTTCATGTCTGCAATGGCCTTCTTAACTAGAAGCTCCGATCTCTCGGGTTGCAACTTCAAGGCCTCGTTTTCCTTCCGAAGAATATCCATCTGTTGTTGGTAGTGCCTGAGCTCAGTGTTGTGCTTGTTTGTAAACTCCTGGAACTCTTGGCGAAGTGCATCGACGGAAGACTTTGTGTCTGACTCCGGGGTATGACGATGTGTATCGAAGCAGTTGACCAACAACTGCCGAGTAAAGTTGTTTCTACTTGCATGAAGCTTCTCCTGGGCCTCCTTGAGCTTAGCGAGCTGACGTGCCTCCTGCTCTTTCGCAAACTTTAGCACCATGTTCTCGTGCTTACCAGGTTTGAGTATCATCTGATCAGCATCTTCATGCTGTCGTGCTTTCATGCATTCCTCGGCTTTGCCTTCCTCAGTGAGCGACCGCTTGAACAGGACCAAGAGCTCATCCAAGCCTCTAGATATGCTGTAATGTACTTCTTTGAAGTCGGGCTTGCTGGCATTGGTGCGTACTAGTCTTCCACTGGGATCGAGATTCTCGCGAGCTCGAGACACGACTAGTGATTCGCTGGCTCGCACGTTTTGGTTCGCAGGCTTCTGTGGAACTGCGGATGCTCCAGAAGGAGGAGCGGCAGGCTTGGGAGTGTTGTTCATCGGGTTTGACCTATTCGTGGCAACCAGGTCATTTCCTTGACCTTGGCGAGAGACATTCGAGGTGACGACTGCAGAAGCGTCGCTGAGACGCGCATGCTTTATCTGCGTCTCGTCATGCGGCGACACTGGTCGATCTCGCTTCTTGCTTATCGTATTATCGCTCATTCTGCCTGGTCAGCACTGCGACAACATGAAAGGTTCTCCGTCAATCAGGACCTACGTATGGGATGCCATCTTTTGAGTACTCGGCGAGGCTGGTCCTATGAGAGGTGTTCTCAGTTGTATGCGCTTTCGAGAGCTATGTTCTGGAGATGTTGCTGGGGTTTCGGCGCCTGTTATAGCTGGTTTGGGTCGGCTTGCTGGTCCTGGAGAGCTGCACCTACGACAGTACTCTTCGGTGTTCGCGACGGAGAGCTATGTTGCGAGGAAGCGTCAAGTGGGACTGACGGACGTCGAGGAGGTAAAGCATGTGAGTGATGTGGGATATGTGCAGGTGGTGCATGCTCAGGATAGGTCATGACTTTTGTGCAATAGCAATTGATCTTGCAAACAAGAAACCCGATCGTGCGAAGAGCAGAGAGCGAGACTATTTAAGTACAAACCTGATAGTGTGAGCAATGCTCAGGGTGCAAGTGCTATGCACTTACCCGGAGTGAATCATCTCCACAGCAACTATGATCAGGCAGAGATCAATACATAGCATCACGCTCAACGGCATCGTGCCATAGTCATCCATAGCGGATGCTGGCACAAATTGCTGGTTGTATGGCACTGCAAATCAGCATAGCATGCAGAACCATACTCGTCTCCTGCTACTACGAATCGTGGTAAACGGCGTGCGCCAATCAACTCGTCGACATGCAGGCGCCCATTTCTGCCATGGTCGGCATGGCGATCTACCATCCATGACGATCGTCAGCTGATATTGGGCAAGTCGAATATGCAACGTGTATGAGAGGAAGAGACGTTGAGTGTGGCCGGTAGGGATGCTGCTGCTGCTGCAGATCCGCTTGGCCTGTTCGGGAAGAGATCGCGTTCAAAAAGTGTAGCTCTTGCAACGTGAACACCAGCGAGACAAGAATCCGACGACTACACTTATTGCGAACACTTGCTTGTCACGAATCACCCAAAATGGCGGCAGTAAGTAGTGCCATAAGCACACCAGACTGAAGCTGACATGCGCAGCCTATAACGACGATATCCGATTCACGAGACCAAGGGCTCTCACTTATAGCAGCGCATAGCCACATTCGAGGACTGGGTGTATCACCCGACACCCTCACACCAAAGCCCGTAGCAGATGGCCTTGTCGGGCAACAAAAGGCGCGTAAAGCTGCCAGTGTCATACTGCAGATGATCAAGGAGAGCAAGATCGCAGGCAGAGCAGTTCTCATATCAGGTCCACCAAGCACCGGAAAGACTGCTCTTGCGATTGGTATGAGCAAGGGCCTAGGCGATGACACACCCTTCACAATGCTCGCTTCTTCTGAGATCTTCAGCTTGGAGATGAGCAAGACAGAAGCGCTAGAGCAAGCCTTTCGAAAGAGCATAGGTGTGAGGATACGCGAGGAGAGCGAAGTCATTGAGGGAGAGGTTGTGGAGATTCAGATCGACCGTTCGGTCACAGGCAGCAACAAGACCGGCAAGTTGACCATCAAGACGACAGACATGGAGACCTTATACGACATGGGCACGAAGATGATCGACAGCATGACCAAGGAGAAAGTGATGGCAGGAGATGTGATTAGCATCGACAAGGCTAGTGGTCGCATCACGAAGCTCGGTCGCTCCTATGCTCGGTCGCGAGACTATGATGCTCTCGGTCCAGACACGAAATATGTGCAGTGCCCGGATGGCGAGCTTCAAGTGCGCAGAGAGACGGTGCATACGGTATCCCTTCACGAGATCGATGTCATCAACAGCAGGACGCAAGGCTTCCTCGCACTCTTCTCCGGCGACACCGGCGAGATCAGAAGCGAGGTTCGCAACCAGATCAATACCAAGGTAGCGGAATGGCGCGAAGAAGGCAAAGCAGAGATCGTCCCAGGTGTGCTATTCATTGACGAGGTTCACATGCTTGACATTGAGTGTTTCAGCTTCATCAACAGAGCACTGGAGGACGAGCTTTCGCCAATTGTCATCATGGCATCGAACAGAGGATCAACAACGATACGTGGCACAAACTACCGTTCGCCGCATGGACTGCCTATCGATTTTCTCGATCGTGTGGTCATTATCGCTACGGATCCATACGACTCGGATGAGATCAAGGAGATTCTGTCTATCCGCGCACAAGAAGAGGAAATTGACATCTCGCCAGACGCACATGCTCTCCTCACCAAGATCGGCTCTGAGACAGGTCTCAGGTATGCTTGCAACCTCATCACCACATCATACCTATTGGCAAAGAAGCGTGTCGGAGCCAGAAATGAAGCAGTTGTCGAGGTTGGCGACGTGCAGCGATCCTTTGGCCTCTTCTACGATCCCGCCAGGAGCGTTAAGCTTGTGACAGACTTCGAGCAGAGATTCATTGGTGATAACGGTGTGGCTTCCCTCAGTCATGCCAACGGTGTCAGCAACGGCGATGCCATGGAAGTCTCATGATAGTGAGATAGCTCTGGATCATGGTAGCGAGGCGTCCGGTGTTTTGGCGAATCTTGCCAGGCGGCACGCAGTATGTACGAGTATCTTCTGCTGGCTATACAGCAGCATGTGACATCTATCACCTTCAGCGCTTCTCCTTCACCTGCGGCACTATCCAAGATTCGTGATATCGTTTCTCTGGCGGCGGGATGCTGGCCTCCAGACTGTCGTACCAGTCAGTCGTCTCCGAGCTCGACTTCATTTGAGCCCTTCTCAGTTGTGTGGCGGCGACGAATATGGCCACAGCTGTCGTCTCCAGCTGTTTGATTTCTGACTTCCACCTGTCCTCCGTACCAACGTACTTGGCGACGTCAGCTGGTATCGTCTTTAAGGCAGAAAGTCCTGTCCTGGCTATCTTGATCTCTGCATCTATCCGGTCCAGGACCTCTGGAATCTCCGCGCTCAGCGTCCTCGCGCGCACAAAGTCTTCCAACGAAGGAGGAGCCGGGTCCTTGACGGTCAAATATATCCTCATTCTTGCCTCGTGCAGCATATCAGGTGTAGCCAGAGTCCTAGGCGGGGCTTTGACAAGTCCCATGTGAAGTAGAATAGAGAAGAGATGGCTCAAAGCATTCGCCAGCTGGATGCTGACGTCGAGCTCAAGTTTCAATGTGGTACACCACTGCAGAGCGATCAAACACTCTGACAACGGCGTGTTGGCACCTTGTGAGGGCAACGTCGCTGCGTGGCGTTGTGTGCATGCCTCGATATATTCGAGTAGCATTCGTCGTTCGTTCAGTAGGCTCGAAAGATACCAATACATGTGGGCCATCTCGTCTGGCATGTACACGTCGGTTTCGAAGCCAAGCAAAACAGAGTCTGCCATGACTTTCAGCTTATAGTATCGTACCCACGTTGCGAGTGATCGCCGCGGCAGCGGTGTTCCCTGCTCAGCATTGCTGCTGGCAAGAGACAGTTCAGCCGAGATCCTCGCATCATACATCGGAGCATGTTGAGTCTCCAATAATTCGAAGGTGGCGATTGCTTGTGTGAGATGGCGTCGTATCCTGGCTCTGTTCTGACAAGTGAGGCGATAGAGATTGAGGTACTCGTCAAGAACACCATCGAGAAACTCTTCCATCAGTCGGGAGCACTTGTGTCTTACGTCCGAGACAGCCTCGATCTGGAAACTATCTGGGTCGGACACGAGATGGCCAGGTAACACCAGCTCACGAATGTCAGTCAGGAGGAGGTCGAAATGAGATACATCGTCTGCAATCCTGCCATCCACAAACATAATGTCTTGTATGACAGAACGTGGAAACGTGCTTGGTCGTCTTGCAGCGAAGGTCCACATGGCACGCTGCAGACATGCAGGACTCTGTCGTATCCAGAACGATGTGAGCTGGGGTGCTTCTGCAACATCACTGCAGAACTTCTTCCATTGAGGCTTCGCATTTGCCCACGAAGTGACCAGTTTCGGTCGTGGTGGTGTGCTTGTTGCAAGATGTCTGAGCACTGTATCTGTGAAGCATACTGGTCTAGGCAGTGCCATGTCTCGAGTGTTCTCAATCTCGTGATCGAGGAGATTGATCATGTCTTGCCAGCCATTTACCTGGCCGAAGATCGAGCGAATGAAGAGTTTTCGGAATGTCAACCTTGCTTTGAGAGCTTTCTGCATGGTGGCATCTGAGACATGGGCATCGATCCATTGCAAGGCATCTTCGAGACGAGCAAGAGCTGCATCAGTGGTGAGGTCAGGCAGCAGGTCGCGGCCAAATGTATGGCTGACGAAGTCTTCCTCTTCGTAGAAGCCCTGCGACCGAGCGAGGTCGAGCACCATGCTATTGCATTTGACCAGAGTCAGACAGTAGGCATGCAAGACCTGGTTCGTTAACGTATGCTGTGTATGTTTGTCAGGCCGTAGCTCAAATTGGTACGGGTATCGGTTTTCGGGATCCAGTAGTCGATCGATGTGTATCGATGTAAACAATGTCTGCGAGAGTGGATGATCCTCTAGCCATGCAATCTCGAGGCATATCAGTTCGTCCAGCACCCAGATCAGCTCTGCAGCAGTCAGGTCTACAGCAGGATCCTCTTCAAGGACATCCGTATCTGCAGGCAGGACAACACCAGTGTCCATCTTTGGATCCATGATCTGTACGAGCGTGAGTGATGATATACAATCATCCGATCAACTCACTTCAAGAGCGCCAACGGCCTCGAACAAAGTGAAATAGTCATCTTTGATGAGTTGACCGCATTCGAGTACTATCGCCTATCAGCGTATCCGAAGCACACTGTGTTGGACGTAGCATACACTCCGAGGCATCGTTGAATGCTTGTGTTATGTCCTTCATCGAAGTTCGCGAGAATCCAACCATTTGCCGTGCTTCTTGCGCAAGTCGTGCTGCAGCGGTCTTGATGCTGCCATTGCCGAAGTCGTCAGTATTCAGCTCGTCAGACTCTTCAGAGACGAGCAGGCCCGGAAGAGGAGGCGCAGACATATCACATAGTGCGGCCAGGGAAGGTTCGAGCTTCTCGCATGCTGAAGTACAAGCAGGCAGAACACAGTATTGTCATTTTTTGGGGGCGCAAGACAAATGGAGCAGTAACTTGAGAACAAATTCATGTGACTCCTCGGCACGGTTGTATGTACACATATTGTTTGATACACAGAGCATCCCCAGCTCTCATCTCGCACAGTGATGCTGTATCTCAGCGTATCGCTTGTGATGTTTCTGCAGAGTCCTTCTCATACCGCAGCTGCTGGGCTCGACCAATGCTTCACGTCATTCCTCAGACAACTCATGCCGCTGCATTCTCCTTTGCGACCTGGATCTCTGAGACTTGCTTAACCTCGCCTTGTCGGCCGTTCTGTTCGCAGATGTCAGCCCTGTAGTTTGCATACTTCTTTCTCCCTGTGAATCATGTGCAAACACAACCTCCTCTTTCCGACGGTCTGATCTTACCTCCCACTTGGCCATCCTGAGGTCCATTTCTCCTCGGCGCTCTGCTACGAGCCTCTTCTCCTCCTGCAGCGAGCGTCGCACAACACGAGATGCGATGGCGAGGTAGCGGTTGTAGCTTTTCAATTGTTAGTCGCATTGTCCATCAGATTGCGGTCTGCCATCTGCAGACGTGTAGCTCAGACGTACGTAATACCGGCAGCTTTCCAGGCGAACGACATGTTGACTGTAATTGATCTGTGAACTGCTGTGATGATGGGCAGCGATACTCGTTGTAGGTTCTTTCAATGCGAAGCTCTTGCTGAGCTTTCGGGCTGGTACGGCTGCAAAGCTCAGGGCAGGTATGGCGAGCACGAAGCCCCCTGCTCCGTCCAGGCATGTTTGTGATCGACCTCATGTCTGAGTGATACAAAACCTTTGTAAGAGCATGGCGTGGTAGTGACTCACAGAGTCTCAAGCAACGTGAGTTGCTCGAGTTCAGATGAGCATACTAACAGAAGAAGCACGATCACCTGCCTGCAGTATGACGTTCCCTTCCTCTATAATTACCATGTTGATAAGACTATTTTATTCGCAGCAGCCCTATGATGGCTATAATGTACATCACAGCCATAGCTGTGCGTTTCGAAGACCTTGTTGGTCTCACTTACGATCAAGACCGTGAGCTATAAGCATCAACGCCGATATATGCCTCTGCTCTCTGCATCGTGCAGCTGACCATCACGCCGTAACATGAGCATATCGAATGCTCTTATGCTTGCAACCAGAAAACCACCACGCAGAAATGCTAACGCAAAGCCCTGCCCAACCCATAATGCAACCTAAGCAGATGCCATTGTGTATTGCCCACTGAAGTCGCGCAGTATAAGGATGATGTCGTCGAGTCTCATTATCTGAGCGATGTAGTTGGATTCGATGGCCTTCCACTCGCTAATCTGCTTCTTTTCGATAGCACTCATAGCTTCGCTCTTCCACAGTCCAGTAGGACCAAGGATGAACCTGACCGGCTTGGTCGTTTCAGAAGCTTCTTGCTCATTTCCTTCTCCCTCTCTTTCCTCTTCTTGTTCCTCGTCATCATCGTCGTTATGTGCTGCAAAATAGTGATCACCGAAGAATTTGGCTTCGGCGAGTCGTTGTGCTTTGCCAATCACCGTCTTGAAGCGCTCTCGCTCTGTAGCTAGGCGCTGGTAAAGGCGTGACATCGACTGATAGCACTGTGTGATGATCATGCGTTGCACCTTTGGTACGTCAAAGTACCACAGATACAATGCCTTAGATGGTTGGCGTGTTGAGTCCTTGGCAATCTCCTGTGCTTCAACGTAACCATTAGCATATAGCTCAGTCAGTATGAGCTGAATTTGGTCGACGCGCATGAATGCAAATCCGGATATTTCCTTCTCCTCCAATTTGCCTTTGTCACGGAGTAGACGTACGAGTCGCGTGGACTCTTTGCCAAAACGTGCAGCAATACTGTTGTCGATTTCCGCCTGTATCAGCAGGTCTGTAAGGTCGGAAAAGTCTACAGACCATATTGAGGGTCTGCCTAATCCTTCTCGCTGGCAGAACTGCATCGAATGCTCCTCGATCGAGTGCAGATGCCTCTCGAGCAAATCGCATATCTTCGTGCGATTGGTGAAGGAATCCAACTCCGGAGCAGCATCGTCATCAGATTCTGGCTCCGGTTTGATACCGATAGCTGAGAAATCCTCCTTGACTTGTCGAAAGGCAGGTTTGTTGTCAGCAGGAGCTGGTAGGTCTTTGGCAGAGACTTTGAGGCTTGAAGTGAAATCAGTACTGCGATCAATCATGTTGTACAGGTCGATGACTGTGGCCCTCGGAAGTTCCATATCATGATCTTCGTCTTCGTCACCCTTAGTGTCCTCCACGAGACGTTGATCATATGTGATCTCCGGGATCTGCTTCTCGAGTGCCTGCAACAGCACATTGTATACAGCACCACTGGATTGGCCCATGAGGGTGATTACTTCCTTGGCGCAGCTCTTGGAGCGCAATGCCACCACGTACTTTCGCATGTTGATTGTGAGAATCATATCGTCCTATATGTGGTCAGCGAGGCTGGCGCATATACATGCACATTGCGTACACCAAGATGATGCTTGTGACCATTAGATAGGCTGCCACTGGTCTTCTGCCTCTTGTTTGACGATCTGATGTCCTCTCCTAGTATGTCGTCGTTGTTGTACTCGTCCTCTCTCTGCTGGCGCTTACGTTTTCGCATGGCAGTATTGTATTCTTTCGAAGCTTTAGGACCTGTGATCTTGCCATCGGCAAACTGTTCCTCCTGCACCTGCCTTGCCATTGCTTGATGAAGATCGTAATCCGTCTGGAAGAACCGCGGGTTTGCCTTGATCAGGAACCCAGCTTGCATAAGGATGTGCAGAGTGGCATACAGTTGGTCTAACGTCTGAATAGGCGTGAGATCTCTGTGTGCTTGCCCAGGATGGTCTCCATTGGTTTGTGTTGACTCGACTGCGGCAGCGTCCGCGCCATTGGTACGATTACTCTTTGAGTTGCTCTCTGTTATGCGTCCGTTGGCATGTGTACCATTACTCATACTGCCGTTGCTATGGCCGTTCTTTTGCACCCCAGCTGAGGTTGTCTGCTGTTCCTGGTCGAGTCCATATGCAGATATCAGCTCACCAACAGTGACATGACCTAGCTGTGCCATGTTGTTGATCAGATGTGCCGCATCTTTTCCACATCTTTCTTTGACGATTTCACCCAGTCTCGACATGCGGAGGAGGTTGTAGGATCCTTCAAGGTCGACCGAGTACCAGGCGACGTCGAATTCTTGATCGACATAGTAGACAATGGTTCTGTTAAGGATAAGGATAGGCAGAAGCTGCGCGAGACGATCTGCTTTGACTTTGGTGACGCTTGCAAGCTGTGCGAATTGTGTACGTCCACGTTGTGCGAGGTGCGACCATATGAGCTAAGTTTATGTCAGAAGCACTCGGATGATGGCTGGATTTTGTGCATACCGCCGCAGTGTCGCCAAAGGACTCTTCGACGAGGATGCCGCACAACTCAACAAGATGCTACCAGCACTGTCAGCCACCTATGTCTCATTTTGGTAGAGATCGTGTGCGATCAGCATACCTGCGCCATGGCTGTTGAAAGCTTGAAGCTATGTTTTGAGAATGGTTCAATGAGTTGGCGATATTGGGAAAATGAATAACTCTAGAGACCTCTCACGTCGTCTAGAGTCAGGTAATGCTACCGACGCTTCTTGCGCATGAGTGCGACTGATGCAAGAAGAACAGTCACAAATATCCTCGACCGAAAGTCACTTCAGCATATTCACCTCGAAATCACTATTGCACTAAACTTCTTCTGCTCAGCATCTCCAGCAGTAGTGGTCTGTGCATCCGGCTGGTCATGCCTTGGCAATAGATGGCCTGTGATTGGCTATACGGCGCATCCCGGAGACGACAGCTTCGAGAGAGACTGACAGAATTGAAAGCTCAAGATTCGTTTCATTTGTATCCATTGAGTCTTCTACTGCGGCGTGTACGCTTTGTTACCACAATGCTCTCGCGCTCAAGCCTCTGCCGGCAGGCTCAGCGCGCTGCCCGACAGTCTTTCCAGCAGCGACGAGGCCTTGCGGCACCAGCGTCCGGATCATTCGAGTACCAGACCGGTGATGCTCAAGGCATCAAGTACGCTGCTCGAGACATCCCAGGCCCAGTAGCAACACTTGCCATCGTCACAAAGGCTGGTACGCGCTATCAGCCTCTTCCAGGGCTGACCGAGGGCCTTCAGCGATATGCATTCAAGGTATGCAGGAGGTTTAGGGAGTATCGAACAGGCGTTGACACAATGGCTATAGCACACCGAACGACGATCCACACTTCGAATCCAACGCGAAGCCGAACTCCTTGGCTCTGCTCTCGAGGCCTGGCATACTCGTGAGAGCCTCGTGATCGGTGCGAAATTCCTTCGCGATGATCTCCCATACTTCGTCGAGCTTCTGGCTGAGGTCGCTTCAATGACGAAATACGAGCGTACGCAATGATTGAAAGAGAAGACAAGACCGGATACTGACGAGTGTACAGAGCATGTCTTTGACGAGGAGATCTACGATCTGATAAAGATGTCCCAGAAGAAGCTACTCGCAGACACCACAAGCCTGGCATTCAACAGCGCACACAGCCTCGCGTTTCACCGCGGTCTCGGAGAGCCACTTTCGCCTTCCTCATCTACCCCACTGAGCAAGTACCTCGATGCTGAGACTGTTGAGCACTTTGCACGAACTGCCTATAGCAAGCCCCAGTTCGCGATCGTTGCCAACGGAGCAGAGTCTGCAACACTCAGCAAGTGGATCAACGAGTTCTTCACCGACATCCCATCACAGCCAGCTGAGCAGCTCACTTCCGCACAAAGCAAGTACCATGGTGGTGAGGAGCGTATTGCACACGCTTCCGGCAACAGCATTGTCCTTGGATTCCCCGGTTCAAGCAGCCCAACTGGTTCTTCCTTCAAGCCAGAGGTCGCTGTCCTCGCAGAGCTGCTTGGTGGCGAGAGCTCTATCAAGTGGAACAGTGGCTTCAGCCTACTATCGAAGGCCAAGGGAACTGCAGCTGGATTGAGCGTCTCCACTAAGAGCAACATCTACTCGGATGCGGGTCTTCTTACGGTCACGATCTCTGGTGGTGCCAAGGACGTCCGCAGCTCAGCAGCCAGCGCTGTTGAGGCCCTCAAGACTATTGCACAGGGTGTTAGCAAGGAGGACTTTGCAAAGGCCAAGGCTCTTGCTAAATTCCGTGAGCTTGAATACGGTCAGGAGACACAGGCTGCGCTCGAGCTCACCGGTACTGGCCTTGTGAGCCACGGCAAGCCATACCAGATCGACGACGTCGCCAAGGCTGTCGATGGTGTGACTGAGGACAAGGTCAAGCAGATTGCCAAGGAGGCCTTGGAGAATAAGGCTTCAGTGTCAGCTGTTGGCGACTTGTTTGTCCTTCCTTTTGCAGAAGAGATCGGCCTTAAGGTGTAAATAGAATGGTCAGTCTTGGAGAGCAGCAATTCCTTTGATACAAGAAGGCGGTGCATTGCACGTTGTGTGAAAAAAGAGCAAAGCCTTATGTAACACTAACGTATATTATTGAACTCTAGAGCGTGTGATGCTGCCCTTTGTGCTTATTCGCTGCATTCGTGAAGATCAATTCATGTGGTGTTGTTCTCACAGCTTCGAGGATGTGTCCTTCTTGGGACCGACAAAGCCAAAGAGGTAGGCGGCTACCTTTCTCATCTGGACCTCTTCGCTGCCTTCTGTGATACGATACCTCCGGTGATGTCTCCAGATGTGCTCGAAGGCGCAATGTCTCGAATAGCCCCATCCACCGTGTACTTGAATAGCTCGATCAGCAGCTTCTGTGCACAGTCTGTTAGCCCAGTAGTTGCACATGCTGATCTTGTCGCCAAGCTTGTGCTCCACTTCAACATGTGGCATACTGTCCATGTCGTTGGCAGTCTTGCGGATAAGTAGTCGCAGCATCTCGCGTTGAGTCGCGAGCTCGACCAGCGGAAACTGTATCGCTTGATTGACTGCTAGAGGCTTGCCAAACGGCGAACGTTTCCTGGCATACTGTACACTCTGTTCGATACAATATCCTGCTGCTCCAAGGGAGGACGCAGCTTGTCTGATCCTATTCTCATGGACGAATGCTTGAGCCACAGCTAGACCCCGGTCTACCTCTCCGATGACCGCCCTCGCAGGGACATGCACGTCCGTCAAAGATACAGTAGCATGATCTGTGGGCATGTTGAGGGTCCATTCGTAGCTCTCGACCTTGATGCCTGGCGTGTTGCGCGGGACGACGAAGCATGTGATGCCTGCAGCGCTACCAGCTTCGCCACTCGAGCGCGCAAAAATGAAGCAATGCGTTGCCTTGTGCATTCCTGTCTGCCACATCTTACGCCCGTTGATGATGAAGCTACCATCTGCTTGCTTTTCTGCATGAGTAGCCATATGAGTGGCATCGCTCCCGTGGTCCGGCTCGGTCAGACCGAAGGTGATCCTCACCTCACCTTGCAGCCGACCTTCAATGAGTTCTTTCTTTTGCTCTTCAGTCCCGAAATGCTGAATCATGACGACATCTGGAAAGTTGCCGACCACAGAGTGCTCATTCTGCAAGTCATTGAAGAGTCCAAGCCCCTTGGCAGCCAGGTGTTCACGGATCACAGCCATCCATAGATTCGAACCTCGACCGCTCGACGTATTCTGCCCGCCATATTGCGTTGGCAGACTGAAGCGCCAAAAGCCTGCTTTATCGGCTCTTCGTGTGCTTGCTGCAAGTAGATCTTCCCATTCCTCACGAGGTAGTCCGCCTTTGTCCCAGTCAGTGCGAGAGTGTTCGCGGCGATGGTCGAAAAATCTGTTGTTGTCGTCTTGAAGTTGTAAAGGCGTAATCTCGCTATCGATGAAAGTGTCAAGCGAGACGAGGTAATCCTTGAGCTCCTGCGGTAGATCGAAGTTCATGGCTGATCCGCAAAGACCTTCGTGGTAGCATAGCAACGTAGACTTCTCAATCTCGCTCTACATCTCACAGCACCGGTTGAAGAGCTGACCAGAAAGCGGGGAATGGTGATCGTCTTGCTTATAGCCGAGTGCCTCGCCAGACCACCTATATCGTCACATCTCTCAAAGCTGACACAAGACTTACCTCTTTGTTGTGTGGGTTTCAGCTGAAACCATCTGTAATGACTGAAGAGTCTGTCCCAAGTTAGTGCTACATAGTAGCCAAACAGTCTACGAGCTCTGGAGGTCAAGGACACATATGCTTGACACTGCTTCGATAGTCATCTCTGCAGGCGTGTGCTCGTGGCTCCTGCGTCTTGAAGTCACAACAAGATCGTGCTCGTCTGATACCCCTTTGCTGGGGCAGAGCTGTCCATGGCGCGCTACGCGACCGCCTGCTGACAGATCACGTCACTCAGGTGATCTCTCGAGGTCACTCCATGTGCGAGTACTGACGTGAGGTCTCGTAGGGCGAGCTGCCTACATCGTGTACGCCACGAAGATCTCCCGGACTATGCGGACACAAAACGGGACCAGACGGACGACTAGAGTCGGACGTGTATTGCAAGTCGTGTAACTCTCGATCAGACTCGTCTATTGTGAAGCAGACTGCACTGAAGATGAGCAGAATGAGCGTGAGGCATTGTTCGTGATGGACAGACTCCGTCATCGAGCGTTGTCGGGCCTTATATTGTGTTGAGGTGTTGTTGGGCCATAGTTGTCATCGCGGATCATTCCGCCACCTCCGATTAGCGCCACTATGCCCCTCCTACACTGATAACTAAAAAGCTCTCTTCAACACACAAGAAGAAACAAAACACACCTCTTCGAAACACATTCCAAACACTATCGTGAGTGTCTCTGCTGTCTCTGAGCGCGTGTAGACTGACATCGTCCAGCAAAACAAATCGCAATCATGGTTGTCAAGGTCGGCATCAACGGTTTTGGCCGTATTGGACGTATCGTCTTCCGCAATGCGTGAGTTAAGAGCTTAGAAATGCCAGTAGTGAGATCCTGATCGACTATTCAGCATCGAGCACGAGGACATTGACATCGTTGCCGTCAACGATCCATTCATTGAGACTGAGTACGCTGTAGGTGCCGCGGATAAGAGCTGAGGAACAACACATTGATGGTCATAGGCATACATGCTCAAGTACGACTCCACCCACGGCATCTTCAAGGGTGAGATCTCTGTCGATGGCAAGGACTTGGTCGTCAACGGCAAGAAGATCCGATTCCACGCCGAGAAGGACCCAGCCGCCATCCCATGGAGCGAGACTGGCGCTGCCTACATCGTCGAGTCCACTGGTGTTTTCACCACCACCGAGAAGGCCTCTGCTCACTTGAAGGGTGGTGCCAAGAAGGTCGTTATCTCTGCACCATCAGCTGATGCCCCTATGTTCGTCATGGGTGTTAACCAGGAGAGCTACAAGTCGGACATCCCAGTCATCTCTAACGCCTCTTGCACAACCAACTGCTTGGCTCCTCTCGCCAAGGTCATCCACGACAAGTACACCATTATCGAGGGTCTCATGACCACCATCCACTCTTACACTGCCACCCAGAAGACTGTTGATGCACCAAGCGCCAAGGATTGGCGAGGAGGACGTACTGTAAGTCTGAAAGGCCAACCTACCCAACCTTATACTAACACCTTTCCAGGCCGCCCAGAACATCATCCCATCTTCCACTGGTGCTGCCAAGGCTGTCGGCAAGGTTATTCCATCCCTCAACGGCAAGCTCACTGGAATGTCCATGCGTGTCCCAACCAGCAACGTCTCAGTTGTTGACTTGACTGTCCGCCTCGAGAAGGGTGCATCCTACGATGAGATCAAGCAGACCATCAAGCAGGCTGCTGCCAGCCAGGAGCTCAAGGGTATGTTCGAACGGGTTGTATAGATCTCATGCTAACCAATACAGGCATCCTTGCATACACTGAGGACGACGTCGTCTCCACCGACTTGAACGGCAACATTCACTCCTCCATCTTCGATGCCAAGGCAGGTATCTCCCTCAACCCAAACTTCGTCAAGCTTGTCAGCTGGTACGACAACGAGTGGGGTTACTCTCGCCGTGTTCTCGACCTTCTGTCGTACATCGCCAAGGTCGATGGTAACCATTGAATCGCGGACGGTACGGGCTCAGCGGCTCGTGCCAACTCCAGATTGTGAGAAAGAGCTGCGTGGTGCGAATCAAAGACAGTGAAACATACCAATAAACAACGACAAATGACAAATATCCCATTACAAGCCCATGGGCGCAGGCATAGTACGATTATAGCTTGTTGATAACAATACGAAACCACCTTTCCTTTGTTCCATTCTTGAATCTTTGAGAGGTGAGCTTGTGTTATTGTACAGTGTGTTGTGCCTATGAGGCTCAGAGTGATCATTACATCGTCATAGCATGTTGAAGTCGTTAGAGCTGAAGTCGAAGTCGAATGTATAGTTGGACCAGAACGGATCGTCGAGGTAGTGCAGGGAGTTGGGATTAGAAAGCTCTTCGGAGGGTGTTGGCAGAGTATGTGTCTGGGTAGTAATTTCTAGTGCATTCGTCGCTGCTGGTTGTGCAGGTGTCGTAGGTTTGCCGCAGTTGGTGACTTCGTTGTGGCTAAACTTGGACTCGTACACCTGCCCAGACCATCTGAGCTTTGCTGCCCAGCGTGTGAAGCAGTCGTTGTTGACTCGTACGCCATCGATGACGGCTTCCGACGCAAGTTCGTAACATCTGGCGCCTCTCTCGATTAGATCTCGAATATCGATATGCTCCTGGAAGTCCCGAACGTCCCAGCCTTCGGCTTCGAGAGTAGCGAGGCGAAGCATACTCATGAAAGCTTGAGCGAAAGTGACGAACGTCTGAAAGGGCAGTGTCAAGTAGCTCTCTGGCGGTATCGAAGCGAAGAATTCCATATTCGACTTCACAGCCTGTATGCACTTGTAAATGCCCTCAGCATGGTGTCGTTGCATGACTCGGAAAGACTTCTTGGTCTCGAAGAGGTCTGCGTAAGATAGCTCCCAGATGTATATTTCTGCAGCGACGAATTGAGAGTGCAGATGTAGGTTGGTTTCGCTCTCCGGATTCGACGTTCTGAGACGCTCCATATCGCGGTGATATAGCTTGGTGTATGCATGGACCGGCACATTCGAGGAGTCTGTCGACGATAGGTCGTTGACCAGAACCTGTAGCTTAATCATAGCCACAAGGAGATTGTCACTCTGGTATTCTTGAGCAACCTCGAGAACCTTCAGACACTCTTCGTGCCATGTTGTCCACTTGACAGCATCGATCTTACGGAAGGTGGATGATAGGATTGAAGTGAGGTAGAAGATGCCCAGCACTGCACGACGCTCTTCGAGAGTGCTCTTCTGAGCGGATTG
This sequence comes from Peltaster fructicola, assembly GCA_001592805.2. NCBI lineage: Eukaryota > Fungi > Ascomycota > Dothideomycetes > Peltaster > Peltaster fructicola. The sequence goes on from CP051143.1 coordinate 969,297, forward strand.
TGTGCCCAGTGCTCGTTGCGCTGCATGCTCGAATTTTGAGCGGTCCATGGCGTGTGGCCAGCGGTCGATGCTAAGATCAAGTGCTTGTGCGATCGCAAGGTGTAGCAATGTAGACACTTGTTGCGACCAATACAGATGCGGATGATTCCATGTGATGAAGATGAGCAGTGCTTGTAGGACATCAATTGACTTCTCATTGCGGAAGAAGACTGATCCTTCGACTGATCCGTCATTATGGAAGAAGATCTTTTCAGTGACGAGTCTCATGAAGTCTTTGGCCATACTTTGCTGCTTCGGAAGATCGTGGAAGGACGATACGACAGCTATAGCTGCCAGAAGTATTGGTCTTTGGCGGAATGCTGTGTCAAACGTCGTATCATCGGGTATCTTGACAAAGGGACAGCCATGGGCCATGAGCCTTCTATATCGATCAAGATGTACTTCTCCAATGATGTTGAGCATGCGTTCCTCGACAGCACGGATGGTATCATCTGAGCTGTGGCCAGCATGCTGCTCTACAGCTGTAGTGCGCTTCAGTTGGTCTGCTTCTTCTTCGAGACGGCATATTGTCTCTAGGAGCTGCAGTCCTCGATCAGGAGCCCGTTCACCACCAGCGACAGCACGAGGGCCAGAGTTCACAAAATGGAATGCAGCTCGTTCGGTCGATCTCTCTGTCGCAACCTGTGAATCTGGAGGCGACAACTCATCCTTGGCAGCCTGCTGATTTGAAAAGGCATGGACGAGGTTCTCAATCTTGCTTTCGAGCTTCTCAAGCTGTTCGGATCGGCTGCGGCTTGTCAGCATGTAATCCCGAGGGCCGCGTTATGCATGAATGCCAAGACGATGCAGAGAATTGTGACAGTGTGCTCGGCAATCAGGCGCAGACGTAGCCATGAGACAGGGCTGGGTCTCGCATATATGACAAACTTTGAGCAGAGTGGCAGCAGATGTGCGAGACTGAACGCTGGGAGAACGCTGATCGCCCTAGGACTTTGCAAATGTGTGTGCTTCTCATACTTACGTGAGCTTGATTTGCTTGCGTTTGCGTTCTTTGGACTCTCGGACATGACATTCCTTATTGAGCCGTGAGCATCTGTCCAAGGTCAGCACGAATCGGTCAAGGTATGCAGAGGACGTTTTGTGCTCCTACCTTTCACAGCTTAGCTTCCCTAGCTGGCGTACACATTTCGCCTTGGCTCTTGCACAAGTGACACATGACCGCACCGCGGACCGGCTATCAGGCACGGTCGTTGCTGCTGTACCCGAGACCGACATATCTCAGCGAATGCTGTGTGGGAACCCCGAGGAGTGAGATCTGAAGGACCTGGAAGAGGCATGTACCATTCATAAACGGGAACCGGAGCGTGATATTGCTCCGTAGGCGCGGCTAGGATCGCCAAGAAGCGGAGCCGGCGAATTAGTATTCCTTATCGAGAGAAGTCTCGAGATGAGATGACCAGAGTGTCGTCTTCACAAGAAAAGCCGGTTATGTAGCCAAGATGAAGCTGAGAGTTGCCTGTCGTCAGCATAAGGTGCAGCAGAAGTATAAGCACATTTCGATTTCGGTCGGTACGAGCAAGATTGAGAGACTCATGTCGAGCCCTCAGGTAGATAACCTCAACTTTAGCTGTAGCTCAATCCTCAGCTCAGGCAGACACATTCTTTCGTATCGCATTCGTGAAGTTTCGACGTGACGAGGACGGCATCGATAGGCGAAATGAGCAGAGCATTGAAGGAACGCAGTGGTTAGTCAGCACTAACTCCGCCGATGGATGTAGTCTAGGAAGGCATTCAAACTTCCTTGTGTTGTTGTCGTTATTGTTATTATTACAGGAGGTGGTCTCAATAGCAATACCGTCGTGAAGTGTCTCAACTACTCTCCGGCATGCACGGTATTGTACACGGTCATCATCATTCAATACTCATCTTCATCAGGCCATCGTTCGTGTCGACCATGCCCTGAAGACCTAGTTTCTTCCCATGACTATTGAAGCCTCCAGACATGACGGGAGTACCTACGCTCCCAGTACTGCCCGATCTGACAGCTGGGATTTGTGAAGACATGCTGCCTTCACTACTCGCAGTGTTGATCTCTCGCTCTCTCTTACGCTCTGGTGGCATGCCCCAATTTCCATCTTTCTGGAAAGGTGATGCAGTCATGACAGGGCTGTTCTGTGCGCTCATACCAGGACTGACAGCTCGACGCTTGATGGTAGCAATGTCGAAGTCGTCCTCACGGCGACGTTTGAACTTCTTCAGATGCATATCATCGGTCATGCCTGAAGCAGTGCTCGCCGGCTGCGGTCCCAGAGCCATAATATCTGACATCTCGGAAGCAGTGGACTGCGCACGACCTCGCATACGCTGAAAGTTCTCACCACCCGATGCAATTGGCGAGTCTTCGGAATTCATTGTACTGCTCTGTCTGCTGAACGTTGGAGGGAAGATTGGTGGCGGCGTACCCGCAGCAGGGTCGAAGCGGTTCCAGAAACCAGGTCCAGCACCGTTGCGGTGTGCATGTAGTGAGAAGTTGACGCCAAGTCCCTTACCCATCGGCGTAGCTTCGGCATCAAGCTCACGGTCGAAATCTTCTTGTACTGCTGGTAACAAGCTGGGCGACGATGGTGCGGTGGAAGAGTGTAGCCGTGGCTCTAGATCGAACTGGCTTACACTGCCATCACGCTCTCGAACCTGCTTGATCGTTTCAGCTTCCCTGCGGGTCTCTGAATCTACTGGCGATGCTTCCTCTATGAGCTGTGCGCGTATTCTCGCGAAGCCTTTCGTCTTGGGCAAGAGATTCCCGCGGCGTGCCGTGACTGGTCTGCGCACCACACCTGGCGTCGATGGCGCAGCTACAGAGCCTTCATCCCCACTGTCGTTGCCGCTGGAGAGGTGAAGCCCGTCTGTGCCCAAGGCTAAGCTCTCTCGCCGACTTTTAGGCCAGCCGAACAGCGAATTGCTTCCTTCAATGCTCTTCATGGGCGGAGGAGACGTCGTTCGAGGTGATGCCATAGAGCTGTAGCCACTATTGCTGGCGCTGCTAGAGCTCTTGTTGGGGCGACGTGAGCCTTTCGCAAGCCTAGACTTCCGTATCGTTCGCAATAAGCTTCCCGCTGCCGGTGAATGTGTGTTCGTGTTGGCCCAGACGCTTCCACTTGTCACATGCGATGCAGTGAAGGGTGTAGCCACGCTCTGATTCTGCAACTTATGCACATGAGGCGTGCTGTAGATAGCATCCTCGAGATCATCGCCGCCCATACTCGCATCTTCGTCGCTGGAGTTGTCTTCGCTATCGCTCACAAGCATATTGATTGAGCCCACCGAACTGCTGACAGCACTCCTTTCTGGCGCCAGAGAGCCCCAATTACTGACCGGTCCCATATGTGGAGAGTCCAATGCCATCGAACTGACCGACATCTTACGTTGTGGTATGTTCATGCCTCTTTGTGTGATAACGGGTGAGAGATCTGGGCTACTCTGCTCGGCGATAGTGGAGTGGTGTAGATTGGTGCTTGCGCGCGAGAAGTCGAGACCTCTTGAGTGGCGCGGTAGCGAAGTGACTGGACTGGCTGCTTGGCTTTGCGACTGCACGATGAAGATATTGTGCGCATCGAGCTGTGGGCTGAGTGGCGCCGGCGGTCGCTGCAATTGTGCAGGACTGGGCATCTCTCGAGCTGGCATCTGCAGGCTCAGACCTTGTGATGGGAAGTCCGTCCTTCTGCTGGCTTTTGGCGTCGTAGGTATTGCATAATCGTCCTTGCTTGATCGTCTCAAGTTCTCGCGAAAGTTAGGAGATGGTGCAAGAGCTGCAGGTACTGCTGAAGGGTCGGATAGCGAGCGTGGCTTTGATGGCTGGCTTCTTGGCGAAAGCCCGGGGCCAACAAGGTCGTCCAATGCGCGATCCATGATGTTGTGTCTATAGTCTGATCTCAGACCGGTGTTGTGAAGTTAGTCGCATCTTCCGTCGAGTAGCGAAATCGCAATTGCCGGCACTGCTATATGCTTGCAGTAATCATTAATGAACAGTGTCAAAAGTGTACCTGTATCACAACCGATGAGGTGTTGTGTGGACGTGATGGAGCTATGACAGGCGGGTCCCACATCACAAGCTTACATTATAATGACATCGATTGGTGCTGCCGAGACCGGCATTAACCTCACGAGCTACGCGCTGGCAACGAGCCTTGCACGACCTTGATGCAAAGATTGTCTCATCTTTCGTCTCGCATCGTTGACCGTGTAATCATTCGTCAGCAAGGCAGTAGTCCAACGGCCTGGACGCCATCATAATCTTGTAACACATCTGCATACGACCAATCTCGACCCAACCATGTTCAGCGGACCAGTAAGTGGGCCGTCAACAATCATAGAGCTGCGGTAAGAACACAAACTGACTGGCTCGATAGAAGAAACCGTACACGGCTGTGACAGTACAGATCGATCGTCTCACGAGCGAACAGTACGAAGAAGATGATATCACTGGTATCATTGACCTTGTCGAGGTCATTCGTATACAGAGCTCCGGACCAAGTGAGGCCGCGAGAGCTATTCGAAAGAAGCTGTATGTTGTGAGCTTGTACTTCCACTACTGCCTTCCTGACAAGTCGATAGGAAATACGGCAATACCCATCGACAGATCAGAGCGCTTACGATCCTGGACGGTCTGATCGAGAATGCTGGCTCTCGCTTCCAACGCACCTTCGTCGATGAGCCTCTGCTCGAACGGCTGCGCCTGCTACCCCGTGATGATGTTGTCGACGCTCAGGTTCGACAGAAGGCCAAGATTCTCTTCATACAGTGGTCAAAGGCATACAGCAACACCCCTGGCCTCGAACGCATTGCTAGTCTTTATAAAGAATTGCCTAAATCACAGAAGCCTATCGCGGCACGACAGAAAGTGCTGCGAGATACTGAGCCGCTAGAGTCGGAAAGTGAGCCATCACCCATCTCGCCAAAACCTCATGCACGAAACCCATCGAGCTCCATCTCAGCATCTCCTATATCACCTGCACGCCCAGTAGCACTGTCGTCTACAGCTTCATCGAGCTTCTCTTCTAAGCTCACCAAGATGAAGAAAGATCGGCAGGGCAAAGGGTTCAATCTGGCCAAAGAGAAGGACAACATGACTACCTGCATTGCAAACGCATCCATGGCATCCACGAACTTGCTCAATGGCTTACAGCTGATCCACAGAGAGGCAGAGCGTGTGTCTGACAACAAGGAAGTCGTACAGCGTTTCGAAATCTGCAAGAGTCTACGCAGAGAGATTCTACGGTTCATTCAGCACGTTGAGTCAGATGAATGGATTGGCAGTCTCGTCAATGCTAACGATGAGCTTGTCAAAGCTCTCACAGCTTTCGAGATCATGGACAAGAGTGTCAGCGACGACAGCGATAGCGACGCTTGGGAGAACGTTGATCCAAAGACCCGCACCAAACGAGCACCTAGCCAAGCTGCTGTGCCGAGCCTTGCAGACCTCTCACTGTCGAATGCTCCGCCGAAGCCTCCTCGACCACAGTCGATCCCGATGCCAGTCATGGCGAGCAGCAGCAAGCAGCCGGGAGACGAGGATGAGGACGATGACAACCCCTTCGGCGATAGTAATGCTATCTCTACACCACGTAATGAGTTGCAGGGCATGACCTGGAGAGAGGTCTAGATGAGCTAGTTGCTGAACGTCTTCACAGGCCAACGTCCTCACACACCGCAGCGACCTCCGACTCCTCTTATTCCTCGCACGCCCAGCGGCCGAACTGTCGCAGATGACCGTAGTGAGACACGCAGCTTAGTCGACACCATCAATCGCTTACGACATGACGAATCATCACCACCACTGCCCGACCTTCTACCCTATCCCACTGACGACGAGAAAGCTATGGAACCGACTGAAGGAGACGATGCCTTGCAGAAGATCGCAAACGCTGAGGCAAGACGCGAATCTATACGCCGCGCATCATTGTCTGCTTCCCCATCGCAATCCAAATCCCGAATGCCAAGAGATCCCATGCTGGCCAGCCCTCGCAGAGCCTCGTATCAAAGAGCAGCACGGACAGCGTCACTAGTGTCGGTCAATGAAGATGAGATTCTGGGTAGATCTCTCTGGTCGCAAGCCGCACTAACGAACGATGTCGGCACACAGACAGAAGTATGCGGGTACCATCTCGAGGCACTCTAGAAAGGTGAGATCGATATGCCAGTACCACCGCCTAGCGCAGTACATGACACTTTCGGACCTCCACGACGATCAAGACGATTCTTCGACATACCTCCTGTACGGCATCGACTTCGATCGAAGAGAGTCCAACCACCACGAGTACTGCGTCCACAGAGGACTTCCAGAGACCGTCGTCGATCCAGTCGATGGCGTAGAGTATCGGCGTATGCATGGGGCTCTCTCTCAGGAGGAGGGATGTCGCCATCAAGCTCATTTGCCTGTCGTCGAGCTGGACAGATGGAACCATCAGATCAGCAAAGGATCGACTCAGTTCCGACCGATGCTACACGCCATGCTCGTCTGCCCGAACCAATTAGCAGACCTTGGTGGCGACGATGTGCTCTGATGTTAGCTAGACGTCTTCCTGCTGTGCAGCCTCCTTGGAGTGACGGACTGACAGATGAGGTTATCTCCAGGACAGATTCTCGACGGGACTCTATCACGCAATCTGTCAAAAAGGCATACAACAGGACGAAGCAGTGGATGATCAGATTCTACGTGGATGATACGAGTATCGGACGGTCGAACAGAAGACGACTTAGAGGTTCAGCACATTTCTGAGGTGCTTCATTATCGAAGGTCATTCATTTCTGTCGTTGCTTGGAGCATAGCCATTACTAGGAAAACACCACAGGTATATCGGTATCCAGCGCTCGCTTGTATAGTTTATCAAGCAGTCTCGCCCCTTCGTCTCACATGATTGTGCATGGAATGCAGCAGAGGTCACACTCGCTGGAACGTGTCAGTTATCGGTATCTCTGTTCGACTGACCACAACCTACCAGTCTGGACCACATGGAATCTCGATGCATGGCTGACCTGGCTTCTTGATCTTGATAGGCTTTGCCTTCAGCACAGGAGCGTTCTCTGCATGGTTGCACATCTTTGCGAATGGTATTGTAGTTCTGCGCTGGTCAGGTTCAGCTGCTTATCATCGCTCCACGATGATCATCTCACCTTGTATGCTATCACAACACTGTGTCTGCGATGGATGATACTGCTGATGGAGACCGATGATGATGTTCAGCTTGATGATCACACTGGAAACAAGAAATGAAGCCTTGTACGATCGATCGGAAAACCTTGGCAATAACTGCGGTCAATGGACGCTTTTTTAGTGACGCAAGCGCGCATGACGGAGTCGCGCGGTTGTCTAAGCGCACACTTGTGAGAGCGTGATGAGATTATCTTCATCGAAAAGTGGTCATACACTATTGGATTGGGTGGTGTTCTGTCAATAGCTGGCTTCACCTGGCAGCGTACACGACAACACAGCTACAGGCGCTTCCTCCTGGTTCATCTCAGCATATCTCACTGCTTCCCTTGTCCAGTGATCCGTACAACTCATATCTAGTCACGGAACTGCTTGTCCACACTCTCAAACTCATCTAGGAAAGCCTTGAAGGTGATGACGCCCAAACCTGGATCCAAAGAGCCGGTCGTTGCTCTGCAAGAGTGCATAGACAGCTGAGGAATACCAGCATCAATTGCGCGAATGCCCGTGGCGGACGACAACATTGGTCCAACTGTGCCACCGGATCGACTGTCGTTTCTGATCTGGAAGACCTGAAGCTTAGCACCAACCTTGTCTGCACACTGCTTGAGGATGGCAGTGCTGACTGCGTCCGTGGTCATATGTCCGTTAGAGTCTGCTGAGACGACAAGACCAGTGTTCAGATGTGGTGAGTGGTTCTCGAGGTATGCTCCAAGAAAGTTTGGATTGACGGCATGGATGACATCTGCAGACAGCAGGAAGCTGTTGGCGTAGGTCCTTCCAAGCAAGTCCGAGGTTGGTTTGTGGTCTGCGAAAGCACCGACAATACGCTCCATGGTTCCAGGAAGCAGGTTTCCACGTGCACCTTGTCTAAGAAGAGATCCGATCTCTTCGTTGTCAAACAGACCCACGACCTTAATCAATGAGCTGTCGTCGAGATCGTCCTCAGCACTCTCGATCAGTGCCTGGATAGCCGCCCAGGAGCACAGCTTGTCGTCGATCCGCCCAGCGAAGATGAATTCCTTCTCAATGCCACCCAGTTGTGCTGGTTGCACATCAAAGAGCTCAAGTTCCCAGTCAATGATATTTCCTGCTGTCTCTGCAGTAAGTCCAAGCTCTTTTGCGATCGCCCTGGCGAGCTTTGGTGGTTGTGTGCTCAGAAAGGTGCCTTCGTGTAAGATTGATGGCGCGCTGAACGGATCCGCAACATCGAACAACGAAGCAGATCTCGAGGAATCGAGGCCGATGATTGGCGTCATCTGTGTCTCAGGGTTGAAAGGTCCAACAGCAGCTTGACCGAAGTGTGGCGCAAGAGTCGGTATTCTGGCGATCGGCCATGGGAGTTTGACGAGCTTGGTGGAGATCTTGTTACCCTCCTTCACTAGCACTCTACCTCCTATGCCCAGGTCACGATCCCACCAAGTGTTGTTTGGCGCACCAGCGTACGGTGCAACTCCCAGCTGAAGGTAGCCTGCTTTGCTCGGCACCTTACTCACTGGCTTCAGCTTTGCAGTCAGCGCGTCGACATGTCCAGCGATGATGGCTGCACCATTGCCAGGCTCGTAGTCGGCACCGATAGCGAACGCGATCAACGAGCTGCCATTTCGGATCAAGAAGTACTTCCCACTCTGCTTGAGATCCCAGCTATCACGCTCGTTGACTTCTTTCCAGCCTTTCGACTTCAACTGCTCTTTGACTGCATCAACTGCATGGAACACTGTGGGATTGCTCGTCATGAACTTGAGGAACGGCTCGGTGTACTTGCTGGCGTCCTGTGTAATCCTTTGCCTTGTGCTAGTGTCTCTGCTCTTCTCAGCACCCGATGTTGCTTCCTCGCTGTGAAGACTACTCTGCGCTTTCGTGCCTGTAGGCATTTGCATATGGCGTTGCCGCGACGTCCGTTCATCAATAGGGACGAATGGAATAGCCTCCTTGCCACGAATGGCATATCCTTGCTCTTGCAGACCTTGTCGCCCAGATGACTCGAGGCGCGAGATGCCAGCATGGAACCGTGCGAGGTCCTCACTACTAGCAGTGCCTGTAGCAACACGCGTCATGATCTGCTTGGCTTGCTCATCGCGGCCAGTGATCTGAACACGCTGCCTGGATAGATCGACATTAGATTGCTGGTCTGTAGATACGTCGTCGTGACTCGTGATATGTGGCAGTGTCTGCAGTGAAGGAGTGTTGCGAACCATGATTGCTGAACGATTGTACAAGACGATTGATGAAGGAAGAGTAGAGTGCTCTAGGTCGAGCTGTCATCATGTGGCTGGAGAGCTGCCTAATATCAGGAGCTTGGGCCTCATGACCACCGAGATGCCAAATATAGCCTAGACATCTGTGTTCAAGCACATCGAGACTGGCAAAGGACTACGCTGCGGTTCTCACGTCTAGCCTGTCATGCGCCAGCTAGATACTCTTGCTCGGCAGTGAGCGGATGGTCGCTACGAATGTGCATAGTTGATGTCGTTGTTTCATTCTGATAAGAGCACGCGTCTCGTGAAGCTCCTCCGCCTATCAAGCGGGGTGTAACAGAGCGATGTCTTACACGGCGGCAATACATCTCAGCTTCCCACCTTCAACGATTGTACTCGCGCATCAAATATAAGCCTCCGGGCATCAAAGCTACGCCGATACGATGGCAGACCGAAGTAGTCAGTCTCACGAGACTGCTTGCCCTTACCGACCAACACAACAAGAGACCGCCACCACCGAGCAGCCTGGACATCCGTTTATTGCCTTCAAGCACTTTGTCGATGATCAGTTCCGCGCCATCACCCAATTGACCTCGTTTGCAGATCTCAGACAAAAGATGCAGGCAGCGAGCGAAGCACAAACTCAGCACGAACGAGCCGCTCACTTTCGATGGACTGGAAGAGACGTGTCGCCTGACCACGATGAGATGATGGTACAACGGATGGACGGAATAGATCAGAATGCTGCATTCGACGCCACCTTGATGCTCATTAGGGAAGCTTCAAAGCGAAATGCTTCTGTTGATCCGAGCAAGATTGAAGCACTATACCACGACAATGAATTCCTGGTCTTCGAACACGATCGATTTGCTGGCCCACTGCTCAGCTTTGGAGGTGCATGTTACTACATGCCAGAAACCAGCGATAACCTTCCAAGCACTGCGAGTCTCTTCGGTCGTTGGCCACTTCCGGCACCAAGATTCCTCAGTATCGACTGGTTCAAGAACAGTGTCTACTCGCCCGTCAACATCGAAGCAGATGACGCAGCTTGGGGCTCAAGCCACTGTCCCGGCAAGTGGAGAATAGCGTTCGAGGACCTTCTGTGTGAAACACTCTCGAAATCGAGTCCGAGACCACCAGAAGACGGGCATAGGCCAAACCATCCCGGAAACGTGCAGTTCGCCTGGGCAGGACCTGGCATAGATTGGATGCTGAGCTTATATTGCCGTGGCATCCTTCCACCACATCCTAGCCTCTCATCAATCAAAGGACGAGACAACTTCGGCGTGCTCGAACACGTTCGTCAGACCTGGTCAAGCTTGGCAGGCAGTTGGGCTCCAATGTCTGCCGAGAAAGAATTCGCAGCACTGGCTCGTGCAGTAGCATCGCCGCCCGCTCCTGCAAATACGTTTGTCGTGCGGGTTGAAGCTCAGCCTCACCACACTCCGCCACCAGTCAGGCTTGGGTCTGACAAATTCTTTGAAGAGTTGAGGTTTCGTGGCAGCCACTTCTCTAGCGCAGATGCTTACCACTTCTGGCAGTGCATCTCCAACGAGCGTGCCGATGATGCAGCCAAACTCATCGTTGCGTGGGAAGGCAAAGGACGAGATGTGGAAGAGCTCATCGATGACGAGGACATCGTGCTGGACTATCTTGAGATGAACACAGCTCCAGAACTATGGCCGCTTTGTGAAGCCTTGGAGAAGGCACATAGCGAGCTACTTTTCAAACAAGCGTCCTATGCTGCAGAGCTGGAGGCAACACGATCGACTCTGGCAGATCGCGAACGGATAGATCCCATTGCAAGGGTCGAGCAGCCAAAGACGGAAGACCTATCACACCTCGCAGCACAAGCATCGCCTGGAATCCTTGCTGCCTTGACGACAACACAAACAACTCGCATGCCAGATGGCTCTGTCACGACGAAGGTGGTGCTCAAGAAGCGATTTGCTGACGGTCGCGAAGAGATCACTGAAAGTGTCAAGGTCGAGTATCCTGAACAGGCAGCTGATGCTAAGGACAGCTCATCCAAGCCTCGAGGCTGGTTCTGGTCTTGACCGGCGGGCTGTAATATGAAACACTCCTCCTTTTATATGTACGATGATATACCCACTCTGTTCGATATGATCATAAGACAGCGAGATACTTACGATATGAATGCACGATTACGACGACTCATGTTTTCGAAAGCCGTCCCATGTACCTTGTGACGAGCTTACATTGTCCGACTCCTGCAGTGGCACACCCTCAGACTATCGTAGCGTCATGCATCACATGCAGAAGCCAGTCGCTTGTCTGCAGCAGCTACGGTAAGACATGCTCACTGGGCAGATCTAGTCAAGGATTACTGCAAGATGTTTGACGAAGGCAGCTGAGAGACAGCATGAGCTTCCACAATTGCTCGTTGCATGGATCGGCGAAACAGGTCGGCCCTTGATTCACCCATGGAAGTACTTGGAAATGCTCATCACCGTACACTCCGCTCGGCCGCGTGGTGTTCTTGTTCGCATGACAGACGTGAGCGAGGCTGATGTGCGAGTGCCTGCGCATACATTTGCTTCCTGACCAGCAATCTCATCTTTCTCTTTCTCGAAAGACCTTCTTTCACACGCGACCAAGAAAGACGGAACGACGTCACAAGTCCCGCTAGATCTGCAAGCTCGTCGCTGGATCAACCCAAACGAAGCTGGGGAAAAGGTCACTTTCACGTGCTAGAAGTGGTACCTCACGACATCATAATCGAGATCCACAACACTGGGTCTCCTACCTACTCGAGCTTCTCGCACCCTTTGTCTTTCTGTCGATGCACAACGACGGACTATTATCCACAAGTGCATAACATCATGGCGCAATCAGATATGATGGGACGTTCTCCACCTGACGCGTCTAGGAGACCGAAAGGTGGAATTGATGAGTTCATGCTACAAACGAGCAATGATCTGACTGTATCTAGGCATACTGAAGAACTCTGCCTCGTATCAACACACATCACCTGATGCTGGCAGATCACCGACCTCAGATGTACCACCAGCCATTGGCACTCACAATGGACAACCAGAAGGACGTCCGGGCCCACAACGCGGCATGTCAGAAAAAGAGATCGTACAGATGAATACGGAGATCAATGCTGGAGGGAGTCATCGCAGGAACTCCTCGAATCCACGTACGAGTGTCTCACGCCGACAGTCTGCACAGTCGAACATGGCCGACACCAACGATGATGGAGGACAGCGTTTGAAGTGGGACGAAGCGAATCTCTATCTCAATGAAGGTCAGATGGGCGGACGAATGAAGATTGATGAGCCAAAGACACCGTTCGCCGGACACTACGATCCCACTGAGGACGAAGAAGAAACCTCAGCTCTCAACGCTCAAGAGCTCAACGTTGACGAGCTGGACATGCACAAGTCAAAGCAGAATGGCGTGCCATCCGAGATCCCAGATCTTGATATTGGAGAGCCAGAGGTGGAGGCGAAGGCTCGTCGCGACTCTGATGGTGACAAGAGAGTCCTTGTGGATAGCGAGTTCATGGATATTGATGGTGGTCGACATGGCGAGGACGGTCCCATGACTAATGAGGATCGCGAGAAGCACAAGCGTTTCGAGGAGATGCGCAAGAAGCACTACGAGATGAAGAATGTCAAGGAGTTGCTAGGGTATGTTTGACACTCTGGTGATATTTACAACGAGACTGATATCCTGTGCAGACACGCTGATGATGTTGACGGAACTGAAGACTAATTATGATCAAGGCATTGCATGGTAGGGCGTTCTAGAGGTCAAAGATATCCTCTGTCGTGTTTGATGAGCAACGACTGTGCACGAAGAGGCAGCAGCAGAGCAAGCTTAGCTTAGCTATTACTTGATAGTACAAGAACCTGATGTTCTTCTCCAACCAGCTCATCCTTCGTACGGTGTACACCGTAATCTGGACAGGTGCATCAGGCCACATGCTGTTCATACGTCAAATCTCATTGAGAATGTGCGCTATCCACTCAAGGCCTTCTCTTGCTTCTCGAAGACCATAGCGCTCTGTCAACACCCATACGTGCATCTGCTTATCCCATTCTAGCCACTTACCCTTGACACCGGCCTCGGCCAGCCTATTACGAAATGATGTCGCATCAGGACATAACACGTCGTATGTGCCTGTGATGCCATGAACATGGACATCTCGATCAGCCAGTGGTTGTAGATCAGCAGCCAGAGGCGAGACTCGAGGATCGAAGGCATCTAGCTGACCACGCCATTTTTCGGCCGTCATCTTGATGAACGGAATGGTCAACAACGGATCGTGCTTGCCCACCGCTGGCATCATCGGATTTTGTCTTCGAAGGTCTGTTGAAGGAGATAGTGCCATGATCGCTTTAGGTAAAGGCGCATTGGTGTCTTTGGAGAGCATGTACAAGGGCAGAGCGAGGACTATATTGCCACCAGCAGAGTCGCCCACTAAGGCGACCGTCTCGTCTGCCTGAGCAGCATCTTCGTACAACTGAAGCAGTATCTCCTCTAGCCGTGGCAATGACTTAGCAGCAGGATAATTCGGCGCCAGTGGATACGATATAAGTGACAGTGTTGTGTTTGGCATCTGTTCCACAAGGTCTGCGCAGAGGAAGACATGCTGCGATGAGGCAGGTAATTGCCATCCACCACCAGCTAGATAGAGCACTCGTTTCTGCTTGTCGCTGTGCTCTGATGGCTTTGGCGCTCTGGGTGTGAAGTCGTAAATGAGGATACCATCGACTCTGCGCTGTGCCACATGGCAGCGTTTCCTAGCTCGATCTGGGATCTTGATTTCGGGTGATTCTTCCTCTACAGTTTTGCCAGCCTTGAGTAATTGTGATTTTATAGGGCGGAGAAACTTCTGTAGAAGGAACATCGGCACCGATCGTCCCGACCTATATTCTACCTCTATCGTGGACTTCTCCATTGTCGCCGACTCAGGAGATGCTACTGTGCCCAGGCTGTGGTGTACGAACGGCCCAGGCCGGTAGTAATTGAAGTGTTAGTGAGAATGACTAGACATAGAAAGATGGTATGAATCGAAAGGAGTAGCAATAATCAAAGGACAATTCCCCCTACCTGATGGCACGCCTCGTGATAGAGGATTGTGTAGGTATCAGTGCCACGCATGGCTAATCAAACCACCCTCGTCATCACTTTTTTGATTATCAGAATAGACGGCATGAATCCTGGCAATTTTGGTCCGTGCTCGATTTCGAGACCTAGGCCCCTTAAGATGAGCGATCGAGCCGTGTGAACGAGCCAGAGGAGATCTCGGTAATGTGCTCAGATGTCCAATATCAGAGGATTCTTTGGAGTCAAAGATCATCTTAAGCGATTTCGTCGTGATCATGCTACATTGACCACCTACCATGACGGTTGTATGGTCTGCGCAGCTGAAGCCCAGCAGCAACGTGTTTTCAGACCAACAAGAGCACGAGACCTTCATACAGGTTGTCCTCAGCACGATAGTACTCCCAAAGACATCAATTGATGTGGTGTAGCGAAAAGTGCTTGTCAATGCTGTTTGACTGACGGCGAATGTGACAACTAGGTGCGGTTACTCGGCAAGGTCATTATGACCCAACGATTGCGTAGCTTGGTGCCTGCAGAGTCGGCATAGGGTCTTGCGCCCTTCTCATGACACTGATCTGGTCTGTCGTAGGGTCGTTGTAGCCCATGCGAATGTGCTGCTACTGGTAGTATATGATCTACAGTGTAGAGCAGCCTCAAGCTTCGAGCTCTAGATGTCCATCAAGGACTGAAAGCTGCTGTCGCTGTGCTATTACATTGCTGAAACTAGAATAACGTCGATGCAACTGCGTACACTCTTCTTGACGGATGTCGTTTCTGGTGTACATGTAGTGTTTGTCTCTGGTATGTCATGGAGCCATCCGCCAAGCTTTATTACTGCTGACCAGTGCAAGTCGGGTGCAAGCGCGACTGCCCTTCCGAGGAGCTGCAGAGCTTGTGAGGACGTCCTCACATTATCTCGAACAACACAACTCACCACCATTCTCATCTCCTCTCACACACCACCTCCGACAAGATGTCCTTGGCCGCTCTTCGCTGCGTCGCGCGATCGCGTCTCCCAGCCTTCCGCCCAGCTATTGTCGCACGAAGGCAGCCTCTCAATGTGATCAAGCCGGCAGCTTTCTCGACCACCGTCAAACGCTCGTCAGACCCAGATCCACATGATCCACACCACGAGGAGAGCTTCGAGGAGTTCACCGCAAGGTAAGGGTGCAACCATTGGTCCCAGGGTCGCAAGAGGTGGAAGTCGGAAGCATAAAACGACTCAGGAGCTCAAAATTTGCTCATATTCACGCATTGAGCTGGGTGGTAGGCATAAGGAGTGAAAGGACCTACAGGACTGCGCAAGGCATCAACGGCAGCTTGGCTGACTATGGTACAGATATGAGAAGGAATTCGAGAACGTACAGGATGTGTTTGAGCTTCAGCGTAACCTCAACAACGCTTTCGCCTACGATCTTGTCCCATCACCGAGCGTTATCACAGCTGCCTTGAAGGCCGCGCGCCGAGTGAACGATTTCCCAACAGCTGTCAGAATATTCGAGGGTCAGTCGGACACCTACCTTCGTACTGGTCATATACTAATCACGCCGCAGGCATCAAGGCAAAGGTTGAGAACAAGGCACAATATGACGAGTACCTCAAGGAGTTGGAGCCAATTCGAGAAGAGCTTGGTGTGAGCCTCAAGGAGAACCTGTACCCAGACCTGTCATAATAAGGAAATATCAGCACGGGCGTAAGATCACAGCATTGGGAATGTAGAGGTATGTGAAAATACAAGAGCCAGACGGCGCGAGAACAATGGGCTGTATGCATTACGCAGTTTTGAACTCTCAGATCAACCTATTTTCAGCTCAAATACACCATGTACAGCTTCTGAGCACTTCATTGTCTGTACACCTCACTCGGAATCTGCAGCTTCGGGCTCATCTTCCTCCAATGCTTCGTCAAGGTCTCCCTGGATGGCGTCCTCCGCAATGGGTGCTTCTGGCTCGCCGTCAACTTCCTTGCCAGCTTTCGAGTCTCTACCATACTTGAGTTGTAGATACTGCTTGTGACCGGCTTTGGTCAAACTCCTCGCCTCAGCAGTGAGTGAGGCGGCTTCTTTACCACCAGGCTTGTCCGCAAAGAATCCTACCGTCTTCTCGTATGTCCAGTCGTCGATGTTCACCGGTAGGGAAGCGACCATTGCATAAACCTCATCCGGTATCGGCTTGCCCTCGAACAGTTTCTCTATCTTCTCACGCATGATGATTCGAGCTCTACAGATAGTACCGCCATAGTACCACCCGTAGCTGTGGACATCACATACTGACGGCAACTCCTCAGTATCGAAGAGCTGCTTGATCAGTGGGTCAGTGATGTCGCAGATCTGCCAGGTCTTGCCGTTGGCAGAGATGTGCTGCCCATCGAAAAGATGGCTGTTGTTGAGTGGCTGCTCGTAGTCCACTGTGACTCTGTAACTTCGATTCCACTTCTCGTTCTTCTCTCCTGCTGCGCGAGCGGCACGTTTGTCCAATTGAAACATGAGCGTCTGGTAGATGCGGTACTTAGGATCCTTTCGAGGATCTACGCCGTACTTGATCAGAGTATCGCGAAATGGGCCGGCACTGAAATTGTAGCCAACCCATTGTGTGGCCTCCCTGAATAATGTATCACTGCATTGTGTGATATGATTGACAGCGACTCGACGCGTGACCAGCGGTCTAACTTCCAGCAGTTTGCGCAGCTCATCTATGATGCGTGGTAAGAACGTACCCCAAGGATTTTGCACCTTGAGCTCTGCAGGAGGACCTTGTGGCACTTCATCGCAATCCGGCGCCACAGCCTTCATGAGCTTACGAGCAGGTGCTTGCAGATTGGTCGCATGAATGTTGCCGTCTTCGTCTCGACTGAATCTGACACCGCTCGCCTGCTGATACTCATATCGATACGCTTGCATGGCTGCTGCAAAGCTAGGTGGTCCCGGGAACGAGGTCATTGTTGGCAGACCCGGAGTGGCATCAACCGTGAACTCTTTCAACTTGCTATATGAGGGCTGCAATACGTGTGCAGTGAGCTCCTGAAAGATGGGGAGATCGCCAGCCTTTGTTTGAAAGTCCGGTAGGTTGCGAAATCGATGCGTCTCTTGTACCAAGCTGACGGTCTCGAGAACATACTTGTCCTCGTTGTCTTTCAGACGCTTGAGCAACTCTGGAGCAGTGATGCTGGTCGTGACTGATGCTGTTGTTGATTCCTCCCATGGGAGGTCAGAGCCACGTTTACGCTTTCGTCCTGTACGCTTCGGCAAGGTGATCTTGAGGAGAACATTTCGAGTATCGACGCCCGTCGATGTCAGTCTTGCTGCAAGCGGATCATTAGGCCGCAGTGAGACTCCTAGCTCTGGTTCTGGTTTTGGCTTCTGAGGATTCTGAAGACTATCGCCGACTTGATGCTCGAGTATCTACCAATTTGTTAATGGACGAGCATATATGCAGATCCGAGCACTTACGTGTTTCATTCGTGGTTCGCCGCCCATCGACTTGAGGCCATTCTCGAGACTTCGGATAATGCAAGGATGTTCGATACTGATGATCCGATGATTCGGAACATCCTGGTCCTCAGCGAGCGCCGCATCACGCAGAACATCTGCTAGAAGTGAATGAGGTGGCTGTTCTTGAGTCGTTTGATAGATCGCCGGCATTGTGCATGATATGAACCATGTCGATCGATGCCGTAGGCGCCTTTTCAGTTCGGAGCCTGTATGTGTCACGTTAAAAGTAGGAGATGTAGTAAAGTCTCTCACAGCGTGGTCTGCTCCCAATTGACTGGAGCCCCGCCTGGAGGAAGGCACGCACGGGACAGTCCCTAAACCAGCGGACGTCCTCCTCTGTCTGATCAACCATTGTGATTCGATTGTGCATTACTGCTGCTTGCTCTTTCCAACCACTGCAAACAACGATGATGCGTCTCGATTATACTGATGTGTGATCAAGCCCGATCTGTACCAAAGCACGTTCGTCACGACTCGAACACCTCTCCTACAATTCACCACAATCCTCAGACGCCCGCTTGAATCAATTCAGCCACATACAGCACAAGGAGGCGCAAGAGGACTGCGATCGAAGCCGTAAGCAGCCTCTTCACTCAGCCATCACCCAGCAACGTCGTCGACCGCCGAAGCGCCGTATCTTGTCGCAAACACCCGCGCACCCTTACGACAGCTCGACTCCCTAGCGTGTTAGCCTACCACCAGAAGGAGCTCAGCAGCTGTGTATTACAGGAGACGGACGTCAGAGATACATCGTATTGTCAGACACGATGAAGGGGTTCCGGCAACGTGTGGTAAGTCTTTGTCATTCTGCTGCTTGTTGACAACTACGCGATGTTTGAGAACACAAGGTTGACGATATCTGACAGCAAGAGCAGCTCTCTCGAGGACGAGATAGAGAGGGCAACAAGCTCGCGAAGAAGAAAGACAACCAATCGTCTGGCAATGCTTCACCACATACTGGCTCTCTTGGTCAATCGCCCGCCGGCTCCGCTGCAGCAACGCCTACATCGTCCACATCAAACCTTGTGGATACACGAAACAAACAGGGCCAGTCAGCAGATGGCACAATGCAGCCACAGGCTGGCGCACCAAATGCAGCCGCAGGTCTAACTCAGCAGCAAAGCTTCGCCCAGCAACAGCCAGGGTTCAATGCAGCTGGCGCACAACCGGCCGCGAATCACAATGCGCAAGGAGTACAGTCAAGGCATGGACAGTCGATGGCACCGAGCGTTGTCATAAGTCCCAGCGCGCCAGTGAGTTGCACGTCCTTGATACCCGTGCAAGCTGACCAGTCCCAGCATGTGCCTTCACCTGGCGCTACAGAGACGATGCCACACGACCTCGCACCACCGAAAGCCGGCGGCAAAGGCCATCTGTTTGCAGGACTGCAAGCAACTCCCAAAGACACTGTGCCCGAAGGTCTACGAACGCCGAAGCGACAGCACTCATCACGGTTCGATATCTCTGACCAACGACAAAGAGAACTCGAGAAGCTGCCAGGCTTTCATGAGGTGCCACCAAACCGCAGACAAGAGCTGTTCATGCAGAAGCTGGATCAGTGCAACATCATCTTTGACTTCAATGATGCTTCAGGAGACATGAAGAGCAAGGAGATCAAAAGGTTGGCATTACACGAGCTCTTAGACTATGTTGCACAGAACAGACAAGTCATATCAGAGCCGATGTACCCTCGCGTTGTCGAGATGTTCAGCAAGAACCTCTTCAGACCAATCCCACCACCCATGAACCCACAAGGAGAAGCATTCGACCCAGAAGAGGATGAGCCAGTGCTTGAGGTTGCCTGGCCGCATATTCAGGTCGTCTACGAATTCTTCCTGCGCTTCATTGAGAGCCAGGACTTCAACACGAACTTCGCCAAGCAATACATCGATCACCAGTTCGTTCTGCAACTTCTGGAGCTCTTCGACTCGGAAGATCCACGCGAGCGAGACTTCCTCAAGACTACCCTCCATCGCATCTACGGCAAATTCCTGAACCTTCGGTCATTCATCAGACGAAGCATTAACAACGTGTTCTTCCAATTTGTATACGAGACTGAGCGATTTAACGGCATTGCGGAACTTCTCGAAATCCTTGGCAGCATCATCAACGGTTTTGCTCTACCACTCAAGGAGGAACACAAGCTGTTCCTGACCCGAGTATTGATACCACTACACAAGGTCAAGTCACTTAGTATGTACCACCCACAGCTTGCATACTGTATAGTACAGTTTCTCGAGAAGGACGCAGCACTTACAGAGGAGGTTGTGCTCGGCCTACTACGTTACTGGCCTAAGGTCAACAGCACGAAAGAGGTGATGTTCCTCAACGAGGTTGAAGATATCTTCGAGGTCATGGATCCGGCAGAATTTGCCAAGGTACAGGAGCCACTCTTCCATCAGCTTGCCAAGAGTGTTGCAAGTCCACACTTCCAGGTCGCCGAACGAGCGCTCTACTTTTGGAACAACGAGTACTTCTGTAACCTCGTCAGCGACAATGTGGATGTGATTCTGCCAATCATGTTCGCACCATTGTACGAGAACTCGAAAGGACACTGGAACAGGTGAGTGCGATAAGGATTCTACCTGCGTTCGATGCTGACAAACTTTTAGAACCATCCACGGCATGGTGTATAATGCTATGAAGCTCTTCATGGAGGTCAACCCACAACTCTTTGACGATTGCTCTCACGAGTACACCGACCACGAGAACAACAAGAAGGCTATCGAAGCATCGCGACAGGCGAAGTGGGATCATATCACACAGTTGGCCGATGCCCGACGTGGTGGTACCGTGCAGAACGGTACAAAAGCACCAGGCTATGTGGGAGCTAAGACTGTCGCCCGAAGTCCAGGCATTCGTGAGGAGGAAGAGAGCGCTGGGCGTTTAGCAAGCTTACGACTTGCCGATGGTAGGCCGCAGGAAGTGGCCACTGGCGCCACAAGATGAAACTTCTACGAGTGATATGCTCGGGATGGTGAATGGCGTGGAAATTACTGCATGAAGCGTAGGGCCTGATGAAGGCCTTGTCTGTTTGGCGAGGCGGAGATACACTGGAAAGCTTGTCATTGTAGCAGTGTGATACTTGTAAATCACACATCTTGCTATCCTGTATTCACCACGGCTGCACGTGCTACAGCATGCATGTCCCACCCTCGCCCTTGACGTGCTGAAACACTTCTGACAACATCTGGAGGAGCAAAGCCAACACTGCTACATCATGGATGGAACAAACATCACGATTGCAAGGCTCTCGGCTTTGATAAGCTCTGCACTCCTCAGGCTGGGTGCTTATGTCTTCCTGAGATGGGTGAGACCTATTCCGTGCCCTTGAACGACCACTAACAATTCATCAGATTCCCGGCCATGTTAGTAGCGTCAGACACATATGGCGGTGCCGTGACTGACACGGACAGCCCTTCCCACCTCTGACCATTGCACTGCTCTTGGTCTATGTGCCTTCGTTTCTCTACAGCTTGTGGCACACTGTACCTTATCGTGTGGTAGAAGACACAGTCGACATTGTCACCACCAATGACTTCGACCATACTGAAGCTATCAACGACATCGATGCACGCTACACGGACAAGGAAGCTATCGACGATGTCGGAGAAGAACTCACAGTCGAGGAGACGATCGTCGTCGAGCAACGAGATCCTGAGTTCGTCAAATGCCTGCTCACAGGCTTGCCCAGTCCATCCAGTCTGGTGTTGAGTATCCTCACATTAGCGATCAATCTTATCTTGGCAGCCATGGTAATGGACTATGTCTACCGCGCAACACTATTCTACCCTGCACACGACCTGTCATTCGCTCGAACTGGCTATGTTAGCGAAACTACAGCAAGCATTCTCGTCAGGGAGCCAGACCCTCTGCACTATCCCATATCTGCCTTCTATAGAGTGTCTGAAGATCATCTCATTCCAACTGCATGGAAGTCAGGTGGCCGGAAGATTGATAGCCTCGGAAGCTCAACTGACTTCACAGGACGATTCTTCATCAACGGACTCAGGCCTGACACCCACTACCAATATACCACCTCTAACAATCACTCGGGAAGCTTCATCACGGCGCCTGTCAAGGGTCGGGTCTCAAGTCGACATGACAAGTTCACCTTCGTGCACTCATCGTGTCTCAAAAATGCCTTTCCGTACAACCTATTTGCCCACCCATTGTCAAACGCTGGTTTGAGATATCTTGCTCGGGTCCTGGAGTCAATTGAGGCGCAATTCATGCTCTTCCTAGGCGACTTCATCTATGTCGATGTGCCCCGGCGACATGGTCTCAGCACGGTAGAGGACTATAGAAGAGAGTATCGCCACGTCTATGCAAGTCCTGACTGGCCGGCAGCGTCACGAGACCTGCCGTGGATCCATGTGTACGATGACCATGAGATTGCCAACGACTGGGACAAGAACACCACAAGCTATTTCTCTGCAGCATCAGATCCGTATGAGAACTATCATACATCAGTGAATCCGCCAGTGGCTCGGGTAGGCAAGACGTACTTCCAATTCACCAACGGACCAGCCAGCTTCTTCATGCTTGATACCCGTCGATATCGCTCGCCAAACGACAAGACCAATGGTTCTGATCCACGGACGGGAGCGCCGACGAAGAGTATGTTAGGACAACAGCAGCTACACGACTTACTAGCCTGGCTACGGCAATCTGAGCGACCTGGCGTGCGGTGGAAGATTGTAGTGAGTTCTGTCCCTTTCACACTGAATTGGCAGAAGGGAGCGCAGGACACCTGGAGAGGCTATCTTGGAGAGCGTGAGGTGAGTTTGTATGAGACAAGCTGCAAGCCGAGTGACTAATTTGATGAGCTCAGATCATACTGCAGGCGATGTGGGACGTTGGTGCCAAAGGCGGCACCGGTGTGGTCATCTTGTCAGGAGATCGCCATGAGTTTGCTGCGACTGCATTCCCTCCTCCGCCAGATGGCAAGGAGGTTGCCTCTGTCGTCGCACCGGTTGGGAAGGTTATACAACAGGCAGCATCTATGCTTGGGAAGGATTCAAAGGCCGGTCTACCTCTTCAGACGACACGCAAGCGATGGCCTGCTTCGTCGGTGGTCTACGAGTACTCAGCGTCGCCGCTCAACATGTTCTACTTACCTGTGAGGACGTACAGAGAGTCGTCAACTGATCCTTCTTACATCTCGGACGTGTGCATCAAGTATATCCCTGATGGCAACAGCAAATTTGGCGCGGTGACAATCTCGTCGACTGGGGATCAGAGTGTGCTGCTATACAAGCTATACATTGACGGCGCAGAGCGTTGGAGCCATATGATCACAACTCCTCCTATCACCAGTAATGAGTTCCGAGATAGTGCGATCTGGGGTTGAACGGGGTGACATTTCCGACGGACAAGACAAGGACGATGAGTATCGTTCAGCCAACCCGCAACATAGCAATATGCGTCAATAGCAATGTACATGCTCGAGCGACAGAGATCTTCGTTGCAAGATGATATTGAGGTCATCAAGACTGCTTAATGTACGAAGGCACTCTGCTGTGCCGACAGTGGACTTCCTCTGCGCTGCATATTGCTATGCCAGGGGCCCGACTGGAGTCGTGACTTGTGCCATCCTTTAGGTCATGTCCGCATCATGGGTGCCATCCGAAGATTACCCTCGCTGGTCATGGTTTTAAGGTGGTCATGATTCCATCTCGACACACGTTGCGGAGTCGTCAATGCCGATGAAGAAGGAGACGTAAGTGCCCAGGAGCTATGACGATGATTTGAGTAGTGGTCTTGGATGAAGAAAGAAGACAGATTTTTGAGCTGGAGAATGTTTGATATGTATTTGTGGGTCCGGGGGAACCTGCAGCGCTGGGCCGATGTAGCAGTATACAATAGCTTGCTTCCATCGTCGAAAGATCACGACAATTTTCACAACTCACTCATTGATCGCCACAAACCCGAAACTCGCATTGCATATCACAAGACATACGACCACCATCGAGCCCATCAACACTGACGACCACCCTCAATACCAAGCATAATTACACGAGTGCGAGCAATTTCGAGACAGCTGCCCACAACTGTATCCCTTGGAGGCCTTCGGCGCATCAGATACGTTATATTAGATCAATGGACAAGAAGGATGATCACAAGCCGTCGACACTTTGGGATCGACGCTCGAGGTACGTTGTCTCCTAGAAATGACAGACCAACGCTGTCATTACTTGTCATCCCACTCACGCGACCACATAGAGATAAATTAAACCTCACCACGAACAAACCCGAACGACCAGACAGCCGAGAGCATCACGAATCGCCCTCCCTCAAACGCTACGGTGGACAGAGCAGCCATAGCAACCGGAATCCATTCAATTCCCTCGGCGCCATCTCCACAGCGACAGCGTCGTCACCTGCTACAGGTGCCTCCTCAGCTTTTGGTCTAGGCAGTGGAGCTTTTGCGTCTTTCGGTAGTGCCAGCAAGACCCCCAAGACTCCAGGAACAGCATTTGACTTCAGTCGAACTTCAGCAGAAAAAAGGGAACCATCAGACTATAAAGAGGATAAGAGGCCTTTGCCAAGGAAGTCACTGAGCTCGTTACGGGCGCCAGGGCAGGCAGAGACGTCGCCGAAGGACAATGTGTCATCGTGGCCACTAAGATATCCTTGGGTCATCTACTACAGACCACCGACCAGCAAGAACAGCGATTATGAGAAATCTATCAGGCCGTTATGCAAGGTCAGCACGGCACAAGAGTTTTGGAAGGTCTACACACACTTGAAGCATCCAAGCACACTGCCCACAGTCAGCGACTACCACTTCTTCCGCGAAGGCATACGACCTGTGTGGGAGGACGAAGAGAACAAGCGCGGAGGTAAATGGATCATGAGGCTTAAGAAAGGCGTTGCTGATCGCTATTGGGAGGACCTCCTACTTGCTTTGGTGGGCGACCAGTTTGCTGAAGCTGGTGAGGAGGTCTGTGGCGCTGTGGTCAGTGTCCGCTCTGGCGAGGACGTCTTCTCCATATGGACGAAGAATGATGGTGGTCGTAATATTAAGATTCGCGAGACCATCAAGCGCGTCCTTAACCTTCCACTCGATACCATGCTGCAATGGAGAAGCCACGACGACTCTATAACACAGCGTGTTGCTGCTGACCAGGCTCGACAAGAAAACCAGCAGTTGCATGGTGAGAAGCGACGAAACACATTGGTGGGACAGAAGGACGACGACTCGAAAGCATGAGTCTCGCCGGTACCTTGATGCAATGGAGCGGTGACCTTGTTTGACGGCTTTGCATTGTGATTGTAACGACGTGGTATCGAGGATGAGGCTGAGCAAGCGATATGAGCGTTACTTGCATAACCTGCATGCACTTAGCTTTTATGTACAACACTGCAACCTGTATGATGATTGCCATTCTGCGAGATTCTGGCAAATAAGTTTTGTGACGCCGCATGCCGCAGTGAGAGAGCTTCACACTTCACGCTTCGACTTCACTCGCACGCTTCTGCATCTTACCTCACAGTCTACAGACACCTCTACACCCACCTCCCTCCCGCTGTCACACAGATACATGTATGTCCGCATGTTTCACATTCGACAGCTCCTCTAGATCCGTGACATTTGGACAATCCCCGATTTGCAAGCAATTATGAATTGCTTGTTTGACTTCACACATCGACCTCGCCCTCACAAAAGGCGCACTTCATACGACTCATGTCCTTTACCAGATTCTTTGCTCCCTTTGCCCACAAGAGCACGCTCTCAGGACCAGCGGATGTTCGTGACCAGAAGGGCAGAAGGGTAGCGGACGATATTCAGTCTGTCGAGGATGAGAATACCACAGCTCGGATCGACCTAGACGGCGACGACCGCCATTCAACACCAGATATCATACAGATTGACAGTCCTGCGAAACACCGTACCAATGCTCCTTTTGCCCAGCGATCAGCTGTAGATACGCCTCGTAGAGCAGATGCTCACGAAAGCAGATTGACACAGAGCAAGACGCGGCCTGCTGGTCTGGTCAAACCCGGCGCAAGCAACTTCAGACCAACATACACACTCAACAGAGCCAAGCCTGGCGTGGTGCCTGGCACGAAACGAGCATATCCGCAGGACCGCGCCGAGTCTGCTATCGAGGTTCACAACAGGTCTCAAAGCACCAATGCTTCACACCAGAAAACCATGTCGAGTAGGATCTCGGACAGTTTCGAGCGCCTTACTACAAGCGCCTTCAGTCAAGTACAGAGCACTGTAGTGAACAGGCCAAATGCACAAAAACGTCGACGAAGCTCACGAGCAGAAGGAAAAGACCTTCCACAAATCGCACTAGCCGACGGGTTGGTGGACATTACCGAAGAGACCATTGCTGCGAAGAGACGGAAGAAGAACAACCACGACGAGACTTGTAAGCAGAAGCTTGACAATGTCAAAAAAGCCAGATACCTTGAGCATGAAAGTGAAGATGAATTGGCGGGAGAGACAACAATCAGAAGCAGAGTCTTAGGGTCATCACGGAAGTCCGAACAGTTGCGCATACCTCTCAAAGCTTTCGTAGGTGCTGGTCTCAAGACACGAGGCGGCAACATAGAGCTCATCTGGAATCATGAGGAGAGGGAGTTCGAGCTCTGCGCAGCTAACCGTCAGCAAAGGGTGGCTGGCAAGCAGCAGCTTGTCTCTTTGGGTCCAGAAGACGTCGCATCCTGGCTCGGAATCAAGGCCCAGAAATTACTGCACATTGCCACTACAGATCCTGACCTCAGTCAAGTGTTCATGCAATTCAAAGATAGTGAGGGCTTGCAGACTTGCTGTTCACGCCTGGAACTCAAGTCCACTCAACAAGAAGACTACCCACAGGAGAGCGTACAAGCAGCGTTCGAAAACTTATGGGCACAGCAAGGCCGCGGCAGCCGTTCTGGTCCACAGGCCCAGCGTGATGTAGGAGTCGACGACGACCATCCTCAGCAGTCTCGACACTTCACACTGCAACAGAGCGAGCGAACCAGCGTACGCAACGGCCAGGAGATCACCCGTCGCGAACGCCACCGAGATCGCATGCAGACAGAGTCTAGGAATCGCGGTCCACAAACACCACCTGACGCGCAGACCTCACCTCGAAGCAATACACTCAATGGCCAAAGCTTACGAAGCATTAAGCAAGCTGCTCAAAGGACGCTTGAGGCAACGCAGTCGCAGAGTGGGAGGTTCAGCAAGCAGCCCAAGACTCTGCCATTCCAGGAAGAAAGCTCCGATGAAAACAAAGACACAAACGTGATTCCTGCACAGACAACGAGTATGAGTCGGGGCAAGGTCTCCAACCGGGATGGCCAAGACAGCATCCCACACTCTAAAGCAGCAACTGAAGACACTCCTCGACGATCACAACGGAACCCGCGCTCGACCGCACAGAGAAAGCTGACGCCGCCTCCAGTACTCAGATGGACGCATGTCAATAGACCTGCGCCGTGGTCCCAGGCAGTAGTCTATCCTTCTGAAGGTGTACGTCGTGTTACAGTAGAGTTCCAAGACCTTGAGCGGCTCGATGAAGGAGAGTTCTTGAACGATACGTTGATCAGCTTTGGCCTGCGCCGCGTTGAAGAGACCATGCCTGAAGCACTCAGGAAGCACACTCACTGGTTCAACTCGTACTTTTACTCGACCCTTTGCTCAGGCCAAGGTCTCAAGGGCTTCAACTATGATGCTGTGAAGAGATGGACCAAGAATGTCGACCTCCTCAGCACCGACTACATTGTGGTGCCAATCAATCACGACCTACATTGGTTCGCCGCTATCATTCTCAATCTGCCTACGCTAGATCCAGATACTAGATCTTCCTCACCTATGCTGCTTGACGATGTGCAGTCAACAAGACAGAAGCTTGACGATCTCTCTTTGCATGAGGACGAGCCGTCAATGATCGAAGTCCCTGATTCGCAGGAGACACTGCCTACGGCTGCAGCGCAACCGTCTAGAAAGACTGCATCAAAGTCCCGCAAGCTGAGTCGTCTACCGCCCAAAGCCAATCCAACGGCTCCCACGATTCTCACACTTGATTCGTTCAGCACACCACATGGGAACGAGATCAGCGTACTCAAGCAGTATGTTTGTGCAGAGCTGCAGGATAAACGAGAGATAAGCATTGATAGGGAGGACATTAAGGGTGTCAATTCCAAGGGGCTTCCTCAGCAGGACAATTTCTGCGATTGCGGTCTCTATGTCATCGCCTACCTCGAGCGATTCGCGAGGAACCCAAGGGGCTTCGTCGACAAATTGCTCAGCAGATCTCTTGATTGGACCACTGACTTCGAGGACTTCCACCCGTCAAAGAAACGAGCAGAGCTACGAGACGACTTGTTGGCCCTGTACGCTCAGCAAGAACAACAACGAGCAGAGAAGAAACTCGCACGATCGGCAGCTAAGCGCGCCAAAGCGTCGCCTGGAAAACACAGTGCCAGTTCGAATGAGCTAGAGGCAGAGCCTGCACGACCGTATGTGTCGTAAGAATTGACGGTATAGTATCAACTGCATCTACGTCTAATGAACCATTGGCATGACCATTGCCACGTACCCACGCTCTCGTTCTCACACAGCATTCTTCATTACATCCTGGTCACGCTGTGCTTCAAGCTGCGTAGTGATATGGCCATTCGCTCCTCGCCCGCCAGTGCCGTCATGTCTTGCGGCGACAGCTTCGTCGACTTCTGCGCAGGTGTCAGCTTGACTGGCTCACAATGCTCTATACTGACCGATGATGGAAGGCCTACCAGCATATTCACCCTCGCCTTCGGCGCCTACCCAGAAGCGCATCTTTTCTCTTTGGAACTCGTCGAAGTCCCATTCACTGCTCTCTAGACGGTCTTTGCCTGCGATCCATATATATGTCTCGGCATCGACCTCATCGCCTTCTACGTTGCCAGCGCCAGTGTTGTCGCCGGTTTGTGTTAAGACACGTGCTTTGACTTTCTCCCGTCTATATTCGCTTCCTTCGAAGATGTCCAGTCGCCAGATGTCTCCCTCTGTCAGACCGATAACGTAAGTTCCACGCACAATGGCATTGTCCTTTGGTATGATGGCTGGATAGTCTGCGTGCTTAACACGATGTCTCTGATGACCATGCAAGACCGCAGGATAAGTTTTCAAGTTGTGAGCTGCGTAAATTGGATTATCTGGGCTTGTTGATCCATGGCAGACACGATGTAGCACCTGTGGCGCCATCAATGTGCCGTAGAAGAAGGCGGCTCGTCCATCGTCAGCCATTTGTTGCTATATTGGGCTCGTCCAGCTCCAACGGCGCTCCCTTGCGCAGCGTTTGTGGACGCCTCTTATCTCACACCTGGCAAGATCTTCGTTGCGAAGTTCAACGACACCTGAGGTGATTATGAGCAATTCTGTCCTTATCAGCCGGTGAGCTCTACGACTTGAGTGGAGCCCTCAGGCACACAACTCTTCGAGCGAATGCTACGGGCCGCAGCACAAGGAGACGTGGTGGACAACAACAACACTCCACCACCGCCACGCCGAACCACGACATCGAAGGTGACAACTGTGCTTTCATACGTTGCCTTTCACATCTTTCTGCACACCGGAGAAGAAGTGGGGGAGCTATGCATACAACCTGATCACTCACGCTTCCACGCAAGTCAATTTGGTCTCAAATGTCATTCTATCCGAGCTGGAAGCATCAATCTCGCTGATGAGATCTTGCTGAAGAACACGAAAGCCTTGCGCAAGCCTCTGCTGCAGAGCGGGTAAGTCAGACCAGCTTCTCGATACTACAATGTTGGCTGACATGCTGCAAGCATCATGAATATCTTCAAGCTGGTCCTTACCACTATCGCTCCATTGTTCATCATATCGTCACCTATCACCTCATATGCGGATCAGATATGGTCTATTCACAAGACTCGCTCATCAGCAGGCTTCTCCTTGGACATCCCTCTCATTATGCTGACCTGCTCGATCCTCAAGTGAGCCTTACCTCATGACACAGTGGGTACTTCGTAAGCTGACCTTCAAAGACTCTTCTACTGGTTTGGAGCCCGCTATGACTCGCCTCTCCTCATCCAAGCCACTCTTATGATAGTGGTCCAGCTCATCTTGCTACATGTAGCATTGCTCAATCGAGCACCCTTTGGCGCCCAGCACAGTATGAACAAGCCGTTTGCAGGCCACGAGGACAGCGACAGCTATGTCACTCGACCTTTCAGCTTCTGGCAGTGGCGGAGTCGTCAACCATACTGGCACTTCTTGGCGTACTATACTGCAATTCTGGCAGTACTACAATTACTCGTTGGGCCCCGAGACCTCTACGTACAGTTGCAGGGCTATGTCGCCCTCAGCATCGAAGCCCTCCTGCCTATCCCACAGATCATTAAGAATGAGCACAATCGTTCATGCAAGGGATTTCGACTGAGTGTGCTGATCAATTGGCTGATAGGAGATATGTTCAAGTTGACATACTTCTACCTGTCTGAAGGTGGTGTGCCACTGGCCTTCAAGCTGTGCGGTATCTTCCAGACAGGATGCGACATCTATCTTGGCATACAATATTGGAGATACGGCGATGGTCCTCGCGCTGTCCTTGACGAGAAGATTCCCAGAGTTTCGTAACAGCTTCCATTAGATACGCAAGCAATTGAGGCACAAATCATCTCATTCTGACCCATCAGTTCAAGCACGGTGAGAGGACATACAAAGCCATTAGGCTAAATGGTTAGGATGTGTATGAAAGCTGGGAGAGCATAATGCTTCCGGCCATATCGAATGATAATCGACCTATAGGCATGGCTTCGTAGCAGAGCACTCCACAATGGTATTATATCGAGAGGTTCACAGGCCTCTCCATCGTGACAGCCGAACAATATGTGACCAAGCAATTTCTACCACCACAAAGGAAAGCTCCGTCCTTGCTCCGGCGTATATATGCTTGCTGTGCCTGCCTGAGCCACTCTTGAAGCTCACAGCAGTGGTCAGGATTACATCTCTGTACACTGAAGCCCTTGGTTGTTGACCATCAATCCTCTCGCTCTTTTACATTATCAGACTCAATATTTCAGTCGTCTACCGTCAACATGGCTGAGCCACCACCTCCGTTTGACAATCATATGAACTACTTGAAGGACATGGAGGCTGCAATGCTGCAGCGTCAGCAACAACTCGAGCGTCAGCAACGTCAGCGAGATCGCCAATTCGAGCTTGAAGCGGCTATGGTTTATGAGCACACAGCCTTGATAGATCCTTATGGCCTTGGACCAAATGAATATATTGGTCAAGCGACGTACCTTGAGCCAGGTGAGTTCTTGCAGCATCATTGACTGATCGGAAGTGGTCTGAGAGCCGCCAAGTGCAAGGCGGCCGATTGCGGACCCTGAAGCAGAATCTTATCTGATCATCTCCCCATCATCCCACTCATCTCTCCATTCCTCATCTCGACAGCAGTCATGGCGACTGTCAAAGACGAACCTGACAGCGAACCAACTAACACTCCCACAGATACTTCCGTGCCGTTTGAGGCTCAGCAGGCCTTCACCAGCGCTCAGGCTTTTGCTGCACAAGATCAGTACTCCGCCCAGAATGCCACACTCGACTCTTCGCCTTTCGCTCAAAACAACGCCTCATACTTTCAACAAGAGGTAGCCACTGCCGTCCACCATGAGCGCTTAGCTGCTGTCCTCTTCGTGCTCAGCAAGCCGCTCTCCTTCTCAACTCCTGCCGGACGACGAACGACGCATGTCGTTGGACTCTGCAATCCATGGCCCACAGTCTCCATGCATAAAGGTCCCTCGAAGTGGTCCGATCAGCAAGCAAGTGCAGATCCCGCCACGCCCAAAGCCAGGCCGAAAGCCTATGCCACCATCAGAAGCGTCTGACAGACGTCGAACACAGAATCGTATGGCCCAGAGAAATTTCCGTGATAAGAGACAGCAGAAGGTTACTGAGTTGAAGGAAGTTGTCGCAAATACCAACCAACAATTACATGATGCAATAGCCGAGGGCAGACGCCATGCTGCTAAGCTCAGCGCCTTGAACGACCAGTATCGCCAGCTTGACGAACAGCGCTGTGCTGAGATTGAAACTCTGAAGCAGAAGCTCGAGAGTGCAGAGAAGCGTGTTGTCTTCCTGGAACAGACTGCTGGAGCACCTGGTCATGCTCACATGGGAATGTCAAGCCAAAGCGATACTCATGGAAGAGTAAGTCAGCCGTTTCCATACTCGTACGCTGAGCAGGAGCAGTGGTCCTGAAAGAGGCTGCACACCCTCATGAACTAATGTGATACCATATTCCCTTCCCCTTTAGTATTAGAGAGACAGTTTGTCAAGCAGAGTCGTTCGATAAGATTGCGTTTCTTTCTCGAGGGAACTGCGTCGTGCTATAAGTATCTCTTCGAGATACATAATACAGATAACGACGCAGCAGACACGACCCCATATGCTTACCTCTGCGAGCGTTCTGGATCGTTCAATTATCACTTCTAATTAAGCATAGCCAATTAAGCAGTCTTTGTTTCTTTACAGGACCCCTGCTGACCTATATCTTGCAGTTTTCTGGTCCAAAGCTCCCAGCAATAGCGGATCGAGCTGCTGACAGACCACAGGAGATAGCCATACCTACTCCACCTGAGGATAAATGGAACGAGATCGACATGACTGAAGCCTGGCTTCGAAGCAAGCCCTCCAATGATCAACAACATGATTCTGGAAACTGGACAGGTTATGAGATGGACACTGACCCGATGACTGGCTCAGGCTGTGGTTTCTGTACAGACGACAGCAACTGTGCTTGCAAGGCTTCCGTAATGTCTGTGGCTAAGCAGACATCTTCTGGTCCAGGCACCTGTGCAAGATGTCAGAGTGATCCATCTCTGGCTGCCGAATGTCGGTCCCTTGCCAACAAAACGCTGCCATCTACGAGCAGCGCATCAGCCGAGTCGAGCACAAGGACGATGAGTTGCGGTCAATTCATCGACAAGCTGAAGGCTCATCCGCGTATGCCGTCCATCGCTGAACTGTTTGGACCTCTCCATTCATTTCCTGCGAGGACCGGTTTCAATGTCGACGAGCAGGAAGCTGCAAAAGCTTTGCAGGGCATGTCCGTTATGACTCCACCAGCTCGCAAGGAATGATCCACTTCTGGGAAACGGCGTTAGAGGTTTATCGAAGTTGGGGTCAGGGCATAACGTGTTATGCGGTGTCAGGCGTTGAAAGACTCATATGGTCATCATGTCCAAAGTTGTATATATGTCAGCATACTGTTTGCAGACAAGCTACTCGAAGAAGCAAGATATCATAGCTCATGTTTCGATAGGGGCTTTGCCGCCTCGTGAGATAAGATCAAGGAAGCCTTCTTTGCTCATCTCGTTGACTCTTTCTTCTCTCTTGTGCATGCCGACCAGTCCTTCTTCTCGTGTGATGCGACCAGCCTCTTCAGCCTTGACTTGCGCTGCTCGCACTGCGTTGAAGAGCTTGACGACACCTCGTTGTGCTGTCTTCTTTAGCTTCTCCTCCTCCATGATTGCGCCAGTGTCCACGCCAGGCGATTGAAGTCCTAGGACGTCGCTAACTCTCCCTCGTTCTAACAGCGACTTTTTCTCAGCACGAATGGCTGCTCGAGCTTTCGTCTCTAGCTTTTCATCTGCCAGCGCCTTGTTTGCTTCGTCTGCGGTCTTGGATCTCGACAATATAGGATCAATTCGTTTTTGTGTACTAAGCTTGGTGGTGAGGATCTTTGATATGCTGGTCGCGAATGCTACAGGATCATTGCGTTTCTTCTTAGTCGTGCCAGCTGACTCGGATGCATCGTCTGAGTCGAACTCGTCCATGAGATCGTCGTCAAAATCGTCATCGTCCAGATTGTCCAAGCCAGTGTGATTCTCATCTTCATTTTCTGCATCTTCAAGTTCATTGTCATCCTCTTCGCTATCGTCGTGGGCTGACATGTTTAGTGCTGTATTGATTTGTAGCTGATCGTCCTCGGCTTCGTCTTCTTCTTCCTCTTGTTCCTCTTCATCACTCGATACATCTTTCTGTGCTGTGGCCTGTGCATCTCGTTCTGTCAAAGCCGCAATTGAGGACTCAGGCTTTGTGCGCGGTGCCAGTCTGTTCTTCGAAACAGCTGCAGCATTCACTCCGGTTGCAGATCGTTGGCTTGGTGCGTCGTCCTCGTCCTCGGAGGAGCTGTGGTATTCTTTCTGCTTCTTGAACTTGCGTATCTTCTTCTTGGGTCGTCGGACTTCGTCCTCGACGTTGCGACGCTTCGTAGCTGTACCGGCCATACTCAAAGATTGCAATATGCTGACGTGTGAATCTTTGTCTAAGAAAACATTCGTCTCGAATGCTTCGGTGATGTCTTTTCTTTAATGTCTAGCATGGGAATGATTCCGCGCGCTTGAGCCTCAAATTGTGGGACGCCACACAACTGACCCTCCGTCACTACATATCGTTACCCACCACTAGTACTAAACCATGACCTGAGAGGATCACGAACCCTTGTCGAGCAAGTAGAATACGCCGTGAATCAACATGGTTCTCCAAGATCTTGGACGGCGCATTAATGCCGCCGTGACAGACCTCACGCGATCGGCCACCCTCGACGAGAAAGCCTTCGATGGCATGATCAAGGAGATTGGCAATGCTCTCGTTGAAGCCGACGTCAACATCAAACTGGTACTGAACCTCCGCAAGACCATCAAGAGCACTGTCAAGTTCAGCGAATTACCTCCTCACGCAAACAAGAAGCGCATCATTCAGAAAGCAGTCTTCGATGCTCTAGTCGATATTGTCAACCCACATCAGACACCATATAACCCAAAGAAGGGCAAGAGCAATGTCATTATGTTCGTGGGTCTTCAGGGTGCTGGAAAAACCACGACATGTACGAAGCTCGCAAGATGGTATCAGGCCAGAGGCTTCAAGACTTGCTTGGTCTGCGCAGACACATTCCGTGCTGGAGCCTTCGATCAATTGAAACAAAATGCCACCAAGGCCAAGATTCCATACTACGGCTCCCTCACACAGACAGATCCTGTTGTGGTCGCACGAGATGGTGTTGAGAAGTTCAAGAAGGAGCGCTTTGAGATCATCATTGTGGACACATCAGGTCGGCATCATCAAGAGGAGGCCCTGTTCGCTGAGATGAAGGAGATTCAGACCGCAGTCTCGCCGCAGCAGACTGTCATGGTGTTAGATGCTTCGATAGGTCAAGCAGCAGAAGCACAAAGTCGAGCATTCAAGGATGCGGCAGACTTCGGTGCAATCATCATCACCAAGACCGACGGTGCAGCAGCTGGAGGGGGTGCCATCTCTGCTGTCGCTGCGACACATACCCCAATCGTCTTCATCGGTACGGGTGAGCATCTCCTCGACTTGGAGAAGTTCAACCCAGAGTCATTCGTCTCAAAGTTGCTTGGCATGGGTGACATGCAAGGACTTGTCGAGCACGTGCAGTCACTGAAGCTGGATCAGAAGGAGACCATCAAGAACATCACAGAAGGCAAGTTCTCGGTCCGCGACTTGCGAGACCAACTGCAGAATATCATGAAGATGGGACCTTTGTCAAAGATGGCGGGCATGATACCTGGGCTCAGTAACATGATGGGATCAATGGACGACGAAGAAGGTTCCCTGAAGCTGAAACGTATGATCTACATCTGCGACTCCATGACCGTCAAGGAGCTCGACTCCGATGGTAAGATTTTCATCGAACAGCCAACAAGGATGACACGAATCGCGCGAGGCTCGGGCACGAGTGTTCGTGAAGTGGAAGATCTCCTGACCCAGCAGAGAATGATGGCTGGCATGGCAAAGAAGATGAAGGGAGGCATGGCAAATATGCAGAAGGCACAAGGCGCCATGGGCGGCGCGAACCGACAACAGCAGATGGCAGCCATGCAGAAGCGTATGCAAAGCATGGGCGGCGGCGCTGGTGGTGCTGGAGGTATGCCAGATCTGGGCAGTATGATGAAAATGCTTGGTGGTGCTGGAGGAGCCGGCGGCATGCCAAACCTTGGCGGTATGGACATGCAGAAGATGATGCAAATGCTTGAGGCGGAGGTGCTCCCGGCGGCGGCAGAAGATGAGAAGACTGTACGAAGCACGGAAGTTGTCCACAGCACTCTTTCGTTCAAAGGCTACCGGTCCCTCCGCTCGGCGCATATGTGAAGGATGATACAAGCATCGTTGCTCCTCGCCAGCATCGGCTGTGTCACAAGCCGTCCGCAAACACAAGACATCCCAGACGTCAAAGACCAAGCGGATTACCACCAGTCTGCTCTTTGCTGCCTATGCTCTCTCCTCCTGGCAACTCTTTATCCGGCTTCCCGTTGTCTTCCTGCGAATAGCCCACTTCGTGTCTGGCAGTCTGCTTGACACGATCTGCCGCTTCACCAGTTGGCTGACCAATCGCACCTGTGAGCCTGCCCACTGTCGGCTTCAAGGTGGTGTCGAGTGCTTTTCCCAGTGGATCGCCTACGATCGAAAGAAGACCTGCGAGATGATCAGTCAGACCGTCAGCTGCAACCCATGTGAAAGGCTTGCCCTTCTGTTGGGTACCCAGAGGGCCTCCCGGAGCCATGTTTGGCAGTGCTTCGTTGACCTTGTCCACCATTTCGGCAGACTATTAAATCTGGTCCGTGATACAGTGGGTTTTTAGGAATGTCCCTTGGATACCAAGAGTCTACCATATCTCAAGTACTGGGGTCAATATCCGGTTCTATCATCTGTGCCCAGCTATGACGAAACTTGTGTAATCATCCTTACAAGGATCATCTTGGGCGAATGTGGAGAGGTATGCTCTACGCGACTGACCCCGTCGAGGTGGCTTCCCATCACTATAGAGGGTATGTCTTTCGTTGTAGCAAGCAATCTTGGAAGGCTCAGATGAATTGGTCCGTATATCATTGTACAATCGTCTTGCCACATCAGAGATATACTGTATACACGTTTGATGCGAAAGTCGCGTGGTATCCTTGACACCTCTACATCTCACCACCATTCTCCAACAACTTCATGACTTCACTGCCTTGAAAACAACGTCGCAGGCTCCCAGGGCCACAGTGAAGTGGTCCTTGGTCTCATACAACAGCCGGTGGCCGTCCTCACCATAGGCAAGAGACACATCATACTTCAGCAGGATCTGCGCAGTAATGGTGCGAAGCTGCATCAAAGCCAGATTCTTGCCAATGCAGCCGAAAGGACCAATTGAGAAAGGTGCAAAGGCGTCCTTCTGCTTGATCAGATCAGCCTGTTCAGCCCAGCGCTCGGGCAGGAAACTCTCAGGCTCGCTGTAATTGTCGCTGTCTACACATGCACGTCAGTAAAAGCGACATCCCTATGCTCGAATGCAGCTTACCTCTACCCATCACGAACTGTGGCATGAAGAACTCAGTATTACCAGGCAGAAATGTCTCTCCGACCATCATGCCTTCCTTTGGAACAAGTCGTCTTAGTCCCGAAGGGACTGCAGGGTGCAATCTCATCGCTTCGTTGATGGCTCCGTTGAGGTAGGCGAGATGCTTGATGTCTTTGTCTGACCAGTCATTATGGCACAACGGCTCAAGCTCCTTTCGTAGCCTATCTACGACAGCAGGATTCTTCGCGAGGTGGTAGAACAGATAGGTCAATGTTGCTGCGGTCGTATCACTTCCGGCAACGATGATCAGTCTGGTGTCGGCCACCAGCAACGGTTCTTTCTCTGGTTTTTCAACGTCACGGTATGCTTCTAGGATCCAGGCGAGTATATCTGAACCAGTCTTTGGCTTGGACTCGGTCTTCTCACCAGGCTTTCGGCTCATGTCGTTCTGGACACGCCAAGCAAGCTCATCCCTGCAGAAGACCACAAACTTCTCATAGCCAGGTAACATATTAGGGATGACGACGAGCATTCGCATGAGCCAAGCCGGCAGCATAAGAGCAAGTGGCTCCATGCCCTCGTTCAGCATCTCCAACTCATACGTCTTCTGCCCGGACGTCACCATACCGTACTGCTTGCCGAAAGCCAGCGAGCCCATTACATCAAAGCTGTACAGGTTGAACCAATGTGTGATGTTGAACGGCTTGCCCTGCGCTTCGTCGATGCGATTAAGCAGCTTCTCGTTGAATGCACTGATGATCTCTTCATATCCACGGATAGCCTTATCGGAAAATGCTGGCGCCCATACCTTTCGACGTCTGTCATGCAGTGACTTATCACGAGTGGTGTGCATACTGTTTATAGGAGAGTCCTGATCGTACCAGGAAGCCTTAGTGACCTTCGACCCTACGCCGAAGGACTTCTCTACCGCTGCAGCATCGATGATCGAGAGGTCATTCGATCCGATACGCACGATCTTGCCGTACTTTTTGTGCAGTGCGAGCAGCTTATGGTACGCATCTGACTTGCCCAGCTGTGCTGACCACCAGAAGCTTGAGATGCGAGCGGCATACGGGCCCGGGAACCTGTTCAGAGGGTTGAGGAACAGGCGATAGATGAGCGTGCTGCCGTATGCTCCTGCCAGGAAGCTAGCATCGATGACGAGAGCTGTGCGGATCGCTGACCACAGCTCCAAATCGTGTAGTTGGACCAATACAAGAGGCAATGCTGCAGAGCACGCGAGGTAGACGCTCAAAATGGCGATGCCGTGCATGTGCATCTCATAACGATTGAAGATCAGCACATGGCTTGCAACACCTGCCGCAACAGCAACGATGTTCATAGTAGAGGCGTCCATGGTGAGCTGGCTGCTGTCAGACAGCACTTCGAGGGCTCTCGGGTGTCTTTATGCCAACAGCTTCCGTCCATGGTGGCTCTACCTGCAATGCAACCACTTCGTAACAGGAGCTGTCTGTCTCACACGGGCGTGATTACACGTGCTAATCCCCGCTCGCACGCGTGCATCCCATGACCTGCAGCTCCCAATGGTACCTGGGTGAAGAGATTCGGGTACATATCCATCTCGGATGAGTGCAATTTGTGCCAATGGATGTTCGTCCTACAGCTGCTTCTGTCTAGCCAACGTCATAGCTGGTGGTTAGGGAGAACACTACGGTGGAAAGACATGGGGTAGCCTATTCCCATCAATCAGACGAGTTCCATTGAGGTGGAATTTCCGCTGTGCATTGAGGTCCAGCTTCGACTGTAAACACTCCCATCCTCAAGATTGTGCCTCGGACCAATCACACAGGCTGTGTCACTGCCAGATCCTTGTTGTTGACAGCATCGTGAACGGCACTGCGAGCATTGGCATACCATGAAATGCATACGACGCACATGCAATGGGTACGTCAGCTTGTCTCAGCGACCGATCACTGCATATGCGGCATCAGCAGCAGAACCTTGTGTTCACCATTGAGGATCGATAGAGCCAGCTTGTTACCGAAGAGCATGAGCCGAGAGATGCCTCACATCCTATCTGTATTGGCAGCAGTCCCTGGTGCAGCAACAGATGTCGTCGGAAAAGCTTTCCAACACTATGATCGGACATCTTGTAGGGTCTTGAAGGACAGAGCGATTCCTCGACCTCCATCAAAGCTCTTCTTGTGCACAAGCAAGGTGATCGTTCAAGACTAGCAAGGCGGTGTTGAGCATTGATTACACCTTACCATATTCTCTTGGCAGCCATCATATACCTGTCAATCTTGTCGAGATTGAGCTCGCCCTTCTCTGCCTTGGCTCTACTCTTCGCTTCTTTGGCTTGTAGCTCTTTCAGGCCGTCTTTGTCGTCATCGTATATCCAACGACGTCGATCCTCACCAACCTCGACTGTGCCCCATCCTCCCAATCGCTTGCCCTTGGCGTCTATTGGCTGCAGCTCCCTCCGCTTGATGCTGCTGTACCTGCTGCGGGAGTAAGACAATAGCGCCATGCCAAGGACCAGCTTGAAGGCTAGCAATATGAGGTACAAGGCAAGGAAAACCATTGCCATAGTTGTTAGTGCGATGATATCGTCCAGCGACCACCACGTGAATATGCTCTGGGACTCGAGCGCTCCTGTTCCAAAGGATGACCGACCGAGAGCTTTCCGGAACATCAAGTCAATGTGTTGTAGTGCTTTCACAGTCGCAGGCGTAGTGATTGCTGGATCTGTCTCTAGACTGACTGCGACAACGGTACTAGCGATTGGTGCAGGTACATGTGTGGCCAGAAACATGTGATACGTCTGCACACTCGCCCGAATGAACAAGCAGCTAAGAGGAATAACCGGCAGCCCAAGGCGCTTCGTCAGGTTCTGATCAGCGAAAGCGTGCGTATAGTAGTCCTTGGTCAGCACGTCGAGGAAACGGCCATAGATGTTCGGCTTGACATTGTTGAACTTCGTGATGTATGCGTGCTTGAGCCAGTCCACAAGCATCTCGCTCCCTAGGACAATCAGAAATGGACCGATGACTTCGCCAGTCCATGCTGGCATCAGGGTGAAGGCATTCGGAATCACACCTCCGCCTGAGCTGGGTTGAAGTGTTGCATTTGCCGCCGCAGCAGAGGTGGCTGATGCTGCAGCATGGAATGAAGCAGTGCTGAGATTCATGTTGAAGCCGCCAACCTCAACTATGTTGCGCAAGGCTATGATGAGAAGCATGACCCATAGCTGAAAGCGTTCGACGACATCTGCACAAGTCATCTGGAAGAGGTTCTCCTTTTCAAACTTCTTGAACACTGTACCTTTGATCTCGACGAACTGATTGCTCATCAGAAGTGTGAGTAATGCGTTCGAGTAGGAGTTGACTGCCACGTTGAGCGTGACCAGCTGGTAGAAGAGAGCAGTCGCATGGACGATGTTGTAAATGAGAGCCAAGGCAAACATCCACAACGGACGGAACACCTTGCTTCGTCCATCTGGGCCTCGTTCGAGAATCTCTCTTGAGAATAAGCACTCAAGTACATCTTGACCAAGTGCCGAGAAGAGACGGTCGAACACCTCTAAGACGTTGTATATGACGTACAACTTGATAGCTGCTTGGCCTCTGATAGAGTGGTACATTCTGCTCGCATCGAGGCTCATCAAAGCAATACAACTCAAAGCGATGAGCAGTCCTTGTAGTAGATCGGCTTTGTGGTTCGGTAGAAGAGACGACGGCGTTGATCGAGTGCGTCGATGTCGGAAGCCAGATCTCTTCCTAGGAGGATCTTGCAATGTCGTAGTCGAGCTGCGAGCATGCGGGCTGAGCGCACTGTTCGCTCTACTTGCTACCGGAGGTCTGACCGCTTCGCTAGGATTGCTCAAGGACGGACGACGAGATGCAGAGTTGCTCTGTCGACGTCGTTGCCAGAGACGGCCAACTCCTCCGTACACGAACCCCGAAATATCCATGACTTCCTTAGTGAAGTTCTGCATGAGCCACTGCGTGAGTATGACTACAGCGTTCGCAAAGCGCAGTGGTAGGATGGTGAAGGTATACAGCCATGAGTCCAAGCAGGCAAGTGTACCAAATATGAGGACTTGTTCCAGTTGTGGTGGTAAACGTAGAAAGTTCAGCAGTCGCTCGAACTTGACCTGAGATGACTCGTATGGGAAGTCGGCGGTAGGGTCATGGCGTATGTACAATGGTGACGGTCTAGAAGTTGAGATCTCGAGCTGCAGATATGTTGGTAAAGACATAGGAGGTATCGGTAGTTCTGGGGACGTCAATGATGCGTCCACCGTGCCGTTGCTCCTCTCCCGTTCGTGGTCGTCGAAGAGCAAATGTGGTAACTGTGGACGACTCTTGTGTGCAGTCGACTGCTTTCGTTGAAGCAATGGTGTCGATGTTGACCTTGGCGCTCTGGTTCGAGCTCCGGTCGTAGCACCGTGAGAGACATCAACCCCGAGACATTGGCCGGTACTGAACTGTGCGCATTTGAGTTCGAGCGCTTGCTGGTCGATGGCTCGCCAATGGTCGTTTCTGGGAGAGTCTCATCGACCGGTGTCATTACCCTGAGTAACACGGAGTCCGACGACGTCGTGAGATCGTGTATTTGCTTGGGCGAGACTTTCAAGCCTCCGTCGTGTCCAGTCAGCAACCCAACAGTATGAGGCTTGCTTTCCTGGTCTGCGTCTCCAGATAGCGATCCTCTGACGGCTGGATCGGCTTCATGGTCAGTAGAGTGCAGCACAGGTGCTAGGACATCCTGTTCGATGCGTTGTTGCTCATTCTTATGCAGCTCTATCATGCCAGGAACAGCGTTCTCCTTGTCTTCATCGTGTTCGCTGCCATCCTTCATGATGATGTCTAAGCATTATGATGAGGCACGAACCGAGTCAGGCCGAGTGTATGGCAAGGAGTATGACCTACTGCGATGCCGGAATACTGTGCATGTTGAAGCTTGTAGTAATGGTAGGCGTCTTCAGTAATGTTGTGCTCCACTCTGCTTTTGACCAGTGTCGCGGCCCTGAAATTGTGGAGCTGCGCCGTAGGCTGCTCATCTTACGTAGACAATCGTAGATCATGCGTACATTTACCTTTCACCTTAGCGAAGCGTCAATTGCGCGGACAGCAGCAACACGCACTCCTCGTAGACAACAACATGTCTGGGTACGAAGGTACGTCGGCGAGTCGTCATGCTGCTTGCGCTGACCGCAGCAATAGTCGAGCACAACATCGACACCAAGAAGACTGCAGAACAAACACATCGTCGACCAGATCTGTCGACCTTCTTCAGTGCTCTCGAATATGTCGACACAACAGGCAGTCGACAGCCACAGAATGCTCACTCCGTACCCTTACCTAGCGAGATTGGCGCACCGTTCACTTTGCTTGCCAATGCCTTCAACACAATGCGAAGAGAGCACGGAAGTCCTGATGATAGTTCGCACAACGAGCTAATGGACAGACTTATTGAGACGCTGATGACGACTGCTGAGCATCCTCCAACCACGCTACAAGGTGTTTCAGACGAGTTCATCGCAAGCCTTGACCGAGTGGACAAGACAGAGCTTAGCGATACCATGAGCTGTCCGATCTGCGCCAATCCCTTCCTCGACGACAAATACCCCCTCGTCGTGCGATTACCTTGTCACAAGGACCATATGTTCGATCTAGAATGCATCGAGCCGTGGTTGAAGCTCAACCCAACTTGCCCACTTGACAGGAAGGAGATTAACGAGAGGAAAGTCGAGATACCCAAGCACGTGGACGACGACGAGGAAGAATATGATGATATGTATGCCTGATGGGTGGATTGAGATATGGATACACATAACTTGGCATCTGTCCCAAGGCATATCGTCTTGTCCGGGCTGCGCATGAGAGCAATGGTCGGAGCAATCCGATATTCTGAAGACCAATGCATTGGCAGATTTCGGAGCGCCGTCTCGGTCTGGTTGCCTTGCTCCGAACAGGGAGCTGCATCCGTGCCAGTGGAGATCATGGCAATGATCGAGGCAGATGAATGCGCGTCTACAGAGTCGTGTCCAGAACACTGGCACACGTGAGCAATAACTCCCAACTCCATATATGCGTAGTTGAAGCATGCTTGAAGATTCGCTATATCGAATTGAGGGATGTTACTTCATCAGATATAGAGATGCTTGGTATATACTTAAGTCCACCTTTAACGCCACACCATCTCTTCATGTATTGCACATTATGCCCAGTATATGCTCAATCGTTTTGCTAGTCTTGTCCAGCAAGACTCGATGCCACCTCAAGGCATCTGCCTTGAAACTGTGCTCCCGCCAGCTCTTCTATACACCCTCAAGTATGATGGACCTGCGAGATCAACTGTATCATCTCCATCGGCATCAGGAGCGAGGAACATGCTGCTGGCTGGAACTTCTGGTCGCGCGCCTTGCTTGTTCGCACCATCCTGCCACGCCGGCTGGAAGGAGTTGCCGAAAGAGCGTTTGTGTGAGTCGACTGGCGTGGGAAACGATCCATTGTAAGTGTTGCTCGTCGTTGCGCTGACTGGTGACGCAGCTTCGAGCTTGTGAGGGAAGGAGGTTGAG
Organism: Peltaster fructicola; assembly: GCA_001592805.2. Lineage (NCBI taxonomy): Eukaryota > Fungi > Ascomycota > Dothideomycetes > Peltaster > Peltaster fructicola. The sequence continues at coordinate 1,013,140 of CP051143.1, forward strand.
AGAGGAGGTAATGTCGTGCCGAATGACGACTTGGCGGTGAGTGTTGGTGGAGCAGGAGTTGTGACTCGAGTCGGTGGTTGAATAGGCTCAGGTGGCGCATGCGTGCGAACAAGCGAGCTGTGATGTGTACCTGCTTGGCTCTGTACCAGCTGAGGTTGGCGAGGGAAGGCGGGCAATGATGTTTGCGAATGTGCGGACTGTGGTGTGTACATCTGCTGACTTTGCGGAGCAAGTGATTGAACAGAGCCACGCCTTGAGTCTGCCGAGTAGTCGCCGGAGTTGCGCTGCTGGTAAGAGTTGTCGAAGTTGGTAGTGATGGATGGATACTGCAGCTGTGACATGGACTGTGGTGTACCATAACCAAAGTAAGTCTGCTGCTGCTGTTGCGGCGTTGGCATCATGGAGGATGTTTGGAATCCGGAATCGTTCATTTGTGGAGGATGCAAACTTGAAGCTGGAGCATATGCTTGTGAGGGAGCCGAACCATAGGCATGCGGGAAGGCAAAATCGTTGGATTGAGAGACTTGGTACTGCTGGCCCATCTCATTGAGAGAAGTACGTCGAGTCGGCTGCTGCAAGTGGTGACCCTGTCCATTCGATGATCTTGGTCTCTGTCCAGGCTCGAGGGTTTGTCGCTGCATCTGGGCGTGACCGTACGGATCTGGTGTCTGCGAAAGTCTCGTCTGGGCGTGATCATCGTCATACTCGTCCCAGTCCTTGCCGGAACTAGGTTTGTTGTTGCCTCTTCTCATTCTAATGTCCCGTCTGATTCGGATGCGGCTTCCTTGCTCTGCAAAAGTGCGACTGAGCGAGGTGCTCTCACTTAGACCAGGGAAGCGCTTGGCGCTGAACACATCGAAGACAGAGGAGCGCACGTCCAGACGACAGCTAACAGCAGGCTGGGATGGAAGCGTGGATGGTTCATTGCGGTCCTCATCCTCGGTACGGCGGGTGTCCTCGAAAAGACTGAAGTTCAGTCGATACTTTCCTTCATGGCGGACAGACAAGTCCGGAAGTATGAAGTATATGGCAGGAGTGGGACGGTCGAATGGTTGCATGCCAGCTACGTTGGTTCCAGTAAGCACATCGACGGCCTTGGGATCCTGTACATTTCGGGCTGCTGCCATGTTACGGCCTCGCTCCAGAGTGGCATAGAGGAAGTAATTGGCATGCATGGTGAAGGTGACATCATGAAGATCGCCATTAGGTAGAACCTCGAAGACCTGGAGTTGTAGTATTGGTGGTGGGTCGACTGGTCTTCTATCGGCAGAGGCTAGATGAATTGTCAGCAATGCACATGAAATCAGGATTATATGCTTACCTTTGGCGCCAGCACCACAGGCTCTTGCTCGCTCCGGCTGCTGGATGATGCGGAGCTCATAACGAAGTCTTTTGCCACCCTTCGTTATGCGCTCGGTCATGTTGTTATTCTCGTTGGAGACCTGAATAAGTCCTGGTCCAGCTTGATGGGCCATGGCTGCTTCCCTGTGGACGGTTATGGTCGAAGAAATACGATGCTTGACCAGGGCGTCGGGATGAGAGGGGACCGAGCTGAATAAGAAGCTGCGAGAAGTTGCACTACGCGAATGTGCCTTGGAAGAGACCAATTTTAGTTCCGGACGGTCTCAGCGAGGATCAAGGTCCTGGGAGAGGATGTGCGCAGCAAAAAAGGACGTTGATAGATCGCGTGCTATTTTATCGGTATGGGGTCCTGTCCGCAGGGATGTAGCGTGAAAAGTGGTAGAGAGGTTCCGCCAGAGTGGTTGAATTGGATTCTTTGTAAGATGCAAGGTCAGGCGTCACTCCATGAAGCTCTAGATGATATGATAGGAATGTGAGCAGCGCGAGTAGCGGTCGCTCCTCGTCCGGTGTAAGTTTGTGCAGCAAGAAGAGCGATCGTCGGCCTCTCAGGGGTTTGCAGTTGGCGTGCTGTGCTGGTCACTGATTAGCACGAGAGTCCCTTGGACACAGCACATGCGTAGAACCGCAGCGCTGGGAGCTGGAGAGCCAGGCGGTCCGTAAACTCGTGAACTCGAGATAGATAGGTGAGAAAGTGTAGGTTGTGGTGTGTGGGAGAGGAGAGACGATGCAGTGGAAACATACTACTAAGGGCTCCTTCCGTTCGAACTGCACAGACCTTTCCGTTCTTTCCCTAGCATAATTTAGTCAACAAATCCGTGCTTCAGAGCACCGTTTGACCCTCCGGGTTGCCAACTCCTGACAACGAAAACCCGACGACTCTTCATGCAAGCGAGCAGCACGGGATGAACTAAGAGAGCTGCGCCAGTGCAAGAGCAGGGCCGATCCCACGGCAGACTAGCTTTGGCTTTTATGAAGTGCCGGCGCGGCCTTGCAGCAGCAGCAGCTCGTAGCAAAAGCGTGGACGATCATCAGAGGTAGGTTGGCGGGCCAAGGTTTCGCTAGCGTAACTGTCGTTCGATGGGCAGGGCGGGTGGAAGTTGACGCGATCTCCTCACACCGAACACAATCCTTGTCTGACAAGGTCGCTCGCGCGTTGTCTCAGTATCTGACCACTACGCAAGCAGCGTCGATCAATCAAGTCCGCGAGAGCAATCAACGAAGCTTTCAGGGAGGCATCCTTCGGTCATGGATCAGCAGACCTGATTGCGATACCGTTACAACCTAGCAAGAGGCTGCAGCCATTCGGGATATCTCATGCTGCACCACTAAAACGAATTCGTCCCACTGTACATTGGCGAGCCTGACCAGGTCCTGGGCTCAAGGCGATCGCTTCGCCCAGGATATCGGCGACAACAGCTCCTTTGCTTTGGCTTTGGCTTCTCAGTGGGCGACTAGCCAATTCCGGGATCTGAGCTTCTGATCGACCAAGCTACTCGACGATCAACGTAAGTGGAGATGCTAACATGGACCACGGTCCCATTTCTGTTCATTGAATGTCCTTGGGTCAGCGGCATCATTGGGAGGCGATAACAGACATCAGTACGCCCCCGGATCCTTCGACGACCAGGATGTCCCAGCTGCTGGAAGAAGCACCTGTTGCTCCCGTGTTCCAGACAACAGAAAATTCTCCGCGCTGCTGAGCAACTGCACGCGATCGTCGTTGAACCATCCGCAGGTTGCACACCCAGAGTACTTTCAAACCAATGGCTAGGCCTGTAGCACAACCACTTCATGCGAGACAAGGTCACAAATATTCCGCTTCGACCCTCACACACACTCTCTCGCTCTTCAAAAGAGCGACCACCGAATCACAGGTCATCCGACAGCATTCTTTATGAGAGAAGAAACAAACGCTCGCCCGCGCTGCTGGGATTCATTTAAAGATAGAGGATTCTGGTACGATGATGGCACCATCACCACCCGAACAGACGGTAAGGATTGCAAGTCGGACATTTCTCGCGATTTTCTAGGCTATTGGCCTCACCCCTGTCGTTAAAGGCTCCGAAAAGTGTGGCGATCTCGCGTTGCACAGCAGCAGTACCATCTGCACTGGCAGGCCGACGCGATGTCTCAGCGCTGTTTGCTACTGCCGATCCTCGATCGTGAGCGAGAATCAGACTGAGTTGTACGTGCAGCGTGGAGCTGTATCGCGGTCTTGTCTACGGGGTGCCTTCACAGGTATCCCTGCTTTGTACTGCTGCAAAGAACTCGTACAGCGAGCTTACTACTTCTGGGCAGACACATCTCGCTGCGGTAAGTCGTGAGTGCTACTATACAGAGACGAGTTCCCTTTCTCTGATGTCTTACTGTCACTGTCGATCAGAACGAAGATGGGACTTTACTGACTGCGCATTGGAACTTTGAATGTGCCTCGGAGGGAAGTGGCAGAGCTTACAGGACAGCTCCGGCATTACAGCATTCGGTCGAAACACATCGTCGTGTGTCTCTCAAGTCTGACGGTCAGAGCGACAGCTTTAAAGTACTACTGCTTTGTGGATGTCTCTTTTCGGGAAGATGTTACGAACCAGATCTCCTTGGGCGAGATCAGGTTGATCGAGAAGGCAACGTAAGGTATAACGTCAGACGGTATAGTGTTAAGGAACGGCATAGACGAACATTAGCATATACATGAGCTCGGTGCTCGAGTTCAAGCCTAGTACATAGATATGTATGCTCGAGTGTATACACCTCAAGCCTCGTATCCTGTCCGCCGATGATGTACATATGATAGTCCTCCTGCAGCACCCTTCTCCCTCCATTGATTGTGAGTGCAAGGTCATCTGCTCGCTCAGATGATGATTAAAAGCTCATGCAATTTCGTACCTAATGTATACTCTCGACCACCTGAGCTGCCTCGAGCACCGACAGGGTTCGTCCAGTCTTTGCACTGAACGCTTGGAACAGTAGAGTGATCATCGCAAAGAAGATCGGAACCTGCAACAAGTCAGCAAAAGCCTCACAAGTGGTGATCAGTAGGCGTACGCAAAGCCATAATACCCACTGCGTGAGCATTCGGCTCTCTGGTTCGGACTTGGTAGTGCTTGTTGCGATGGTGGCTGATGGCACAATCTGCTGTTCCGGATCGCTCTTCTTGGTCGGTGGTAGCGAGAAGTCTATGCCATCGCTGGTAACGTGCATCGTCTCAGGGTACAGTTCACTGTACGCAGGAGGCAGCACAGCACCCAGTGGCGCAGTCGGCAGGTAAGGGAACGTCTCGTTCAAAGTATGCACGACTGTTGCTAGTCTTCGGAGGAGTGCATTATCTTGTCGTTCGTTGAGATCAGGGAATGGTGTTATGGCGAAGTGCAGCTGGACGATGCTCTTCTGCAAGGTCTGATGGAAGTGCTGAACTTGTAGCGTGATGGAATCTCGGACTGCAATCATGGCAGCGGGGAGTGGTGCATAGCTCTTGATCGTAACTGTGTCCTGCTTATCGCTAGTCACATCGTCCTCCATGATCGCTGAGTCAAATGCATTGTTGTTGACGCTCAGTCGACGAGGCGATCTTGTGGCGTCACTGCACCAGTCCTCTGATTCGTACATGGAGGCACTGCTGATATCCCAGGACGTCCTGGAGGAAGCAAAAGAAGCACTGCTGTCGCGATTCTTGAGATAAGGCCGGTTGAGACGGGAACGTGGAGTGCTCCAAAGGATCTGTTGGAGAGAGCCTTGAGTGTCTGCAGGCGCAACATCCATCGCGGTATAGCCTGACAAGCTGCGTATGGACGGGTCTGCGCCTCGTGTGATAAGCAGTTTGAAGATTGGGATCTTGCTGTGTAGAGCGGCATGCATCAATGGTGTGAAACCATTCATATCTCTCCCATCGGGATTCGCGCCTCTGACGAGTAGAGCCCTCACCGGCTCCTGTAGACCGGCAGCACAGGCAAGAGATAGTGGTGTCTCGCCGGTAATGAACGTAGCATCCAGAGCTGAAGGGTCAGCGACTTCCGCTAAATCGAAAGCATCAACAACGTTATTGACCATTCGTTCCAACACGGCAGGTGGCGCCGACATGACATTGCCTTCAAAACCCGTGGGAAAGCCAGCAGACCGATTGATGGTCTGCTGCATCCATCTCGTGGCATTCTGTTGAGTGACTTGCCACCACGCACCAGAGTTGCCGGTCTGCTGTTGGCTGACGAAACGCAGCGCCATCTCCATGACTTTCTCATTTGCGTTCTTGTAGGTGAAGACAGGCCTGTTCATCTGCGATGGGTTGTACTGCGGCACATGACCTACAGGGAGAACCGTGACTTGCACACCACCAACGCGACCTGGCGGAGATGTGCAGAGAAGTGCTTGCTCTCCGTAAAATGTAATTGCCGTAGCTGGTTGATCACCAAAATAGACCTGCATGCCTTGGGCAAAGTCTCGTCCATATATCGAGACTTCGGTACCACCTGCTACCGGTCCTTCGGTCGGTGTGATTTTGTGGATCATAGGCAGCGCAGACGTATCAGGCTCAACTTGAGGCTGCATACCTTGCGCAAACATCTGACCGCGATTTGCAGCGCCCGGTTGCATCTGCTGTCGCGGATATGGTCTGTTGGCCTGCATGACAGGCGACGGAGCCCGACTATTCACACGCGAGCTTGGTAAAGACTGATAGTAATCTGGCACTTGCTGCGTGTTGCTCCTCGACTGCGACAGTTGTTGATTCGCATACTGTAGATTGTCGCTCGGGGTGGACGGGCCACTACCGATGTACTGTGCGTTGACCGCGCTACCCATATTCATAAAGGACTGCTCCTGTCCTGGGAAGGCACTTCCAGGTGTTGTTGGCGAGAACTGCGACATTATAGATACTGCGGATGGTGCGGCACTGGTCGTAGGAGGAACCGTCGTGTCGACTCTCGGTGTCATTGTGAGTCCACTCGGCACCTTCCTGTGGAAAGAGGATGACTTGCGTTTCTTGTTGGGCCCTGAGTTGCCTGCGCTTGTGGGAGAGCCAGGTCGAGACAAGCTGTTTGTTGGTGTCATGGACGCAGAAGTAGTCTGTGAGAAGGTTCCGCTCTGCATCTGGTGTACATGACCTTGGTTGTATTGGTTGCCATATGCCAGGCCCTGAAGATTGCCCGTAGAGCGAGAAGATGTGAAGCCCGGCTGAACGTGCTGGGACATATCAACCATTGAGTAAGACGTTGGCAGACCATGAGATGAGTAGTTGGAGCCTGCGCCGAACATCATCTGGTCCGACATCTGACCAGGAAAAGTTGGTGGATGCGTCTTGTGATCGTCTGTGATCAAGATTGAATCGGAAACGTCTTGAGCGACGACATTACCCTCGGCATCCTTCATTGTGAAGATCACCTGAAAGCCTTCCTTTTCGTTCTGATGCCTGCAATAGCAAGCAATACGCATGGCAGCAGAGACTTGGATGGCGCCATCTGGAGCGACGTACTCATCGGTGTGCGCCGATTCCTTCTGAGGCGCAGCTTCCCAAGCCTTGAAGGGTAGCAGTTCATTCGAGTTGAAGACAACCACCCTCTCGGTCTCGTATCTCTCCCAATGCTGCTGCTCTTCCTCTTTCTTGAGCTTCTTACGAGCGGCGCGCTTGCGCTCTCGTTGTATACAGTTATTGCAGATCCTGACCTCACCACCATTACAGGGCTTGTCCTCGTCGGCCACCAGCTTTGGATCGTTCTTGTCCTCATCTCCAGTCTCCCGCTGTGCCTCTGCACGCTGCTGGATCTCGAGGTTATTCTGAGCTGCTGCACGACGCAAAGCCTTGGCTTTGAGCTGAGCGTTCCTCATAGCGCTCGTGCAGACCAGCATCGTATGAAGCTCCAAGACTTTCGTGGAATCCACCTCTTCTTTGGCGAGCAGTTTAGATTTGGCGATGGTTTGCAAGGGCAAATGCAGAAACTCAATGCCTGGCGGAGGTGTCTCGAGTGTCATTATAATGCTGATCTGAGTCTCAACACGAGATTTGGTTGATATGGGCGCTATGTGTAGTCGTGATCGTCCTGGTCGCGTAGATCCTTTGCGACCTGAGCCCAAGGACATTCCGCTCGTGGGTGAAGGCGTAAAGCCGAGTCCTCCTGTGGGCGAGAAGTGGGCGGTAGAGTTGAAGTCGTTGTTCCAGGCTGGATTCTGCTGGCTCAGATTATTATGCCAGCCTGGTACTGGATTGAATGCTTCGTTGCTCTCAGATGAAGGTGTGGAGAACATGGCGTGAGGTGAGGCGTTCGTGAACATCATGGCGTTTGTCGAGGGAGAGTGATCCCTTGATCCGTCGAGAGTGAATGTCGCTGGATTGATAGTCTGCACAGGGGAGGTTTGATTGAAGCCACGACTGACTTGTGGCATCATCATGCCGTGCACCTGCTCGTCCAGCGAGAGCGCAGCGTCGAAAGCACCAGGATTGATAGGGCTGGATGCATTACTGTTGAAATCGAACAGCGCATTCGACGCAGACATATGCTGTTGCTGCTGTGGCATATCGATATGAGCGGATCGCGTGTGCATCTGCTGCCTATCACCCATATCGACCATACCCTCACTTTTCATTATGAGCCTGCTCTTGTCATGGCCGTCCTGCGCATCTGATGCTGGCGATTCGGATGTTGTCTTGCGCTTCCTGCTGCTCGAGGTGTCTGAAGCAGAATCCTGACTAGAGCTTTCTGCTGATCGATTCGTGAGCATGTGCATGTGATTGGAAGGTGTAGGGGCGAAATCGAGAGTCGGCTTGGAAGACTTGCGCATTGTCAATCCACCACTACCTGGGCTGTCCACGAAGTCGCTCATGTTCGTATAGTTCTCGAAAGCGTTGCCCGCGCCGCCAGCTCCGCTAAAGGGTGACTCTGCTGGCATGGCGTCCTCGAATTGTGTGCTGCCAAAGACAGGATCATTCCAGTCGACAGAGCTGTCGCCCATGCTTGCGTCGGTCGGATCCATCCTTTGGTCGGTCTCCTGGCGAGTCCGAGGGAATCGTTACACAAGCGATGCGCCCTGCCACGTTCTCCTCGCCGTTCAGAGGCTGCTGTCCACCTCTTGACGACTCGCAGCTCAAGAAGCTCAGTGCGCCATAGGGCTCGATGGTGCTGGTCGAGACGATAGTGGTGAGTTTTATTAGAAGGCGTACCACTGAAGTGCAGCAGCGGACCCGAGATATTGTAAGGAGTGGCAGCGGTACACGAGGTGTGACAAGGATGTCGCAGCAGGAAAGGTTATTGGCGTCACGCAAGCTTATCACCGACGGCGGTGGATTCGAAGGAAAGGTGATTTTCAGCAGCGGAGAGCAACTTTTGAATGGGTAACGGTGGTCTTCTGTATGCGTTCGTGCTTGCGGTGAACTCAATAATAGCACACAACGCGTGGAGAGAGCAAAGATGGTGCGGAGAGTAGGATATGACTATCTTGTCTGCGGAGCAAACCAGGGTAATCCGCTACTCGTCCTCTTTGTAGCTACTACATTGACTCGTTATCCTTTGCGGGGGTGAGGCTCAGCATGGCAGAATGGTGCCTCCATGTTGTCGTCGGCATATGAATCCTGTACTTACACCACTGAGTGAAATCACTACATGAGATTCTCGTGTTAACGGAAAGCGGACCCTGCGAGAGAAGAGAGCTGCTTCGAGCTTGGAGTTGTCAGCATTTCAAGCATGACCAACTGCTGGCGAGCACTATTGCACTATCGACCTGGCTGCAAACTCTATCTGGCAGACGATTCCAAGAGTTCATCGCTTGCATGCTCTAATAATCTAGGTCTCGGCCCCACAGATCGAAGGTTTCATGCGCAGATCATACAATCTCAAGATGAGGTGTCTGCTTCATAACGCTTGTTAACGCAATGTGAAGGCAAGACAGAGACAGAAAACAACAATCGCTTATCTCGCCAGCCTTGACAGACGCCACAACCGAGCTAAGACACAATATGCACTGGCATTAGTGAAGAGGTAACGCAGTGATCGTGAAGAATTGTTCATAAGCTATTTCATGATACGTATGCTGAATGCTTCAAGTTCAACGCTTGCAACAAGCAGCAGTATTACACACTGAAGCTGTTGCCTGCAGAGGGTTCGTGACCAGAATGAGCTCACCCGGGGCTCAGAACACATCCTCTGGCCATTCAAAGGCCTCTTGAGATGGAGTTTGGCGGGCTCGGTGATTCTTGGCTGCATCTGCAGCACGAGTGAGGACGACTTCCTCAGCTTCAGCCTTGACGGCAGAGCGCTTGACCGGACTCATCGACCGAGTAACGCGGCCGAAACGAGCTGGTGTAGCTACAGCAGTAGGTCTGGACGGGTCGTCATTGAGTGGCACTGTCATCATGCCCTCTTCTTCCTCGTACACTGGGTCCAGCGAATGTGCTGTCGAGTCGATACTAAGGCGGACCGATGCGTTGCGAGATGGCTCGACGGATGGATGAGCGAGCTCATCCGCGTAGTGCTGAAATAGATCTGTCTGATCTTGCTCGTCCTCGATGTGTTCGACGAGTGTTGTGTTCTCTGCATGCTGTTGTGACTTTGCTTGGAACACGGTCGACCAAGTCTTCTTGACAAGCTTTTCAGGGCGGCTGTCTTCGCTCTCATCGTCGCCTCTATCACGATCAGATCGACGCTTCTTACTGCGCTGCTGTTGCTCGCCTGACTTTGGCACAGGCTGCTTGTCCATTGGCGTGGGTCCATCGTACGCGACGTCGTCACTGGTTGGAGGAGTAGTGGCTTGAGTAATGGCCAAGCGTTTGCCCACCTCATCTGGAGTGGACGGCTCATTGAATGCGTTCGCTGGGTCCATTGCTGCCAGGCTAGATTCTCGCTTGCCAACGCTCTGGATTTCGTCAAGCTTCTGCGGATCCTCAGTATCGAAAGGTCGGCAGCACGACGAGGATATGCTTTCGGTCGTGTTGCACGGATTGTCTCTTCACCTTCACCCTGCTGGGACAAAGCGATAGCATCAGCATCGAGCAGACGCTCACTAGGCAAGCTTGGCAGGCCCCCAGGGACAAACTTTCGTCTCACACTTGACAGTGGTGCAAAGCGATCATGACTGGACTTCGGCATAGGGGATGCTTCGGTCAGCGCTTCATCGAGCTCCCTTCGTGCAATGTTGAGCTTCATCTCGAGATCGCTCACTCGCTTGCTAAGCTTGTGTTGCTTCTTGAGGTCCACCCGAGACTGTGTCTTGCGCAGTGTGCCAGCATCAGCATCGCCCTTGACTGGTGACAAGGAGGCCGATGATTCGCGATTGCTGGAGCCAAACAAATTGGCATCCGACTGCGTCTTCTTGAGGTTCAGTCGCAGATTGCTGATGGATGGTCTTGTGAAGTGCATGCGACTTCGCAATGTCCTCTCACCATCAGCATGGCTGTCCGCGCGTGAGGCAGCACCACTACGTGCAGCGCCTGTACCAAATGAGGTCAGCCGGCTTTCCTCTAGTAACTCGACGCCGGAATCTCGCTGCATGTTGGTGCCGCCCACTCTCTTGGTCGGAATCTGTCCAGTCTGCTTCATGTGTGCGTATTGCTGCTCAGCCTCGAGCTTTTGTCTTCTTTTGCGCTCAAGCTCCATGTTTCTCAGTGTCAGCTCCTCTTTCGTTTCATTCCATATCTGTTTCCAGAGTGCAACCGGACGGAAGTTGTTGGCTAGGCGCTGACCAAAGCGATAGAAGGCTGAAGTCTGCTCAGCAGGCTCAGCGCGACCTATATCTCGCATCTCATCTGCAGACTCGCCGGGAGTGGGCATGCCATCGTGATATTCGTTCATCAGAGTATCGAGTTGTTCAAGATTTCCACTGTCGGTTCGAATGACACGTGTGAAGGCACTTGGCGGCTTCTGGCTTGGCTTGTCTGTGAGGCTGCCTTCTTGAAACTTGGATTCACGTGCTTGTTGCTCGGTCGATCGAGCTTGCTCAGCCTTGTGACGGAGATTGAGAGACGATAGGTTGTTTACGCCTTTCTTACGGCGGAGAGTACCTCGTCGTTGAGCTGATGCACTGTCTGATGGTTCGATGCTGTCTCTATCTTGAGATGGTGACGCACGATGGCGCTTCGGTGTTTGTTCTTCGTCTTCGTCTTCGTCTTCTGGAGCTGCATCGTACGTGAAGTTGTTCTCGCGCTTACGCTTGGCTACGCTAGACGACATCTCGACTTGTGATCTCTGCTTGCGAGGCGTGTCCTTTCGTGGTACTGGTGGTGCACTTTCCATTATGTGTGATCTGCTGGCAGGAACGACGTTGATCTGCCGTCGAACGTGTTTATCGTACGTAGTTCTCCTGAGTGATGGTGTGTCGTAACAAGTCGTGCGCTCTTCGCTAAATGCTGTAACAATGCCGCTAACTCACCACGCGCCCCTATGCTGTACAGATGCTCGTCAAATGTAAGGCATGATATTGACTGTCCTCTTCACGAGTTGCTGTTTGAAGGGGTGTTCGAGCAGCGTTCGCTTGTAAATAAAGTAAACAGGGTCTTGGTGACACGCGTGCGCACGGACCGAAAGACAGCCGTAGAGGACATATCGATAGTGGGGCATGAACCAACTTCATGCGCATCCAATATCCCTCCTGCTTGGTAACCATGTTCATTCGAACATTCTGACGGCAACTGAAGTCTCTACAAGGCATTACATTGTCTCTGAGTCGCTATCAGGAGTATCTACTAATCGACATGGGCCCTGTGGTGCCTGATCAGAGCACGACAACAAGATTACAAGTATGCTAAAGGCAGCTCATCACGCTTTACGTTCAACATAAGATTTCCTGCATCAATCAAACTCTCAGTTATGCTCAATTCCTGCCTCCGTGTCAGCAGATGAGCATAGACATCCTCACTGAGTATGGTTGCCATCCCTGCTTCACATTCGTTTGTCATTGCATGAGATGACCCGCAGAATGCTTCGCAGCCGTACCAGCCGGCTTTGCTCCCTGCTCCTGGCTTCCCAATGTCATGGACACGTCGCGACAGAGCTGCTACCACTGTCTTGTCTACACGTTTTCTGATAAGAAGCCATGAAGGACTGCGGTATCATGCCTTCACACTGAACACTTGCAATCGCAGAGCGATCTGCACTGCAGTGCACACTTCGGTACACCTCCTCTAGAGGGTCACTGTAGACTTGTTCTCCATGTCCTGGCGATGCGTGCATCGATGCTTCAGGAAAGCCAGCCAGGCAGCTTATCTCACGTATAAAGACACGCCATTACCACTGACGGGCTCAAAATCGTCTGACTGTAGTGTTGTGCTAGATGCTGACCTCATGCACTGTCACAATGCGCGAACAATGACTTGATTCCTGTCATAGCATGGTGGACAGAGGCGCACGAGCGGAAACCACCGGAGGTATCGGTATCGATAATCTGACCACTAGAAACAACCTCTTTAACTAGCTTGTGACACATGCATTCTCGACTACACAACATTCATGATCGAGCGCAAGACCTCTAACAACGGCCCCTCAAAACGATTCGGTCTGCGCAGTTCACAATCCGAAGGGATGTCCTATCCAGCATAGTGAACTACCTGCTACAACCGGTGATACATCGAAGCACCACTCGGCATGATCTCGGTCTGACGGGTCGCCAAAAGAAATCTGCCTCACGAACACCCCAAGACCGCGTACATCTCACATCTCCAACAGACTACTTGCTCTCAAGCGCGCAGTCATGTCGAGTCAACGACCGTTCTTGAGCAATTTCCTCGCAATCTTCAGAACACACACACCACCCATTGCGAAATCTGCGCCGTCCTTGACTGCTGCAGCGTCGACAGCAACTGCGTCGGCTCAGAACCTGTGGACCGCAGCAACAGCAGTCCCTCTGAAGCAGTCATCACAGTCCGTCGACAAACCAGTCACAAGCCCACGGCCGATCAATGCAAAGTCAGGCGCTTATAACCCTGCTACTTCGTCAGCAGCAGATCGACAACTACAAGCTTCGATATCTCCTCTACAACACAATGTGAGCCCTCAGACACACCTCCCGCGATCGCCCTCGTCCGGAAGTCTGCCAATGTATGGCCCGCCAAACAAACCGCAACCATCATACCCGACACTGCACGAGACGAGACGAGCACGAAGAGGTAGTGATAGCAGCTCTGATTCTGGAGGCTTTAGAGAGGTTAGATCTGGTGGGGAGAAGTGGTATATCGGTGGTATCACAGCCTCGGGCGAGGAAAAGTACTACAAGCTGGGTATGGTCAGACGAGAGCGAAGCGCCGACAGGATCAGCGCAGATCAATTGAGTCTATGAGATACTGGGAACATGACCTGATGATTTATGAGCGAGGCGTTCGGAGTAGTTGTGGAGATGGTCTTTGCACAAGCAAGATACGGGTTTGATAATGTACAGATCTATATTGAGGCACAGTCTTCTATCTTGCACTGGCATCACGTTGGCCTTACGACCCAGTACCGTCCAAACGCCGTATGTCCTCTGCTTTCGGAGGGAATGAAAACGTACCAGGCGTGCCTCGCGAGGGCGAGTTCTGTGCACTGCCTCGAGGCCGACCAGGGCCGTGGTTATCGCCATTGGCAAACCCTGAAGAGCCGGCAAGTGGTCTCGCGTTCGGATCGACACTGACAGGCGATGAGATCATCCCTTCATTCCGCTTGGTATTGTTGACGTCCAAGGGCAGAAGTGGCTGCGCTGACTCTCCCATTTCCTTCGCAAGCTTGTCGGCTTTTGCTGCGTCTGAAGTACGATCGTACAAGTACAATCCGAGGAATGTCAAGCCAAAGCCGAATCCTTGGATGTATGTCATAGGACTGCCAAACCATATGATGGCAAACATGATGACCGCCACCCGTTTGATCAAGCTCGCCACAGAGTAAGTCACGGGACTGACCATGCCGAGAAGTATGAAGGCAACGAGTGACTGACCAAAGTGGAAGGTGCCATTGAAGATGAACTCTGCCAGCAAAGCACCGCGACCCATGGCGCTTTCATTCAGTGTGATCGCAGAGCTATTCATGTATTCTCGCATGAGTCCGAAACCCTCGCTGAAAAGCCAGATCGGTGCTGTCACGCAGAATGCCATGCCGCTGGAATAGCACAACAGGTTCAGCTTGTCAGGTTTCCTCCGACTTAGCGGTGAGCCGTCTGCCTCTGCCCTTGCTGCCTCGTTGAAGATCTGCTTGCTGACAATGTTCTGTGTGACGAACAAGATAGCTGAGCCAAAGGCGTATGCCAGTCCAATAAGGTTCGATGTAGTGTTTGCTGCGCATGCCATAAAAACTCCGATTGTGAGCGGCACCAAAGAAAGGTAGATTGGTATGCTGTATCTGATGTCGTAGAAGACTCTATACGCCACGACAGTCATAAGAGGACTGAGCCCTTTGATGGTATGGACCAAGGACACCGGGATCCTTGCCATAGCGTCACTGTTGAGTATGTGTCCACCGACCTGGAAAGCAGTAAGAGGCAGGGTTGCATAGATGATCTCCATGGTCGGTCGCCGTATACCACCCTTCAATACTGGAGCGAACTCGCGCAGCGCTGGACTATGTCTCGCAGCCCACGACAGGAAGATGCACCAGAAGCATACCAGCATGAATTGCACCACGGTCAGCGTAATCGGCTTGTTGAATGCTGTCAGGATTGCTTTCGACGAAGTGTTCGTCAATATGCTGGTAGCATACCAAATGACGCAGCCAGCCACGACCTTGTAGCTGATGGGCGCTCTCAGAGAATCTGCAATCTCGTGTGCGCTCTCGCTTATGCTCGACTTGCGTGTTCTCACAGTCTTTAATGCCTCGGACAGGCTCTTTTGTCGTCCATGTCGTCCTTTGCGAGCAGCACCATTACTAGATCCGTTCCATCTCTCCTGTCCAAAGGACACTCGGCCAGTGTATGACTCTCCTGTTGGCGTGCCGTTGATATGGCCATTGGCGCCTCTGCTTCCATCATGGTCGTAGTCCTCGATCGCTTCGCTCATGTATGCCTGATTCTTGGTATATTCTGACATCGGGAAAGGAGTTTTCATCGAAGAAGATCGGCGTCGCGGCTCGTCGCCCAAGGCATGCGGTGCCATTGCCAAGGTGTTTATCGCGTCGTAGATTGCTTCAGGCCATCGTGGGTCGAGGTGTAGACCCCTGTTGCGCGCAAATGCTGGTTGTCGTATGCGGCTGACGCAGCTCGGTATCGAACGTCAGATGCTGTCTGCAGCTCGATCTGTAGACTCAGCTTCTTCACTGATCAAACGAGTGATGATTGGAGGTATTTAAGAATCACGAACGCTGACACAGGGATAGATTGCATGTGGCCATTTTTGGCACAAACCTGAAAAGCAGTGGAGAAGCCACATCATCTCTTCGCCGATACGCCTAAGGTCTATCACATACTGTAACAGCTACAGTATATTCGTGAACAGCAACAGACATCTTTGAGGAAGATTCTTGTCGATATGCTGGAGACGTCATTCTATCAATGATCAAGGACACAACAAGTCCTCCAGTACGGTCAACGGCGCCCGCCTTTGCTCAAGCTGGGACAACCTCACAGATCAGCATTGCGCCATCACGGATGGTATAGCATTTGCCAGCTCAACCCAAGGTGTTCCCTAGTGCTCAGGCTTGGTCATCTTCACATACACATATTGCTGCATCAGAGACACTGTACAGACCACGATCTTATTGCCAAACCTCGAGCAAGGACATCGTGATCGGCCCCTATCGCTGTGTCGTATGCAAAGGATGCAATTACTGCGAATCCTTGCTCAGCAATACACTATCCTACAGGGCCTACTAAGCCATGAACACATAGATGGTGCGAGCTCTTCGATATCAGCCTCTGAAGAATGGCACGTTCTGGGACCTTTCACCCTGGGCACGAGGGAGGCAACATGGGGTGCGGATCCATTGGAGGACATTGGTGGCTTCCAGAATCTGGTTTACAACCGTTCGAGCCACTTCAGAAGCTCCCTCTCACCGAACGG
Organism: Peltaster fructicola; assembly: GCA_001592805.2. Classification (NCBI taxonomy): domain Eukaryota; kingdom Fungi; phylum Ascomycota; class Dothideomycetes; genus Peltaster; species Peltaster fructicola. The sequence continues at coordinate 1,029,431 of CP051143.1, forward strand.
TATGACACGCTGGACAGACACCGTAGCTCAAATTACCGACTTGGGCAATGAAGCGATGGACATTCGTCTCGAGATAGGATATCCGGAGATCGACTGGACGTTCTTGCAACAAGTCTATGGATGGGCAGCACTTCAGTGGCAAGGCTGGGCACGTGGTTATGTCACGATCGACACGGCTGATACACAGTATTACAGCCTCAATGTCGATCATATACTCGAGCTCCGGATAGACGACGTACACTACTTTGGAGGCGATTATTATGGCTTTCACAAGGTGCCGATCTCTCTTCGCCTAAGTCCAGGCAAGCACAGGTTCGACATTCGCTTGATTCGAGATGTACGCTCAATGGGCGGCATGACGAGCAGTCCATCGATCGACGTCCGATTGCTGCTTGTGAAGACAACAAAAGCACTACGGCAGATCAGTCAGGTCCTTTATCCTGACAGGCTTGTTGATTGGAAAGGTCCACTAGCAAGCACATATGCATCTGTCGTCTTGCACAATGATCTTGATACAGATGTCTTTATCGATTCGCTTGAGGCCAAGCATAACGCATGTCAGGCTCAACTGACGAGTGCAATACCTATCAGGCTGGTGCCTAAACAATCTAGAGCCATCGCCTTTCAGATCGATTGCATTGCAGGAACATCAGCTTATTTGTCCATTGACCTTCATTTCAGCTATCATATGGGAACCTCGAACAAGGACCAGCACAAGCTCTTCGTTGGTATCCTGGCAAGGCCTCCGGTGTCGCTGAACGAGCCGCATGTCATAACATATCTGCATCCCGGCGGTATAGTGTCCTATGCTATCCTGAGACCCCCGACTGGTAAGTGCTCGGGAAACGAGAGTCTCCCTGTTTTGTTGGCACTACATGGTGCCGGTGTCGAGGCCGACAGTGACCAAGCCAAGCACGCTCTTGATGGCGTTGTCGACGTATGCGCCTGGACACTGACGCCGAGTGGTGTCACTCCTTGGAGTGGCGACGACTGGCACAACTGGGGCTGGGCAGACGTTCAGGCTGCACTCGCTGCCATACCACTTTGGATCGACAAGGTCGACTGGACCGGTCCTGGTGTTGACATATCACGGTGGCTCGTCACAGGCCATTCGAACGGTGGACAAGGTGTATGGTATGCCCTGACACATCATCCAGACAATATCATTGCAGCAGCACCGATCAGTGGTTACTCGAGCATACAAAACTATGTGCCATACACCTTTTGGCAGCACGCTGACCCTGCTTGCACAGCTATTGTGCAAGCTCAACTGAACAGTTATCGACATGAGCTCCTTCTGGACAATGTCAAAGGGATACCTGTCTTTCAGCAGCATGGTAGCCTTGACGACAATGTCCCAGCCTATCACTCACGGCTCATGTACGATCTCGTGCATCGATCAGGCGCCTCAAGTGATTACTTTGAGGTCTCCGGCAAGCCACACTGGTGGCACGGGGTGATGACTACACCGCCGCTGAGGCAATTTTACCAAGATCACCTCGAGAGAGATAGCAGTACTCACCAGGTAGGAGACTTCATCCTAAGTACAGCCAGTCCAGGCGACACAAGCAGTAAGCATGGCCTCAGAATACTGTCTCTCACCAAGCCGAGTCTACTAGGACGACTTCATGTCACTTTCTCAAGTCCGGGCCACGACAATTGTACTATAAGGACTGAAAATGTTGACCGCTTCGAGCTCGGGAGCGATTTTCTGCAGCGATGCAGCCATCTGCTCGTGGATGCTGGGTATGTTGACTGGCACGAGACCAACACAACCCTTGGAATCACCATAAAGATGGATCCTTCTGGTGCGTGGACACTTAGTCGTGCAAACCTAGACGATTGCACACGAGCTCCGCAGCAGCATGGCGGCTTGGAGGCTATCCTTCGCTCGAATGGCACCATATACCTCTTTTCACATTCCCCTGGCACCGAGAATGTCGCCACCGAGATCGCAAACAACCTGATGCAGTATTTTTCGGCCGACGTTGAGGTTGCCATGCTATATGAGACTACTCATCTCGGGAGTGGTAATGTGATCAGCCTGGCGTATGGCCCAGACATGCCCTCGGGACTACAAGATTGTGCTACGAGCTGCCGAATGGATATAGACAAACAAGGGCGGCTGAACATATCAACAGCGACGAGAGTAGCACACTCGTTTGACATCAGCCGTAACAATATCGTGGCTGCCGCATTTCTGAGGCCGTTACCTGACCACAGACTCGAGCTCGTGTTCTGGGGTGTAGACCTGGCATCGTTAAGGCTCAGCGTCTGTCTGCTACCGCTCATGACAGGCAGTGGGCAGCCTGATTTCGTGATTGCGACCCAGCAGATGTTGAGCCGCGGACTCGGTGGCGTCTTCGCCATGGGCTTCTTCGATAGCTCATGGTGTCCATCAACGGCGTCTTACTTCGCCACAGATGGGAAGCGTCCGCAACATTGATGCATATATGTAAGTAATATACCGTGCTCCTTCCTCTTCGAAACATGGGGTGTTAGCGCAGCAGGTCCAACCTCCGCAAAAGTGAATAACGTGCATGGCAACCAGGGAAAGCCACTTGCCAAGTGAGATTACACAACGTCACTCCCTTCTCTTTTCACATCCTACGCCTCGACTCTCATTCTACTGTCCACCCTTCACGTTCGTTTGCAGACCTCACACAGCACCAAGCGCTTCTTTCAAACACAATCTGCACAGCTCTATACTTCCAATCTAGCATTCAAAGATAGCAAGCTTCGTTATGAGCTCTTCACACAATGAGCTCCCTCCACTTGTCAGACCTGGCGAGGGTATGGAGCATCTCACTCCCACAGTAAGTGGAAGAAGTAAGTACTTCCCTAGGCTATCTGACATATACAACAGCCTGTCATGCGTCGACACATGAGCGCTATGCCTCTCGTTTCCAACGGTGCTAGAAAGGTAAGTAGACATTGAATACACAAAGCTTTGGCTAACGTCCACGCCAGACCTACAAGACCGATGAAGCAATGGCTATCGAAGAGCTAATGACCAAGTTGACCGAGCAACACCTCGTCAAGCCAAAACCATCATTGGTAATCAAGAACGCCAGTAATTCGTCCTCACCTGATCCATTTGCGACCACACCAACAAGTGAGCGGCCAGACAGTGTGCTCGAAGGAGAGAATGCAGAGGTGAAGCGTTTGAAAAAGCAGCTGGAGCTTACCACAGAACGTATGGCACAAATGGATGTCGAGATCAACCAGTTTCGTCTTGCTCAGCGTACAGTAGAGCAAGCTATCGGCTCACCTTTTCCTGCTGCCCAAGATCTTGGCTTCCGTCCACCTGCTATGGCTGGCCAGTCTGAAGGCACATTCTCTCACCTCAACCAGCCTCATAGTGCTGTGAATGGCACTAACCAGCATGCCAGTTTCTTGCATACGTCGTGAGTCGGTTAGGATACATCAGCTGAACACAACTGACAGGTACGCAGGTCGTCTTTCAGCTCATTCGGTCGTCCACACTTGCAACATACTACAGGTGGTGCTCGCCTACCAGGTATAACTCCACCGATTACTCCTTTCGCACAGCCGAACAACTACAGCGCGGCTTACGGGCAGCTTCATGCTCCCATCGGCACCCGTCTGTCTCCAATGGCAAGCGAGTTCAGCACTTGGCAACCAATGACAACACAAGCACCACAGCCAACATACATGAGCACCATCGAGCCACTGAATTACCGCCGCTTGCTGGACAAGAACATGAGCTGTGACTGGAAGTACATTGTGGACAAGATCGTCTGCAACAACGATCAGCAAGCTTCGATCTTCCTACAGCAGAAGCTCAAGGTCGGCACTACAGAGCAGAAGTTCGATATCGTCCAAGCCATTATCGATCAGGCATACCATCTCATGGTCAATCGATTTGGCAATTTCTTGGTGCAGCGATGCTTCGAGCATAGTACACCCGAGCAGATCGTCGGGATAGCACAGTCCATTCGTGGCAATACTCTCAACCTCAGCATGGACCCGTTCGGCTGCCATGTTGTTCAGAAGGCTTTCGACTATGTGCCAGAAGAGTACAAGGCAATCATGGTCCATGAACTCCTGCGACGCATCCCGGAGACTATCATTCACCGCTATGCGTGCCATGTCTGGCAGAAGCTCTTCGAACTTCGCTGGAGCGACTCACCACCACAGATCATGCGCTACGTCAATGAAGCACTCTGCGGCATGTGGCACGAGGTGGCGCTCGGAGAAACTGGCAGTCTTGTCGTCCAGAACATCTTTGAGAATTGTCTAGAGGAAGACAAACGTCCTTGTATCAATGAGGTCCTTGCCAACATTGACCAGGTCGCTCATGGTCAATTCGGCAACTGGTGTATCCAGCATATCTGTGAGCATGGGGCAGTCCCTGATCGTACCCGAGCTGTCGACCATGTCATCCACCTAGCAACCGAGTACAGCATCGATCAATTTGCATCGAAAGTGGTTGAGAAGTGTCTGAAGATCGGCGGCACAGACTTCTTGGATCGTTACCTCAATCGAGTCTGCGAGTCTCGTTCAGATCGTCCACGCATGGCTCTCATCGACATCGCCGGTGATCAATTCGGCAACTACTTGATTCACTACATCCTCAGCAATGCTGATACACAGCGTCACGAGGTCGTCGCAGCTCATGTCCGCAAGCATATGGTATCACTCCGTGGCTCCAAGTACGGTTCTCGCGTGGCTATGCTATGCTGCAGCCCATCGTATGCTGCTCGTCCAGACCCAGCAGCACCTTTCGCTGGAAGTGGTCGCTACGGCAGCTACTTTGACACGAGTCGACAGCAGATTGACCGCGGATACTCGACTGTCGGCCGCAAGCCATATAATCCATACCGTTAGATTCTCCTTCGGTCATGGAGAACAGCTCAGCATCGGCACAGCTATTCTATGATGTTTGTGGATCTCAGCGCTCGATTTATGCAAGCGAGACAGCTTGTATGCTCGAACTAACTATTGTCTATGGTCGAAGCAAGACTTGGGAATCGTCACCTCTGCTGTTTGGATCAGAAGACATCCCCATCACAGCAATGCTTTTGAGAAGTTTCTAATGTGTGCATGCTTGAGCTTCGATGAGATGGCGGATGAGATGGCGGGCGAATCTTTTTCTCTTCTGTCACGAAGTATCTCCTGCAGACAACATGCTCCCGTGCTTGAAAGACAAGTGCAGTAGCAACATCTAGCATAAGATAGTCAATGCGTCAGATAGCAACTAATAATGACAACATATCATACAGTTCCTGGCATTGTTCCTTGCTTTCGAGTCATGTCACATTTTTGCCGTCCTGTCCTTGTCGGGCAAGCTCGTCAAGCCCCCAAAGTGACGCCAGTGGGATACACAACAACAAGTCATTATTTGACCTGCTAGCCACGCCCGGCGCATCACATGGTACCTGGTCACAAAACGTCATTCCTATGCTGTGTTCAAAATGACCACGCTTTCAGTTGCTAGTGATCCTAGGACTCGTCCTGGCGCATCGCTTCGACATCCAACCGCACCCACAATACTCACTATGAATGGACACTTCGGTGCTGTCGGTGACAACCCGACCAAGGAGAGTTTCCAGAATGGTGTCCAGGTCATTGACGAGGACAAGACGTTCAACGACAACCTCTCATCCTATCTGCAAGCAGAACATGTCATCCGAGCAGGATTCAACTACCACCTCATCTCAGTCTTCGGTAGCCAAAGCACTGGCAAGAGCACACTTCTCAACTACCTCTTCGGCACCAAGTTCGGCGTCATGAGCGAGCAGGAACGGCGACAGACTACGAAGGGTATCTGGATGAGCAAGAACAAGAAGGAGGGAGCTGAACATGGCACTGATCACAAGATGGCCGAGAATATCCTAGTCATGGATGTCGAGGGTACGGATGGACGAGAAAGAGGTGAAGACCAGGACTTTGAGCGCAAAAGCGCACTATTCGCACTGGCAACCAGCGAGGTGCTGATTGTGAACATCTGGGAACATCAAGTCGGTCTGTACCAAGGCGCGAACATGGGCTTGTTGAAGACAGTATTCGAGGTCAATCTGCAGCTCTTTCTAAAGAACTCGCAGAACGTGACGAGAAGTCTGCTTTTCTTCGTGATCAGGGATCACATTGGCAACACGCCATTGATCAACCTGAAGAACACTCTGCTGGCAGACTTGAGCAGAATCTGGTCAACCTTGTCGAAGCCACCAGGACTGGAGAGAAGCAAGATCGAAGACTACTTTGATTTCGCATTCGTTGCACTGCCGCACAAGATCCTTCAGCCTGAGAAGTTTGAGCTGGAGGTCATGAAGCTTGGATCTAGATTCAGAGAAGGCTTCAAAGATCCGAAACGAGCTGGCCTGATCGATGAGACTACAGAAGGCATCTTCCTGCCGGAGTACCATCGCCGAATTCCGGCGGACGGCTTCCCACATTACGCCAAGGGAGTGTGGGAGCAGATTGACAGCAACAAGGATCTCGATCTGCCAACACAACAAGAATTGCTGGCACAGTTTCGTTGTGACGAGATATCGAAGGAAGTCCTTGTTGCCTTTGACCAAGTCGTCGTACCACTGGAAGATCGCCAGGCAGAAGGCATCGCGCATGGCAGACCCACAGTGCTACCAGATCTCGGAAAGCTCATCACTGCAGCACGAACCACCTTGCTCAAAGACTTTGAGGTCGAGGCGAGCCGATACCATAAGGGAGTGTTCAAAGCTAAGCAGAACGAGCTGGCTGGCAAGGTTGATACGAGGTTGAAGGCCCTCTTCAATGGACAGCTCAGTGCAGTGCACAAGAGTGGTGTCAATACCTTTAGTGATGCTGTCACATCTGCGGTGAAGGAAGGTCAAAAGCGTGGTAGCTACGACTTCCACTCGATCGTCCAATCGGAAAAGGCAAAGTCATTGCAGCGGTTTGAGCGGGAGGCTCAAGCGTCGCTCGTCGAAGGCACAGCATGGAGCGACTATAAGCAGCAGCTGAACCTTTACCGAAAGGAGCTCGATGATGTTAGTGCTCGCTTGCGAAAGGAAGAGATGCGACGACTTGCGATCAGATCTGAGCGATGGGTACGAACACGACTCAGTGAGGATATTGCTCTCCAGTTCAATGCACTTGGATCTGGTCGTGGAGGCTCAGGTGCGCCAGCTGAGGGAGACAGGCCGAAGACAGAGAAGGATCTCTGGGATCGTGTCTGGAGTGTCTTCACCGATACTGTCTCACACGCTGAGACACGCTTCAACGAGCGAGCTCGCAGCTTCGATGCTAGTCCCGAGGAAGTCGAGATTGGTCTATGGCGCTTGCGACGCAAATCATGGGGCACTCTGAGAGATCTGATCGATGAAGAGGTCAAGGAGGGCAATCTCCTGCTCAAACTCCGCGAGAACTTCGAAGACAAATTTAGGTATGACGATGAGGGAGTACCACGGATATGGCGGCCAACAGACGACATTGAGCATATCTACACTCGCGCTCGTGAGAGCACTTTGGAGCTCATTCCTCTTCTCTCCCGGGTCAAGCTGTCTCACACATCTGCAGCACCGCCACTGGATGCCTGGATAGGAGCTGCACCTTCTGATGTTAGTGCTGCGGACGAAGACGACTTGCCAGTGATCGGTGGTGTTGACGGTGATGAGAAGACACTCGAGGATGAGATGCTAATTCTCAGCGATGCAAAGCGGCAGGATCTGGCCGTTCGTTTCAAGAAGGCTGCTGACGGCGTCTATGTTGAAGCCAAGCGAAGTGCCATTGGAGGTATCACCCAGGTGCCGCTTTATTTCTACGGACTGCTCCTGGCTCTCGGTTGGAACGAACTTGTGACAGGTAAGGCACATTCATATATGAGACGCAAGCGATGCTAATCTGCTTTTAGTGCTTCGAAACCCTGTGTACTTCATCCTACTTATTCTAGTCGGAGTGGCAGCGTATGTCACGTGGACACTCAATCTATGGGGCCCAATCTTGAGCATGAGCAATGCTGCAAGTACTCAAGGGCTGGAGATTGCCAAGCAGAAGTTGCGTGAGTTCCTTGAGAACAACGACACTGCTCGACAGGCCATTGGTATGACCGAGAAGAATGGCATCAGGTACGTAACTGCAAGATTTGCAGTCTATCACAATACTAATATCGCTCAACAGCATGGACAATCTCCGTTCGAATGGTACTACGAAGACACGAGCTAGCAAGGCGGACGACAAGACGGATGAGATCTGAGCGAGGCATTTCATTTTGCATAGCGGTTCCTGAGAATTAGCACGTTAGGTAGAATGTCCATAGGGCTGACATCTCGATGAGACCCTGAAGATTGTTCTGCTATCAATACATGTAGCATCCACAACCTGACCACAATCAATCAAGTTCTAATAAGTCTCCTTCTAATCTATTAGACCCGTTCCGCAACTGCTACAACACTCCTGCGCACCTGATGATCTTGCTCGCCGCAGTGAAAACGACGACAGGCGCGCCGGCCGCAGGACTCTCGCGCCGATGAGCGCGTAGTCCTTCAACATAACTATGCTCTTACACTGTCCACAAATGACGCCCTTGCAAGCACGACTGACTGCTACGCTCTTCGCTCTGAGCACGCTCGGTCTGGTGTTCTGGGCGCTCGCTCACACACAATTTGCTTACGCGCTGGATTACGACCAGCTCGCGGCCTCAACAGATGCATCAGACCATAACTGGCACCGGATACAGGAAGATGTACACGCAGAGCATGTCATTAGTGAAGCTGCTCGAGAGATACAACATACACCACGTGCCGATACGTTGCTCATCGACGCGAACGACTCGCCGAACCATGGCGACCTAAACGCAAGCCAGACCGATGTCTGGCGTTACACCCAGCAACTCCTGCAAAGCTCATATGCCAACCAAACCTCACCTTTGCCCAGCGACTTCAGGAGTACGAGACGCTCTATCGATTCGGGGCATACTGAGCTACGAAAAAGAGCTGAGGACGGCGAGGACGTTTTGGAGAAGAGGCAGACAAATACGCGAATGATCTATGTCTCCATCAACACCTGTACACAACCCGCCTGGAGCAGCAACTCCTCACAGGAAGTAGGACCTCCACAATTGAGCCTATACATTGGACAGTCAGGAGCACAGAATGTCGGCCCAGGCTCGTCGGCTTCGCAATACACGATCAATCTGGTTGAGGGCTTTGCCAACTTCTCCTTGTCAGCGAGCTCCGACGTCTACATGGCAGTGTCAGCACCTGTATTGCCATCGTACTTCAGCGGGTCCTGGTCCTACGACATTGCTGTCTCGATCAACGCTTACTATCACGCCTCGAACGATGACGTGCCCTTCCTATACCTGGTCGATACGGACAGTACTTCAGCACTGCTGGTGACTGAGAATTTGACCTATGCCAACCCGAACGACACAGTATATCAGCAATGGCTGAGCCTCTTACAACCATTGCCGTTCACGATGTTCGCCAATGCAGATATCGAGCCCACATTTGGCTTGAGTCGGTCGTATTGTGGTCTTAAGAACATTGCACAGATATCAACACTGCGCAATGCTACTCTCAGCGGTCCCTTTATCAACACGTCTATGATTAGTCGAGGCATTGACAACAGACCGAAGCAGCAATTCTTCTTAGGAAACATGACCTCGTCCAACGATTATTTCGCCTCATTGGCACTAATTGGCAATGGCGTGAGCTCTGGTAAGGGTGTCGTAGGAGGCGGTGGTACTGTATGGCAACAGACAGGCTGGAACACCAAATCGGATGGCAATTGTCAATTGGTTTACGATATGCCATTCTGTACCGACGTCGCCTACGCAGTCCCTAGCAATATGAGCAATACCACAACTGCGCTGGGAGCGATGTACGACAATTATGCCCAGTCATTGTACCAAAACTTCAGCTACAGCCTACAACAAATCCAGTGCAATACCAGCAACGACCAGAGGTACTCACTCGCACGCGATTGCGACGACTGTGCGAAAGCATACAAGCAATGGCTTTGTGCTGTCACGGTACCTCGATGCGAAGACTTCAGCAACTCAGCGTCCTTCTTGCAGCCACGCAACGTTGCCCAAGCATTCTTAAACAGCTCGATGCTTTCCAACGACATACTCCTAACACAATACAAGCCTATGCCTGGTGCTCCAACGCTACCGGGAAGTCCAATACTGCAGACTTGGAACTTCTCCTACGCTACGAATCAGAGCCGCAACCCTAACCTCATCGATCAGCAGATTGCTCCAGGACCATACAAAGAAGTCTTACCCTGCGAGGACATCTGCTACAACCTTGTTCAGAGTTGTCCCGCTGCTTTGGGGTTCTCTTGTCCATATCCTGGCCGAGGGCTAGAAGTCGGCTATGCTCCACGACCGAGCAGTGCAACTATCATCCAGTGCAACTTTCCCGGCGCTGTGTATTATATTGATGATGCGCGGCATCTCATACCAAGTACAACAGCTGTCCTTGTCGTTGCCATGCTTGCTATGGCGTTGGCATATATTTGAGGCGGCAGCGCAGTAACCACGACATGTACGGGTCATGACTTTACGACAAGACGAAATGCATAATCAAGGGCAGATTATTGCTATAGACTACTGTAGCTACATAGCACACATACAATGCATAGACGGTGCTAGTGTTGTCAGTGTCATCATTGCACAATCACTGTGGCGATCACAAGGATGGCCTCAGCCACAGCGCCGTCTTATCCTGACTGCACATGTACAATGCTTGTCGGTCATTGGACCACTGCTGCTCTGTAGATTATCTACCATGCAACTGCTCGCCCCATATCCATCATCCTGGCATTTCAAGCAGAGGTGTGCTTCCACTCTTCTGTCGTATTCACTACCTCATCATGTCTACTAAGCTGCATATGCCAAACTTCGATCAATCACGTGCGTCAAGCGAGACAGAACAAAGATATCTCCTCGCCGACAGTGTCAGTCCATCCGAGTCTGCTTCGGCTATTGCAGATATCGATGGCGATGGCGATAGAACACCGCGTGCACGATCGCCACATCGTGCTTCTGCAACGCTAGAGACCGCGCGCCATCAAAGCATAGCTGAGCCAGAGCGAGCGCATACACAAGCTACATATCGTGGCTTTGCCTCAGAGCAAGCATACATGGATGCACTGCGAGCATGGGCCGACAGCAAGCGATTCGCAGCGCCGACCGAGACCACTCTACTAGGCTTCTACGGTGAGACGACAATGGAGGAGTATGCCAGTCGGCCTCCAGCACTTCAACCTCTTGAGCTCCGGAAGAAGTGGAAAGCGATGAGGGCGAGCAGGCAGGAACAAAAGCTGAAGAGGAACGACGAGAGACGTGCTACGATAGCATGAGGTCTAACCTCTTGATGATGAGACGATTCGTCCTTTGATTATGCTTATATAGACGACGAGACCGCCGATGCAACAACGATATTGACAGAGAATGATATCCAAGATTGCCTGACTCCTGTCTCATGCGGACTTGAAGTTGGCCGCATACTCGGACAGATCCTTCGACAACCTGGGCATCTCTCTTGAGACTCTTGGAATGTTCTTCGTGATGCGAGGCGCTTCGCTCGGGACTTGTGGCACAGGTGGTAGTGGCCCAGATACTTCTCTCGAGTATCTCTTTTCGGCGGCGCAGGGGTTGCACCAAGTCCTCGGATAACTTGTTTATCTGTGGCACAGGAGGCTGCCCAAACTCCTCCTCGATGGCCTCATAGTTGTGCCTATCGTGCTCGGACTGTCGTTTTTGGATCTTATGGATGGCCTCCTTAGTAAGTGCCTGTCTGAACAGCTTGTCTAATACCTCCTTCTTGCGTGTCCGCTTGTCACCAATGCTGACTAACACACCTGCAACTATATTGCAGGTGATGGAGCACGACAGTATGGTTGCAGTCAGTGCTTGCGGTCTTATTTGATAGTCTATGCTCCAAGTACAAGTGCCCAGAGCGACCTGAAAGAGGCTGTGGCAGTCCAAAAGCACGACTACAGCAACGAGCAGACGCAATGGGAATGCGTGATGTGTGGATGTCTCGTGTGGCTTGTAGAATGTGTGACTCTTGCTGAACTTGGCTTGGTGATACTGCAGACGTTTCTGCTGTCTGGGCGAGAGCACGCTAAACTCCTCCCTGTCGGCAATGTCGTCGACAGTCTCGCCTGCTTCCACGTCCAACTCGTCGGCGCTGAGTTGCCGAGCAGGTAAGTCATTGTGGTCTTGAAGTTTGGGCATCTCCTTTTCTCTGCGAAGTCTCCACGTCAAATGGTGGTAATGTGCGATGAAGCACATGTGGTAAGTGTCGACTGCTCTGAACGGGGCCATACCATCTCCGATCAGTGCGAAGAGTGCAACCAGCACGTTGTCGATAACGTTGATCGCGTACGGCTGCCTGTCAGTGCCGACATAGATCCATCCGATCAGGAAGATGACCCATGTTGCGCCGAACAGCGTTACTAACACAGCATATACGGTGACAAACAGTCCAAGAGGCTTACTCACGTACTTCTTGAAACCTCGCCACGAACGCTTAAAGCCTTCGCGACGTGAATGCAGCAGATGGCGAACGTGATCGTTGAGCTGTTCGACGTCTTCATCCGTCCAGCCTTCGAGGGTCTCACCATGTGGCAGTACCGCCCAATGACTCTCTGTCAGCTGAGACGAGATGGATGCTCGTCGACCAGACACTTTTGTCTCCTCACCAGAGTGCTCTTGTACAGTACTGGGCCGTGGCAACGTGCTTGCAGTATCGGCTCGACTCCTGAGCGTGTCACCTCGTGAGCGTGACGTGAGGTCGACGGCACTAGCAAGTCTGGCGGTTGACGGTCGTGACGTCAGGTCGTATGTCGGTCGACGGTTGAGTAGACGACCAAGGTCTGGAACGAAAAGCGAGTTTTGTACGTTAGTCAGCGTGCCTAGAGTCTGAACTTCGGGATCTATGCAACATAAGTAAGTGGTGTTGGTATAGAGACAGCATCACGCACCAACAAGATCGAGCAGACCAAGTACACGCTCGTCGTACTCGTCTGTAGCGGCGGTAGGTGGTCGTGAGCGTACTGTATGACTGCGCATTCTCGTCAAACCACGATTTGCACGTGCTGCATTGCCGGCTCCAAAGGCGGCTTGCATACCACTTCCAGCAGTATGAAGATCAGACAGACCTCGAGGTCTCATCTTGTTGCGCGTGGCAGTACGCGGCGGTTGCAAATGACCGGTTTCGTCCGTGTTAGTCGCTGGCATAGCTCCACTAGCAGCTCCTTCTGCGATGGCAGGCATATCCGGATGGTACTCGTTTGTCGTCACTCCATGGAGATCGTTCGTATGTCCTGGCAGGTGTGTCATTCGCTGAGGAGCCGACGAACTACGCCGTCTCCCAGTGATTGCCGGATCATCCGTCAAGCTATCGCCACCGATGCTTTCGTTGTCGGAAGTAGTGATATCGGTGTTGCGTGAGGATGCTGAAGTCAGTCGTCGGATGCGTATGCTGGAATTGTTCGAGGTCAATGGAGCCCGTATTGGCGGTGCGTTCGCCCTTCTGCTTGGTGGTCCCGTAGACGTGGTGTCATTCCGTCGACGTCCCGGCGACGTGAGACGATATTCAGAATCGTGTGGTGAGTTCATGGTGACAATGCAAGCCTGTCGGATCCTTCACGGCGCTGCTTCTCCTCGCTGACAGGCTATGGTCGTATCGGCTGCTGCATACTGAAGTCTGCGTGCGCCAAACAAGTTGTCACGTTGGCAAATGCGTCAACGCCTTCAGTAGTGGCGAGATCCTGAAGATAAGGTCAAGCACACAATGGTAATGTATGTCTGCTCACGGCAACAACAACGCGTAGACGTGCCTGGATTAGCCGCTCGTCAATTGCACGCCTTGTGATTGTGGTTCGAGGAAAGGGAGTGCGGAAAAGGTTCACGCCATGCGTATGAGGCTTTATTTTGCATCTAAAGCTTGGTCATCTTGGCCCCCTTTCCGGTAAGGGCCGTGAATTGTGCAATCTATGCAGGCTCTGCATACAGCATGATAAGGTCTCACACTTGTTGTTGTCCATTGGAAGTAAAATACAAATCAGCGAGCTAGTCTTTGCACGGAGAATCCGTGATGATTCCATCTTCCCTGACATAGTACAGCAGGAACGCATCACCCTGGATATTGAAAGCCGAGCCACGGATGGGCTTATGTGCTCTGTGCATAGCTGCAACTCGTCTCTGTGGAGCAAAACGCACGACTTCTCGATCACTGCAGCCGACGACATGTCCTTGTTGTGGCTCCTGTACCACAGCAAAGTAGTGACCTTTATTAGCCGACTCGCCCTGATGAGATACCACTGCTGCAAGCTTGTACTGGACTTCATAGTTCAATGGCTCATCTGCCAATTCTGCAAGTTCGTCGTCCTTGTCAGGTTGACTATCTGCTTTCGACTTCTTGTTGTTCTCCTGCTTGGCCTTCTTCTCCTTCTTGTCCTCAAACATCTCCGGCCACCAATTGCTGGACTCCTTGGCCAGACTCATTGGAATCTTCAACAGTGGTGGATACATGACAGCGTGCTGCAGCTTGCGACCTTTGAGGTCGAAACGCTGCAAGTTGATCGTCAAGATCCGAGGGATCGTACCAACCTCTTGCTTTCTATGCCACTCCTCTGCTCCTTTTTCTTCACACGCCTGGCAAACACGCTGTGACGGCTCATCTGCCAGGTAGTTTGCGATACATTCTTCAAGCCTTGGGTTCTGCGACTGCATGGGTATAGATAGCGGCCAGAATTTGAATGGGTTCGAAGTCTTAGTGATCGGCGTACCACATGCACACTGGATGCGGTGATCGAATTGCAGCTCGAACAGCTCTCTGATGAAGTTCGGGTATAGCTCAGTGTAGTCGCCGCTCGTTTCTACTTCTGACAGCGCATCGAGAAGCCTTTGCTGAGTTTCCGATGGGTCCTGCTGTTGTCCGGTCTCTTCGCGACGCCGCTCCTGCTCGTCTTCGTCGCTGGCCTTCTCGATATACCAGTCGTCAAAGGCGTTGCAAAAGTTGTTGAAGGCATGTACGAAACCACGTTCACTGGCGCTGCCTTCGGTCGAGTTCCAGTAGCGATACGCAAGTTGTTTGAGCATGCACAGCACGCATTGCTTGTCGCGACCACAACGAGTATGTTCCAACTGCAAAAAGCTATAGAACTCTGCAATATGCAGGAGACTCTGCAATATCGCGTTCCTGTGGCATGAGTTGCCGCTGTTAGTCAGACTCCGAGTTCGAGAGCTGTGCACGTGTGGAAACTCTCTCGCGGTCCTCAGTCCCAGCTCGAGCTCTGCATTATGGTTGCTCTTCTTACGCAAGTGTCGCTTGCGATGAGCATGTCTTCCGAGTTGTGCGGTCTCGGTCTGCTTGTCCTTAGACTTCGCCCTCTCTTTACTCTGTGGCTTGCTTTTCTTCCCACGCGGTCGTGCCATGTATGCTGTCTTACTGTGTTGTTAGAGTAGGTGTCAATATCCTCAGAAGTGACCAAATAATACTTGAAGGGAAGAATGATGTGGTGCATGCTGTATTCTAAGGAGATCCGACAGCCTCTTATGGACACATTGAAATTACAGACCTACGAGTCTCTTTGTGAGCTCGAAGAACTCCCTTATCCTCCTGGGTTCTCTTTGTATCGGCCTTGGCTTCGAGACTCCTTTGTCCTTACATGCAACACCAGCGATGGGCGTGCGGTGTACAGCAGCATGGTGCTGACATGGTGCTGACACTCGGTGATCGAAACTGAGTCCTGGTGTGCGTATGGTAGGTATTCAAGCCCTGCCTATCATGCTGACAGATGAACATAAGGTGAAGCCATTGTCGAAGGCAACTGTCACCATCCCCAGCGAGCGAGGTATACCTGCAGTCACAATCACACGATGGCGGGATGTTGAATCTCGCAAGGGCACCTGATCATCGTACTCCACATGTCGATAACGTGACCTTCTTCTGTAAACTCAACTGTGTTCTTCCAGCATTCGCACCTCTTTCTGTCCTTATGTTCGACCAAGCTTTCTCGGTGCAACATTTCCTCGCAACGAATATTCGTGCATCACCTCGGGTTCGAGCTGTCCGATCGCGGTGCGAGTGGCTTCGCGAGGAGTTGCGTGGCGCCAAGAGGCACTGTGTGAAGGTGTATCGAGGAAGAGACTGAGGTAATATCGAGATGCGTACGCGACCATAACACGAAATGCACGGACCAATCAGGCCAGCTTCGCTACGGAATGCCGAACGTCCACCCGCATGACATTCGACGAGACGACTTGGATTCCTTCACGCAACCACTCTGATCTTTCTGGCAACACCATATACATGACGAGTTCCTCTAGTACGCGAGGATGCCATAGCCACAACACGAGCCGACTGTGTTGAGTGTCTTCGATTCCGGTCAAGAAGGTCCGCGGCGATAACACGAAGAGTGGTAGATGGCCGTCGGTAGCCAAGCTGAGCCTGTGCTCTTGGCGTGCTGTAGTTCATATTGATCATGCTGCTACTGGACACAAGCCTGCTGATACATCAGCAATTGCCCTGTGAAGGACGGTTGGAGGTCTACGTATCTCCTGACGAGAGGCGACGTACGATTAAACGAAGTATGCTACGCAAGATATCGACAGATGTAAGTATCGAAGGACATCGGCTCGTCGTGTTGGACAGCAAAATCAGCATGTTGGGCGGATCTCCATGCGTGATGGGAGGTTCTAGGTCTGTCGTCGCAGACGCCGAGAGTGTGTCACATTATTGGCTTCTCTTCTTCAATTAGCCTGCGGAGGTCGTGCTGCATGACACAGTGTGGTAAAGAAAGACCACAGCGAAGTCTAGCATCCAGCAGATACGGTCCTTTGGCGACAACGTACTACTGTACAGACGCACAGACTCTTCGAGATCTCGTGTCGGGAGCGAAATACCTTTGCTGGCAGCATGACTGCATGCTTGGCTCTAACGGCAACCATCTTGGAGCCGCGATCGTGAAGGTGCTCTCTACATCACGTTTGTGCTACAAAGCTGTCTCGTTCTGCTGTACGAGACTTATCGACTGATGCACGATCTCGGGCTTCACTTGGACACCGCAGCAAGATTGGAGCTTACGTCTCGAATCGCCACATTGCTTTGTCCTGGTAAGTCACCAGGATACTGCTGGAAGCTCTTGCTGGCATCGGTGGTGGTATGCGACCAACAGTGCCTGGTGTTAGCCTATCATACGTCAAGAGCTTACCGGCTTCCGGTTGACAATGAATACACGGCGCTACAACTGTCATGGAAGACATCATAGTCGGTATCTACAGCAGGAATCTTCGCACTCTTCGCACGAGTGACATACCGATACAAGGCCTTCCAAGCGCCAGCTCCGTTCCGGTATGCTGATCGCGGTCATTGGAGTGTGTGGTACAAGCAAAAGCACTCTCCTTCGCAAGATACCTGCTCGCTGCACGGATATTGCCTGGACCATACCACTCTTTTGCAGCAGCTGGACACAGTTTCTCATGTCTCGCATTACTCGTGCTGGTATATATGCTGCTGTGGTGTGTCGTGCTGAAGGTGCTATCAGCGCATAGAAGGTCTATCTCTTCATCTGTCCCCTCGAATAAGTACATCATAGATCCGGCAACCTTGATGTTGTCTCAGAACAGTGTCTGTCAACTGCATCAAGTGCTGCGTGGTGCCGTGTCAATACAGTAGGATTTCGAGATTGCGGCAGGTGTCTTGCAACAATAGTCAACAACTTGACTGATCGCTCTGAAGCCTGGACATTGCTGAACACGACGGAGGCTTCGACATATAGCTATAGGGAGCCTCTTCACGCCATCCTATCCATGTCTCTGGGATCTACTGTGCGTTGAGCACTTGCGACCTGACGAGTTGTGGCTTCGTCCTCCATCTCATGTCACAACAGACTCCGCGTACAGATTTCGAGCAAAACATCCACCACTGCTGAGTCAGGGTCTCGCCCATTGCTTGCACTGGTACTTCACGCAGCGCACAACACCTTTGGAATCTGACGAACACATGAACGATCAGCACGGCGACGAACAGTATGAGTCTGAGAATGTACATGAGGTGTACGAGCAGATAGCATCGCACTTCTCTGCCACTAGGTACAAGGTGTGGCATACATGCTTCGCAAACTTTTCAAGATTGCTAAGGGGACTCATAGCCGTGGCCGATCGTGGAACGCTTTCTACAAGAGCTCCCAGCTGGATCTGTTGGGTTGGATGTAGGTTGTGGCAATGGTAAGTATCTCGCCGTCAACAAGGATGTCTTCATTGTCGCGTCCGATCGGTATGTAGTTGATAATGCGCCGGGACAACTCTCACTCACGATGTAGATCACATAACCTTGCCAAGATAGCCACAAGACATCAACCGCACTCCGTGGCAGTGGCCGACATACTGGAATTACCACATACTCACGCTCGGTTCGATTTTGTCATTTCAATAGCGGTTGTGCATCATCTATCGACACCAGAACGTAGAATCGAGGCCGTTCGTGCATTGCTGGAGCCTCTTGGCCAGGATGGCAGAGCACTGATCTATGTGTGGGCTCTCGAGCAAGGTGGTAGCCGGCGTGGATGGACAGCGCAAGACTCCCAGGACGTCATGGTTCCCTGGGTCCTGAAACAAGCGAAGAGCGCAGGCGGTGGCCCTGAAAAGACCTTCCATCGCTATTACCATCTCTATCGGAAAGACGAGCTCGAGGCTGACATTCGAGCTGCCGGTGGCGAGGTTGTCGCAGCAGGCTACGAGAAGGACAACTGGTGGGCTATCGCTCGACGATTATGAGCACGTCCTCACTTCTTCCAGAAGCGACTGTCGATACGAGCAGCCGACAGACTGATGTCGTGAAGGGCGTGTACGACCTTGAACTTCTCCTTGTCGGCAGCAGAAAGTGGTGCATTGCCTGGCCGATCTACCACGACCGACTTCATGCCAGCAGCCAGCGCAGCCTCTACTTCCTTGACGTTGTCACTGAAGAAGAGGATATCGGAGGCAGAAAACTGCGGTCGTTAGCACCTTTCGCTGCTGTAGATCACAACATACGTTCAGCTCCTTAGCAATCTTGGTATAACTGTTGGAATCTGCCTTCATGCCAGCATTGGTTGTGTCATACCAGCCAGAGATCAATGGCGTCAGGTCGATGACCTTGTGTTCAGCTTCCTTCACATGACTGAAGAGCAACTTCTGGGCAAATACACTACCACTTGAGTAGATGGCCAGTGTCAAGCCCTGCTGCTTCCATGTACTGAACTCCGGCTCGACGTCTGGGAAGAGTGGCGTTGTATATGCGCCAGTCTTGTATCCAGTCTCCCAGAGGTAGCCTTGTAGGTTCTTCAGGTAGGCTATCTTGACATCACGTCTTGTAAGATCCTCGACGTGTGCTTGTAGAACCTCTGGTGATGTTCGGTGCTCGGTAGGGAAAGCGTCTCGATACGTTATGAAATCTGGGTCATTCCATTTGTTTGTGACAACTTCGGGCAATGCTTTCAGTGCATATGGGAACTGTCTTCTTTAGCTTGAACTTGAAGATCGTGGCCTGCAAAGGAAGTGCCTTGTTCCTACCAGTGTTTCTTTCACGAAGGAGATTGGACACACCGTGCCCTCTGTGGTGACTGTGAGCTCGTTGCGATGACTCCTGCGAGCAGCCTACCTATGTCGAGCAAGACACACTTGACGTCCTCCATATCTGGGGTCATATTGTTCCCTGTGATGGATCTGCTGCTGACGAGAATAGCACGGCGAGGTTTATTGTTGGACGCTAAATCCTTCGCCTAGGCGGATCTTCGAACAGTTTCGGTGCACCCTGGCGATGGGACCAGAGCAGTCAATGATGGTGTCGTACTGTGAAGAGCGGAACAAACGCCACAGACGCGTACACAGCAAATGCTTTGTGGGCCATGTTTTAGTTTACATTGGTCGTTGCTGGTGCTGCTGTTGGCGATGATGGATGACATGGCCGACGCGTACGCGTAGCTTCAATTTGATGCTTTGCACGTACCTCTTCCTTCTTCGTCCGTCAGCCTCAAAGATCTGCCCGAAGCTGAGAAGCTACACGCTCGGAGCATATAGACTTGCTACGCAGCCATGTCATCCATCACAGCATTCACCATCTTGATATCGTCCACAGGGAATTTCTGACAAGGAGTTGCAGTCTGCTCGCAACTTCACGAATAGCAAGAAGAGCATCAACACGCTCGTCATGGCACCTTACGATCCTCAGCAAGGTTGGGGCACACGCTACCCATTGGAGATTATCGCTCGAACAGTGATCGCCCATGGTGTGATGGTTGCCAACTACATGCATCTACAGCGTGTACAGAAGATACAGCACTCCAGCCGCACCGCACAAATGCTCAGGTTTGTGCTATTTGCATTCATGCCTACACTGATTGTGGCCGAGCTCATACTCGACCTCTCTCGTGTTGTCCTCCTATTTCTCCAACCAGATTTCAGGAAGCTCAGTCTGCGAGAGAAGCTAGCCGGCTGGAGGCGTTATCTTTGCGCGGTGGCCGGTATGCATGTGATACCATGTTCTGAGCAGGGAGTCGAGTTGGACGAGGTACACGAAGGACTGCTCGAGAATGATGCGGACAACGAATCTCAGCTGTCCACTGCAGTCACCGAGCATCAGACGGCCAGGTTATCGAAGATACAGGATCTCAAGGACGTACAACAACATACTCAGCCATTCGACCTTCAGATCATGGTACACATACTGCTGTTGATGCTACCCATCCTCCAGACTGCAGGCACCATTCTACTATTCAACCGAAGGTTGGCTAATATCATCAGACTAAGGTGGCCCTTGGAGCTTGACAAGAGGAATCTCGTCGCTGCCGTTGCATCATCGTTATGCAGCATACCAGCAAGCCTCATTGTCCTCTGTCGGAGCGAGTGGTCTCTCAAGACATCAAACACTCAAAAACCTCGCCGCCGCGACTATGTCGTAAGAACCTTGTTCCTCGAGATCACCATAGCCAGCATTCTGAACGAAGCACCATTCGTCGAAGTATGGGATGTGGTGCCAACTTCCTGGATTGTCATTATCGCTCGGTTCTTGGGCCTGATTGGCATGGTGGTTGTCCTGTGCATCGGTCTGGCCGCAACTGTCGCCGTATGGATATACGGCGAGAAGCTCAAACAACGCATGAAGATCAACTGGGATCTTGTGCTTGGCTTACCCATGGCCATCATCACAACCTGGATTACTGTCGACCTCATCTGGTACTTTGTCTTCGATATCGTTCAGCTCAGCAGCTTCACACCAATAGACAGCATGTTCGACAAAGACCCCATTGCGAACTACTTGCCTTTTTGCGCATGAGGAGGGCGTCCCGACAGCATTTCAGCAGCATTCGGCATATCAATACAGTAAAGCAACAGCCATACATATCCATATTTGCGAAGCATTGTCTATGATCGACAGGGCATCTTGTTTCGACGCCACTATCAACACGCCTTGTGGTATCTAGGTGTCGCTTCCACACTAACAGGATGAATTGAACATAAGCGATGCCCTCTCCCAACTATCACTTGGCGCCGTCCTTAGTCAGTTAAGAATTGCAAGCAGAGACCTGCTCACCATTTGCAGTCACCTGCAAGCATCAGGAGCTACAACAGAAGACATGCATGATGGCAGCCAATGGCTGCCGATTCTTGTGGACAGTCTGGATCGGTCTTTAGCTCCCACCACACCTGCAGAGCTTCTGCAGGAGTGCGTGTGCTAGCGGCACATCGCAACAACTTCCGTACACACACTACTGCATGTTGTAGCCTGGTAAACAAAGCAGAGTTTTCACAAAAGGCGATGCCAATAGGCTCAAAGGCATTGTGAAGAGTACCTTTGTACGCGATCGTTCAAAGACAAGAGACGAACGAAAGGAAGTGTGTTACACCGCTATTCTTTTGTGCTCGAGCGTGAAACCACAGTGCTGGAGCGGGTATAGCTGCAACAACAAGCGCTGGTGAACCACCGTTGTCGTCGCCAATCAGCAGCAAGCATGCAATGCCAACACTGTTGAAGCCCGAGAGTTGCTCATAGCAGAGCCTTCGTCCGTTCAGCATGATATTGTACTAACATGTAGGTCGAAACACAATCTTATCGACTAGCATCGGGTATCAACAATATGACTTGAGCGAAGGACAATCGACAGTAGTGTCTCCATGCTCGACGGTGGAGGGTTGGCGACGAGCAGGATCGGTAATTACTGGGTCCGGATGGCTGCAGGGTGCAGCAGCCATGGGTGCTATCGTTATCGCTTGGCTCTTGTAAGCAGGCAATTTCCCTTTGGTTTCCCTTGTCTTTGCTAGTCAGCGAGCACCCCAAAGCTCGACTCGCTGATGGATACTTTATGCGAGAGCGGGAGGGCGTCGATCGGAGCATGCAACGTGGTGACAGTCGTGCCGCTGCCGTCCATAAGGTAATATCCACAAGGGAAGATCGCTTTGACGACTGATAACAAAGGCTCTTGCGATATCACCACCGAGATGATGTGCTCGAGCATGACCCTGAGGACAATGATCAGATGAGCAGTTGACGACAAAGAGGCGGAAACGTCACCTCGATGATCATGCGGACTTTCGTCTGGACTGTCCATCGCCAAGACAGCGCGCCAAAATAGTCCTTAGTGAGCGCATAGTCGATGGACCAAACTGCTTTGGGATGTACTAACGTGTCAAGTGGACACTGCGAGTTGCCAATGGTTTTAGAATGGCACAGAAGCACTTCGCTCGCTTGATTCCCCGTCTCTCTGCTGCTCTATGTACCTCCCATCCCACCATCTTCATCAATCGACATACACCGCTCTTCTCAATCTGTTCAATACATATCCGGACTAATTCCTCTGTTGATGCTCACAACACCGTCAAAGGGTTACTACCTTTTGTTGACTTCTGCTGCTCGCTCTTTCGCCCAAAGCTGACCCACTGCTACATTCCTTGTACCTTAGGGTGACAACTTCCACTCAGCTCTTTGCCTACGGCACAGCGACAGCACTCTCTATACCTAAGAACTCTCCCTCTCACCACATCATCAACACGAATTGCATGGCCTTGCAGTGAAGAAAGAACCTCAGCACAGCATCTCCAACAACGACACCCTTGATCTTCCGCGAGCCGCCGCGCCAACCTTACATACGTCGCATTCGTCATCGAGCCTTTGCAAGCTTGCACCTTGGTCACGACCACAAGTCCTCTCCTGACACACTCACACACTATACCCGGCATTGCAAGAGCAGAGATCGAGGACAAGCGTCTCTTGGACATCTGTTCTTTGATGCTGGATACAACGAACAGTCATCTGTTAGGTCATTCGGCAGGATCCGCTCAAGGCAACACCCTCTACCAACTTGGCTCTTCTATCTCTCATCTTTGATCTCGCCTTTACTGTCGGCATCACGAGCTCTGCCCCCTCGTGACTCTCGCCATTCAGTCAGAGATCCACGATCACCACCGTCATTCTGTACGACCATAAGAACACTGGTCTTTGCTTTCATCACAACAACTGTACTCATGAGTAATACGACTACAACACATTTTCTTTGCCTCTGATACCGACTTGCTTTCTGGGATTTGGACGTACTGTGCATATTATTATCAACATCATCCTACATCTTGTACTGGACAGCGCGGAGTTTTGCTCTACTTCAATCATCATCAAAAACATCACGGAGACCTGAACGCGTCAACGAACAACAATTCCTTTTTTCTCTATTATACGACCTTCACAACACTTGCAACCACGCACTGCTGTTCAGCCGTCGACAAAGTGTCTCGAGCATACCGGACTTTCACCTGGACACCTCGTTGCGACTGCTAAATGGATTGCATGCGAGATGGCTTCGAACAGAACAAGCTTCTCGATAATCGTTTCCTAACACTCTCCCCTCTCAACCATGGCTCCTTTGGCATGGTCTTCATTGCCAAGGACACTCTTACTGGACAAAATGTTGCTATCAAGTGCATAACAAAGCCCGGCGCTCAGGAGGCTATCGGCAGCTGTCCTGTCGGTTTGTCGACCGATGATCGCAGTGAGGAGCTGGCTATCCACTCTCTCCTTCCGGAGCATGACCACATTGTCAATCTCATCCACGACTTCGAGACAGAGTATCATCAGTACATGGTCCTCGAACTCTGCAGCAATGGCGACCTTTACGAAGCCATTCGTCTTGGTCATGGTCCTCTGGAGACCGAGCATGTTCGCGACTTCATGCTACAGCTTGTCGACGCTGTGCAGCATATCCACGCCAATGGAGTCTACCATCGCGACATCAAGCCTGAGAACATCTTCTTGACTGCGGCTCGCTCCATGAAGCTTGGCGATTTTGGTCTGGCTACGACAGAGACTTGGTCGACCGAGTTCGCTGTCGGCTCCGATCGTTACATGGCTCCTGAGCAATTCGATGCTTCTGTATATGGTTACGGCTACTCGCCAGCCTCTGCTGACGTTTGGGCTATTGGCATTGTCCTGCTGAATGTTCTGTTCCAGCGCAACCCGTTTGCTACACCAACACAACAGGACCCGCTGTTTGCAGACTTCGCTCACGATCGTCAAAGTCTCTTCGACGTGTTCCCAACCATGTCACAGGACACGTACAACGTCATCAGACACTCTCTCGCTCTTGACCCTGCCAACCGATCTCTTGGTGCGGTGCGCGAGGCTCTTACGTCTGTTGTCAGCTTCACCACCACGGATGAATCCTTGGATGACTTTGCTATCGAGCGTATCGATCTCGCCCCTGTCTCTACCGCCGCGCGTGAGCCTCTCAGGACACCTTCAATCAGCAGTCCTATGGCCGGTCAGGATGCTTTCCCGTGGTCAAACGTGCTCGCTACGCCGCAGAAGCCTACCAAGCGTCTACCGACCATTCCGGACGACGAGCCCGAGCTATTTCCCGGCTCTGCACAGTCTGCTGGGTGGCATTACGTTGACGCCGATGAAGCCTCACTGTCTTCCAACCTTGACTCTGGTCTCGGATTGTCCTACAAGTCAACAAAGTCTGTCAAGCCTTTCAATGCGAAGCCGAACAACTTTGTTGGCTCTCTGCCGATCACTTTCTCCCGTCCTGGCAAGACATTGTCGCCGTATGGCTCGACCATGTTCTCCAAGAGCTGGAGCGATCTGTGGGACGAAGACAACGAGACTGGAGAAAGCGAGCTGCCAGCTTTCGATGCTTCCGAACTCGGCATTGACATCTCGCGGGTCAGCACTGCCAAACCGAGTACGCCACAGCTTCCAATTCCACAAGATGGCCGTGGCAGTGTCACACCGCGTCAAGCGAAGGCTGAGCTCGATCGCTCCGCCTTATCATCTGGCACTGTCACTCCGATGGCTGAGCTTTCTGCTGAGTTGCCCAAGGTCAAGTCGTCATCGATCCTTGACAAATGGGCGGCGCTGGGCAACTTCCGACGTGCCAAGCAGGCCCCGACTGTCCCAGCTGCTGCACCTGTAACCCCGGCCAAGGGCAAATATATAGATGCATGGGCTACGTTCAGCTCTCTGACAGGCACTAAGAAGCAGACAACTGCAACTTTCACTCCTCGCGAACGTACGCCAGCTCGATCCATGGCGAAAGCTGTGCCTACAAGGACACGAGCTACCTCATCCAACGGCAAGTCCTGGGAACGACGAGAGCACAGTCCCAAGCATCCTTCTGTACCGGCTATGCCTGAGCCCTGGACTCTCGACAACAACTGGCGTGACCACAAGGCACGTGCAGCTATGCTTACGAACTCGCCGCCTCATGCTATGGGTACACCATCACGCAATCCTGGTGCCCATTACGCTATGACTGGCAAACCAACTAAGTCGTCTCCGAACTCTCTTCTTAACGATGACATTGGTGATCTTGAATGGGTTGGTGGATGGAAAGACTTCCACCTCTAGTGTCAGCAGGCTCTTGGTAACATTTTTGATTCTCCTCACTTGTGACTGATGGCCCTGTGTAGGCCAGGTCACTTGTGATGAACACACAGAAAAGAACGAGACTGCTGATGCTTCTTGTATTGACAACGAGCGTAGATCGCTCTAGATATTTGTTGCATACTACGTTATGCCAATCAATACAGAATTACCCATCCAAGATTGTGCCTTCTACGTGCTCTCATCTCATGGCACCTGTCGTAATCGTGATAGGATTGTAGACATGATCTCGTAATCTGGGTATATAGCAGCTGTAGTACAAATCTATGGTTATGCCAACTCCATTGCTCGTTGCTTAGGCACTGGCTCGTATTCATACTCGATGCCCTTGGTTGGTCCTTTACTGGACTTCTTCCGTGCTTTGCCAGTGCCGGTCGCCTGTCTCTTTCGTTTGAGACCGCTTGTCTCAGCCTCTGGCTCCGAGCCATCGTCCGAATCTGCTTCCTGGCCTGCATCGTCATCGCTGCCTCCTAACCAGTCCTCGAAATCTTCAAGATCGTCTTCTGCATCGCTCTCGTCGAGGTCGCTGACATACTCGACATTGCCGTCTTCTCGCTCGTACTCATACTCGTTCTCATCCTCCTCTTCAATGCCATCGTCCAGATCAACGTCTCGCTCTCCTTCTCCTGCTCTTTCTAGACCCTTGAGCACCTTCTTCCACACGTTCTCTTCGACGTTGAGTGGCTTGTCTCCGTATGCACCACTTCTCAGTCGTTCGATCAGCTCTCGCTCAATAGCACGTTCTATGTTCGCAGCACGTTCGGCTTTGCGCTCCCTCGTCTCTTCTCGCCGTCGCACCTTTGGCGCCAAACGGCTGACGAGTGTCTCTCCCAAACGTTCTTCCTCTCTTGCTAGCCGTTGTGCACGTACTCTCACTTGTGTGAGTCGTGTGAGACGTTGCTTACATTTGTGCAGCAAGAACTTTGGCCAGTAAATTAGTCGCTCATCAATCTGCTGGAGAGCTTTCGTGTAGTTCGAGCTGAGTCGTATCTTCTCCCACCACTTGTTAGGCAAGTGACTTCGCTCTATCGTCTTGATGTAGAGGTATAGTCGTTGTGTCTGCGGATCTGCTCGTACCGTGGCATATCTTGAGTTCGCCAGTGGACAGGACTGCTTGTTGCATAAGCCTGTGACGTTGTGTTCGTTTCGGCAGAAGGTAGACTTCGTGGACTTCTGTGTCGAAGAGGCATTGCCAGGAAGTTTGAGTTTGAATGAACAAAACTGGTGGTTTATAATGTCCCAAATGAGATCGTCCGAGGCCATACTGAGACTCAGCAATGTGCTGCTGACGTGAGCTGCGTGGTAGTGATTCTTTCCTTCGCCTGGCTCCTTCAGAGGTGCTGCTGATGTTGTTCACGATCGACGGCAATGCTCACAAAATTTCTTGAGTACGACAGTTACTAGTCGAAATCTTGGCTCAAGATGCGGCTTAAAATGTACGGGCATAAGTCGATGTGGTTGGCACTACATGTATGCTTTCCATGTGATGACAACTCGATCATGGCCACACTCACAGACTGCGCTAGGCAAAAATCGCAGTCACTCCGAACGATAAGCAGTAGCAGGCATGCGCAGTCTACGATGGTAAGCTCACCTGGTAGAGATCCTGAGTGAATGATGTCTCGGCCTCGACTTGTGACAAGCACGATGCAATAGTGAATCAGCAGCTAATATGACGCTCTGTTGTGTTGCCTCAAGACCCTCTTTGCTTAATACCACTTCGCGCTCTCAGCAGCCACCTTTCACAACCTTCCCGACCTACCTTCGCACAACTCTCGAATCACGAACACTCTTCGACATCGTTGACGTTCACAAACCAGTACCCCGTTGCATATACCAAGTCTGCTCGCCACATCTATACCATAGACGGATCGTGCCCCTCTACATCATCACCTAGAGTGCGCCGCCCGTCATGAAGCTCACTTTCAAGGACCTGAAGCAACAGAAGTTCACGATCGATGCTGAAGCAACTGAGACCATCGGCGCTTTGAAAGAGAAGATTTCAGCAGAGAAAGGATGGGAGCCATCATCGCAGAAGCTCATCTACTCTGGCAAGATCCTACAAGACGACAACACGATCGAGTCGTATAAAATTGAGGAGAAGGGATTCATTGTCTGTATGACCTCGAAGCCAAAGCCAGCTCCAAAGGCAGCAGCAGTACCTTCGACTCCTGCTCCAGCACAGGCACCGTCAACACCAGCTGCTCCAGCAGCAGCTCCATCAAGCACATCTGCCCAGCCACCAGCGACACCATCGCCTGCTCCAGCTTCTGTGTCTGCGGGATCCGGTCAGAGCTTCAACGATCCTTCCGCGCTTGCTATAGGGAACGAGCGTGCTGCAGCGATTGCAAATATGGAGTCGATGGGCTTCCCACGCGATCAGATCGATCGTGCGATGCGGGCTGCATTCTTCAATCCTGATCGTGCTGTCGAGTATCTCCTCACTGGCATTCCAGCCAGTGCACAACAGGAGCAGGCAGCACCTGCTCCTTCTGCAAACCCAGCCTCGGTCCCAAGCACCCGTGCTGCAGCACCAGCTCAGTCAGAGGAGTCTGGTGAGGCAGTCAATCTCTTTGAAGCAGCTGCAGGCAATCGCGCTGCTACTGCTACAGCAACCGGAGGTGAAACTCGTTCAACGGCTGCCAATCTTGACTTCTTGCGATCCAACCCACAGTTTCAGCAGCTACGTCAAGTTGTGCAGCAGCAGCCCCAAATGCTCGAGCCCATCCTTCAGCAGGTCGCTGCTGGCAATCCGCAGCTTGCGCAAATGATCACACAGAACCCTGAGGAGTTCATGCGACTTCTGGCCGAGGATGGCGATGGCGAGGAGGGTGACGTTCAGCTGCCACCAGGTTTGCAGCAGTTGGTGGTCACCGAAGAGGAGCGCGATGCCATCGAGCGAGTGAGTCATCCCACAAGCATTTCGCATTCACCCTACTAATCATCCCATAGTTGTGCCGATTAGGCTTCGAGCGCGATATGGCTATTCAAGCATACTTCGCCTGTGATAAGAACGAAGAGCTTGCTGCGAACTTCCTCTTCGAAACACCAGATGAGCCAGAGGAGCCACCACAATAGAATTGAGGTCGGTCATACGAGCCAGCGAGCTACGAGCATACGACGTCCACCCTACAATCACAGTCGAGGTGGACCTTTTCGATGTCTTATACTAGCCTTTGCGAACATCATCTTGCCGCTTGAGATTAGGCAATGATACCGAAATCACAAACGAGATGATGTTCGTCTACTCTGCTCTGTGTTGTTTAACCTGCTTTCTGTGACGCTGTGTGTGGTGCAACAAGTATGTGCCTAGTCCTACACTTCTTAGTACAATACAAGGTTGTGGCGTAGTCGAGCTATAGCTCGTGCAAGGATGTCGCGAACGCTACATTGTGATTTCCAATGACGAGATGCCTTTTGCTGGAGAACCTTAGCGGTCTCGCACAATCCGTCTCTCGCCATCGTCAAAGCTCTCTCCTGTCGCGCTGTCTCAAACTGCCCATAGAGACGTGCTTCGCATTGTTGATACCTGGATGATACCAGCAGCACTAGTGAGACTCCGGCTTTTCTCATTGGCTCCCGGTCAACGTTAATCTGCTTTTACAACAACCTCGAAGAAGTCGACGATCCCTTCACCAAGACACAACACTTCAGGCTGGGTTCCTTTCTACAAGCACATGGCGCTCTTCGAGACTCCGCCGTATGGATTTATGTGAGTCCCCGATTTCTCTTTCGCCACCAGCATCGTACCGCGATATCTCAAAGCGGTGCCAGCCGGTCACAACACAAAGGCGTCATCTTGCGCTGCTGTGGACCTCCTACGTTATCACCATCGACACAGAAGCCCACGAGGACACGGAAAGAGATCCGTCAGGCGATCGCATGGTCACATGAGCACTACGTTTACGATGCTGATTGCTGCCTTCGACAGATCTTCGCCTTAACTTCAGCAAATCATCCGGCACCAGGCGTTGGATCGAGATCAACTTTGATATTTCATCCCTGAGCCTTCCACATCGACAACGTCGTCGACCCGACTCACCACGTGGCGAATAGTGTCCACGAGTTGACACGTAGAGCCAGTGGCGGCTTCATTTGGGCTTCTGCCCACGAATCTCGCAATGGCCCCTACGACCACCAAAACAACGACACCCAAGACACACACTCGGCTAGCAGAGGATGCGGGCTCCTCTGAGCTTGCGCAGCAGTTCAAGACGGTTAAGGACTACGCCTCATATGTTCTCGCTCGTATGCAGCAAGCTGACCCAGATGCCACCATTGATACACTTCCCGTAGAGGGCGATGTCGACGAGACAGAAACAGAGGTTCGACCACGCAAGGAGAAACGGGTCAAGGGCCGTCGACGTGCTGCCAATCCCGTGGCACCAATCGAGGCATCATTGCGACGTCAATCCGAGCTCAAGTCGAACTTCCGCAGTCTTGCCCGGCCGTTGAAGGGCGTGCTCGATGAGATGGCACGTCGAACAACAGAAAGCCTCGAGTCAGATTCACATGCACACGAACAGGCTGCAGAGCACTCCTACGTCCAAGAGGATCTTCAGCATGCCCTAGACGAACGAATCGCCGTGATTAATCGTCGTGGCGACTTTCAGCGGGCGCAGCTCGAGGAACGACGAAATGCAGAGGAGCAGGTGCTGCGCAGTCGCTACACACAGTCAGTCAGCGATATGCAGGACCGTTACATAGACGGTGTCGATCATCGCATGCTACAGATCGAACGTCAGAGCCACATGGCCGACCCTCCAGCCGATCACGACACCGAGGATGAGGATGATGTTCTTCTTCAACCACATCACATGTCGTACCGCTACAATCGAGGAAGTGCAATCCCGCCACAATATGACTCGAGAAGCCGTCTTGCACTCGATGTCGAGGAGGCGCATGAGCATCTTGGAGCTCGCCAGATTATGCGGGACATGTTGCGGGAGCAATCCTTCCAGCCAGAAGACGAGCACACCGTCATGGATCCCGCTGTACGTGATGCCGCTGTCGCTAGACGACACGGCATGGAGAGCATCGAAATGCTCGCGCGCGCAACACAGCAAGTTGAGAGTGAAACTCGAGTACGGCGTCGTAAGCAGACACCGGTCATACAAAGTAGAGCCCACAGATCACTCATGGACCTCGCCGACGCTGCTGTACGATCACGCAGCCAGCACAATGACATGCCGCCTCCACAGACACCACTTCGTCGACAATTCGAATACGATGAACGTGGCACTGCACAGAGCGGCGTCAATTCTGGCCGAAAGCGTGCTCGATCCGATGCTGAAGACCTTGAGTCTCCGTACGCACATCGACCTATTCATGGTCCGAACCAGCACTCTCAATATCTTGCCATGCCTAACGCTGAACCAGATATCAAGGAGGAGCAAGCGGTATCACCAGGTGCACATTACGCTGGACCTCGCGCTGCTGCTTTGTTGCCGTCCGCGCTCGATACAGCACGTTCAGATGATGTACGGAGTGTGCGACATCGCCTACCATTTGAGCCCTTCGATGATACTCGCTACGAGAGACAGTCATCAGTGCTATCCCGAGCAAGCACAGATCGACGTTCTTTTGCCAACATGGACGGTCACAATGGCACTTGGAATGATGCAATGCAGCAAAGTCCATTGCCCGGACAGATACTTGCGTCTCCATTCACTCACCACGCAAGTCCTATGTTCTCTCGGCCTCCGACTGACTACGATGGCCGATTTCGTCCTATGGGTTTTGGCCGGCGTCCAATGCTACAACATCCGCCAATGCCGCCTACAGCTCCACCGATCAATCACTTCGCCAATAGCGGCGCTCATCGAAACAGCTTCGGCAGCTATGCGCAGCGTCCTCCTTCGACCTGGTCCAGCATCTCACCAACACCACTGGTAGCATTGCCGTACTCAGAGTCACCACGGATGCCATCTCATGCGTCTCCACTTGACGGGGCCTCGTTCCCACAGTTCCAGCATCAGCATATACCTGGTGTACACGATCTTCCTCCTGCACCAGCACCAAGTCAGTACGGTGGACCTACGCTTGCTCCAGCTGCAGGTCCTTACCATACACCTCAGCCAGCTTTCGCACAGCATCTGTGTAGACAGCAAGTACAGCAGAATCGTAGACGCAACACTGATGCCATCGTCCCACGATTCAAGGAGTATCGTGGGCCAAGCTAATTTCCTGTCGACTTGAGTGTGGCGCCTTTCTGAATGCATGAATTGGAAAGGACTGGGCATAGACAGGGAAAGGCTTTACGCGACGGTCTCCATTTTGCGTGTACTCTATGCTTGCATGCTGCATGGAGTGGCCTCCATATGGGACGACCGGTGCGAGCAACTTGAGCGACTAGACGACTGCGGTTATGAGTTATGCTTTCGATCGAGCTGATAACTCTCCTGAATAGCGTAGCGACCTGAGCTTCTTTTCAAACGATCAGGCTTGACCATACAGTACGTCAACTATAAGGTATCACATTCTTCTCCAAGAAAACTGCCGTGTATTCGCGATCCGTGAACCCTTGTCGTTCTGTGTTCCCTGTCTGTCGAATCATGCGCACTGCTTGCATTTCTTTGACGGCAGGCCTCGAAAGCGGAGTCGACAGTTGAAAGAAGCCTCTTTAGTGAAATTGTGACAGGATTAAGGGCGTCGAATAACCAATCAGTGGCGCAGTGTCCAGACCCATGCTATTTGCAAGAGGCGCTTGGAGGAATGGTTCATGCCGGAAAGG
The DNA here is from genome assembly GCA_001592805.2 of Peltaster fructicola. NCBI lineage: Eukaryota > Fungi > Ascomycota > Dothideomycetes > Peltaster > Peltaster fructicola. The sequence continues at coordinate 1,062,038 of CP051143.1, forward strand.
GCTTGGTGAGGCTTCCTTCACCCGCTGCAGGGCCGATCATCTAATATCTGCTGTTGTGTACCACCAACGCTTCATCGAACGCACTGCTTTTCCCCCTGTGCAAGGCTCTCAACGCAAGAGAGCGTCCTTTCCTTCAACAACAACACACTGCTTCTGTCCCTCATTTAACAAGGCGCACCAGAAAGTCCGGGCTTCATTCTTTTGCCCGTGTCTTTCGAACTGCTCCATTGCTTGTTACCACAGGTATGTACGGGCCCACAAAGGAGACGGCTGTGTCCCATGGCACAGGCACGCAGCACTGTGCGTGTGTGAAATCATACCGCTGGTGGAAGAATCGTATCACGCGTCATCACCGTCTTGCGGGAATGTAGACTGACGACTTTGCTACAGTATCGTCGCTACATTCTTCATACTCACCAACACATCGCCAACGAGGCACTAACAACGACGACCTTTCACCACCAACATGTCGACCATGTTCAGCAACACCTTCATCAAGCGGGACGACAGCATCCCAGTAAGCCGAACAACGATCGGTCTTGTTGTCGCACTTATCGTCCTCGTGGTCATTGCCAGTGCTGCTATAGGCACATTGATCACGCTTCGACGCCGCAGAAACCGCCAGCATCAATCGGCACTACCAATGTACAATGAAAAACGCCTTTCTGCACCTTCATCAGCATCTTCTAGTCCTCGTCGGGGCAACAAAGCTTCAACAGAATCTATCATCGTCTATCAGGAGAAGAGGAACCTGCTTGAGAACTCGGATAGTCCACCAAGCAGTCCTCTTCCAGAGATTCGAATCACATTCCCGGAAGAGTTCGACGAGGCTGGGAAAAGGACTTCTGGCCGCGTGGTCGTGGTCAGAGTTGGAGAGACATCAGTAGGCCTGGAACCTCTGTCTGATACACCACCGCTATATGAGCAGACCAACAGCGGACGCTTCCAGTCCATTGATCTCGAGCGAGTCGGTGGCCTGGTCGAGAAGGAGCATGACAAGATGTGGCGCTGATCTTTGCCTGCTCGTCTGATGCACGCCTTCATGGCAGCAATGTTCATGTATACAACCATATCACGAAGCACACGACCACACTCCCGACTGGACTTTCGGGAGCACTCTCTGTCGGTTATGGCACAACCACGATTTCCAAAAACAGCGTCTGGACACGCTTGCCTTCCTTCAGACACCTTTGAACACTTGACATCCTTCTTACCACTTCTCTTCGACACATGGCTAGACAGCCAACCCACAACCGGCCTTATGCAGTTCATGCACACCATCATACCAAAAGCCAAAGCGAACATGCAGTCCAATACAGCAAGCCTGATTGTCAGCACATTGGGATGAACACACCACGCGAGGTGACAGCTTATAGCAGAGATCATAATGTCTATACATATTGCCTGCTTCATACCTTGGTTTCAGATATTGTTGAAGCTCTGACATGAATGGGTCGTTGTTGTAGTATGTATGGCGTGCCGGTCCCAGCGATATTGATATGTATTTGTCTCGAGGTGACAGATCTTACTGAGCATCCTGTCTGCTTGCCACGATCAGACCTATAGATTCGATTGGGCCCAGTCAGGCGAGAATGTCGAGCGCGGTGATCGCAGCGCCCCACGCAGTTAATGAACTACTTTATGAACTTCACGCGTTTCGTACGCGATGGTCTTGACATATACCATGCACAGCATGCACTTCTCACTACAAACCGTTCTCGTTTGAGAGCTTCTCTTTCTCAATGTCCACCACTGCTCGACAGGATAAAGCCAAGCAAGGTGCTGTCGATCTCAAGGCTGAGAACAAGCGACTTGAGGTCCAGTTCAAAGCACAGCATGGTCTTGTAGTTGCATTCTTTACATTAATATTGTGAGGACGAGCAAGACCGCTACCTCCGGTATAGCTGACATGCTATAGAATCTTTCATGCTATCGGCATCTATCTTTTCTGCTCTGGTTTCCTTCTTTCTCGCCTCGTTCTTGAGCATAGATCCCAGTGTGCACAACCGCCGGCAGAACTACTGGGTAATCACAAACCTGGCAGCATTGAGACTGGATGCTGGCACCCCAAGACATTCGACAAGGCAGTAGTCATCGTGATCGACGCACTACGATATGACTTTACCATACCTTTCAAGCCAGACAACGAAGTCACCCACCACTTCCACAATGCACTACCTATCCTCTACGACACGAGCATCAAGGAGCCTCACAATGCCTTCCTTCGTCCTTTCATCGCTGATCCGCCTACCACAACCCTCCAACGACTGAAAGGTCTGACGACTGGCTCATTGCCAACACTTATTGATGCAGGATCAAACTTCGCTGGCACGGCTATAGATGAGGATAATTTGGTTGAGCAGCTGTTCAACGCTGGCAAGAGAGTGGTCCATCTTGGAGATGATACATGGCATGCCCTGTTTCCTGGATACTTCGAGCCGAATCTGACCAGAGCGTACGATTCATTCAACGTGTGGGATTTACACACTGTTGACAATGGTGTGAACGAGCATCTCTTTCCATTGCTCGGCTCAGATATGCGCGATAAGTGGGATGTCATATTTGCACACTATCTTGGGGTCGATCATGCTGGCCACAGATACGGTCCCGACCATCCTGCTATGGGTGAGAAGCTCATGCAGATGAATGCTGTTCTCGCAGAGATCATGGCAAAACTTGACGACAAGACCTTGCTCGTTGTGCTCGGCGATCACGGTATGGACGTCAAGGGCGACCATGGAGGTGAGTCGGATGATGAGGTAGAAGCTGCTCTGTGGATGTATTCCAAGGCTGGCAAGTTTGGACGTCGCGACCCAGCATACGTACAGCCTGCAAGCTCAGCAAAAGAGCGACCTGTCAATCAGATCGATCTTGTCCCGACTCTTGCTCTACTGCTTGGCATTCCGGTGCCGTTCAACAACCTTGGACAACCAATCGAGGAAGCATTTACTAGCAGCAAAGCGCAGGACTGGCATAACCTTGCAAGTGCAAGCCATATCACTGCAGCACAGATTCACAAGTATCAGGCTGAGTATGCCACTGCAAGAAAGCTCGATCCCCAGTCCTGGTTGACAGCATCGACGTTGTGGTCGGACTCACAATCCCTGCTAGCGAAGGTCAAGAACTCCAACCAACGAGATCTTGCCTGGAAAGAAGTGTACAATGCCTACACCGCATATCAAGCTGAGAATCTGCAGATCTGCAAAAGCATGTGGGCCAGGTTCGATCTGTTCAGCATGGGCATGGGCATCACAGTGTTACTAGGCACTTTCTTATTGATTGCGATATATGCTCAAGGCATTGTCGGTGATCATACTGCTCTAGCACCACTTCTTGCAGGTCTGGGGTTCTCGGGGAGCGTGGTCGGTGCTGTTACCTCAGCAGCCTTCGCCCTGGTTACTGGCTCGTCTCTCCTCGTAAGCTGTGCATTCGGCGCCTTCCTTGGAGGTGGCGTCGGCCTCACTTACGCCCTGTGGTCGAACCGAGATATCGTCCGACTGCCACTCCCGCGTACAGTTTGGGGCTTCCTAAGCGCAGCTGTATGCTTGATGCTTTGTATCGGGTTTGCCGCTAACTCCTTCACCATCTGGGAAGATCAACAGCTGCTCTTCTTCCTGACAACGTTCGCTGTACTCATGCTGGGGTCCTCTCTTGGCCAAGACGATGCCCAAGATCGACTGCTCGGTACGTTAAATTCGGTTTCGTTCCTGGCAGCGACCCGAATCAGCTCGCTTTCCAGGTTGTGTCGAGAGGAACAGATGCCGTTCTGTCGATCGTCGTACTACGCATCAGCAACATCGTCCACGTCTGCAGCTTGGCAGCTGGGTATCCCGTTCGTCGTGGCGATCGTGCTTCCTACCGTGTTAGCAAACTTCTACCACCGGACCAGAAACTATCAAGGCTCAGCTGTAATCTGGATCGGCATCGCCCTGAGGATAGGCCTGGCGATGGTGGCGATCTTCTGGGTGATAGACGTCGCAGATGATGGCGACTGGTATCCCAGCATTGGCAAGGATCTGTTGAAGACAGTTCGTGTCTTCATGGCTCAAGCTATACTCGCCATAGCATTTGGAGCAGGCATATCAACCTACATATTTGCCTCGCCGCTCATCGCAGTCAAGCAAGAGACGGTCGCTGCAGAGCCAACGTCAACATCGAAACCTATCGACTCTGCCGAGCCTGGAGGACCGATACTGACAACAATCGACTCCACACCCAAGCCACGTACGAAGCTCATCATTATGGGCTATGCCAATACTTACGGCACTCGGTATTTTCTGCTACCTTGTGCATGGATACTAGCGCTGCTCTTACTCCAGAAGCCAATGGGTCAAGGTGCGCTTGCTTTGTGTATGATCTCGATCTTGAATCTGCTGGAGATCGTCGACTCGAATAGCCTACACGATTCTGCTCTGGGTCCGACAGTGTTAGCCTTGCTCGGCTGCTTCTACTTCTTCAAGACGGGCCACCAGGCGACTCTGGCCTCCTTGCAATGGGACTCCGCCTTTATTCCATTGAAGACGATTCAGTACCCATGGACGCCAATCTTTGTTGTCCTCAACACCTGTGGTGCTCAAATCCTGTGTGCTCTTGCAGTACCAGCCGTATCGATGTGGAAGATCAAGCCACGCGCGAACGGGATCCTCAGTCGCATCTCCAGCGCAATGGCTACGCATCTGCTGTTCTATGCTGCTGTCACGTTAGCGACAGTTGTGGAAGCAGCATGGTTGAGGCGGCACCTGATGTTGTACCGGATCTTCATGCCCAAGATGCTTCTATCCTCGGTGGTCGTACTGATTGTGGACTTCATTGCTGCCATGGTTGCGGTAATGGGTGCCAGATGGAGCATAGTCAGCGTCGGCGAGGTCTTTGGCTGGACGTGATCGTAGCAGGTTGTCGTTTGTTACTCGACGGCATTTTGCACATACACCATAGAGCTTTAGATCTCGTCTTCCTCCTCATCAAAATCATCTTCAGAACCCATATCGTAGAGAATACGACCACCTTCGTTGCTACCCTTCTGTGCATCGAAGTATGGGAGCACGACACCCTCACGATCACGTCGCTGCTTGTCGGTCAAGCCAAGTTCGAAAGTACTCAGGCTTGCATCTGCTGCCACTTCAGAGACGATCGATACCGTCGTGTAGCCTGGAAAATCCTCAAGCAAGCAGAGACGGCGGCGAATGTCGTTGCTGCTGTTGTCATTTGCAAGAACATACCATTCCTTGACACCACGACCAGACTTTCGACGATGCTCCAGTTCTAGTACGACTTCGTTCATCGAGTTGGCTCCGAGGCCTTGAATGACGCCACTTGTCTCTTCGTCCAGACCAAAGGATGGCTCGATGACACTTCGATCTCGTGCTGCTTTTCTTGCCAGGACATGATGAAGTGAGTGTACGGTGATGACGGTTGTAGCTAGATAGGAGCAAAGACTCAACGATGACGGACCATACGATGGCTTCATAGAGTCCGATGGTATGTCTGTATGGTAGACTGCCAGAAGCGAGACCAGCGGCGTGATGAAAGACGACAGGAGAGCTGGCAAAGACGTCGCCGTTGAGGATTGCATATTGAGACTGTCAATGATCAAGAGCGTGCCTGGTCTCTGTCAGTATCTCGATTCGCATGCTGGAAGCAGTGACTTGCGTCGTTGCGGTGAAGACGACGTCTCGCTTGCAACTTGGCTCTGCCACACTGATAGTGGCTGGCTCCATGCTTGGATGAAGCAGTCCACGCCTTGCGGTCTCTGAAGGGTCTCGAATGATACGAAGACTGTCCTGATCTTGACATCCTGTTGCAGTGAGCTGCTGTGCTAATGCCTTGGTTCCGAGCACTCACGGCAGCTCTCCGAACGTACTCTGCTAGCAGCGGTCTCGCAGTCTGCTCCAAGGAGTCTAGCACAAGCGTAAAAGGTGAGACGGTACTCTGTTGACTAATGAGATTGTTGAGGAGCAGCAAGTTGTGCGTCCGCCTGTGTTGCGTTGCCGTTGGTGCCATGTCATTGGCTAGTTGTTGTTGTGGTGGTGTGTGAGAGCTGCCAAGAAGTTTCTATTCTTACGTCCTGTGTGCTTCCAACGTGACCTTGACATCAACACACTGTGCCTCACCTCGCGGGAGTGCACAGATCTGTGATCCTTCGCATTGTCATCTCCACAGGCCTAAGCAGAGAATGGACCAGGCAAGGTTGAAACGACGTTGGAGATTATGAACGTCGTTGCATTGCGAGCAGCCAGACATACAGTCGTCAACATGGGTCTTGTATAACCTCGCGAGTACGGACGACAATAGCTCTGTGTAACAGCACAACCAGCGCAGCGTCATGCGCGGCGCAGTGAACACTGCCACGTGTGTTCAGGAAAGATCGTCTCGTGCGAAGGGTATAAGTATTAGCAGTAAGTACAGTATCAAAGAACTCACCACCCTACAACGCAGCTCAACCCTCGTCATCCCAGCAACAACGACTCGGAGTCTTTACCACCAGGATGTACGCCTTAGCCATACTCGCAGCTTTCGCAGCTACCTTGGCCGTTGCCAGCCCGCTGCCACAGACCAGCTCCTCGAGTGCAGATGATATCCGCTACTCGGTAGACCTCAAGATCATCACATCTGCACCAGGTCAACCAGAAGAGTACACCGTCATCTCCGCCGAGCTTAATCACCTGGCCGCAGTCTCAGTCTACCCAGTGTACCGCATCGAGTTCGTTCCAGGCGGCGTCAATGAGAACGTTGACGACACCAAGGTCGAGTGTCGTGCATACAAGGACAGTTCTGCGCAGGAGCCTGGCTCTGCTCCATTCAACTACAAGAGCGCAGCTTACATTTCAACCACCGGAGTCTCTGAGGGCGAGATCCTTTGCTACCGAGTCACAGACGGCGAGGCTGCCAAGTTTTGAGGAAGCGTCAACCACGATGCGCACAATGATACACAAAAGTGCATACAGGATAATGTAATGGTTAATGGAATGGACATGAGACAGCTTTGGGAGGTACCGTAAAACATACGACGTCCTCATCGTATCAAACACAAGACAAGGCGAGCATGAGCAATCGTGCCATTGGTCCTAATGGCTAGCATACACAGCTATCGTGTTCTGTCCTTCACCATGAACCTCATGACCAATCACCTGCTGCTATCTCCTCCAAGATATCGACGGTCAACTGCTCTTGTAATTTCCTCTTCTTCTCCGACAGTCGACCAGTGGTACCACTGATGATCTTCCCTGGCTTCTTCACATGACCTGCAGACCTGCCTGAGCTGATAAGACCCTTGTTGCCACTGTGCTTACTCTCTTGCAATATCTTCGATTGGCTGGTCAACTGTCGAGCAGGACTTGCACAAGGTTGCCTCGCCGGCGATCGTGGTGGCAGCAGTGTAGGTGCAATGGAGCTCGTTGCTTGGCTGACAAAGTCGAATGCCGTACCATGGTTTGTCTCTGCATCAACAGGCAACTCCATGGACTGCCCTCGAGCGTCAACGTGCTGTAGAAATCGTGCCATGAGCTCATTGTTTCGAAGAGTGTTACGACTGCCGATGACAACCAGCTTCGACCGTGCCCGAGTGAATGCAACATTCAGTCGACGCCAGTCCTTGATCAGGTCGCCGACTATGCCCGTCTCGTTCGAGCGGACCATAGATATGATGATACACTCCTTGTCTCGCCCCTGAAATCGATCAGCAGAATCGAACTCTACGTCCGATGATATCGAAGCAGCGTCGAATAGCTGTTTGATCATGGAGATCTGTGTGCGGTACAATGCAATGACGCCGATATCATGGCTCGATACACCTTGAGCTTGCAACGCAAGGACGGTCTGCGCTGTGATCACAGCTTCCAGTCGGTTCGTGATCTTCTTGCCCGAGTTGATAAGACTTTCTCGAGCAGCTGGTCCGATGGCGTCTGTATCAGCGAAAATTACTTTGCGCTGCGGATCAGTAAGGTGCTTGAGCCAACATTTGCTCTGCTGACATGCTGCTGCCGGAGAGTGCAGTCGTCGCAGGCCAGCATCGTCGAGATGTAGTGTTCTCTTGGCAACAGCTTCGCTGCCACACCGGAGTCGTCCGTCATAGATCAAAGTGTTTGAGATGCTCATGATCTCCTCACACATCCGGTATTGCTTGCCAAGCATCGCAATAGCGCTAGGGTGTCGTTCACTGAGGTGTCGGAACAGACTGATATCAAGTCCACCTTCCAGAGCTGGCCGGCTTTGGACTAAGGGCGAGAGCTGATAGTCATCTCCGACCAGCACGAACTTTCCTGCGTACAAGAGAGGTCCGAGAGAGACAGGCATCGTGATTTGACTGGCTTCGTCGACAATGCAGACGTCGAAGTAGCGTCGCGAAAACAAAGCATTACTGACGCCAAGACATGTTGTAGCGACAATCTGCGTCCGTAGGTAGACCTCGTCGATCTCATCGAAGGACGTTCGAGGTGAGCTTGACAGGTGGCAGAAGTCTTTGACCTGCGCGTTGATCTTGCTTGGGACGCCAAGCCGAAGAATACTGCCAGCGGGTGCAATATCTCGAATCTTGAGAAGAATGTTGTCCACGGCTGTGTGTGTATACGATGTCAACAGAATGGATTTGCCCTCTGCAAGCAATGCTCTAATCAGGTGAGCAATGGTTGTTGTTTTGCCAGTACCAGGCATACCAAGGACAAGTGCATAGTCGTCTGCACTGAGGACTTTGCTTACAGCTTGCTGCTGGTCTTCATTCATGTCTCCCAGTTGCGAAGGCTGCAGCTGTGGAGTGGGCCGCGCAGAGGAGAAGCGAGGCGGTTTGTTATAGATGATCAGGTCTCGCAACTTCGTGTGGTTCGGATGTGAAGACATCATCATCACTAGATTGTTCCTGATGATTGCCAGACCATTCGCAAACTCGTCCTTGTCTAGGCGATAGAGTGTGGTGTTCTCAGGGACGATCTCCTGCTTGACCACACTCATAATTCCCTTGAAGACCTGATTTGAGCCAGCATCAAAGGCTGGCATACGCTGTCGAGCATCACCAAGCTTGCGATCGACGCCAACAGTGATGCTATCCTTGCTGGCCGAGATGACATAGCCATTGGCAAGTGCCCATTGTCCTGACTCCGAGCTGACCACGATGGCCTCTCCTGGTGTGAGTTGCGTGCCGTCGTTGAAAGGATGGCCATTATTTCCAGAGTTGCGCTCGAATGTGTACAAGAATCTGTTAATTTTGCCTCCAGAGCTCTCGATACCATCAATCGCAGCAACAGAGCTTGAAGAAGCAAGATGATCAAGACGGATCTTGAGCTTGCCAAAACACCGACCGGCTTCTTCTCGTGTTGCAGACGACATTGTCCACAGCTCTTTGCGAGGCCGGCTTGTCTCGCTCTCCTCTAATGTCAGCAGACGGTCCCATTTTGAAAACCATTGCTTGAGGATAGCCTCCCTGGAAAGCGTGTTGCTATCCTTCTTCTTGCCAGTCGAACCGAGTAGATGACCCAGAGCCTCATCCCACACAGCGCTGTGATTCTTTCTGCTGTCATCGATCATGCCTGCTGTTGTAGCATCGCCGTCCTCGCAGAGTGCATGGAACACGAAACAGCTCTGTTGAGCATAGCACCTGCCGCATTTTTGAGGATTTCGTGCCATTCCAGGCAATGCACTTTGCGGCATAGGTGGTGTTGAAGAGACTGCCTCCGCTACCTCCGGATACTTGGCGTGATTGATGGCAGTGGCCAGTCTATTACGCTGTTGGATCATCTGTCGTATCTCATGCATGCTAGGAGCGATGCTAGAGATGTTCGAGGTCTCAAGATAGTATAATATGCCTGCCTTGACGGGAACATCGTATCTATCAGACATTAGAAGGGTGTACAAGGCGGTCTGCGCATGGTGGGACGGTGCGTGAGTGGTCCTGCCAGTCTTGACCTCGAATGGTGCGATGACAGCTTTGGATGTCTTGCCATGCTCGGTGGTCTGCACGGTAGCGTCGACATTACCCTTCAGACCGAACATAGGACTCCAGACATGCTCTTCAATGGCGACAAGTCCCGTTATAGCCATTCGAAGACTTTCATCCCGTGAGCCGTTGAGTTTTGCATCAGAGCTGGGATGACCTCGCACGAAGACGCCTGCCCATGCTGAAAGTTCTGTCATCTTGGCCTGAATCTCTTCGATGGCCATGACATCGTCTCGCATGCCAATCTGCCAAAGACCTTCGAGATGTGCGGCCACAGTGCTTCTTACCAGCTCATTGAGACTCTTCTCATCCCAAACGTTAGCTATCAGCGCTTGCTGGAATATTTCGTGCAAGATCTTGCCGTAGACTGTCCATTTGCTTGCATCACTTGTCGCCTTGATCCGATCGAATAGCACAGCCTTTCGAGTGCAGTCGAAAGAGTCTGCCACAGCAGTAGCTGAGAGCATATGATCAGGTAGGATGATTAGAAGGGGCGACGAGTCGGTGTCTTCGAGATATACTTGGTCGTGTATATCTGCGATTGTCTGTACCGCCATTGGCGCTGGGGCTATATGGACGACTTGCCCTACGGTTACCGCGGTATGTAGCCATGACCCACGTAGGGTGATGGTTGTCGCATTGTGCGTCGATTCGTCCTCTGCAAGAAGCACCTTCTCAGGCGTTGCACTATTAGTGCAGTTTAGCACTTTCTGAATATATAAGCGTCTATACTTCTTCTGTACCTGCGGTGTAGAGCTATGTTCGTGCAATATGGTGCGTTGAGATGCATTTCGTACTCGTCGTTTCGTGTCATGTGGAGTCTATATGCTGAAAAATAAGCTACGTATACGAATGCTTTTACTTTGAACTTGCCCTTTGATTGTAGATCTGTGTTGCCGTGATCTCGGCCTCGATGAAGCCTTGCTCATCCACATCTCCATATTCATCGTCATAGGTGGTATCGTTGAAATCGTCGTCGTCAAATGCAGCAAGATCGGCTGCGTCAAGTTGTATCAGTGTGTGTGCCGGCAGGGTCTGAGACGCCACAGCCTTGGGCTTGGGTAGAAGCTCGCTTTCGTCGAAGTCATCAAGATCGTCCATTGCGAATTCATCGAGATCAGCCATTGCAATCTCCTCAAGCTCTTCCGCTGAGATGATAATGTCCGGCAGAGTTGTCTTGCTTGTGTTGGTCGTTTGAGCTAGAGCTTGCTTCGGACGTGCTGGCGAGCCTCTTGTCGATTTACCTGGGTTTGGCAAGGACTTATGACTCGACGCAGGTCGTGCATTTGTCGGTCTAGAAGCTGTAGTTGTGTTAACAGCCTGGTTGTGTTGTGGTGGAGCCAAGGCTGTTCTGCGCACATCTAAAGGACTCGTCGCATGATTGAACCCAGCCCCTGTGTCTGGCAGTGGACTAGAGCTCGATGGATCATCCTTCCTGTAATCATGCTGCTTCGTCAACTGCTGGCTCGCAAGATTCTCCTGTATCTCTTGAATCTTCTCAACCATAGCAGCCACTTTGCTCTGACCATTTGCCGGACGCTGCTTGTCCTGCCACACTTTCGCAGGATTAAGACGTGGTCTCTTAGATCTATTGCTTGGCCACTCGTTTCCGGCACTCGCCCATCGTCGTAGTCCTGCTGTCTTAACAGGGGTCTCGAGTGGCCGAGGTGTAGCCTGCAATGCAAAGCTTATATCTGTCATCTTGTCGCCATGGACGTTACCGCCGTAGCGCTGCCATAGCTCTGCAGCAGGATCGACAATGGGAGTCTTATGCACGTTCGATATACCAAGACCAGTTCCGCCTCTTTGCGACGCAGCGCTAGTAGGTATGGGAGATGTACTCTGTGCCCTCTTACGCTTCCGACCAGGTGTGGTAGCTAGATTCGAGCTGCTTGGGTGTGAGCTGTTCGGGTTCCAGCCTAGTATCTCTTCTGGCGACTCTTCTGTAGGCTTCCTCAATTTCGACTCGTCAATATTACCGATCAGTTCGTCCAGCGTCAATTTGTCCGATGGTGTTGAGGGAAACGTATTCGCATGAGGTAGAGAGAGTTTGCGTTCGTCATGGGTCTCCTTTGTGTCCGTTGTTCGCCGCCGGACAGCGCCATTCATATCTGATGCCTGCTTGTTGGAACCATTCCCCGCTGTGATCATTGAGGCTCGCTCTTGAGGAAGACCAGAGAAGCGAAAGCCGATCAATTTGGCCTTCGATTCATCGCTTGCAGGTAGGGGCGGTCGTAGTGGCTGGGCGTTCGTGCCAGTTGGTGCAAGAGGCTGTCGAGAAGAACGATTATTCCATGAGCCTGTCCTCTACACTATCTGTCAGACGGTCTTGGCGCAAAGGCTGCAGCACTCACTTTGTAGGCGTCGTTCTGCTCGAAGAAGCTTTTCGTTTGTCTGGACATGCTGCATGACTACAACTATGTACAGCTTGACGATGGCGGAAAGTTACAATAACAAGACGTCGTGGTGGCGCGTATCGTCGCGTCCCGCGTTTTGGGATTAACGCGTTCACACGTGACAAGATCGTTTGGTACCACATCACCTCAATGGAGAGGTGATCTTCGCTAGCGATACTGCCGCCCTTAGTGGTGTCCCAGGAGCACTCCCACTCACTGATGCGCCATTCGAGTTCCTCGTACTTCGGTCCCTCTCAGCAGGCACCTTGAAGTCATACGCCTTACCCTTCAGCCATATCTCATCAATCATATTCTCCAGAATGCCAGCATCCATATACTCGAGGTACTTCCTCCAGAGCTTCAGTGCTGTTTGAGCGTCTTCGATACTATCGTGACCCTCCTCACTGTTCTGTTGGATGTCCTCTTTCAATATCAGCCACGCTAGGAAGCGTAGGGACAGCTTCCTTCGTGCTCGAGATCCCAGCGAGAACAACTCCTGTGTGTCGATGACCTGATTCTCTGGCACATGCATATTGATGATTCGGAAGTCGCTCTTCAGCCCATGGCCGATAAATTGCACACCCAGGTTCAGCAACACCCACAGCTTCTTGTATACAGCCTTCAGACTCACCAGAGTATACCGACTCGTACCAAGACTGAGGTCGCCTGGCTTCAATCCAGAGTACTCTGTCAGATAATCGTCAATGGGCTCGTCGATACAGATGTAGTCGTCGACGAAGGGTACGCCTTGTCGTGGCTCATCACCACGCAGAACGGAAACCCTCGCCAGTCCAGATCTGTGTGGTCTTGTTATCGTGCGTGTGCCATCCGCTCCAACGTCAATCTCTTCTCGGAGCAGTCGTACGAATTCTGCATCAATAGCACAATGGCTACTCAGTCCTGGCAGAGCTTCTGTTTGTTGTAAAGACAGGAACTGTGAATCGTCTGTGAACTTTGGCTGCGTGACACTACGGAAGAGCACAGTCGTATCGATCTGTGCTTTCCAGCTCTCATCGATCTTGTGGGACATAGACTTGACCTGATATGTCAGCACAGAAGGAAGCTTCCACCTCTGGTCGAATTGGAAAGCATCCTCGCTAGGCGATTTTCGCACCAGGAAGTCATTGAACAAGTGCCATGCTCCAGTATCGGTAGTGTTGACATCAGAGATAGCAGTGTCGATTAGAGAGATGACATGCGAGTTTTTGCTGTCGCCTAGTGTAATATCGGCAACGACTCCCACCAGCTCATACACAACAATGTCGAAGGCTCGACGTTGCAGATGAGACTTGAGGTCTTGCCCTTCATAGCAGAAGAATTGGCCGTCCTTAACGATGATACCAATTTCAGCTGGTAAGAAGCCAGGAGTCGACCACAGCTGCCTCGCATCCTGCGAGTGGACAGCTGCATTGAGAGATAGCATGGCTGGAACACTCTGCACAACCCGGCGAGAAGTGATTGGCTTGTATCCTTGGCAGTTTGAACACCACCCACGTTGCTGATCATACCGCTCCACCGATGCCTTGAGGATATGTGAGAAGCGCTGCTGCATCTGCTGTCGTGGCGCCTTGTAGAACTTGGTAGGATAAACCAGATCATGTGTGTACCACACTTTTGACTGAGAAGCTTCGTACGAACAGTGGCCGCATCGACTAAATGCATGGCCTGTGGTGCCGAAAGCCTGTTGTATAGTGTCTGCGTTTCCAGTAGCCCGGTGATTCTCCTCAATGCTTGTAAGTAGGAAGCGATTGAGATTCTGAATCATAACCGTCAGTGGCATACTCATAGTATGCTCCTCCAGTATGCCCAGTGCTGACGCATTTGTGTGCTTGCTAAGTGCCTTCAAGAAGTTCGTGGCTTGACAACTCTTGCCCTTCGCCTTCTCTAGCATATCGAAAAGAAAGCCGAGCTCGCACAACATGCAAGTTTCGAAACCACAGTCTCGTGCTGTGTGGTTGAGTGCAAGATTACGGGCAACTGGTGTGAACCTCAACAGCTGCAACAGTGCGTTGGCATATGAGTTGACGATGTGTGTCTCTAAGCCAGAGAACTCTGTCTCATTGTAGTAGCCAAAGTCGAAGTCCTCAACACCAAACTTGCTGTATTTGATCTCGACAACCTGATACCATGCCGGCACCATAGAGGGAGTACCTCCATGCACCGTGAGCTCCGCCAGGGACTTTGCAACATCCTCACTCAGTCGTCGTGGTACATCGTGCTCGGGATGTTCTCTTGGCTTTTCACTCAAGAACTTGGGAATAGCTAGCTTTCCACCTCCTCGTCGTGCCGGTCGAGTAGTATTGACCTCATTGCGTCGAGTCTTGCGAGGAAAGATACCAACCTCCCCTGTAATCGAGCCTGGCAGTTTCTGTAGTGCTACAGCAGGATCCAGCGGTTTCGTCGTGGCGCCCACTTCGTGTACGAGGCTGTTAGACCACACTGATAGAAGCATATGACGATAGTATGGCATGCCAATAAGATTGAGATTGTTTGTCCAGTCAAGATGTGCTGTCGGCGGCGTAGGACTTGCAAACTCTGTAGGTTTGGCATACTCAACAAAGTGAGTCTTGGTAGGCGAGCCCCAAAGGATGATCTGATGGTTGCTATCGGATAACGCAAAACCATTACCGGATGGCATCAGCTCTAGCCCAGTGAAGTGCGCTTCGTATGGTGATGCAAATCGCATGACCGGCACGTCTGGATTTTGTACATCAATCGAATAGATTGCTCCAGTCTGCGAGATGACCATGCATGTAGAGGACAACTTCGGATGCATGCGCACATAAGCAGCACCAGGTGGAAAGGATATCGGTGGTGCCGGCTTCTGTATCTTTAGATCGTAGACTCGGACCAGCTGCTCAAGTACAGGTCCTTGGTAATGTCGCTGTGCCCATCCACATGTGAGCAGATAGTCTCCTCGTGCGTCCATATCATTGACAGTTCCGGCGTAAGCTTTCCAGGTGTTAATGACAGACAATGTCTTGATGTCAAGGATGTGTATGGAGCCGTCATGTGAGGCAGCGCAGATATACTGACCACATTTGCGCATGATGGTGAAAGCAATAGCGGCTGGTGGCTTGAACGACTCGACGACAGCACCTCTCTCGACCTCAATCCTGTAGAGTGTCTCCTGGCAGCCTGCTACCACAATCTCATCAGTACCCTTCCCGGTGAAGCTCATACAGCGTAGCGTCTGCATGTCGGGAAGGCTGTGATGCCATTGCGTAATACCATACCGGGAGCACAAGTGAACGCTCTCGTCTGACACAGAGATTATACCTGCATCGCAGAACAGAAGCTGCCGAACGGGTGCATTCGCTCGAGATTCCCTACTGACATGGCCCTTGTAAGATGTGTAACGCTGCAGCTCGGGTCCGTAGAATGATGTTACACGTCCCTAGTAGTTCAGTATGTGCTTCCGCAGTGCGGCCAGACCTACATTTTCGTCGCCTACCCAGAGCAGATCTTGCAATGGATCGAAGGCTAGCGTTGTCACAGGTGTACTGGCATAGGTGGAAGCTGCACCTGGGAGCGATATTCGTGTTGTCTGTTGAGGTCAGCAAGGTCGGCACATCACCCTCATGCCATACTTCAGTCCAATCTGCCTCCATTGTTGTGATGTATGACAGTGCGTGTTGCAGGCATGGCGAGTAGCCCTAAGTTGCTCACCTGTTCAGCTCGATAAAGAGTGCATCGTAGACAGATGTCATCGATGGAAGCATGCTCGCACGACTCGGCAAATTAGCTTTAGCCGCGCGGCTACTGGTAGACATGAGAATGTCGCCAGCAAATACTACTGCCTGCAGTCATACTCTTCATCATGCACTCTGTCTGGTCAACACAGATGGTCATGTCTTCGTTCAATATCCTATGTAATCCCTCTGTCCACCTGAACACCATACAGAAGCACCGCTAGTACGCTTATCAAGAATTTAAGTGTTTCGTCTTCATCCATTCGCTTGTCCCAACACCAAGGTTCAAGCCATTACGAGCCCACCATCGTCGAACCTCAACACCTCGCTGACCTTCGTGGCCATCTTCAAGTGCTTCTTCAACATCACATGTCTTGTACTCAACCTTCAGACCAGTCTGCTTCCACCATTCGAGCACGTCAACATTGCCCATCTTGGTAGCACCGACCAGGACCTGGTTGTCGAATATCATCTTGTTGCCCTTCAGCTCATGCCATAGCTGCAAGATATCGACGTGGCCGTGAGTAGATGCCAGCTTTGCAACCACATCCTCGTGCGAGAAGGCAATCCCAGATTGAAGCCACCATCTGACAACATCTGTATGGCCATTCTGTGTTGCAAATACGATGCTCTTCCCAGGTTTCAGCCAGAGCTTCGAAGGCTCCGTACCTGCGGGATCGTCGTTCGTTGCAGCTATCGTCTTCCACCATTCCAAGACATTGAGATGACCCTGCGCACTGGCTTGCTCAAGTGCGACTTCGGTGAACTTCAGAGGCAGCCCAGACTGATGCCACCACTGCAGCACGTTCAAGAAGCCGTTGCGAGAAGCTCCGTCGAGTGCCTCAGCATTGTACTCCTTCGACAGGAACGACGGTGATGTGTGCCAGAAGTCCAAGATGTCTGTTCGACCGAACACTGACGATGCCTTGTCCGGCAAGAAGGTGTGGCCAAAAGTCTCCCAGAATAAGTCCTTGTGACTCGACTCGAGCTCTGACAGTAGCGGGACCATAGCAAAACGCATGATAAGCCGGATGCACAGCTTTGACAGCCAACGCGGTACGCCACGTGTGGCGATGAAGTGTTTGACATTTGCCAGGCTGCCTCGAAGAATCGTCAACTCGAGAGTTTCCATGTAGTCTCTAGGTCCATGCGGACTCGTATGTGAAGCCCAGATAGGTGGAGGTGCGATGTTGGTGTACACATGAAGTGTCTGAGCGAGCTCCCAATCTCCAGTGTAGTCTAGAATTATCGACCACAGCTCTGGTGGAAAGCGATTCTTCAGCGCTGCAGTGTTGAACCCGGTGTCGTGCGAAGGGGTGACACTAACTCCCTTACCGATATTCATCAGATCTGTTTGGTTCCTAACCGCTAGTTTTACATCATCGAGGACATGCCAAGATGCGACCACTCGCATATCATCCTTGTACGTCCACAAGATAGGCGGAAAGACTCGTATCCAATTCCATTTCCTTCGAATCTTCGAGAGCTGCTTCTTGGTCATGGGGTTCTCCCACATAGATGCTGACATGCCAGGAACCATGAGTATCTTCTTCGACACATCCCAACTCCTAAGAATCTCCAAAATCAGACTATCGGTGTGTCCATGCAGCATCTTGGCGAGTGTGTTCGCATCCATTGGCGCGAACACCAGTACATCTGCCCAGGCACATAGTTCTGCAGCCTCTAGCTCATCCTCCTTCGATTTGGTTATCGGCGGCTGGTGGATGTTCGAGTATGTCGCACATGAAGTCGCAGCTTTGATGAAGTCTTGGCCACGAAAGTTGTGATCGAGTATGGCGCGAAGGGAGACATCGGACAATTTGAAGAGGCTAGGAAGGAATCTGTCAACGATATGTGACTCGGCGAGACCAGTGGATGCGACAAGGACATTAAGATCAGATTTGCGACTCGAGCTCATGAACTCGCTGGGAACAAGGATAGTTGAGGCGTGTCGCTGAGCTCCCGCTGGGCGTTCTTGTAACGACATGATTGTATGATGTATTCGCTGCCAGAGGCAATCGTTGTTACAAGTCGCATGGCTTGTTGAAGGAGGTTTCTGTCAGAGATTGTCTGAGGACTGATAATCGCAAGTGGCGATCAAAGTACTCCAGCCAGGGCCTGCAGGGAGTGGCTTCGGCTATCCATGCATGTAAGCCTAATTGCTGACTCTAGTTCGACTGACACAGCTGCTCATTGATACGTCGAGTGAATGCTTCTTTATTCTTTTGCGACCCATCATGAGTTCATCATTCGTGTGAGGGGCTTACAGCTATCGTCGATCTAGGTAATGGGTGCAACAACTACGACTTGAGTCTCGCAGCCTTGAAACGAGAGACCTTTTTGAGCTTGCCATCGCGCTCTTCCATCAATTGCCCAAGCTCTTCCTCCTCCTCATCAGCCTTGAAGCCGCCTTGCTGTTTAATCATGTCATTGCGCCGACGATAATACTCGTTGGCAAGCTCACGGCGCGAAGTGAGCTCATCGTCAAGCGCCGGTCCGGCAACTGCAGACTGCGAAGTGTCGCGCTCAAGCAGAGTATCGGCCAGTACAGCACTGCTTCCTGCCTCAACCTTCTGCAACTTGTTTGGTAGAGGTTCTGCTTCAGCAACATCGACAGCTTCGGCGAAGGATACACGCTTCTTGCTTGTCTTCTTGTCCACATCTGATCCTGAAGCACTCGATATTGAGTTGCGATTGCCGCGTATGACAAGCCTGTGGATATCTTGTGGATTGACATCGAGACTGGCGAGGTCTTCATTCTGTGGCTGCGGACCAACATTGCCAATCAGGCGTTCTTGCAATGCCTTCATTTGCTCGTGGTAGGCGTCACTGATCTCCCGTCGTCTAGATCGGCCGTGCTCATCTTCGTCCTCCTCGTCAGTCTCGCTTGTGTAAGGTGTGTCGCCCTCCTCGTAGTATTCTGAGCCCGTGAGATCGGAATGATCATCCGCTTCGTCTAGGTCCATTTGTGCAACCACACTACCCACCTCGTTCATGTGATACTCAAGCATCTCTCGTCTAAGTTGTGCATCCTCTGGTGATTCATCCACAGGTAACACAACATGTTGGCTGACAGTCTCTTCATCTTCGTTGAGTTCGTAGACCTTCTCGCCGGGTTTGAAGGAAGCTCTAAGGTCTTTTGCTTTTCGGTATCCTGAGTAGTACGAGCTTGTGCAGGATCTCCTCGATGGCTGCAGCAAACGAGACACTGCGTGTGTCAGGTGGATCCGCGGCTGGCGCCACAGCCACCTTCGGCGCAAAGGAAACTGACTTGCGACCTTCTTGAGACTCTGAACGAGCAGGTTCTGGTGCAGCTTTGGTGTCTGCCGAGAAGGATACAGACTTCTTCCTGATGGGCGGTCGTCGATAGCCGTTGTGCTGTCCTGATTCGTTGTCGTCCTGACCGTCAAGGTCATCACCAATTGTCTGATCAGAAGCAGCCTTCCTGATGCTTTCTATGATCTTGCTGGTCTCATCGATAGGACGACGGAGTTCACTAGAGATCACATCGCCATTCTCGTCGAGTTCTTCGTGTATCTCGATCAAAGGCAGATCCGGCTCGTCGTCGAAGCGTGGATTAGCACCAGAAGCTGCGCTCGAAGCAAAAGCAAATTCTTCCAGTTTGTTTTCTGCAGCGTAGAACTGTCTAGATATTGTTTCGATGTTCTTCGTCACATACTCAAGACGTCGGTCGATGACACCAACAATCTGTTGCGAACTTCGTGGTTGATTATTGTTAAGACCCGTCATATCGCGAATCTCCTTGGTATCGACCAGGGTTCCATCGTAAGTCGTGCTCAGATTGTCGAGATCTTGCTCGGACGGATTGTCAAGAGCCTGCAGTTCTTCCTTCAAGCCCTCATACTCGAGATCTAGTGTCTGCCAGTGCTTGAGACTGTCTCGCAACTTCTGAACCTGAGTCTCCAATGCTTGACGCTGGCTTTCGATGGCAGCAAGGTCCATTGTGATGTTGTGCTCTCTTGATCGAGATCAAGACTGTCAGTACGATCGATATTGTTGCTGCGAATGTCGATGCAGAAGGCAAACCTAAACCAACCAAAGATGAATGAAGCAGATGGCCAGTGGGGCAGGCTAGCGGCCCGTTCAACCCAGGCTGGATTCACCTGCAGTTGAGAGCATGACTGCATCAGCCGATGTTGTGCCTCCAGCCGTCCACTTCAAGCAAGTACCTGCAATACATGTCGTAGCTCATCATGGGCATGTCACGGAGATTGCTCCTCACGAACATCGTTGGGGACACATTGGGCCTTGAAGCATGTCGGGCTGCCAGTCGAATTGCACTATCACCAGAGCATGGATACTAGAGGTTTGGAGAGTTCAGCTAGAAAGTCTTACTCAACGCCACTGTCTACGTGGTCATGGACCAATGCTGACAAGTAGACCCACGGTGAGATGCTGAATGCTTTCATGTAAAATGCGGTGAGATGCTGAGTACGTGATGAGGTGAAAAGTGCTTTCGTGTAGCACGCGATGAGGTTCTGGGTGTCTTCGTTTAGGACATGATCGATATGACTACGTGAACGTCTGCCAATACCACCGAACAAGGCTCCCAAACCAGATGCTAACAATGTCTCCGCGCCCTCCACTAGATCACTGGAGCAAGTGATCTCGGAAGTGCTTCTGGTGGTTAGCACGCTTGTTGTTGCCCCATTGATACCGTGCTTCAACTCGTTGTGCCCGTTTCTCTTGTCGCTTCTCGGTCACGGCGATCTCGCGCTTCTTGGCCTCACTCACACCGATCATGCCAAGACCTCCATTAGCACGTGAGGCCACTTGCCGACCTCGTTCTCTCTCTTGACTTCCAGAGCGCTCTGCACCCTGCTGCAGCAGCTTCTGCTCTCGTTTCTCATCGTCGGTCTGGAAGTTCCGCAGATTCTGCTTGTAGTACTGGCGTAGACTTCTGTGTCCAGCAGTTCGTCCAGAAGGTAGATGGAGCTCATAGTCGTCGTGATATGCTGTTTGGTGTGCATGAGAATGATATCCATCACTGCTCTTGTGTTGACGAATACGATTCCGGTCCACTTTTGGCGCCCGCCGTTCAACAGGCACGGATGTGATCTCATCTGTTGGCACTGATGATGCTTCACTGCCACTCTCCCATTCCTCGTCGTCGTCCGACATGACTTCATCCTCTCCATCCTCATTCTGTATGACTGTCTTGACTGCACGCTTGGCTCCCAGGCTGATACCGTGTGCGCCCTCCTCTTCACTCTCTGACTCCTCGTCTGAGTATGTCGCTCGGAAGTCGTAGAAGTCTCCAACATCAAGCTGCTCTTCCTCTGTGCTGTACGCCATCATGCAGTGACCTCGGTCTCGCATATGTGTCTGCGCACCAGAAGGTGTGTGTGCCGCCTTGTGACAGAAGAGACATTGATTGAGCACCTGGATCGTCTCACTCAGGTGCGTTATCAGGCCAGGCATGTCGACCAAATATTCTCGCTCCGGCACGAAGAAGCCATGCTGTCGATTCATGTGGTTTGTGTTGTTGTCCATAGAATCCGAAACGTAATTGCAGAACAGGCATTGGCTAGGATCTGCCGTATGCTCATAGTCCTCGTCCTCGTCATCTTCGTCTTCTGCATTCTCCGTTTCTACTTTTGCAGCGCCATTCAGCTGCGTTTGCGCCATGCTGGCCACCACGTTGTCGAGCTCGTCATCAGAGCCCTCCGTCTCTCCGTCCTGTGTACTGGCAAGTTCAACAGGATCACCGAGGCTGAATGTGCTGTCTGTCATGCTCTCGGTATCGGCACCGTGTGTTCCTCTCTTTGCAGCCTTCGCGACGGCTAGTTTGTGCTTCTGGCTGCCCAAGTGGTTCACGTATGCACCCTCGGAGAAGTAAGTCTTATCGCAGGCTTCACATTGTCGTTGAAAACTTGCTCGGGCAGCTGTGGCGGCAGCCGACGCTTTGTTGGCGAGGACTTTCTCTGCAAATATCTCGCTCGTTAAGGGAGGTAGTGAAGCAACTCGTCGCTTCAGGTTGTACCTATGCCAATCCGACTGCATGTGCGTTCGCTGCAGATCGCTACCCCGGAAGGCCACCTGACAGGTGTTGCAGGTGAAGGGATGTGTTGTGGCCATGATGTTGAGCGCCTTGTAGTCGTACCTGCTGGTGGAATGTCGTATCTGTGAGACTCGTGCTCGGGCAGGATGATATCTCCCTCACACGCCACAAAATTATCAATCAGAAATAATGACGCAGGGTTCTGGTGGGCTAACAGGTTAAACTGCCGCCCATATGTTTACACTAGCATTAAACCCCACCTAGCGTGGTGATCACTATGGAGAGGCTGTGTTTGTTTGGCTTTCGCCGCAACTATCAACGACTAAGTGCATGTGACCGCGAAGAGTCACTCCAACAGCAAAAGAGCGTTCGCATACCTGAAGCACAGAGGCTGGCGCCTATATCATATCATCCTCTTACTTGAGGCAGCATCCGAGAAGGGCATCAACCACACTTCCGGACACAGACAACCCGCCAAGCACAGATTGTGAATAAGCATAAATGCGCGCTTAGGTTCTCGTCATGCTTGACAAAGATGCAAGGCGACAGTGATTCAGCAGACTCTGCTCAACATACAACGACCACCCGTCGACCCCTTGCGAACCTCAGTGCAACGATGCAAGCTTCTTATCAAGACCACAAACTCACGGAGGCATCAGCCAAGGATGGCTCTGATGACTTCTTCCAACCAGAGTTCGGCAAGGCGAGTCCACTGCGCAATCCCTCGCCGCTCGGGGCTCCTTCCATAACCCATTGAGAGGACCACCGTCGCGAAGACAGCCTGCCAGCCTTTCGGCAGATCGACAGCACAATAGTCGACCTGGCTTTCGGCTGCCAGTGCGGAACGTCTCATCAAGTAGTATTGGGAGTGCGGACGACAATCTGGCGTCATTCTATCTGCCGGGACAAAAACCACAACCACAGGAGAAGGATGAGGCGCTACGGAGACTGCAAATCGACATGCAGAAACGACCTCAGACTACTATCGACATCCCTCGAAATGCTGCTCCTCGCACAACCTATGCACCAACGCAGCCCATCATGTTCAACTCTGTCAACCACACTGCTAAAGTCATACCACCTTTTAAGCCAGCGACACAAACCACTAGCAAGGTCCATGATGAAGATGACGATGAGGAACCTGATGCATTTGATCCCGACGCAGCGATTCAGTCAGAGAGCAGGAAGTTTGGCTCAGCTGACCCGTATATGTATCTCGATTCCGAGCGTGCAAATCGAGACATCAAAGGTCTACTTGAGGGAGCGTTCGACGATGCCGACGAGAAACCAAAGATCAAGCTTCGAGGTCGTGCCAAGAAGACCAAAGTCAGCGCAGAGTCGGAGACTAAGAGCCTAGCAGATAAGCTATCAGGGCTGTCTGTCAAACCTAGCGTTGCAGATGATGCTGCCGAACCTGACGAGGAGAACGATGGCACTGTGGAGGGCATGTCGATCAAGCTTCTGCCACACCAGGTCGACGGAGTATCATGGATGATCGGCAGAGAGATTGGTTCGTCCAAAGGAGGTCTGCAGACCCGTGGCGGCATCCTTGCAGACGACATGGGTCTCGGCAAGACAGTGCAGTCAGTGGCACTTATGTTGCAAAACCCTCGCCCGGGCCCGGACGCCAAGAAGGAACATCCCAAGCACAAACTACCGAGCGAGAAGGTTAGCAAGGGCACGTTGGTGGTTGCTCCTCTTGCGTTGATCAAACAATGGGAGAGCGAGATTCAGACCAAAGTCGCAAAGAGCCACGCCTTGAAAGTACTGGTACACCACGGCGCAAATCGAACGAAATCTGCCGAGCAGCTGAAGAAGTACGATGTCGTCGTCACAACATATCAGATCCTGACATCTGAGCACGCCGCCTCCAATCTTGAGCAACCCGATGGCGCCAGAATAGGTTGCTTCGGTGTTCACTGGTACCGTATCATGCTGGACGAAGCTCACAGCATCAAAAATCGCAACGCGAAGTCAAGCATAGCATGCTGTGCCCTACGCAGCTTTTATCGCTGGTGTCTTACAGGCACACCGATGCAGAACAACCTAGACGAGCTTCAGAGCTTGCTCAAGTTCCTCCGCACTAAGCCGTACTGTGAACTACCTGCCTGGAAGGACCAGATCACACAGCCTATGAAGGCAGGACGGGGTGGCTTGGCCATGGCTAGACTGCGAGCATTCTTGACAGCGGTTATGAAACGAAGAACCAAGGACATTCTACAAAAAGAAGGAGCGTTGACATTCGGAGGTGCTCACAAGGATGACAGCAAACCAAAGCAAAGCATGCAGATCGTGAAACGAGAAGTGCTCACTGTCGAATGCCATTTCGATGAGCAAGAACAACAATTCTACGATCGTCTTGCAGACCGAGCACAAGAGAAGATCAAGGATATGTTCGGTGCAGGAGGCAAGACTGACTACATCGGAGCGCTCGTGCTTTTGCTTCGTCTTCGACAGGCTTGCAACCATCCAGCTCTGATTGAAGCAGCTATCAGTAAGGATAGCGACGCTCTGAATATGCCTGCTACCCCAGCACGGTCCAGCGCCTCTTCAAGGGCTGATGACGACATGGATGGACTCACAGCACTGATGGGAGGTGTGAGTGTAGCAAGCCGCGACTGCGATGTTTGCCAGTTCAAGCTTTCAACAGAGCAAATCCGAGATGGCAAGACGAGGTGCCAGATCTGCGAGGAGACCATCACAAACATGAAGGAGAAGTCTAGCAAGTCTATTGCGAAAGCTGGGCCAAGTCGAAATCGTCGAGTGCTTGTAGACAGCGACGACGAAGACGAGACGCAAGTGGAGCAGGACGACTCTGAAGATGACACAGACGACACAGGACTGTCGAATTTCCAACCAAAACAACAGCCATCGACCAAGATCAGACACATCCTGAGCATTCTGCACACAGAAACTCCAGAACATAAGGTCATCATATTCAGTCAGTTCACGAGCATGCTTGACATGATCCAACCGCACATCAGACAGCGCTATGTCAGGTACGATGGCTCGATGCGACCAGACGAGCGAGAAGCGTCGCTCAGCGCACTCCGCAATGATAGAAAGACTCGTGTGCTGCTGTGCTCGCTCAAGTGCGGTAGTCTTGGCTTGAACTTGACAGTGGCAAGTCGTGTGATCATTGTTGAGCCGTTCTGGAACCCATTCGTGGAAGAGCAGGCCATTGATCGTGTACATCGACTCAATCAGACAGTTGATGTCAAGGTCTTCCGGCTGACAATCATCAATAGCGTCGAGGAACGTATCCTAGCACTCCAAGAGCGCAAACGAGAACTTGCTGCTGCAGCAATCGAGGGTGGCAAGGCTGTCGGAGCACTGAGCAAGGACGATATGATGCGCCTGTTCAGCCATGGCGATCACCAGACGCATGCGGAAGATCGAGCATTCGCTGAGAAGTTTGGCAATGACTCACGACTCATTGATGGACCTTCACCAAGCAAGTCGTTCAGTACGACTGCTGCCGATGCTAGACAGAACAAGGGAAGCAAGGCTAGGGCTGCAGAGCACGAAATATATGGCAGACGATGGTAAATGATAGATGTCGTTCATTGACTGTATACACAATTCATTCCTGGATCAGCAGAGCTTGATTGTAGCTCTGTATGTGCGCCTTCGCTATGCAATATGCGTTGTTGTTACATTGCAGCGTCCAATGGCTGCAACTCTCGTGGTATCATCTCGTGAAGTCGTATGTGGATCGCAGTGATCCGAAGGCAGATGCGGCTGCGGCTGGGCATCCTCGCAATGCTGCTATGATATTGCCTGCTTGTAGGCGTCCTTGTACTCCTGCTGCTATCCTCCTTTTCAATTGTCGTTGTGTTCGATATATGACAATCTCTTTGCTTGTCTCATACATCTTCCGTCGTATCACTGACGCTTCCTGCACTGCGTCTGAAACCAGTTTGGGCCCAATAGATGAGGAAGCCAACAATGGCGAGGACGATGAACAGGACGAGGACAATGACAAAGATAACAATGTTACCCTCCATCGCGATTCGAGCTTATGATGTGATGAGTCGGTGTAGATGCGATGATGAGATTTGCTGGCTCTATGAGTGCACGTTGCTGCCCAAGCCTCTGAGTCGTGGTTGTGTCTAGGCTTTGTATTCGTGTATTAGGCTTCTTGCACGAGAGGTCGATTATTGAAGAGTGTCGTGATTGCTTGGGTTTGACAACAATGCTATTGAGATCGAGTGGAATGTAGAGGATACAATGTACCTACGAGGGGAGCTGTCTTTTGTTCTTAGCATCAACATGTGGTTGGGCAGAAGCGTGTTAGGTGAGTGGCTGGAGAGGCTGGTAATTGCTTCGCGAAGTGTGCATAGCTTACAGCTAGCCAATACTTGCAATGATGGAGGTCATACTGCTCCAGAAGCAGCAATACCCACTGGCGCATGATGTATGCTTCGATGGCACGTATAATGCTTCTTGTTAATGAAGTTTGTGATTGCAAGTCGACTGCTTAGGTGTTGTTCGACCAACCAAGCTAGTCACAATAGGGAAGAGAGTCTGTGCACATTCAGCCAGGTGGCTGGAGAAGTGGGTGGCTTGCACAAACAATGCTCTGTCATCCGTGCGGATGAAAGACGAATGCTGTCTCACTGTGGACCATCTGTGAGACTCGAGCAATCCGTGAGAGGCTGATGAAGCCAGACGTCTGCTGGAAAGGCCAAGAGTCTGTCTCGCGTATCGCTGCGAACCAGTCATCCAACAACACCAGTGTCAATGTCAACAGCACAGCTACACTCAGCAAAGTCTTCCAGCTCTTCAGAGACAGTCTTGAGCTTCTCCTTCACAGCTTGTACGCCTTCCACACCGACAATGTGTCGTGCTGGTGGATTTTCATGCCCTCCAATCGCTACGATAGCGTGAATAGTCTCCGCGACCAGCTTCTCCCTCATCAATCTGCTGAGCGGTGGTTCCAGACTGGTGACACTGCCACTGTGTAACTGATCACCGGTTGTTGGTTCCGAACTGCCTTCGATCTGGTCTAGGAGCGATGACAAGATGTTGCGAGACAATGGAGCTGGGTTGTTCTCTTCCTCATAGGCTTGCATAGGTGG
The DNA here is from genome assembly GCA_001592805.2 of Peltaster fructicola. Classification (NCBI taxonomy): domain Eukaryota; kingdom Fungi; phylum Ascomycota; class Dothideomycetes; genus Peltaster; species Peltaster fructicola. The sequence continues at coordinate 1,089,154 of CP051143.1, forward strand.
TGCGCTTGTGATCTTGTGTGTCAAGACATTGACCTCCATATTTGGCTGTACAATAGTCATCTTGATGTTGAATGGCGCGATCTCATATGCGAGACTATCGCAGTAACCCTCAATGGCCCACTGACTGGCGCAGTACATACTCAAGCCGGGGGTCCCAAGGTGGCCTGTCACAGCGGTGAGGAGGATAATATGGCCATTTGCCTTACCACGCATGCTGGGTAGTATAGCTTTGATCATGTTGACGGGTCCAAAGAAGTTGGTCTCGAATTGATCCTGTACTAGCGACAGCGTGCGTTGATTCTGGCTAAGCTCCTCGACAGTACCAACAACGCACTCGGAAGAGCAGCAAAAGAGTATGTCAATATGACCGAATACTTGCACGGCCTCAGCTACTGCTGCTTGACACTGTGACATGATCTTGAGATCCAGAGCGATGACCTTCAGCCTGGCTTGCATGCTGTCACGTCGTCCATTGGCACTGAGTTGTTCCATTAGGTCTTTGAGACCGCTATTCGCTTCAGTGGTCAGAGCCGGGGCGACACCAGCTACAATGCTGTCGCCATGGTCAAGGAGCTGTCGGCACAGAGCCACTCCGATGGGGGTGTTTGCACAGGTGATGAACCATACTCGTGGCGCTTCATGTGCTGGAAACTTCCACTCGTGAGCTGTCTTGCTGTCAGGGGCTGTCATCTTCTAAAGGTATGCATGACTGCACGAACGCAGACAATGCTCACTGAATGAGCTGCATTGCTCCGGGAATCGTGGTTGGTAGAGATGGTCAGTAGGTGAAGTGAGCACTTAGCCCCGGACGAACCGCATTGAAGGTGATGGCGAAATTTTCTTGAGCTGTATACCTCACTTTGTCACACCACTGTAGCACACGAAAGTTGTTATGATTAGGCTACACGATTGAGCAGAAGAGTCGTTCTGTATGACTGGAGGCAGGATTCTCTTCGTCGATGCTTACGATTCATTCTCAAACAACATCACCACTCTTCTGCAACAAGATCTTGGTGTGACAACTGAGACAATCAAGATCGATGATTCACGCTTCGTCCTCAACGACGATGCTTTCGAACGCTATCTACAGCAATTTGATGCTGTCGTCGCAGGTCCAGGTCCAGGACATCCACAGATACAGCAGGACGTTGGACTGATCAGCCGGTTGTGGACACTGCCCGATGACAATCTCCTGCCAGTCCTTGGCGTTTGCCTAGGTTTTCAGAGCCTCTGTGTAGCACACGGTGCATCTATCCATCGCCTGCATCAACCTCGACATGGACTGATCACTCGTATCACCCATCATGGCGCAGATTTCTTCGCCGGCGTCAAGAATGTAGATGCTACACAATATCATTCTCTGCAGGTTGTCCTGGACAGCACGAACAATGCGACGTGCTTGACAGACGGTCGGCTTTGGACGAGAGCGGACAAGAGTAGCCTGGTACCACTGGCATGGGATCTGACTGATGCTGAGAATGGAGCCATCCTCATGGCCGTCAAGCACTCCAGTAAGCCCTTCAGCGGCGTGCAGTTTCACCCAGAGTCTATCTGTACCAACGCGGAGGGTCGACGCTTGATACACAACTGGTGGCAACAGGCATGTATGTGGAATGCGAGCAAAAGGCGACAAGCTGCATCGATAAACACGACTCCGGGGGTCGTTCAACTATCACGTGGTGCCTGCGGCCTCGACCATGTTGTGGAATATGAAGAGGTTGCAATTCCGAAATGTCTGACCACAAGTCAGGTAGCTGAGCTGTTACAAGACTGTAATAGCCAGCATTCACCGATTGTGTTGCAATCTGGCATACGTGACGGCCGGCCGCTCAACCCCGAAACCGGTCGTTACAGCATACTCGGTTTGCCCGATGCAAGCTCGATACACGTCCGCTACACTTGCACCGACCAGACACTGCGGACCATAGTGGACGGCAGGACGCTCCACACAGAGCAGGCGAACATCCAGGGTGCGTTTGACTATCTCAAGGCCTTGGTCGACGAACGCAGAGCTGTTAAAGGGCCAGCACTAGCACCATTCTGGGGCGGTTTCATCGGCTATGTCTCTTATGAAGCCGGACTTTCCACGTTGGATATCTCTCCATCTGCAGGAGATTGCTCAAAGCCAGATTTGTGGTTCGTGTTTGTGGAAAGGTCGATTGTCATCGATCATGTCGATGGAGTTGCATACATACAAAGCTTGCGACGAGATGATGTGGTTTGGCGGACCTGCATTGCCCAAATGCTTGTTGCAGGGGAGCAATCGTGTGGAAGTTCAGCTCTAGGGCATGAAGCAAAAGTCACAAATGAACCAGGCCACGAGGAATACCTGGCCAAGGTCATTGACTGCCAGGAACATCTACGAGCTGGGTCGTCATATGAGCTCTGTCTGACAGATCAGACGACCGTCTGGAGTAGCGAGGATTCTTGGCAGATCTACACTCGCCTCAGCAAGCTGAACCCAGCGCCATTTGGAGCATACCTCGATCTTGTCGACAGTGGAGCAGGCGTGACGCTCATCGGAAGTAGTCCTGAGCGATTCCTCAACTGGTCGCGTTGCGGAAAGTGTCAATTTAGACCCATTAAAGGGACGGTGGTGAAAGATGGCAGCATGACCCGCGAGAAGGCAGATGCTCTGCTGCGCTCACCAAAGGAGATGGCAGAAAACCTGATGATCGTTGATCTGATCAGACACGATCTAAGCGGCGTGGAAGGGTAAGTTTCTGATCCTCTGATGCTCTTGCCATGCTGACTGCTTGTAGTGTGCAAAACGTGCGCGTGCCAAGCCTCATGGTGGTCGAGGAGTATGAGACAGTATACCAGCTGGTTTCTGTCATCGAAGGAGACCTTGCCTCCGCCAATTCTGGAATATCAGTTCTGGCAGCCTCTCTGCCACCTGGGTCCATGACTGGTGCTCCAAAGCGACGCTCGTGCGAGCTGCTCAAAGACCTCGAACAGCAGCAACCCCGAGGTTTGTACAGCGGTGTCGTTGGCTATTTTGACACCGGAGGTGGTGGTGACTTCTCGGTCGTTATTCGAAGTGCATTTAAGTGGAAGAATGAGGAGGAGTGGCGCATCGGAGCTGGAGGAGCAGTGACTGTCCTCAGCACACCGGAGGGTGAATATGAGGAGATGCTTGTTAAGCGGCAGCGACCATTGGAGGTATTGTTGCACCGTGGTGAGTGCTGATAATGTACAGATCTACTTACGCAGATGTACGTCGCTGCATTAAAATTGTTCGTGATCTGGTGATATGCCGACTGCTTAGGATCAACCTCGAAGCCAGTAGAAGTACACGAAGAGGAAGGTGAGCATGATGACTGCTGCTGCGCCAATAGGACCGTACTGCTTCCACAGTAGCTCCCAGTTAATGCGTACAGCAGCACGCTTATACTTGGCAGAGTCCTCTCTCAGCCGACTGCTCATATCGCCCATCTTGTCCAGACTATCACCACGATAGAGTAGGTCTTCAATGTTCTTTGTCATAACTTGTGTCACGTCTTTCAGCTCGTCGTTCAGCCTGTGAAGGTTGTCCTGCGCGCGGGAGTCTTGATATGTCTTCTTCGTTCGCTCAAGGAATCGCTCGAACTCGGCATAGGCATATGGTCGTACAGATGGGTCGAGGTAGTCGTTGCGATTGTAGGATCCCTGAAACTCTTTACGAATGTCTTCGAGGTACAGCATCGCGATCTTCTTCGGGTACGAGCGCTCTGTAATGGCCACGAAAACAAGTGAGTCGTCCATGACATAGCTATGAATTGTCAGATTGCGTTCCCTTTAAATCACGAACATAGCCTACTGCATGGTATAGGTCGCGCCTTCTACGCTTGCTCTAGGTTCAGCGTTCGAGGATAATCGTTTGATCACTTGTCGAATCTGCCCTTTGAACTCGCCGAGTTGTGGCATTTGCTGGTCGTCTGTTGACGCGACAAGCACTAGGCCGTCCAGCCTGACGATTTGTGTCGTACATATCATTGTGACAGGAGAATATCGAGAGTGGTAAGATATGATGCTGTGGTGAGTGATGCGTAGTATTGAAGTCAATGACTGGCTGGCCAAGGAACAATTGATGATGCCAAAAGAGCTTCGCGGTTTGTGGACACGAGATGTTGTTACGGAAGTCCGAAAAGGGTCATCCGAGAGGCTGGGTAGACAGACAGTTTCACATTACTCTTCCCTGGTCTTCATGGCCATGATCTCCCACGACATTTCTCGCATCGGCGCTGTGAGACATCGTACGCTGGACACTGGATGCGATACTGGCAGCGCCGAAAGCATCAATCGTCAGGAGTCTGATTAACGAGGATGAAGAGTTATGTGAAGAAATGTGGTGACCACAGCGCACCTCCTCTCGACATATAGCAAGCATGCTTGCACCGAACCACAGTCCAACGACTACTTGAGCGCTCTATCTAAATCTCCAACGGCGGCCACGCGTGTGGTATTGGACGGCTGTTGGTTTTTCGTGTGGTATCGTCAAAGTCACCTTATGTGAGGTCCATCGAAGTCAACAAAGAGAAGCCAAAGACTTCATCTTCTTTCAACACGAACGACACACATTCTACAAGCAAACAAGACTGCTCATATACTACAATCAAGCAACAACATCTCTTCAGACGGTCTTCGCAAGTACTTGTCTCTCTCACTATGGCAACTGCAGCGCAAAAGCGAATCATCACACAACGAAACTCCAAATTAGCCAACAAGAAGATTAATCTTGTGGTATGTTCTACTTCGAGACGAGGGTATCATACTAACCCCTCTAGAACATCTTGCGGAAGCCTGAAGCGTGGCTGTCACTTACATCGGAGGCACGACAACGATTGTGTGCGTTGTTGCCGAAGCCAAAGGAGGACGAGCCACCAGTAGACATAGACATGCATCCTCTACACAGCAGCCTAAAGCCGTGGATAGAGGCTGCAATAGTCCGTTGGCAGGACGATCTTGGTCAAGGTTTCGAGACCAAGACTTTTCGAGAACACAAGATCGAGTCAATGCTGGGTACCAAGACATCTACAACGCCTGAGGAGGACGATAAGAAGCTAGGGAAAAAGGGCAAGAAGGGCAAGAAGGGCAAGAAGGGCAAACCTGGCAGAAAGAAGAGACGAAACATTCTTCGAGATCCAGACTCAACAGATACTGAATAGAACGTCCGGCTTGTCCATCGTCGAGTGTAATCGCAATGTAAAATCTGCAAACACTATATCCCTGGTCTACTGATGCACGTGTATGGTGCTATTCTTGCTAGATTTGGAGAGAACGCCTGCGACCGATCATCTGGTTGTGATCATAATCATATCACATCCCCAATGTACCAATGAGCGTCCACGGCGATCTCGTTGCTTGAGCCGCAGGGAACACTGCTCATCGTAAGCACGATGGAGGCTCTACGTACAGTAGATCTCCGACACGTCGATAAGTGTCTGCAGCGATGTGTGTGCTCGAGCTGTAGGGAACATTCGCGTATGTGATGTCTCAATGATGCGCTAGTCCGAGCGAATTGCTTCTTCGGACCAATCGGTCGATGGCAATTTGTTCTTCTAGCTTGCGACCACATGGCGACCTCACAACTGGTTCAGCCAAGGAACCATGACCATCAGCTCAAGCTTGGGTGCTTTGTCTCTTCCTCTTGGACGCCTCACTACACATTCTCACTTTACTTGACTTATTGACATTACGCGCTGTTCTGCAGGCGAAGCCTACTGGTCATCTATACGGTCACCATGGATTCCAATTGATACTTGCTGGGCGCACGTGGTGCTTATCCATTTCCTTTATAGAAGCTAGGACCGTCGACTACATACGACAGACCGCCAATATGCGCACTCCAGCAGCTTTGGAGCCGTTGGCTCAGGTCGTAGAGACACTCCGACATCTAGCTCCGACGAGAGGATGGTGGAAACGGCCTCGATTCAACTTTATCACCATCCACTACTTCTACCTCATTGGCATGTCGATACTTGGGTCTCTGATTCTGTTTGCAGGTGGAATGCCTTACATAGATGCACTCTTCTTCGCTGGCGGTGCAGCGACACAGTCTGGACTCAACACCATCGATGTCAACCTCCTCTACTTGTACCAGCAGATCATTCTAATGATGTGGGCCTGTGTAACAACACCAGTCTTCATCAACACGGTCGTCGTCTTCGTTCGTCTCTACTGGTTCGAAAAGCGATTCAAGCATATTGTTGCGAAAGAGCGAGAGAACAGAAAGACGTGGGAGAGGAGTCGGAGCAAGAGCGAGGCCAGGGCAGATCCTGATCTTAGCAGACTTGAGCAAGGAGTCAATGGCAGACGAATAACAGTGCTGCATGAAACAACCCGTCCCAACGGCATGACTGGCCACTCGTCTCAATCGAAGGAAGAAGCTACACAATTTGCTGAAAAGATGGGTCTAACGGACAACGAGAAGCATGTGGACTCATCGGAAAGCAGCAGTGGTAGCAGTGACCACAAGCCGATTGCTGATAGCGAAGGCACAACCTTACTCAATGGCACGAAGGGTGACCACCAAGATGCGTCAGACTCACCTCTCAACCACAGAACGATCACATTTCCAGACGAGCTACCTCATCCACATGCAGACCTTTCACAGCACATTGCAATCGTCCAGCGTCAGCAGCAGAATGCAAAGTCAGAAGGTGGCACGCTCCGCATTCCTGGCCCTCGAGACTTTGATCGCGGCGAGAAGCCAGAGGAGATTGATGAGTCACCTCCTGTCAGTCCGCCCAAACGCAGAAACACAGCCGACAGTCAGGAACAAAACTTCATTGCACGAATGCTTAGCCGCAACTCGGACAAAGCAGAGTCTCATGGAGAGGATCGTCCCCGACATGCCATCAAATTCAATGAGCCAGATCGACGACCCCACACGCGAAATTCTGAAGACAACATGGAAACTCGCTCCAACAAAGGAGTACTTGAACGTCTAGTCAGTCCTCTGCGCCATAGAAGATCTGGCAGTGGTCTTGGTGATCGTAAAAGCACATTTGCGCGCACGTTCACCAATCTCAGCAACGCACTAAGTCACAAGGAAGAAGAGATCCAGCCATACTTCAGCTGGCAGGCGACAATCGGTCGAAACTCAGCATTCGTGAACCTGACTGCTTCGCAGAGAGAGCTTGGTGGAATTGAGTATCGTGCTCTCAAGCTCCTAGCCAAGATCCTCATCGGGTACTATGTTGGCTTCCATGTCTTCGGCATGATGGTCTATCTTCCATGGATCATCTACACTCAGCCATGGCGAGACATCGTTATTGACAATGCTGGAGTTGTTCCAGGTTGGTGGGCGGTGTTCACGGCATCAAGTATGTTTAACGATCTCGGTCTGACCCTCACGTCCGACAGTATGATCAGCTTCAATACCGCCACACTCATCCTCCTCGTCGGTTCATTCCTCATCATAATCGGCAACACCGGCTTCCCGGTCATGCTGCGGTTCGTCATATGGCTTCTGACCAAGTTCTCAGCCACCGGCAGCCCCATGTCGGATGAGCTTCGCTTCCTGCTCGACCATCCACGTCGTTGCTTCACCTTACTCTTTCCGTCGAGGGCCAATTGGTGGCTCTTCTGGATCCTCGTCCTATTGAACGGAATAGATTTGGTATTCTTTATCATTCTCGACCTCAACGATCCGACCGTGACAGATCTGGCACCAGGCTTCCGTGTATTGAATGGCTGGTTTCAAGCTACCTCAACTCGGACGGCTGGCTTCAGCTCTGTCAACATCGCGAATCTGCATCCCGGTATACAGGTCAGCTATTTGATCATGATGTATATTTCGGTCCTGCCGATTGCCATCTCTGTTCGTCGCACAAACGTGTACGAGGAGAAGTCTCTTGGAATTTGGGGAGGTGAGAACGAGGAAGCTGGTATGGAGGACCCATCTTATGTTGGCCAGCACTTGCGAAGACAGCTTTCCTTCGATTTATGGTACATCTTCCTAGGACTCTTCATCATCTCCATCGTGGAAGGACCACGTCTCTCGGCTATGGACGACCCGGCGTTTTCGATGTTCGCCGTGCTATTCGAGATAGTCTCTGCATACGGTACTGTGGGCCTCAGCTTGGGATATCCTACTATCAATGCCAGTTTCTCGGCTGAATTACACACCATCAGCAAACTTGTCATTGTCGCTATGATGATACGCGGACGACATCGTGGTCTGCCGTACGCATTGGATAGGGCTATACTGTTACCCAGCGAGAAACAATACATGAAAGAAGCAGAAGACGCTGATCGTCGGCACGAGCGGCGTGGTTCAACATTCCTGGTCAGAATCCTAACTTTGGCTCAAGTCAGACCTGGGAAGACGGCGAGCTCGATGAGAACGGTCTGCCACGACAGCGTATTCACATGGATGCCGTCGATCCGATGTCTGCTGGTGCTGGGGGTGAGAGGAGACCGCTCGATCGAAGAGGTAGTACCTTCAGCAGTGCATCTGGCAAGCCTCGCACAAAGGGAAAGAGTCTGGCCACCTTGCTCTCGATGGGCTTGACTGCTGGACCTACCTTGCACAAGGATGACTGATGTGTTCGGCTGACGAACGATTTACGATACAGCATTGCATTGGGAATGGATACAGCTTGGCGGAATATTGTACAGCATTCGTAGCGAATTGTCATAATCTATTGTGCAGCATTGCACATACATATTGAATATGCTGTCCTTGCAGCTGTTTGTGTGATCGCTGATGTGGGGATTACATTCATGTTGTAGTTATTGCTACAAGGATTTGGCTTGACAATGACCTACACTTCCTGTTGCAGTATTCCTGTGAATTGCGTTCACTGATTGTTCTCTGATGCTGCGCTTGTCGACGTCAGCACCTGTTTGTGAGCCGACTTGGGGATCTGCTATAGACGTTCGGCTGGACAACGGCCTACGCCTATGCGTTGACTGCTTGATCTCACCTGCTGTCGCTTGTCAACACCAGCGCCTGTTTGTGAAGCCGATCTGAGGATTGCTCCTTTGCTATCCATGTGATGCTTGAGCATAACATTCAACATGTCCTCCATCTGGATCGAGTGTGCAGCATTCACGCAGACTCACCTCGCATGGCCTGCTGGCTCATCACAGCAGTACAGGCTGTTGATGATCGAGCAGTATATACTACTCGACACCATGGCGTCCTTCATAAATATACGCCAGTCTATCAGCACTCACAGACAACACAGACCGTGTCGATGCTCAGCAGTATCAGCTTCTCATACCTCCAAGATTGTTCATCGAGATGTCGTACTTTGAGGGACAACTCTATCCCAGGGGTGAAGGCTTCGACGATGATATAGCGGCCCAGATGATGATGGGAGAACCCGAGGAACAGTACTATGGTGTTCCTGGAGGACTTGGGGGCATGAGGGAGATGATGGACGGCCGCGGCCTACCACCCGGAATGGGCGATATGGGTATGGACAGAGGCATGGGCATGGGCATGGACATGGGCGGTATGCCACCTGGTATGATGGGAGATGTCATGGGCCCCATGGACGACATGATGATGGGAGAGGGTATGATGCCCGGTGGTCCTATGGGCATGGGCCTAGAAGACGCGATTGGTATCGGCGGAGTGCCATCGGGCATAGGAGGCATCGACGATATGATGGCTGTGGGTGATATGCAAGGACGTTCTTTACGACGCGCTCGTAGCGACGTTGGCGGGCGTCGTGGCGATGCTTTCAACATGGGAGGAGATCCCTACATGGGCGGGCTTCCCACCTACAGCGACCTTTCCATGGGACCTCCATTTTACCATGATCCTCGAGACTTGGACCCATTTGGAGAAGAGTTTGCACCATGGCAACCTTATGGACCTCGCGGCGTAGCAGGTCCGGATCCATCCTTTGGCATGGGAGGACTCAGCATGGGAAGCTCTCGTGGCATGAGGGACGTCGGTGGTCCTTTTGGTCAAGAGTATGGCGGACCTCCTGGTTACATGGACGCCAGCATGGCTTCAGAGATGTTGGGACGAGGTATGGAGCCTGAGATGGGTATGCCAATGATGGGAGGAGGGCGTGATCGAGGTCGATTTCGACGCATGATGTCTGGCCTAGGCTTCGGTGGTCGGAGTGAGGCTATGGGCGCTCTCGAAGGACGAGGACGAAGCCTTTTTGGTATGTTGTCGATCCCGCTGCTGTCATTCTACTTACATTTCCTCTAGGTGGTGGTCGACGTTCAAGTGTGCCAGATCTCAGACCTCCAGACAGCCCTTCTCGCCGCTATGACGGGCGGCGACGGATGCGGCGACGACATCGAGATTTGCCGTGGTAGAACGGAGCGATACAAGCAAGACGGAGCTCATATGCTCTCCGCTGACGACTTTATGACTGACGATATCTTTGTGGCAAGCATGATGGCGGCATATATAGTTGCTGATTGAGTACTGACAAGCTAATGTGAGGCGACTATCTGGGTAATCGTAATGGCTGTGCGAATGGTATACTATACCTGTGTTACTGGCCTCCTTCGCAGCGGCGAGCATGACTTGATCAGCCAGTGTGGCGCAACTCGTGAGAGCTGAAAGTCATGCTGTAGCCAGCTATGCTTGTAGTATTGGTCTTGCCTGCATCGATGAGTGTGTATTGACAGCTCGTACAGCACGAGATTGAGAGACGCTGATATGATGATGAGGTGGTTGAAGATAAAAGGAGCAACTTGTCGCACGAGCAATGCGGGCCTTGGCGCCAGGGAGCAGCCGTTAGGATCATTAAGGCGCTACCGCGATCTAAATCTGCTCACCAAGACACCAACAGAAGGAAGGTGTGGTCTCAGTCGCGTTGCTAAGCCACGCGCCCACCTCCCTTCTTTCTCAATCTGAATCATCTTGTCACACTTCCATCCTCTCCATCTTGCGCACGCTGGTCGTTGTGATCAGCGAGCCACATTCCGCTCAAGACACCTCACGCATTCCTTAGATCCTACAGCATCGCACCTTTGCTCCTGAGAGTGTCGAACAAGGCGAGATGGTGTCGAAGCGCTTGATCGCATCCTACATATGGGACTGGATTGTCCTAATAGCCATCGTCGGCGCAGGCGGCGGTCTCAACTCAGTTACACCTTACAAGAGACCATTCAGCTTGCTTGACCTAAGCATCTCGTTCCCACTGGTTGAGGAGCAGATCTCGACAGCTACACTCGTAGTTGTTGCACTAGTTGCGCCAGCAGTCATCATCGTCATCACAGTGGCAGTCTTCGTACCAGGACCAGCATTCAGCAAATCTCTTACCAGGCGGAAGCTCATTCAGAGAAAGCTTTGGGAATGGCACGCAGGTTGGCTCGGCCTTGCCCTCTCGATTGCAACAGCATTCTTCGCCACGCAGGCGCTCAAGAACCTCTTCGGAAAGCCACGTCCAGACATGCTGGCAAGGTGTCAGCCAGACCTCAATAATGTCGCATCGTATGTCATTGGTGGCTATGGTCAAGACATCAGTGTTAGATGGACTCTTGTCACTGCCGACATCTGTACCAACACCGATACGGCGACGCTGAATGACGGCTTCCGAAGCTTCCCAAGTGGTCACTCATCTTTCTCCTGGTCTGGTCTGCTGTATCTCAGCCTCTACCTGTGCGCCAAGTTCGGCATTCAGATACCGTACCTACCAACCACTGCTGCAGCACACGACAGCAGACTTTCCGGCAAAGCAATTGAGTCAGAGCTGCTTCCTCTGCACAAGAACAGAGATTCTGTGGAATCACCAAACGCTGCGCAAGACCACGAGGCTGAGAACCAGGCCTTCGCGAAATCCATCCCCGATCGTAATCGAGCAGCAGCACCGCCAGTTTATCTGGTCGTCATTGCGTTCGTGCCCATCTGTGTGGCCTTCTACATCTGCTCGACCCGCTTTGTTGAGTTCTACCACTTCGGTTTCGATATTATAAGTGGTTCTCTCATAGGCATTCTATCCTCGTATGGTGCCTTCAGGTACTATCACTTGCCTATCAGCAGAGGCTCTGGCTGGGCTTGGGGTCCTCGCAGCAGAGATCGAGCTTTTGGTATTGGAGTTGGCATAAACAACTATGTGGGAACCGAAGGCTGGGACAGTGCTTCAAGGAGTGCACACACAAGAGTTGGCTCCAGTCCTGCATGAACGACGAACAGATTACCTCCTGTATCCCATGACAATTTCTTCTCCTTCCGTCATCTGACCGTCGATCTTGTGAGGGTCCATTGCTCAGGAGAACCAAATAATAGAGGTCCATAATCTGGCGCTCACATTGCCCGAATGAGCCCGGCCGGTTAAGCAAGGCGAATAGCCAAAACTTTAGCTCTCCATTGGACAAACTCTGTTCATCAGAAGTGACATGTGCGTTTGTGGGGATGAACACCTTCAGGATGCTTTCAAAATGCTTCTGCCTGGACTGCATAGCCATATATAAGGGCTAGTGGACGATCAGTGCTATGCATAGCCCGTCGAGGTCTGTACGACGGTATCGCACAGTCTCAGATGCCTGGCACTGCCTCACGGGTGCGCAGTATGTCACCCAAAACTCCAATCTGCCAAACCGCGGCTATCGTCCTGCAATGGAACTACAAGCCCCCTTGGTATCTCGGGGCTTGTAGTTCCCACATCACCTCTCCATGTGCGCAACCATTGGCTTTCTCGGTGTCAGTGGAAAATGCTGCTGCCTTACTGCATAGTGAGCCGCCGAGGCTTTGTTTGTGTATAAGGTCATTCGGGCACCTCCAATGGCCTGACGACAGACACCTCACATTCCTACACAACAATGGCCACTACAAACTTCGCCCTGGACGACATCGTCGCAGAACTCAATGAGGAGCAGTTTCACAAGCTGGCTGATCTCTGGGCGAGGCTCGACGTGCTCACCGATGGTCGAATCTCCGACTTCTCACCAGCAACCCTGAGTGGCCTTGGCACACAGACTGTCAAGTCAGCCAGTGGTGCCAATGTACAAGTCGACATGTCGATCATGGGCAAGAAGCCAGCTCAAAAAGTGCTTGAGAAGACCAACCCAGTGGCGCTCTTGGACGCTCTCCGTCGTAATGTCAAGCATGAAGATCCAGATACTCTTCTGGTCCGATTCCTGCGTGCTCGCAGCTGGAAGCCAGACGAATCACTTGTTATGTTGCTCAAGAGTCTTGCCTGGCGAATTGAGCAGAACATCGAGGATGGCATGCTCGCTGGTGGCGACACCCGCTACGCTCACATCGCCAAGACTAGCACCGGCCCGGAGGCACAGATCGGCAAAGAGGTCGTTGCGCTGCTCAGCAGTGGCGAGTCTGCTGTCCATGGCCGCGACAGGAAAGGCCGTCTGTTGCAGTACATCCGTGTCAAGAAGCACAATCCGAAGGCACAGGGCAAGGATGGTTTCGAGAAGGCTACCATTCTCGACGCAGAGTCCACACGAATGTTGCTACGTGCACCGATCACCACAATTTCGATCGTGTTCGATCTAACTGGATTTGGTATGGGCAATATGGATATGAATGCGCTCAAGATCATGGCTGGAGGTCTTCAGGACAACTACCCGGAGTGCTTGGGCACTGTGTATGTGTACAACGCGCCATGGATCATCAACGGAATCTGGTCTATGATCAAGGCATGGCTAGATCCCGTCGTTGCATCCAAAGTCCAGTTTGTGAGCTCTTTGAAGGCACTCAGCGAGTTCATAGACCCGGCTGAGATTCCGACATATATGGGAGGCGAGTCAAACTGGGAGTGAGTGCAGGCTTGGCGTCTTCGAAAGCACAGCTAATCCTGTCTAGGTTCAAATGGATCGAGCCAGAAACACTTCAGCCTCTCGATGCTGAGAGCGCTGCCAAGCGGGACTCTCTGAAGGCAACCCGTGAGCAGTTACTTACTTCTCACATCGATACGACCAGAGTATGGACTGAGGAGGTCCTGACCAACCAACCGTCTGCTACTGCGACTCTGGCGAAGCGACGAGAGCTTGCTCAACAGCTGCGAGAGAACTATTGGCAGCTTGACCCATACGTACGTGGTCGTGTTATGCTTGATAGAGCTGGCATACTCCTGCCAGGTGGAAAGGTCAACATGAGACCAAATGCTTGATCTCATAGCAGTGCCTGGATAGGCGAGCACGACAGTTCGAGGACGACTATGTTTCCTCAGTGTCCATTCTTGGAGAGATTTAATGCTTGGTCTCATACGCAGTAGTCTTCGTGGTCAATAGAAGGGTCATTGGCAATCTTGGGACACATGTAGCTATGACACCACTGTATGCGATTCTGATCACGTGGTTTCTGATGATACGTATCTCAACTGCTACAACTATGCGCACCGCTTACCTGCGACTGGAATGCTCTTGATATCTCAGCTGAGCACGACTGAGTACGTTCATTGCCGTCCCAGCGCTGGCTAGCTCTAGGAGTCGTGGACGGACTCATTGCTGGCTTGGAGCCTAATGCATACCTCAACAAGCCTCCAATTGTCGTCGTTTTGCAGAGCTGCCTTGGTTTTGCTGACGTGCTCCGAGAGTTTCGCCTTGAAAGTGTCGTACTCCTTCTTGGACTCGCTATTCTCAAAGAACGAGCTTTCGTCCATTGCTTGGAAGCGGGTACGAATGCTGGTAATCATCCTCGTCATCTGTAAGACTGCTTCGGAGACTGCTTTGGCAGCGATCGTGTTGAGGTCATCTCTCACGCAGTCGTGGAGGTTTGACCATGGTCCTCCGAGCTTCTTAGAGATCTCGACCTCAACTAGCTTTCGACGAATTGGCACATTCTTGCGACCAAGCAAGGTTCGTGCTGTTTGAAAGACTGGTTTGAGGCTCATGACCAGGTAACTATCATCCCAGAACAGCGTTGCTCGACCAAGGACATTACTGAATAATGTTAGCTCGTCGTGTGAAGGTCGGAGAGTGTGAAAGACTTACTTGGCTGGCGAGAAAAAATGATCGTCGAAAGTAGAATCGAGCTTTGTGGAAATGCTCTCGATGTCGCGCTCGATCGTGGCTAGAAAGACCTTCAGAGGGCCCTGCATGTTGTTACCAAATCCTGCAGTTAGTCAGTATTGCAAAGTATACTCTGAACTAGACACCTACCCTTCGATGTCCGAATCATGGCCGAGAGTGGCTCCTGCAGGGTTTGGATGAAGTGACCCATGCGTTCACGCACTGCAACAACCAGCTCACCGAAGACGCGCCTCAGCAAGGACTTCCCGATGTCGAGGATGTCGGCATTCCAATTGACCATCGTGGGCCTGCCATGCCTGCGCCACTTCCATGTTTTGAAGCCATCGTGGCGTAGCATCATCAGCTGTTCACTAGAGTTGTGATTCTTCAGCCAAGACTGACAGACGGCGACAGCGCGTCGACTCCAAGTCGATCCTTTAAGCTGTAGTTGGCTCAGTACGTGCTTCTTGACGGCATCTTCGATGTGTTCAAGGAGTTGCATGTTGCCAGCGCTGAGAGTGGTCTGCTGAGCGTCTAGAGAAGCGTTGATGTCGTACTCAATGCTCCCGAATGACTGCGTTGAATAGAGCTGGAGTATGTCCAGCATTTGCGGGATCCGCGTGCGGTACAGTTGGAGTAACTCGTTGAGCATCGATCTGGCTTGCGAAGTGAAGAGATATGAACGTAAGGCTGGGATGCCAGTAGCTTCAAGGGAAACCGATGGAGCATGATGATCATCGAAACCTTCCTGCCAGCACCTGTAGGCGGCATTGCCAACAGGGAAGACGCAGAGCTTAGCCTCGTCGTTGGTCATGCCTGCGTACAGCTCCTGAAGCGAACGGACAACCCGTCGATTACGCAAAGCCAATCGGCGGCATGTCCATGCCATCTTGTGAGCCAAACGTTCAAGCTCGAGCGAGTCGATCTCCTCATTGATGTCGGCTCGAGTCTCGCGATCCGGTCTAGGCTTCGTGCGAAGACGACGGCGCAAGCCAAGGATCTCTCGTCCGACTCGTGTAAGATCCTCTTGACTTTGCTCAATAGCAGCCTGCTCGGCAAGAGTACCTTCAACTTCAGTGTTCTTGTCGATCTTGTCAGCGTAAGACAGGACTACGATTGTCTTCGCGGATCCATGAGAATGTCGAGCCGTGTCAAGTTGCTGTCGCAGATTCTCGTTTGACATAGCACGACCGATCTGTGCGACGACGATGATGTATGATGCTTCGCGTTGAATGTCTAAAGCTCTTTGACGACGATATCGACTAGCGTCAGTGAGTCCAGGCGCATCGATGAAGACAAATCCCTGATCGAGCAGGGATGTGCTGAGCCCAAACTCAACGCTGCGTACCAGCGGCCATGGATCGGGTAGATTGTTGTTGGACCTATGGGTGAATGGTTGGAGAATCTGAGTCATCTCTTCACAAGTGTCGGCCTCTCTGTAGACGTATGCCTCGCACCTCAAGTGTTGCGCAACAAGCGACGCACTCCACTCGACCAGCTGTGCGACAGCAGCTTCGTCGTCCTTAGGATCGTAAGCATCGAGGTGGGCTTCGGCATTCTTGTCGCTCGAGAAGCAGTCGTGATCACAGAAGAGAGAGCGGAACACGGTCAGGAGATCCCTGATGTCTTCACGATTCTCATTCTTCATTCGGCGCAGATCTGTGTTGTCGTCCTCGATGTCTTCGTGGCGGTCTTCTTCATTCTCAAGCTCGATATCCTCGTCGCTGTCTTGGTCATTCTCGTCGCAGTCTTGGTCATTCTCGTCGCAGTCTTGGTCATTCTCATCGCTGTCTTCGTCATCCTCAAGCTTGATGTCTCCGTCCTGGTCTGTCTCATGGTCAAGCTTATCTAGCTTTCCAGATGCGATATAGTACTTATCCAACAAAGACCTGATGATCACCTCAATTTCAGCAATGCTTAGAAAGTGAGCCTTGGCGGCGAAACGGGCCTTCTGCTGAGCGAATCGTTTCCTGTATCGGTGAACGACGAATGTGCAGCTTTCACCTGCGTCTTGGCTGCGTGCGATTGCGCCAACGCCAAGCAGAGAATTGATCAGCGAGCTCTTACCCGAGGCCATGTCGCCAAATACTGCGAGTTTGATAGACTTCTCCTGTGGTGGAGCAAAACGGTCAGAGAACTCTCGGCGGAGATCATCGAGAGTAGGGCCTTTGAGATCGTTGTTGAATAAGAGATCTCTCACAGAAGCGATGGACTCGCTGCAAGCTTTCTCCAAACTCTTGAACTCTGCTTGGTACTGTACGGAGCGTGGGAGTGGTTCTTGTCTCGCATCATTCGAATCGTAGCGTTGGAACGTTGGGTCTGCAGGATCACTCTCCATTATAACGATGGAGGATGATGATGGACTATGTAGAGATATGCGAAAAGCGATGATCTAGTCGTTATAGCCGTGTGATCGTCCTTGTGTCGTCGACGGGTGGGCGGATGATTGTATGAGGAAGAAGAAAGAAGAGAATGGTGTGCGAATGGCAAGTTATATACTCGCCGCAAGCCAGCAATGAATGTCGAATGATATTGCTTGGCATGTGAATGTAAGAGCCGCGAGATGTGAGTGTATGAAGTGAAGTCAGCATGTGATCAGAAGCCTGAAAGCACGGCATACAGCACATGCAATGTGAACTTGGACTTTATGATGGTCTGTTTGACTGTGACCAGGCTGGCGATGTCTGGCTAGGCTTCAGCAACAAGCCGACTTCTTGGCTGCTCCACGATCTGTCTTTGCGAGCGAGACTGCTCTTGTGCCTCCACCACCGCCTGGACCTTTGACGCCGCTTCTCCGGTCGTTCAGATCGTATTTTCCAGCTTCGATGTTGTGGTATATGCGCTCAGCAACCTCCAAGAAGGCTCTCTCAACGCCTTCACCACTCTTCGCAGATGTCTCGACGTACTGCATGACGCCATTGAGCTTCACAAACTCCTCTGCCTCCTCGCGAGTGACCTGGCGTTGATTTGGCTGAGAGGTATCGCCTGAGACGGTCGATGAGCCAGCTAGATCAGACTTGTTGCCTACTAACACAATGACAATGTTCTCCTCCGCTATCTGTCGCAGATCGTTCAGCCATGTCGTCACGCTGAGAAATGTGCTTCGTCTTGATATGTCGAACACGAGGAGTGCGCCGCTGGCGCCTCTGAAATACGATCTCGTCACCGCCTTATATGTCTCCTGTCCAGCTGTATCCCACAGGCTCAACTTCAAATGCTTTTGCCGCTGCTCTTTTTGTGGTTTCGATGACTTTGGTGCTATCGGGTTGTTGATATTGTATTCCAGACTCGCAGGAGGCCCGACAGGAACTATCCTGCTGCCGAATTCTACACCGATCGTCACATCATGATGCGAGACGAAGCGACCTTCGCATAGTCTTATCGTCAACGAGCTCTTGCCCGATCCAGAGTCTCCAATAGTGACGATTTTGCTGATGTAGTCGTAAGGCGGAGGTCCTTGTGCCATTCGGGCAGTCTGCTATGTGGTGGGAGAAGTCTGTTGTCCCTGAATATCGTGATGAAGGTCGCTACTAGATTGCGATCAATGGTGTTGTGCCAGGTGAGGTGTATGAGGACGCGATGCGGTCATAGGCCAGACGCGGACAGCTTCGACGACACTTCTGACCCTCCGGCTACTTCATGCACTATGAAACGGTCACTAGAGATCATCACAACAGGAGTCCAGTCATTCACGCAACGATTCCCTGGTAAGCGAAGGCGTCTCGACGAGTCAGTACCTCAATGTGCGCCATGGCGCTGTAATCTGACTGGCCTCTCACAACGACACAATCTTTACTTCGTGGCCTACGGAGCAGAGATCTTTGTGTACCGACCTCAATTCCCCTCTCAAGCTCTTTCTGAGCCTGTCCTGGTCATTCCATGTCGTGAAGAAGGACCTCGTCTTGGATATCTTGATCTTCGACAGCCAGACTGCATCAACAATCTGCTCGTAGCGTTTCTGGGCAAGGAGGAAGTTGTTGCTACTGTCAGAGACAACGGCGACGTGGAGACCGTCCTCATTCGTCATGTCTTACAGGCCATTCAGGCTCGTGCTGGCAAGTCGTTGCACAATCTAGCCGATGAAGTACGACCCAGCTTCCAGGGCAATGTTGGTATTAGCGCATGGGGCCTGGCAATTCATTCTCAAGCACGAATCATTGCTGTAAGCAGCAACAACCATCGAATTACCATTTTCAAGTTCGCATTAGTCGCAAGTGCTAGACGTATGGATGTCATCGAGCAGCTTATAAATGGCGAAGCAAATATCCCAAGCATTGCTTTCTGCAACACTGGGGATGACCCAAGGGCGAGATGGCTCCTTACGACTGACATCAACGGCGTGTGTCGTGCGATCGATCTACACAAGTCTTTGCCCGTCCAGAGCTTTCGTTTTGGACGACAGATTGAAGGTATATATGGTGGTGGGTACGATCGATTGAATGCGGGCTGGTCCATCATGTTCCTGGACCAGCGATCGTTCTGCAAAGCGCCAACGTTGCATGACGCTATCGGAACACTCGAGCTTCCAGATGCTAGAGACAACCCGACGATATGGGACTTGAGCAAGACAGTGCGTGGTCTGCTGAATCACTCCAATGCATTCGTGCACTACCAGACCACGGGCAAGCCTCAACGTGAATCACGGCATCCACCCGACTCTGATGAGGCTGATGTCGATCTCGAGATCTACGAAGAGGTAGCTGTAGTTGATGAAGAGCTCGAGGAGGCCCATACAGACGTCCCTGAAATGGTGGATGACTTTGATGAGGACGATGAAGGTACAGAGGACACCATCTCAGCGACAGCTTTCTATGGAGGCGAACGGGTATGTGCCAACTTCCCTCGTTTCCAGAAGTCAGTACCGATGTGTGACGATCTCCCATGCCCGATACTTCACGCATCGGTCCGCAATATCTATCTCCTTCAACCTACACAGTCTGCTCACTGGCGACCGCCGTTCCTGGGGATCGCAGCACCTCTCAAGCAGTCAATCGAAGTACAACATCACACTCTGAACATGTTCGATCGGCTCAACATGAGTGTGTACATAGCTGCGCTGGGTGTCGTAGTGATAGCCTCACAAAAAGGTCGTGCAATCGTCCTGGCTTTGACAAAGCTGGATGGATCTGCACAGTATCCTGCTGAACTGGCATCCTTGGGCAGCAAGACAAACTATACCATGCGTATAGACGCTGTGCTACCATTTGACTCGCAAGAGAAGCTCAACCAGCGACCCTTCTCGCCGCTGCATGGCATTGCGGCAAGTCCGTTGCAGGGAACAGAAGATCTCTCAGATGAGAAGAAACGCTGGCGTTTATTGCTGATGTACCAGGATCAGTCGGTTCTAAGCTACGAGATTGCACGACAGGCGGTGGTGCAAGACATGGTCATTGTATGACGAGACTTGTCCCTTGCTCAGAACTGCCTCCAACCTTCACCACCAACAAGCATCTTGTCTGCCATCTCCTTGGTCTTTTCCGGCTTCGGCACCCAGATCTTAGTCGCATCAGCGACCTTGTCAGTACCAAACTTCGTTTGACACCAGGTAAGCATGACCTCGATCTCACGCTTGCTCTCTGCCTGCAGTTTGCTCAGATCGCCAACCTTCTGCTTTCTTAGCTTCTCGATCTCCCTGATGAAGCCTGTGGCAGCATCGAGTCCTCCTGGCCAAACCTGCTTAAAGCAATCACTCTCGGCAACATCGCCGTACCAAGCCTCTGCATTGCGGTAGTCTCCCTCGATCCTGTGCAGGATACCATGCGTGTACATTGCCTCAGATAAGCCTGTCTCGACGTGGCGACATAGGAAGTGCGCGCCTGGCAGATCGTTGTTCAAGATATGCAACAAGGCCTCCAAGACTGGATGAACATGCAGCTCTGCAATCTCATGACTTGCAGATCTGTCATGTGGATATGGTGATGCATTGGGTAGCACAGGAAATGGACGATCTTTTATCAACCTGTGATACACTCCCTCAAAAGTGGAAGTTGTTGTCGACTGAGCATTGTTACTGGCTCCAGTATAGATTGCAGCTGTCGACATCCTGGTGTGTACAACTGCACTGTCTTCTGTTTATGGATAAACGTTCGTCGACATGCTTCCGATATCGATGACGACCACAACGTCACTGACGCACTGACACGATCTTCTCCTGGCTCGCCATCTTGTCGCAGGAGACTCTGCATAAGGAGCTCGACCAAGTATCTGGTCCTCGATCGGTTACCTACAGATAACTTCCAGCTATGTCCTCCTTACAGCGTTGTGCATTGCAGGTACTGCGGATGGAAAATATCTCACTCGGTTGTTCTCGGACGAGACTAATGCGACTGACCAGCCCCATCGGCACACGTAGGGGTCCGCAAGAAACAACCTCGTAATCAACAAAATGGACCAGGATGAGCGAGTTCTCTACTGGACGTGCTCGTGCACTGCATATCATGGAGTGTAGCTCACAACCTGCTTTCAGCAACACAATAGATGCCTGATGCAGCTACGAGCGGCGTCCACGAAGCGGTCAATCGATATGAAAGGAAATCGTTACGTCGTGCGGCGTTCAGGACCATCTGATCATTGGTTGAATGCGCTCTCTTTCGCTCTAGCATGGCTATGGTTATGGTCCTCTGCCACAGTAACAGGGATCGACTGTAGCAGTGCAGCTTGACAAGGGGTCGGTCCTACAGAATGACAATAGAGCGGTCTTGTTGCACAAGAACTACTGCATCCTCGGCTGATATCTTGTCGCTGCCAACCCTTACGAGGACAATGAGATTGGTTGTGCGATGTGATCTGGCGATACAACCCCTGTCTGGTGTGACAAGGAGAGGCAAGTTTTTGTTCAGCTCCTGCACAGGAACTGCTGCAGAAGAGTGCTGCGACCTCTGCGGCCTTCTGGCCGAGTGGAGCTGAATGCTCGTTCACCTTTTACCATGCGGCCTTCGTTCAATGCCGACATGACAACCAAACATTCGACAGTCGGCTCGTACAGGCACGGTCCGTACAGCACCAGTCTGGCAATGCTTGACTTTTGACAGTCATCGATCCGCTTGTGTTACCTGCTTTCGCAGCTCTGCACGGCATCTGATCACTGCCCTTCCATTGGTTGTTGGTATACTTTCGCACTTCGTTCCTGCAACCAAATCCCAAAGTGTCGACAGACATTCACGAATGATGTTGTACAACCACGCGTCGTCTCGACAGATGCTTGTCACATATCCCACGCTGCTCTCCCGTGTTCACAACCCATGCTCGAGTCGTCAGCCAGCTGCAATTGAGGACACACTGAGTTGCGTCTGTCACGAATTGAAGTTGGCGAAGCCCTGGTCATTGTGCTCTCATTCGTGGACCACTCTTTTTTCCTTGACACCGCAGAGAGTTTTGATTTGCTTCTGCGCAACCTCAAGCCTCGCATGATCTTGGTACGGAAGAAATCGACTTCAGCTGAGAGCATAGCGTATGCTGGAGAGTCTGCCTTGATCTCTGGTCCGCACAACAGTGATGGACAGCCAAGATGCATATAAGGCTGTTTCTCCCCGAGGGTTCAGCGCCATCAACTATCCGACCCTAACCAATATGCATCCCAAGAAAGTGATCATCAAGGACGAGAAAGCATCCAAAGGCTGCGAGATCGTACGAGCTCCTGCTCAGACCACGCTAGAACTCCAGACACTCCCGACCACAGCCATCATTCTGCTGTTGACACCTGTGATGGCCGCTTCTCGAGAACACCGACACACGGATCCGTTCGAGCCTCTAGGCAGAGTCATCAGCAAGCGGCATGCCAGAGTGCGCCATGTTCCATATATCGCTAAGGTGGGCTTTACGAGCACCCACAGGGCGTTCATGCAACAAGCGGGAGCTATCATAGTTGCCAGCATCGACACACCACCTTCCATAGCTCAGCTCATCAATGACGGCGACTCAGAGATGGCGGACAGTGTATTCGAATTTGTGGAGGCGACTCCGAGAGTGCCTATTGCATTCGTCCAATTTGGAGGCCCAGTGATCAAGACCAACGACGAATCTGCTGAAGTGTATCTGAGGGCCTCGCATGTGTCGACAGAGACATTTGCTCTGGCTAGCTGTCTGCTTTTCGGCTCAGCAGCATAGCCAATGTTGATTGCCAGACACAACACTGGATAAACCCTGGAGGCATGATCACACCACCAAGACTTCGTGCTGAGAGCTGACCCGCTTGGCCCCAGTAAGACTGCGTTGCTTGGAGAAGCAGCCACAAGTTTTCGATTGTCGTTGTTGCTGTTTCCGGTGTGTCGATGTACGATACATACTCCTGTACGAACTTTCATGAGATCCCGAGCTCGTACAGAATCGCATGGCAGTGTACAGAACCTCACATACTGCATGATCTCAACAGCCGCACGTCAAGCGAGCCGAGCCATGCTCTTCAGGTGAGTGGTGGTACAAAGAGCGGCTCACTCTTCGCCATCACTCCACTCAGCATTGAATCGACCCTCCGGCAACTTGTATTCCCGAAGATGCTGAAACACAGCCTCAGGAGTCTTTGCCTCGACCATGATCGACCGATTGCTCTCGTTGATGAAGCCAAGCTCCACGGCTCGGTCCCGAGTCTGGAGAAGTCCATCGTAGATGCCGTCGACATTGAAGAGCACAATAGGCATCTTGTGGATATTCAGCTGATTCCAGGTGGTCATCTCTAGCAACTCTTCGAATGTGCCGTAGCCACCAGACATCGCGACGAAACCACTGCCAGGCCCTCCAGCGATGACCTCCTTTGCCATAAGCTTCTTCCGTGCGTGCATCGACTTCACGACGGTTGTTCTGCCGTATTGTGCTTTGTTTATGAGCTTCTCTGGGTCCGTCTCTTCCTGCTCGTTCTCCTTTCGCTCGTAGTGTAGGAGTGCTTTCGGGATGATGCCGTGAACCGAGTCCGGGCCCGATAGTGAGACGAGAGTCTTCGCGAGCTCACCCATAATTCCTGATGTGCCACCGCCGTAGACGAGATGTACGTTGTTGTTATGGAAGACCTTGGCTAGGTTGCGAGCTGCTTGCAGGTGTGTGTCGCCACGACCACTAGATGCGCCGCAGCTGGCATTGTCAGTCGAGCTTTGCAGCGAGTCCGACCATACTCACAAGACGCAGACCTTGATAGGAGATGACATTGCTGCTGTATGTGTATCTGAGTAAGCGTGAGACCTGCAAGAGTCGTTTAAGCACCAATGAGTTTGCTGAAAGCAGGTAGTGACTCGACAGGAATGTCCAGACAAAAGGACGGAGCGCAGGGAAAAGAGGCAATCTATACTCAGCCTGGCAGCAGCTCGTTAAGAATATTCCAATTCGCTTGCAGGAGAGGGAAGCATGTGCGTCTATGAAGCTGAAAGAGTGGATGAGCGAGCAGATCAATTGATGGAAGAGAGGCTTCTTAAAGGCTCCACCTCATCGTCATCGCTGACCGAACACGCACTTTCGTCCCTACATGAAATGTTCGTGTCGTGAACTTCGATGCAAACCAGTGGAACAATGTTGGAATGGTCAATATCTGAAGAGCATTGGAGCCTCAGGTGATGGGTGTAAACGGCATGGCGAGAGCATAGAGGCCTCCTCGAGCAAGCAGCTCGAAGCCAAACAGCAAGGTTTGTGTCTGTGAAGGAGCTGCAGCTCGTTGCTCAGAAGTCCTGAGCTCTCCTTTGATCTCGCATTCTCACCATTTACACTAACCAGACGACATGGCGACAACAACGGCATTTGATCTTTGCCTCGGGCTTGAGGACACACACGTTCTTGTAACAGGTGGCAACGGCCTCATCGGTAGTGTTGTCGTCGAAGCTTTTCTCGCAGCTGGTAGCCTTGTCCTCTGACACAGCATATGGACTGATTGGTGAGACAGGATGTTATGTCACGGTCATCGATGTGACAACGGCCTCGCCACTGCTCAAAAGCGGACCAAGACCCAGACTTCAAGTCCTTGAAGGCAGCATCACGGCAGATCTGTCACAGCTCTTCAGCCAGGCGATCGATCAATTCGGGGTGATCCAGTGCTGCATAGCTTTAGCAAGCCTGGATCTCAGCGTCCTAGAGCAGAGCGAGTCAATATGTGACATGCAGCCATCAACATGGCAGAAGGTGTTTGACGTCAACATACACGGCACATTCAACACTTGCCAGCAGTGGCTGAGAGGCATACGAGATGCTGCAGTAGCTGGTAAGGAGCTGCATAATGTGAGCCTGATCATAATGGGTTCAGAAGCTGGTAGGTACGGTGTGAGGACCATGGCGGCATATGCTGCTGGAAAGGCTGCCGTGCAGTATGGTCTCTTGCCTAGCCTCGCCAAGGATGCTCCAAGGATCTGGCCTTCTGCACGGGTCAATGCTGTCGCTCCTGGCGCTGTTGATACAGATAGGTTTAAAGAAGAAGTGAAGCAGTTTGGGAACGACTGGAAGTATATGGAATGCGAAGCAACGTGAGTACCACCTTGAGCAACAACCAATACTGACAAGCCAGTGTACCGCTTGCCAAGCCGGTCCCAGTCGAAGATGTAGCCAGGACTATCCTGTTCCTGGCCAGTGAGCGTTACAGTGGTAGTATACATGGTCAGCTGATCCCAATTGATGCTGGAAAGATGGGCAGTCTTGTGTGGACGCAGAGTGAGCTCGCACAGCGACGCTGATCAATATACATAGGGAATGAAGGCGTAGGGCACCGCTTTCTTGTAGTGCGCATACTTGTCGCCATACTAGAATCGTCAGCCAGAACGTCAACCATGCCAGATCTGCCTTACCTTCTTCTCAAGATACTGTTGCAGCCTTGGGATACTGCCATTGATGAACGAATAGCTTGCCCAGAAGGCACCGACGGCACCAAGAACAAACCCGCCACTGGCGATCGCGTATCCCGTACGCCAGAGAGTGAAGCCAAAGTAGTTGATGTGCCGGCTGAGACCAAATCCGCCATGCTCGTACACTTTGCCTTTGTTCGCTGGATCGCGTTTCCATAGTGAACGCTGGACTTCACTGCCAAGCTCAAGTCCAATACCAATTGCAAAGAAAGCAGCACCGACAAGCATAGATGCTTGTGGGAATGGGCTCGGATTCGCAGATGTCTGAGCACATATCAAGAGCAGCGAGGCGATAGTATCGCTCACGTCATTATACAAAGCCTGTTCTATGGCGAAGGAGGGTTCCATTCGTCCATTCATGATGGCTGTGATGTGTATGACGTGCTTGAGTGCGGCGATGGCAGACATCCCAAGAAGGATCCCTCGTGTTGTCGAGAGGTTATTGATGAGGGCAGGATATTGTGGTAGTACGGTGCCTCCCATAGCTCTGATCAGTGAATCACCGTATCCATTAGCCAGAACGGCATACTGGATTGCTGGGCTTAGCAATCGTGAGCTGATGAAGATGGTAAATCCAATGCTGCTTTGTGGTTGATCACCTCGTGAAGCGTTTGATGGAGGCATGCTGGCTTTAGATAGTAGTTGCTAATTGATCTCTCGAGGACGGAGGACATCATCATGGAGGGACAGGCACTATATATGCCTGGAAGACTCATCTCGTCATCGCAATATTCCTCCTTCTTACCCGAAGGGCGTCATGTTCTCAACGAAGCGGACGTCGTCAAAGGCATGAAAGTCGACCTCCGGTGCCCGCGGATTCCGTGTCTTCTCAATTGCAGTACAAGCTTCGAGGTCCCGGGAATGACGATATCACACAACACAATCGTAAGTCAGATCTTTGGGTACATAGCTACGTAACAAGGCTCAGCTCACGACATGCTTATCATTGTACCCGTCTCTGTAGCGTTGCATGAGACACGAGATGCCTGCTAGTTGTTCTCATGCTAAAGCAGATGTGCTAAGCGCCATATATGCAGAAATGCTGCTAACCGCGTATGAGTCGCGATCATTTCAGAAGGTATGATCCCAATGGATGGTTGGCTGTCCTAGGCCTTCACCGACATTCTGGTAGTTGTTCTGGACATTACCTGCTTCTGTCAGATCGTTGTCACGAGCATGACTAGATACTTGAGCTTACCTGGACCTTGGTAGTTGCAAACCGTGAAGATCGGTGGAACATTGCCGGCAACGCCTGCAAGACTGCTGCACTGCTGAGTAGCACATCCGATCTTGCTTGTAGCTTTCCAAACGATCTGCGAGAAATGACCCCAATGCTCAAAAGTAAGCATGTCTGGTTGAGATTGACCGTAGAGTGTGGAATACCACCCGACTTCGCCATTATAGAAGCCTTCTGTGATAACAGCGGAGATGTTACTTGCTGGAGCACCAGCAGCAATGTTCTGACCGTATCCACCAATGACACTCTTGTCTGTATCAGTATCATGTGCATATTTGCAAGACGAAGCGATCTTTGCAGCGGTGTTGGCTAGAGCATCGTCCCAGACAAGATCGGAAGCCGAGTGGTTGCGTCGATGGATGTTGTGGTGCGCAAGGATGGTGCTGATGTAATCAGTTGGCTGGGCGATTGATGATCCGTCTGCCGATGGCGCAGCACTGGTAGTTGGAACGGCGGTGGTAGTTGGGACTTGTGGCTGCTCAGTAGTGGTGATCACTGGAGGGACATAGACTGATGTAGGAGCCACAGGTGGGACGTAGACTGATGTAGCAACCACAGGTGGAATGTAGATTGATGTTGCGGCAACTGAGCTATAGACTGGAGTATCGACGATCGAAGTTGGAAGGGTTGGAACAGAGATGAACGTTGCGCTGCTCACAGTCTGCTCTGGGCGTGAGTGTGGGAGATGGTAATAGGATACCCCCTCAACGAGATGGTTGTGAAGGACGGATGCTGTTTGAGCTGGTGGTATGGAAGTTGCCAGAGCTGATGTATAGGTAACGACAGAGGACGTGAGAGATGCCGAGACCGAGGTAGTGTAAGCAGGAACACCATCTGCAGTGACAGTGATGACATCTGTGACCCAGACGACATCTGTCTCTGTTTCCACCACAACAATGAGGTCGCGCTTGTGTGGTGCAGCGAAGGCCATAGCAGCCAGAGCTGCGAAGAGAAGGGCGAATAGCATCTTTGCAGACGACCCGTATCGAATGAAAGGAGTGATGTGCTTGAATGAACGTCGAGGCTTCTGTTATTGTCAGCTTTTCAGATTCCAGTGTCCGCCGTCTGCTGTCGCTGCTGCTCTGCGATGTTATGCTGGAGAACTGGTATCTGGCTGTGTTGTGTATTGAGAGCCCGTTACCAGTATGTAACATCCAGTGTGCCAAGTGCCTGCGTGACTTACATGTTGAAGGAAAAGTGTTTACTGTGCTCTGCACGAAGCGAAGGGCTTAAATGAAGGTGTTGACACTGCCGTAAAGGATTGTCGTTGCAACTGTGTGCAGGATAGAGAGGCTGTCGAAGCGTCGTCGAAAGTGTGAGGAGTGAAGTAGATTTCGAAGTGATGTGGTCGTTGAAATGAGAAAGGTGCAGAACCAGGAGGCACAGCTTGGTGAGGCGCGCCTTCCTGTTTCAGAAGTTTGTGATGGAGCTCGGGGAAGCAGTTGATGTCACGAACTAGATTTGCTGATTTGTACAAGGTCTGTCACCGTGCTCCAGACAGTTGTATCGTATGCTGTTTTGCTGCAGGGTACCGAGTGACCGAGTGACAGGTGCTGGTTGTGAGACTTTTGAGCGATCAGAACGAAAGACTGACTGACGTACGACAAGAGCACTGAGGCTCGCGCTCTGCTGGAAGGTCTGCACTGAATGAGGCTGGAATCGCAATGTCGATCGGAGAGGACCAGGCGGTCTTTTTGCTGTGCGAATCTTTCGCGTGCCTTGCATCGATTGTCACATTGTACTGGCCACATGAGAATGCGGCGCTCTGGCAACAAGACTGGAATGTTTCAAATCTCTAGCCGCTTGGATTCAACCACCTCGTTAGCATCTCGTCTGGAACTCTCAAATACGAGCTGAACCGACTCAAGAGCGTAGACATGTTCGCTTCTCCTCTCGCTTACACACAATCTGGGCTGTTCTATGCTGTTGCTGCGGAAGAGGTGTAAGAGCAATCAACGACAACAACAGCACACTTCCCTTGCTCTAGCACCTCACTACCCGGATGCGGCACTCACGGATGACTGCGTGTTTGTCGAGCTAAGGCGAGGACTCTTGGCCGTTTGCGCCGCAGCGTTTCAGATGATAGGGTTGTGGTACGCTGGACGCCGCATCGAGCAATCGCCGCCGGGCGCGTCAGAAGACGAGCTGACAAAGGCTCCTGGAACATTGCGGGACTCGAGGAACACACCAAGAACACAAAGCAGCGGTCATTAGACGATGTGTGTAAGAGAAGGGATGATGTTCATGTTTGACAAGGCACAAGGCTAAATCCGGCGAATGTACTGTCCCTCGGCCAAAGTTCAGCTCCTTCGACCAGGTCAACAGCGAGCCATGGGACGATGGCGAAGCTAGGTGTCGAGATGGCGTGCAGCACACTGTGGAAGGCAAATCTCCGATATGACCAGCAGCTTGTGCGCGATCAAGTCCCTTGCGCTTGAGAGACACGCAGCATTCCGAGCAGCTGCTTTCGCGAATGTGCGCTGAATCATGGGCGATACATGTCATCATGGCGGCGAGCCAAGCTATTTCAGCATATGCGGCGCTTAAGTTCTATCAAGCCTGCGCCCTTAACCTGCAGGAACATCAAGCTAGGTACGTTTACTGGTGCCGCATCGTTCGTTGCACGCTCTCGATGTACAGCATGTCGGGTTTCGTGGTATTTCGAGTCTGTATAGTGGATTAACACTCCGCTTAAGCATTCATGACTGCGCTGAGCGCTGCTTGCGCAGTCGGATCCAGCTTCTCCTGCACGAATTGAGACATCCTGCCGGAGTGCCTCTGATCTGCGTCCCTGAGAGTGGCGCCAACCCAAGGCTTCATGTCTTGGATTTCTGGCCATGGATCTTTCGGCGGTAACTTGCATGTGTTCAGTTGGGTGAAGGCCGCTCCAAAGCCGAGTTCGTCCACGTCCCTGTCCTCGATGACATGATCATCAGCTCCTGCAGGCAACGGTGGGTTAATCAGAAGCTTCAGCAAAGCCTCGCAGGTAATCGTCCAGCCTCGTTTGGCGTAACGATCCACGAAGGCCTGGCTGTCTGCTAGTGTCCGCGTCAGTGAGATGACAGCGGTCTTGCGGTCGAAAGGTCGTGTTAGCTTCTGTGTGTCGGGCAGTATGATCGTGGTGTAGATCGGGGTGAAAACGTTCTCTTGCACCTTGTCTGTGACCGAGATGAAGAAGTCCGCACCAAGCTTCCTCTCAAGCGACGCGGAAACCAGATGGTAGAATCGTACGAAGCGAAGCTTGAAGTTTTCGGTTGCCGAGCTCGATAGTCTGGTGAGCATGAGTTGGAGCATGGAAGTCCAGTAGTTGTCCAGAACTTCTTTCGGGAAAGAAGTCACCACGGTTTCGATGAGGTCCATAGCATGACTTTCGTAGGCCTTGGCGCTGACCAGCTTCTGGAAGATGACCAGGACTGATTCTGTCTGGTTTGAGCTGGCGATCTGACCGGCAGCTCGAGGAAGCATGTTGACAAGCAGTCGAGTCAGTGCCGGAACATTGCCTCGTGAGTCCCAAAGTCCCAAAGTCAACACTGGCGGCAGAAGTGTCTCGAAGTTGCTGCTCAACGTTGGTGATGGGTTGAGTGCAACCATGAGTGCTAACAGCTGGAAGACGTAAGGCTTGAACTCGTCGACGTCGCTCTGCAATATCTCCATGAAGACAGGAAAGAGAGCCTTCTCGAGCTCATCTGACTTTTGTGCCCCGGCAAATCGTAGGATAGCACCAAGCGATTCAAAGAGGTAGTAGCAGAATCCTGGGTTGGAAGGATTGTGTCTAACGACCTTCGTAATGTTGACGAGGTTGTTAAGCACAACATCTGCGGTAGGTAGTATGTTCTCTCGAAGCACTATCAGCACTCGCATCACACACTTGATCAGAAACTCATTCTCTTGCACCTTCTCCGGCTTGGTGTTCTTTGTGATTAGCTTGAATAAGTGTTGGAGTAGATCCTTGGACAGTGGCACGATACTCTGCTGTGGTATTATGGCTTCTCGCCTGTCGTTTGTGAGGTACAGAGCGCGATCGACGGCTACTGCTGCATATGTGTACACGACGTAGTTGGAGGAGTTGAGGTGTTGCACGAGCAGTGGGAATGCTGACTGCCATTGCTCCGCGGAGAGTATGCTGCGGAAGATATACAGGTATTTGATGGCATCAACCTGCAGCAGTGGATGCTCATCGCTCTTGGTAAGACTCTCTGCGACATGTGTCTGGAAGAAGTCGATGACATCCACATTCGAGTTGACACTGAGCACACCTCTCGCTGCTGTTGCGGTGCCCTTGGCGGCTATCGATGAGAAGAGGTGCACAGCAGTATCTTTGGCTTTCCAATTGGCTTTTCGATCTTTTGCGTACTCTTCAAGGAAGTGGTTCACATACCGCATGACAACGGTTGTGACGAGTTCTTCGAATTGCTCCATGAGTCGTTTGAGAAAGTTCGTTGCTGATCGTCGACGTGTGTCCTCGTCAGAGCCTTCGAGATCTCGTCGAATGAACTCGATTGGTTCGTCTTCGAACAGCTCGATGTCAGTCTCGCGCAACGACAGGTTAGGTATGACGACCTTCTCCGTGACCTGGCCGAGGACATCTGCACTATTGAAGTTCTGTGCATGTCCCATACCAGCGATAGTGGTGAGGAACTCTAGCGCTCTACTAACCACACTGTCATACTTCGTCTCGGGACCGATGGTCGTGAGCAGATTCCACGACGTTTCCACAAACTGGCCAAGGTGTGATCCGCATGCATCCTCGTACTTCTTGGTGTACAGGATAAGAACCCTGAATATGTCTGCTCTCAGCTCTTCGAGGGGCCCTTCCTCTGAGTCGTCATCGGTGTGTAAGGCGGCGTTGTCGTAGGTAAGGTACTTGTGAAGGAGGCCGGCAACAGCAGCCATGTTGTCTTCAAAGGCAGGGGGAAGATCTTGTGCGGAAAGGTCGTAGAGAAGTTTGGCAATCAGGTCCATGGTGGTGATGTGAAGCTTCAAGGTAGCAACATCTGCTGAAGCAGCTTGTATCGCTTGATCCTCATTTTGCCAGAGGTTCAAGAAAGGTGTCGCAAACTTTGACAGCACGTGGTTGATCTCTGTGAATAGCTCGTCCGAACGATACAATGGCTCCCATCTCTTGAAGATCGAATGTGCAACTTGTAGCACTCCATTGTTGACTACGGGGTTGTCCGTCGTGATTCTACCAACAAGGTCGTCCACTAATGTGTCCCATTTCTTCCAGAAGTCACTGTCGGCGATCACACTGATCGCATCGCCAAGTTGTGCTTGAAGTGCTGGTGGCACTCTAACCATGAGCCCAATAAGCTCTGTCTTGATAGTCGTGACTTCGTCATTGGGTAGTTTGTGGTTGCCATCTTCGTCCTGTCGAACATTAGCCGTTTGTGATGCCATCGTCTTGTCCATACACACCGTCCAGTATCTTTTGATGAAGTTCTTGAAGAACAATGCAGCTGCTAAGCGTGTCCCTGTGGGTAATGACTCTGTGCTGACTATTTGAAGAAGAATGAGAGAAAAGCCTGGCTTGACTTCTTCCTGCTTGAGTGCGGCTTCAGCTGTTTGTGATCGTCAGTACATGTAAGATCGACTGCAAATAACGTACCTCGCTTGTTCTGTTGCGGATCAAGACTAGCTTGAAGTTGTGCTGCAACACCTTGCAGGTCTGCTGCCATGATGATGTGGTACTCAAGTAGGTGCGGACTGGAGGGCAGATGTAAACAAAGATGAGTGCTGTTGACGATTTGCTTAATTGTTTGAAGCAAAATGATTGGCTAACAAGAGCTGCGGGCCATGCCGTTGCGAGAATAGAAGGGTCCTCATGGTCGATGATGTAGCGCAGCCTCTAGATACAACCTTTGACGCGCTCTCACACGCGACCATGATATCCTGTCCTTTCCGATCATAAGCATAGCCAGCGTCAATCTACAGCATAGATCAGCCCCGGCGTTGTGGTCTCAGGCTAGCTCCGGTCAGTATCCTAGACATCTCGAGGGTCTCAGGCACCTACGAGTGACGATCTTACGACCGCCACCCAGAAGACGACCTCTACTTCTATCACCTTCTCTGTCAATATTATCCTCCTCGTTCGCGATATGATACCTTTCTGCGCTTCCTTCTAGTTTGTACATCTTTATGATGGCGGATTCATCAAATTATGCTAGGCTGCGTGAGCAGACCATGGGCTCGATGCAAGAGGAAGAAGCAGTCACGGTCAACACTCGCGCGCTGATAGACAAAGTGCTTGCACGATACTCCGGAGAATGGACAACCCTTCGAGAATTGATTCAGAACGCCGCCGATGCTAGAGCTTCACACGTCACAATACGCTTCGAAACATTACCTTCTCCTACAGTCCCACTACCACAATCGGTCCAGCCTTCAGAGCGACTCAAACATACACTGTTACACCACACCCTTAAGACACTTCTTGTCAGGAACGACGGCGACGTCTTTGGCGAGAATGACTGGTCCAGGTTAAAAAGGATAGCGGAGGGTAATCCTGACGAGACAAAAATTGGAGCATTTGGTGTTGGCTTCTACTCAGTCTTCGCGGACTGCGAGTCGCCCTTTGTTAGCTCTGGAAACCAGTCTATGGCATTCTACTGGAAGAAAGATAGTCTTTTTACACGACGAGGCAAGCTGGCAGAAGGCGCTGACGACAAAGACACCACTTTCCTGTTGGACTACCGAAACACGACCACGCCTGTGCCATCATTGCTGAGTATATGCCAGTTCCTTGCCACCAGCTTGACGTTCGTAGGACTCGAACGCATAGATCTGTTTGTGGACGATTGGCATGTGCTGAAACTCACCAAGAAGATGGCACCAGGCGTGAGCATCAACCTGCCAAAAGATGTAAATCCCAAAACCAGAGATGGCCTCATGAAGATTGTCGGCGTGGAGTATCAGAATGCACAGATCGATGCGCAGTGGCTGAATGTGGTTGGCTGGAACAAGACTACACAGGCTGCGACCAGCAGGCTTGACGTACCGGTGGACAACGGCGCCGGCTCTCTCAGAGGCTGGTTTAGTCGCTTAGCTGGCGGTGTCAACTCAACCAGCGTGGCCGCGAAGCGTGCGCAGAAGGAGGAGGAAGCTCTACAACAGGCAATTGCAGAAGATCTCGCTGGCTTCAGTAATGCCACGGTCTTCTTACGCTTGAGTACTGTTAACGTACAGACTTTCGTCAGCAGGTCACTCGCGCAGGAACTGGAACGAGCTACGAAGAAGGCTCCACCGAAGTACACAAAGATCGCCATCCTCACATCATCCTACGATGAAGCCTCTGCTTCGATGTCTACCATGTCAGGCACAGCATCGCAGAGCTCCTCTGCTATCTTTGCGTCAGTCTTGCCAACGAAGAACGGGAAGATCTTCATTGGATTCCCGACAGCACAGACTACTGGACTATTAGCACATATCTCTGCACCTTCAGTCATTCCCACTGTCGAGCGCGAGAGCATTGATTTGAACGCACGATATGTTCGTGACTGGAACATTGAGCTCTTGCGAGTTGCCGGCATCGCCTGTCGTGTTGCTTTCACAGGTGAAATGGCAGAGCTCAAAGCTAGACTGGATCGTAATCAAGCAGCCCATGAGCGTAAGAAGGTGACAGCCGAGGACATTACTGCTGTAATGCCAGCTGCTGTTCATGTGCTCAAGCAGTACCACTATGAAGAATCTACGCCACAAGCTAAAGTTGGCCAATTCATAGAAGAGGCCTTCTGGACCTGCAACCAGAAAGCTTCCATCGACATCCTGAGCAGTCGTGGTGTTCTACCAAGCCAACAAGTACGAGTCGCAAGTGAGAACCTGAGCTTCGTAGATGGCATTCCTGTCATCCCTGAAGAGCTCATGAAGAAAGCGGAAGACTTCATCACGAAGCTGAGAGATTATGGTTTGCTCTCAGACATCACGACATCCGACATCAAGAAGGAACTCGAAGCACAAGCGCTCAGTGAGAAACAGGTCACAGAGTTGCTAAAATGGGCAGCTGCCAAGATCAGTTCACAAGAGCTCGATGCCGATCTTGTTCAGACATTGTTTGACGGCACTGTCGCGACGGTGGCCGAGGAGTTCATTGCAACATCTTACAGCCCTGTCATACAGATGGGACAGGTCAAGACATTCGTCAATAGTTCAAAGATTCCAGCCGAACTACCCACGCCACCACACACCATTCCCTTCCGCATAACCAGACAGCTCACCATCTCACAACTGTCTTCTCTGAACTGGCAGGAGCTTCAGATCGTACCATGGCTTCGATGGATCGTCGAGACTGATGGTGCCAGATTTGGCGCTGGTCAAAGCTTCACTGGAAGCCCTGCAGTGGCTACGCAGGTCCTACCCGTCATATCAAAAGGATGGGAGACCCTCAGTGGAGGCTCGAAGCAGACCGTTGTCGATCTTTTGGTTCCTCGTACAATCATACCTACCAAGCAGGGTATGAAGAAGCCTCCGCAGGCCTACTTCGCCAGCGTCAAGCTTTTCGATGACCTTCCCACAATCACTGGGCTGCAGGGCGTGAAAGAGAAGTTCTTGTCGAGCCTCGGTGTTCGCAAGACGGTCGAGCTCAATGTGGTCTTCGACCGTTTGATGGCCAAAACCGCATCCACTGCTGCCACAGAAGAGGGCAAATGGAGCCATGTTGATTTGATCAAATACTTGATCAGCGTCAAGGACGACATCCCTTCTGAGGACATGAAGAGACTCCGCGATACACCCATCTGCCCTGCAGAGGCCAAGGCTGGTGCTAGTCGAGCACAACTATACAAGCTCAGCGAGCTGTATGAGCCCAGTGATGCGATACGACAACTTGGCTTGCCAGTGCTCCAATGGCCAGGGCAATATCGTTCTACCAGCCACGAAGGTCGATTCTTGCGAGATCTTGGTCTACAAGCGTATCCAGATGTCCCGGTGCTCGTTGATATCCTAAGTAAGGCTCCAGCGAACAGCGATCTGCAGTCTGCTGCGCTCAACTATCTAATCGGCAACAACTTTCATAACAAGTATGATCGATATCCTATGGACAAGATCGAGAAGGCGTTCTTACCTGTGCAGCCGCTGTCAGGTGAAGGCAACAACATGATCGCCAAGCCGTCGCAGTGCTACGCCGACCCGAATTGTGCGGCCTTGCGCTTCCGCATACTACGAGCAGACCTGCAGCCACATCATGCTGTTCTTGGTGTCGCTAAACACCCAGCGATCGACATATGCGCAGATCGCCTTATCAAGCAGCCACCACTCGACCGAGAGCAGGCAAAGACGTTGTTTGGGTACTTTGCTGGCAGACTCAACGAGATTGGACCATCTGGCAACCTCACCGCAAAACTGGGGCTGGCGCCTATCGTCCCGATCATAGACAAGGACAAGCGTGGTACTGTCAGGTTTGTTGCGCCTCGTAACGTCTTTCTTGGAGATGGCGATGCCTACGGCGACATCTTCGACTTTGCTGACTTCGGTCTCGAAGCCAATAGCTTCCTACTACGCATTGGCTCCAAGCATGAGCCTAACGCTGCCGAGATTGGTCACATGCTTGTGCGGCAGCCAGCTCGTCTTCTGCAAACGCTCGGCACTGAGAACTATCTCCAGCTGCTACGTAGACTGGCCGACAACACCAACGTTTTGAAGAAAGACAAAGAGCTTTGGTCGCAACTCAAGAGAGTGCAGTGTCTTCTCGCAGTCAAGGAGCTGACCAAGACGCAGATGGCCGGTCCTGGCAAAGTACGAGACGCCGACGATGAAGAGGTGTATATCAAGGAGCTTTCGCTCGCAAGTGCAGCTGAGATGGTCATAGTCGATGACTTTGGCACCTATCGACTTTTCCAGAGCGATCTACTGAGTGTGCCGCAAGAGGAGACGCTGGAGAACTTCTACGCCGCTTTGGAGACACCCGCTCTTAGTCGTCTGATTGAGGACGACCAGCGAATGGGCATGCTGCTCAATGATCAGGGCAGTGCACAGAGACTCAAGAAACTTCTTGTGGAAAGATGTCGATTGTTCTTGCACGACCACAATCAAGACGTGATTCGACACGACGCGAAATGGCTGGAGAAGAATGTCGAGGTGAAGACGACGGAGTTTCTACGAGTCACCCGTCGCTTGAAAGGCTACCGCATGCAGATCATAGAGAAGCGTACAGCGGCGTTGCACCGCGAGTCTAAGAACAACGCGGTACTCTACATCACTGCACAACATGATCTGTTCGAAGTCAGTCGTGCAGTCATGAGCTTACTGCTGAAGCGGCCTCGGCAGCAAGATTATCTGGCACTCGAGACACTGATGGAGAGTGACCTTCGACGATTGAAGACAAAGGGATACAACGTTGACCGCATCTTGCGTCAGAAGGCTGAGGAAAGAATTGCTGCTAGCGAGCGACAGAAACGAGAAGATGAGCAGCGAAGGCTCGCTGAAGCTGAACAGCAAGCTCGTCCATTGCCAAATGGCGGTGACACGAAAGCAGCCATACAGACCACCTTGCAAGAGCCCGATTCACCACCGGACAAAGCGTTGACGATGCCTGGTGCCTTTGACACACCTGAGCCTAGAAGCAAGAAGGTGTCAAACATCTTTAACCAGTTGAGCAAGCAGCTTGGTTTCAATACCGGCGATGGTCCTCGCCACAATCATATGCAGGAAATGCTCGGGATGGATCCACACGAGTTTCCACCGCCTTACGATCGAGGCCCTATGCCAGGACGAGCTATCACATCAGGCACAGAACGAGTGACTTCGCCACAAGCCTTGCAGCAAAACCTCGCATCTGCTGTCAAAGCATCTCGAGAATACAACCAGGGTGGTATCTTCTCGCCGCCACAGACCAACAACATCAAGGAGATGCCGTCTTACTGTGACACTAAGCCTGCTCAGAATCTCGTATTGGTCTCTGAAGTTGGACAAGGAATCAAGTTCTTCATCTCCCGGGATCATTCTGGTCCTGGAGCATTTCTCGAGGATCACAAAGACTCCATTGCCGCATTCTTGCTCGTGCTGATCAATTGTGCGGCTATCTTCGAGCTTCCACCGAAGACACTCAACATGTACTACGACGAGTCTGGTGCGGCAATCGCTTTTAACAGCAACGGCAGTATATTTTGCAACTTACGCTACTTCATGCAACTGCATTCGGAGGCCATGGCCGATGCCAATGGTCGGATGGAAGCCATGGCATATTGGTGGATCACGATCTGTCATGAGTTGGCACATAACTTGGTCGAGGAGCACAGTGCTAAGCACAGCTTCTACACTGAGAGTTTCGCTCATCATTACTTTGGCCGAATGGTATTCTGGGTCACTAGGAACATTCTGCCCTCGATTAATGCTTAATGACATTCGTAGCTAGAGCTATATGCACCGAGCAGTTGGCAAGAAGAACATTGCAGATCTGGCCATAGGACACTGGATCTCCGCTAGATCGATAGAAGTCTATAATGATATCCTTGCTACAACGACAAGGACTGGTTGTTTCGTGTTCGCGTCGAAATCTGCTCTAGCTGGTGTACGCAAACGTTTTACCAAAGTCGTGAGAGACCTCCTGGGCCGTCCCATCTAAGGCAGTTCGAGCAAGTACACTGTCATCCCTAGTATAACGATGAGCGTCGTCGGTGAATCTCTTCTAGCGCCACAACGAAAGTCTCATTGTGTCAAGCAATCTTTGCAAGCTCTACAAGCGATGGTCGGGCGGATCCCTGGAGTTGTAGCGAGAATATCGTCACAGAAACCTATCGTGACGATGGAGACGAACTGCAAGAAGCAGTGCAGCGCATTGATCAGGCTGTAGCGCAATCAATTCCGCACACGGCAGAGTTTATCTCCTCAGGCAGCCAGAGACACTCATCTTGATCTTGCATGCATAATCCTTGTTCTCCAGCCTGTACATTTTCCCGTTCGAGCCAATATATTGACGTAGTTGGGTGATCGCATCTGCGAGCATCTCGCGGCTTAAGTTTTGCGTTCCATCTCTTACTCGTCATTCTTACTCGATCATGTCACGACGCGTCCTTCACTCGTACTTGAGTCTTACGAGACACCACAGTAGTGCTAAACCACGCAGATTGTGTCAGTGAGCTGGGAGCAAGTTGCGGCCAGCTCAAACACGTGCCATGGCTGAAGTATCAGTTCGCGCAGATCAGCCTACGAAGACAAGAGGACGACGCTTCATGCTGTTGACCAGGAATAAACGCAACGAGAGCCCTCCACCTCCTGTTCCTCACTACTCGCCGGTCAGTCCTATTGAAGACGACGGACCCAGCATACAACGCTCTGCAGAGAACATCTGGCCGGGTCAACGGAGTCCAGCATTGACACCTGCGCGTGAGCCAGGGCCAACCACTTCTGCGCGAACGACAGAGAGCCCTGAGCCTAGGAGCATATTTGATGATTACGATCAACAGCGTGTGGCCACCGAGGCTACGACAACATTCGGCACAGAAGAGCCTTCGTATGATCTCAAACCACCACCTCCTGGAGTGTCACAGTCAAATATAGAGCTGCTTTCGGGACGCCTCTTCTCCATCGACCACCTCAATATCATCCTACGAGACAGCGTCACCGCCGCACGGTTCACACGATTCTTGAAAACATATCGTCCTGATCACAGCCAAGCATTGAAGCAGTATGCAGAGTCTAGGAAGGCTGTCCTGGCTATAGAGTATGCCAATGCTGTAGCTGGTCACCTGTATGCAGACTCGGATCAAGGTCCATCTGCTGCGGCGAGTTTGGATCGTGGATTTCAAGCACAGATGACTCAGCATGTCAGCAGCCTGGTCGAAGAAGCGCTGCCTGCGTACATTACACACCGCTTGACCCACATAGTGACGGATACGCTGGTGAAGGAGATCACTCAGAACGGAGCGCCAATACTGCGAGAGCTCATCCCAAACCTGGCTGAGGTGTACTGCGTCACAGACCCTGCATTACCAGACAATCCCATCGTCTACGCTTCGCAAGGTAGGTCAGAAGTAGGTGCGACGAACGAGAGAGCTGATGGCTGCAGAATTCTACAATGTCTCCCAGTATGGTCGAGAATATGTCATTGGGCGAAACTGCAGGTTCTTACAAGGACCAAAGACGTCGCACGCGACCATTCAACGACTGATCGATGCTCTTAGAAGTGGTCAAGAGGTCTGCGAGACAGTCCTGAACTATCGACGAGACGGCACTCCGTTCATGAATCTGCTACTCATAGCGCCGCTGTATGACAACAAAGGACAGGTGAGATACTTCCTCGGATGTCAAGTAGACGTCTCGTCGCTGATCGAGGGCGGTCGTGGATTGGAATCCTTCGAGCAGCTACTTGCGCAGGACCGACATGAAGGTCGATTTGCTGGTGCGCTGCAAAAGGACCCACGGTATGCTTTGACGCAGTTTGGCCAGATGCTCAGCACAGATGAGATCTCCTTGATGAAAACAACGACGGCGAACGTCAATGACAGCTCGTCTAGGCTAGGAGACACTAAGACACGGGAGCCACGCAGGATCATCGGCATGGATGAAGTTGAAGCTGATCGACCACTCTGGCCACACCACAGCTTTGGTCCCTCTGGCCGTCTTCCTGGTGTCTATCAGAATGTGAGTCAACCTTCTGACGACCCCGACCACGCTGACATACCTTTAGTACCTGCTCGTGCGTCCGTATCCGTCATTGAGAATCACCTTCACCTCACCAGCACTCCGCATTCCGGGTCTGGTGCAAGCGAAACTCTTAGAACGTATAGGAGGGCCGCAGCATGTCAGGGATGCTCTACTGGACGCTTTTGCGCATGGCACCGGTGTTACGGCGAAGATCCAATGGCTGACAGGATCGGTAGGCGCAATAGGACAATCTACACAACAGCTTGAAAGCAGACCACGATGGATACACTGTACACCGCTACTTGGTAGCGATGAGCAGGTCGGAGTATGGATGGTTGTCATGGTGGAGCAGGAGGAAATCTCAGGCTCACTACGACGTCCGATGCCAGGTAACAACACAGACGGACACTTGCAGCTCGGTCCGGTACACTCCTCGGTGAGAAGCAACGGCACGGCAAGCACTCGTGCCACTAGAGGGAACCTTTACGCCGACTATCTATCAGATGGACGCAGACGAGATGATAGTGTCCATCCGGGTGGATCTTTGAGCGACAGTCAGATTCACATCTTCGAGCAATGATCCCACTTCGCACTCCGTCCACCTTTCATGGGCTGTCAGAGTGTCGTATATTCCTAGGATAGCGACATGGGATCATAACGACATCCTCGCCTCGCCGACAGGGAATAACAGGCAGATGCGGAGAATCGCTGTGCCTCTGCGGAGAAATACAATAAATCTCCGATGTAGCGATAGGTATATGCAACGGCATCCTTTGCAGAGAGCAACAAGGAACCCCATCGACAGATGCGACGAGTCTTTGACCTTTGAACAGATTCAACGACACGGAACTTCCTTTTACATCAGGCACCACTGCACACAGTCTTCGTGGGCGAGGCGTAGGTCCACAGAAGAAGCTCGCGGACCGAAGCAAGGTATGACTGGATTGCAATCCTGGCGGGATGCAGCGTGGAAGCCACATGTTCATGCGTGCAAGCGAACCAGCCTGTTCTGACGCAATGCTGTCGCGTACAGTAGATCTTCAGCGTAGCGACAGGGCTTTATAACGACAACCTCGCTACAACGACAGGAATGACTGAAGCCTGTGAAGACTTTCTGATGTATCGAGGTCTCAGATACCAGCGATATGAAGCCTCTTTACACGACCTATTGCCATATCAGGGATCTTCTGTGTGCGCGCTTGGTGCAGCTGGCCACTGGCGCCGAAAAGAACACGCGGTCAGGAGCAAGGAAAAGCTGACA
Source organism: Peltaster fructicola (assembly GCA_001592805.2). NCBI lineage: Eukaryota > Fungi > Ascomycota > Dothideomycetes > Peltaster > Peltaster fructicola. Next base: position 1,130,909 of record CP051143.1, read on the forward strand.
ACGTATATCCGCGGTGAGCACCACTGCAGCGATCGCAACGAACGTGTAAGCAGCTTCTCATATCCCTTGAATACCGCATGTCTTTCGTCTCACTTGACATGATGAGCTGCGACTTCACTCATTTTCAGCCGATCGCGTGCAGACGCACGTCTGGCTGGTGATCCATTGGTTCCGCCAACCTTTTGTCCGACGGGATCGCGCATGCATAGGGCCAAAGTACTTGCTGCAGCAGCAGCAGCATGCGCTCACATGAGCATCCATGCAACCAATTAGGTCTGCTGTACAAGACAAGGCTGTTCAGAGGAGCGATCGCTGACCGCTCTGTGGTAATCTGACATGTCGTCGTAGGTGGCAACCGAATGTATCGGCGTGCACAGGAGAGTAGAGGTGTCGACTACCAGCATGCCGGTGCTGCATAGCATCTGCTGCACATAACCGAAGACAGGCTGAAGGTTGGCTGGATAAGAGTTCACCACGTTTTCGCTTGCAGATTTGGCTGCATCGCCTATTCTCGCTTGGCTAGGCGACGTCAACGGCCGCCGGGCTCGTGGGGGCTTGTTATAGAATCATGAATCCAACCCAAGACCAGTCTTTCATCCTCCCTTCACCCACTTTCCGAGCCCTGATACGCGCCGAAAGACCTTCTGCTGACCTCAGACACCTCTGCTTGAATTGTTCCGTTGACAGACGTCCTTCGTCCAATCACCCGTTCCTTAGTATAGGGTCATTTCGTCACATCCCGGAGGAAAGCAAGCAATCATCGTCTCTCCTTCGGCTCGTCACTTACCACCACCCTTGTTCTGAACGAACAGAAAACGGGCACCATTAGCTTCCTTCTCGCTTATGCCACGACACCGCGACCTGTTCCCTTGCGCAGGCAGCACAATCCTCCTCCTCTAGCGGCCTTTTAGTCAAAGAGAGTTCCCAGCTGGCCTGCACTTCTGGCTTTGTGGAGTCCCGCAGGTTGTGATTCAGCAGGAAGCAGCAAGTGGCGTAGGGCATAGGAAGAGCGCGCGCGCAACGAGAGCGCTTTCTTTTGGTCATCACAGTCTCTTTGGACGATGGAGGAGCGGGATACCAAGCCTACGCCACCACAAGCGACGAGCTATTCAACCAGTATACCAGGTCCCAGTCCTGCGCGCATGGCAGCTCTACCTCAAGCACAACAGGCGCATGGCGCGTCACCTCTGCAGTCGCAGCAACAACATCAGGCGCAACATTACTATCCTCAGCCGAACGGACACCATGCACCGACGCAAACACCACTCGCGACACAGCATGAGTATCGCATGCCATCGAACGCTCTGCCATCAGTCTCACTCCCTCCCATACAGCACTTTGAACCCACGCAGAACACGATTCCTCCACAGCAACACTATCAGCATATGCCCACTGGCGATGCGCCGCACCAGATGACACAGCCGCATGTCGCATATCAGTATCAGAATGGAACTATGCCTATGATTCCACCTACTGGCCAAATCATGTATGCACCACGTGATGGCTACACAGACAGACGATATACGCCTCCTCCACTACATCCATATCAAACGCATATCCTACCCCATAATCCTATGGATCCACGTCAAATGTCAGGCGGACGACACAAGAAAGAGATCAAGAGGAGAACAAAGACAGGATGGTGAGTGCTTCTGATTATTGAAAGAGTTGGGCATATGCAAGAGCAGTGTCGCGAACAAAGGTACCTCAATTCGATGACATACTAACACGTTCACAGCCTCACATGTCGAAAACGCAGGATAAAGGTGAGTTTTGGTCTTGAGGCAGTGCACTACGCAATACTGACGAGGCCATAGTGCGACGAACGACAACCTGGCTGCCGAAATTGTGAGAAGAGCAAGAGAGAATGTCTAGGCTACGACCCGATCTTCAAGCAACAATCAGGACCTGCTCCAATACAGCCAGCTCCGATGATATCAAACCCCAAGACTGAGAACGGTATGACGCTTGTGTACGCGCAGCCGTCGTTTCAAGGCGAACAAGACTTGTACACTGTTGGAGCGCCCACTCAAGCAGTACCAGAGAACTCGCGATATCCCAGCCATCAATACAGTCATGTTGCGATAGACACTAGAGCAGGCCAACCAACAGCGACACAGCACTATCATCCGCCATTCGATCCTCCGCATAAGATTGAGCCACAACAACCCAAAGCATAGCATAGCTATCATGGTACGACCAAACGTTCGCCAAAGAATCGATTGCATCATGCACGTCCGCACTTCAGTCGGGTGTGACAGAATCTAGATCTAGATCCCAACTTCATATCCTGAATATGGCTCATAGGAGGCCAGCTGAGGAGTCTGGCGCCATAGGACCCTGCGACCTCTGCTTGCCTGGATCAGGAGTCTTAACATCTGCTTCAACCAATCCCTGGTACAACCGTGGCCTGTCAGTGTGCCGGGCGCATCGCTGTGATCAGGAGCAGTTTGGGAAGCCTGGATGCAATGGTCGAACTCGTCTTCGCCTCATTTGTCAAGCAGGGACGCACGTTCATACTACTCTGGACTGTAGCAGCGTCCATATACGGCTATCTTGGCCAATACCCGGACAGACCACTGCACTGCATTGTGCACATACACAGTCATATATACCCGACTCCTGGCTGTGAATACAACATCAATCAGTCCTTCGTTTTCTCAAGAGAGCGCTCATCATCGATGCACTGTTTGAACATACAATGTATAGCAGAGTACAATCTACGCTTTATCGACCAAACGATGCATTGTTACAAATCAGCTTGCTCCGGCACTGGGCTTTTCAGTTTACCCTTCTGAAGTGCCGATCGAACGTTGTCGATACACCACTCCTCCATAGCTGTCTGTGTCTCCACTGTCCATGTGCCCATGTGCGGTACCAACATGACCTTTGGGTTGTCGATCAAGCCCGGATGTATCTTTGGCTCCTCCTCGTACACATCAAGCCCGACAGACGCAACCTGACCACTCTCTAATGCTTTGACCAGTGCATCTTCGTCCATGACTGCTCCTCGTGCTGTGTTGACGATGACGACAGTCTTCTTCATCTTGGCGAACTCGTTCGTAGAGATGATGTGTCGAGTGTTTTTCTTAGGCAGTGTTAGTGTACGTACTCAACATTCGAAGACTCGCTCACATTTAATGGAAGGTTCAAGCTGAGCACATCAGATCGAGCCAACAGCTCGTCGAATGACACATACTCGGCTCCTCCAGCAAGCTCCTCGCTCAACGGCTTTCGATTGTGATAGATGGCCTTCATACCGAAAGCATGACACTTCCTCATCATACTCCTGCCAATGCCGCCCATACCAAGCACACCGAACACCTTGCCCTGAGGGTCGTGACCCAGAGGCGGTGGAGGGCTTCCTCGCCACTTGCCCTGGCGTAGAGCAGATATGCCGAGATTGTATCCTCGCAGTGCACCTAGCATGAGGAAGATGCCAGTATCGGCCGTCGCCTCATCTACCGCCGTTGGCACGTTCGACACTCTGATGGGCGGATCTCTTGCTGAGCAGGCATGCACATCGATCTGGTCGTAGCCGGCGCCATTATGTGCACAGAAGACTAGGGACTTTGGCAGTGCATTGACAAGCTCTTCATCCCAGCGGCCTGTGATGCCAATTGAGTCGAACGTTCGATATACCGCTACCACACCGTCAAGTTTACCGGCTTGGCACTCCTTGATGAAGTCTGCACGATTCTTTGACTCGGGCGTGACAAGCTCGGCCAGCTCTGAGAGTGATTCGAAGGACTTCTTCGCTGGTGGGCTGGTGACATCAGCGGTTCGCTCGGTCACGGTATGGACAACTTACTGATCAATGGATCCCAGTCGCAGTACTTTTGGCTTGCCCATGGTGACAGAAGTGCGAGAGAAATGTCTAGCTTGCTCGTGCTTGAGGATTGTCCTGAGTCTTGTATCTGTAGTCGCGAGTGTACTCGGTCGGCTATTGCGGGAGAGAGGTAGGCTTCTTAACGTTGTGATGACCGTACCAACGAGAGATCGAAATAGCAAGGGAAGAGAACTTCTTATATTGTGACTCGAAGGTCCGATGAGCATCCTGGTATGCCGATGAGCTACAGGATGTCCTGCGTTCAGGCAGTAGAGCTCTTGAGCTCTGCAATGACATATGCCGAGAGTCTGGATGCAGCAGATTTCAAAGGCCGACGGGCACCGCAACCCCTTCCAGCTTCTCATCCATGTTGTGTGCCAAGGACTACTGATCCCTATGCTGTCAGTGTTGTCCAGCAGTCAGATCACATCCATGGCAGGTGGGTGCTGTCCTACAAGCGTCCGATATATCGCATAGCAGCTAGCTATTCGTTGCAGGCAAGTCCTCGATGCACAGTCAACTATCATCGCCATTGCTTCCAATCTACTCCTTCTATCCTCGTCAATGTCAATCAGCACTCCACGCTCTCCGACTGTCTGATGCCATCCCCATGATTGATACAGTTTGTCGCTCCTTCCTGACACGCTGACAGTGAGGTGAGGTTCCTCGAAGGGACCCACAGAAGGCTGGAAACTTCACTTCACAGTCACACGCAGCAAATATCACTTCGCTTCCACATATCAATCGACGTCGGTGTGGTCAAGTGCTCAAGCAAAGACTCCACAGGCGGCTGGGAGCTCACCTTGCAGTCACATGCAGTGTTGCATCTTCACCTAGGAGAGATGGCAGCTTCATCAAGCACCTCAGAACATCCTGCTTCTTCTTCTCATCGATCTTCCTATCGTCAATTCGTTTCGTCAATCGTCAGAGAGCTCGCGCAGGCGCTGGCTGCTTCAGAACAATCTCTCAATCCACTTACAACCTCTGACCGCAGTGTCAAACATATCCTGCTCACACTACATACACTCTTCCCAGACGAGCTACTACCAGCGCTCGACATACTCGATCGACGGCTAGTCCTTCGCTACAACATCAAATCACCAGCTATAAATCAAGATGAAGCGAGCAACACATCTAAAGATCGATCCAAGATGCCCGGATTGGTACGTGGAGATCATTCAAGCATCACGAGCAGAGACACCTCTCTGGACCAAGGTCAAGAGAGAGACGAGATGGGTCATCTACGCTCAGAAATGGAAGGTAGAGACTTGGAGGGCCAAGCTGCCAGCTCTTCGCCCGACCCCAACACCACCAGAGACACCAACATACCCATACTGGGTACACTCCCGCGTCGGCAGGTGGCATCCCTCTTTGCTGTGAGGTCAGGTCGACAGCAGGGCAACAGCAATAGGTCGTCGAAATGGAAGGATGCAACGGCCGAGTCGGTTGCCCACTACGAGGTCAGACTCGGTGCGTGGAGCTGCTCGTGTCCTGCATTCTCCTTCTCAGCCTTCCCGGCATCGGCAAGACGACAATCCCAGGCTGCACAGCTCGTTAATTCAGAGAACATTGGTGGCAGATCACTCGGTGACAGTGTGCCAGTCTGCAAGCACATCCTAGCTTGCCTTCTTGTCGACAAGTGTCAGCAATTCTCACAATTCGTGGAAGAGATCAATGTTAGTATAGAAGAAATGGTCGGCCTGGCAGCGGGCTATGATGATTGAGCTCGACGCTCACATAACGACTTTATGATTCAAGTGCTCTTGTAGCTATGCTGTATGATACACAGGACCATGTCCATCATGAAACTCGTCTCATCTATGGCTTCTTCTTGCCCTTCTCATCTTTCTCTGTAGGCTTGGCTTCCTTGTCTGTCTTCTCCGAAGTACCATTAAGCATTAACTTTTCTTCCTTCTTGATCTCTCGCTCTTTCTTCTCTTCGTCCTTTCGAGCATCCTCATCTTCTTGCTGTCGCTTGTTCTGTATCTTGTTATCGATCAGGTCGTGGAATGCTGTGATCGCTCGGATGAGACTTGACAAGTAGATGGCCATCAGCTGATCATTGGTTTTGACGCTCATAGCTCGTGAAAGCTCGGTGTTCTCAGACGTCCCGCCAGAAAGACCAATGCTTGCGTTCGTCTGCTGGTTCAGTGCGGCAAGATCCTTTGCTGTGACTTTGGGTGTGCTTAAATTGGGGAGGAGGTTGAAGACGTCTTGCAAGTTGCCCAAAATTGCATGATTGACGGGTAGCTCGCCATCAAGCACTTTCTGAAGGTATCTGCCAATGTCCTGCAGTCGTAGGTGGAGTCCTTGCAGCGATTGCAGTTGTGACGTTATTCGTGTGGCCAGTGTACCAGCTGCGACATCCCGGATATCTCGCAACAGATGCTCCACACCAATCTCCTCTGCTTCCTCTGCCTCTATCGTTGAAGGAGTGTTCACGAATGTCTTCGACGTCGTTGTGCCGTCCTGCCCTTGTCAGATCATGTTTCACAAGCCGCGCCACAACTCAAACTTACATCCTTGATCTCCTCCACAGCGAAGTATGCATCTGTTGGCACGCCGACATCTTTTGGCTGTACGTCGATGATGACGAGCAGAGGGTTGGGTGTGTATCTCTTGAACAGCTCGTTGATCTCCAAGTCGCTCGCTCTTAACTTTGGACCCGAGTGGTACCATCCTATGAGCTTCTCTCGCGCGTTGACCTTCTTGAACATGTCATTCATCGACTCGACATAGTTGTGGTCCAGGAACCAGACAGATGGGTCCTTCTCATCCTCCTCGAATGGAACTGCTACAAGTCAGTCTGCGTGCCAGGATTTTGGGAGTGCTTCATCTACCCGCGAAACTGTTTGAGACGCGCACACTCTTGCCATCGTTCTGACCGAGCAGAACACCCACTACCCTTCGCCGTGTGCCTTTTGCTGAACGCCCGAAGTGATCTGCGACTGATAGAAGGACGAGCGGTGCAACAGAAACAGTTCGGTTGACGATGCTCAGCGTTTCCGCTGTCGTCGCTGGCATGGTCTCTGGACGAGCTCGATAGTGCTGTAGTGAGTTCGTAGGTCTGTTCGAAGAGTCGACGGTCAAGTAGCAAGAGGTCTCGTGATGATGTATGTCTGTGTAGAGCTCAAGCCAAAGTCCGCAGTGATGCAGCGCGCCAAAATGATGAAACGCGGCTGAATGCCGCCTAAACGAATTGGAAGCACTTCAGGCGGTTCAACCTCATCAGCGACATGTGAAAGTTTATGTTGAATTGTCGATCTTACAGCTGATTATATTGGCCCGCGGACACTTCTCAAAATGTTTGATCTCATCCTCTTACACCTACCGAGATGCACAATGAGGGCAACAGCCATGGCGGAGGGATTGTGGCGATAACACCAGCCACCGGACGAACTGGCATACACGATGAGATGAATGGCACAGAAACACGGGAAGCGTCACCGTCCGTGGCACGCCAACTCGAGCTCCAAGATACGACAATAGCTTCAACATCCAGCAAACGCGAGTTCGAATCTTCAGACCTATACAAGGCTGTCTATGACTATGTCGAGGCATACATGTCAAGGTACGACATGTCACACGACTTCAACCATGTCTTGAGAGTCCTTACTCTGGCCAAGCACATCCTAGCCAAAGAACTAGAAAGATTTCCGCGGAAGAAGCTTCACAAGCAGGCGGTCATCCTCGCAGCATTGCTTCACGACGTTGGCGACAAGAAGTACATTCAGCCAGGAGAGGATGCCGAGCAGCTTATCTCCAAGCTGCTCACCAAGAACGGATGTCCGCCTCGCTTTGTAGCAAAGGTCTCATTGATCGTCGAGCACGTGTCATACTCCAGCGAGATCAAACGACCACAGCTTGTCAAGGCAATCCTCGGAGCCCATCCAGAGCTCGCCATTGTGCAGGATGCGGATAGACTCGATGCTATTGGCGCGGTGGGTATCGGTCGTTGCTTTGCGTACGGCGCTGCCAAAGCGCCAGATCGGGGACTGCAAGGCAGTATTGATCATTTCGTCGAAAAGCTCGAGAACATCGAGGGCATGATGAAGACCGAAACGGGAAAGGAACTGGCACGTGAGCGAACGCAACGTCTGAAAGACTTTCGGAGTTGGTGGGAGCAAGAAACAGCAGCAGATCCCTGATACGTTCATGACTGTGTATGGCAATGGTCCTTCTTGCGCCAAAGTGACCAGCTCCGACGATGGTAGTCAACATTGCTGTACAATGCAATGAGATCTTGCTACATGAAAGGAAGCTTTGAGAACTGCCCATCACTGGGTGAGATACCTGCTATAGGAATGATAGATAGCTGACAATTTTGCATTACTGGACGTTGTCCGTGAGGTGTATGTGCTATCTTATTGTTTTGACAAGTGATCAACAGCCTGTATGTGTTAGCATCTGGTCGGCGTACAGGACATTCACGAACTTACTGCGTTGATATCATAATCATACTTCTCCAGTGCCTTCAATGCGTCCCCACGGGCATATCCCATGCCTGTCAGCCTTTTCAGGATGGGATCATCATGTTCTGTGCCAGGTGTGATCGCTCGACCGATATCCTTGGCTTTGCCGGCTTGAGTGGTTGGCACAGGATTCGCCGACAGACCTGAAGACGTGCCTGTCTCCCACGGGTCTGATCCAAGAGAGTTCTCCAAGTTGCCAGTGTTGGAGTTGTCCAAGCCTGAGAAGATAGCATCCCAGTCATGCTTAGTCTCGGGCGTGTGTTGTATGCTCGAGTTTGCTGTATTGCCGCCTGCAAATGGACTGGTCGCAGCCACTGAAGGGAAGCCATTCGTCGACTGACTGCCAAAGCCGCTGCTAGCTGCAGTGTTCGTTCTTGTTGTGTTCGTTGTCTGAGCAGGTGAGTCAAATGCGGCATCAAACTCAGATGGGCCACGCGAATGACCAAAACCGAAGTCGAAGTCAGAGCCGTTCTTGTCAGCTTCTTGTGCTTCGGCGAGATCATCGAAGTCGTCAAACTCGTCAAAGGCATTCTTCGGTGCTGCTACGGCATGTCCGTGATGGTTTTCTGCCGCATCTGTAGCTAGACTCAATGGTCGACTAGACGCATCGTGGAAGACATCGCTAGTGGCTGTACCCGTGGCACTTATCGGCGTTTGCACTGGGAATGACGGCTGCTTCTGCTGGACGGCCTTAGGTGTGGTAGGCTCTTCGTGCACAGGTTCGGGCGACGTAGGATCTGATCGTGCTGGCAAGAGTCCGGTGAACTCTTTGGGAAACGCATTTGGCTCAGAGCCGGTGCGTGCAGGACCCTCGCTCTGCTCGTAGGTCGGTGGTGAAGATTGCGCTGTTATCTTCGGCAGCTCACTCACGGCAGCCTCCGGGGCGTCAGTTGAAGTCGCAGGCTGTTTTCCTTTCCTTCAACTCCTGCCGAGGTGGCCGTTACGGCTGTTGTAGCAGGGCTGAAGTTGTTGTTGAAGCTATGAGCGGGCTCATCGTCGCTATCACTGTCATCATCTTCGTCCTCATGCTCCAAACTACGGATAGGAGGAAATTCGGAGTTACTCAAAGCAGCCTTGGGTGGCTGTGGGAAAGATGATGTGAAAGGATCCTCGTTGTGCTCTGCATCTCTGGACTTCTCCCCAGCTCCGAAGCTGGCAAAAGCAGAATTGAAATCAGCTTCAGTCGAGCTAGGAACAGCCTTCTTTACAGTCTCCGGCTCTCCTGGAAATGCTCCCGGCAAGTTATCGACGATGGCCGCGGGTGTCATTGCGCCCTCGCTGCCGATCTCCGAACCAGCAAGAACAGCAGTAGAAGCCGTCTCGTCGTGATCCTGGGAAGCTGGCTTTAAACCACCAACCGGTAATTGTTCTGGCGTGAACTGTCTGCTAAGTGACGGTGGTGGAGGCTCTGAAACCACGGGAAGCTCTCGCGATTCTGCTGGTGGTGGAGTGGCAGCAGGAGTGAGCTTGCCATCAGAGGATATCGAGTCTGTTAGGCCTGAAGGATGACTCTTGTTTGCGAAAGTCGTTGCTGGTGGTGGACCTCTGGTCTCTTGAGCAAAAGCAGGTCCGAAAAGCTGGTCGAATGCGCTTGGCGTGGCTGCATTTGTGCCTGTTGCTGCAGGGCTTGCAGACCGCTCGGTCTCTACGCCGGCCTTGCGGAAGAACGGGTTCGTCGAGCTCATCGTGCTGCCAGCAGGGCTGACAATGTCTCGTGCAGCGGGGTCGGCTCAGGAGAGACGACTCTCGATGCCGTCGCAGCCTCTCGCTCAAGGTCAGCCTTTTCGGCGTTTAGTCGATCACGTTCTGCTTCATTCGTGGTCACTTGTTTCTTGTGAATGCTGACCATACCTTTTTGTTGTCTTGCATCGAGCTTCATCTTCTCAATCTCGGGCTTCAGACGAGCGACTTCAGCATTGAGCTGCGTGATCTGTTGCTTGAGGCTAGCATTCTCAGCCTGGTCTGCTTGGAGGCCCTGCGAAATGGACTGGTGCTGTGCTTGCAGGTCTTTCGATGCGCCTTCCAGAAGGGCAAGCTCCTGACCAAGCTTCTTCGTCGACTCGCGAGACTGTGTCAACTGCTGCTCAAGCTCCTTTACGACACGGACTTCTTGTTCATATTGAGCACGGAACTGCTGCAAACGAGTCTCAAGATCTCGCTTCTGTGTAGATGTTGTGTTTAGCTCGGCCTGTGTAGTGCTCTTCTTCGCCTGTGTGTCCTCCATTTGTGTCCGCAGATTGCCTATCTGATTGCTCATGTTGGCGAGCTCAGTTGTATCGTTGTTGAGCTTGCTACTCTCTTGCGCATTTGCATCACTCTCGCCGAGTAGATCGTCCATGGCTGATGGCTGTACTGCTTTTGCTTGTGGTGCGCTGCCCTGTGATCCCCCAGTAGTCTGTGATGCGAGGCTCGCACCGAATGCTGACGTGGGCATAAACGGCTTGAACATAGAGTTTGCCTGCTGCGGTTGCGGTTGGAAGCGTACAGGACTTGCAGGAGAGCTTGGTGAGCTGGTCTCGAACGGATCTACTGACTTTTGTGTCTGAGGTGCGAGAGGTGCTAGAGGTGGTTGAGATGGCTGGGATGGCTCATCCAGGCCAAATAGGTCATCGGCTGCGGACTTGGGCATCGTCTTTGGTTCGCTTACTGTCTCAAACGCTGGTGCAGTCGTCTGCTGAGTTTGTTGTTGTATGTTCTGCTTCCTCATGCTTGGTGGAATCAACGCAGGCGGCAGGAAAGCTGGCAGCGGTGCTGCATTTGGACCTCGTTGCTGCCTGATCAAGTACATGGCCACAGCGAACTCGTCCTTGTTGAGGTGCCCTTCACTTCTGATGTCTGCAAGATCCCAAATCGAGGCAAGTGTGTCCTCTGGCAGACCAGAATCGCCAAAGAAAGCCACTGCTTGTTCACCAGAAAGGATGCCTCGTCCTTGAGTGTCAATGCTGGAAAAAAATTGATCGTACTTGGCCTTCTCAGCATGACTTATCAGCCAGCTCGGTGCTGTGGGTGGTGGAGTGCCGAATCCAGCAGGACGTGCGAGCGGACTCGACGTGCGTACAGGAGCACCAATTGAACCACCTGTAAACTGTCTCGCCACTGCGCCGGATTGTCTTGCCTGTGGTGGTGGAGGCGCACCTCGTCTTGCAGCCGCATCATAAAAGCCTTGTGGCAGAGTGTTTGGCATTGTTGTCATGGCCTTCGACTTTGTGCTTGTCAGGAGATGCATCGCCACGATGAACTCCGTCTGGTCTAGGGCGCCCCTTTGCTCTCTGTCCGCCAATGTCCATATCTTGCCGAGTGTCTCAACTGGTAGTCCAGCTCTTTCAAAGATAGCTTTCGCGGTGAGTCCGTTGAGCAGACCATTCTGTGCGCCGGATCGTTCGAAGAGGCCTGAGTATTGTGCTACTTTTTGCGGATCCAGAGGAGGAATTCGAATCGCACCCTGTCCGCTATTTTGAGGTTGCAAGACAGCGGGTTGCGCTGGTGCTGGTACAGCTGGTATTTGGAGGCCTTCGAACCTGGGCACAGGAGCAGGCTTGAAAGCAAGCTCGCTGCTAGGCTCTCGTCCAGCCTGCACATGGCCGATCAATCGAAGGACAATACAGAAGCCTGGCTTCGACAGGAATCCGCGGTTTTCCGTGTCTGCGATCTGCCATATCTCGCCTAGAACCTGTGGTTGTACACCAGTACGCTCGAAGAAGGAGACGGCGCGTTCGCCAGTGATTACGCCGAGTTGGTCGACATCAGCCTTGTCGAACAGGAAGCCAAAGACACGTTTCTCTTCTGCCGATAAGTTCAGGACGGCAGGATCTAGGATGTTAGGCCGCAGTGATGAAGATCTTCTTGGGAAGGGCAACCTACTCATGTCATTGTTGCTGTCGGACATTGTGATCAGCCGCCGTCGTGAGGTCTCGAAATACTATGCGCGCGCGTGTCGCGGAAAGGCAGGCGCTTGTTGTTACACAGCCCAGTGATGGCTCAATATCGGTAATGTTTAGAATGAAGGCCGTGAGAGCTCTGAGGCGTGATTATAGCAGCGTCGAATGATGTCCTCTGCTGCTGTATGGTCTGAGCTTTGGAGTTTTATGACGAAATTCCGCGAGCTTGCTGGCCAATGCGCTCAGCCGCTCATGAACATCACATCTCTAAGTTGAAGCCATGTACAATAGTGCTGGGAACAGAGTTATGCAAGTAGACAGCGTAGGGTCCAGACAGCATCATATTACTGGTTGCTGTATGCGCAATCCCTGAACCGACGAGCTGCGAGCGGACGGGCTACAAGCTATGCAATGAGGGATACACCGCATGACGATTGAGCGCAACACATGCGTTTCTCAGAAATGGTGATTCACGCAAGACGAGGACAATAAGCCTTGCAGCGATGGGAATCATTGCTGTGGAAACACGTGTCGGAGCTCATTTCACATCAGCCGGCTGAGGCGGTCGATTGTCAAGCTGGTTGCCACAGTGAAATGCCACAGTGGGGTCGAGAGTATTTTCTAGGAGCTACGTCACGCTTCACGCTCAGCAATATTCACGAGCACTTCACATATGATCGCGCATAGGCAATGCTGGGAAAGGGCAAATCTCAGGCAGATCAATCGACCGACCCATAGTCGCATCAGTGAAATCGTGAGTTCAGGGACTTTCTAGCAGTGCCTAGAGGCCTTCAGCAGAATCTGCTTGCCCTTCTGGAAACAGCGCGAAGCTCATGGAATTTCCGGCCGCACCAGAATAAAATACCTACCTGCAAACAGTTGCACAGCTTCATCTTCCCACTTACACCTCTATACACACTTGCTGTGAGAACACCAACTTCATACCCTTAGTTCTCCGTCTCCCACACTTCCACATTCACACACAGTCACAATGGCACCAGCCATCGGTATCGACTTGGGTACCACGTACTCCTGCGTGGGTATCTACCGCGATGACCGAATCGAAATCATTGCAAACGACCAGGGAAACCGAACGACACCTTCCTTCGTCGCCTTCACAGACACTGAGCGTCTTATCGGAGATGCTGCCAAGAACCAAGTCGCCATGAACCCAATCAACACTGTCTTCGATGCAAAGCGCCTCATTGGCCGCAAGTTCGCAGACGCTGAGGTGCAGGCCGACATGAAGCACTTCCCATTCAAGGTCATCGACAAGGCTGCTAAGCCAGTTATTCAGGTTGAGTTCAAGGGCGAGACCAAGGAGTTCACACCAGAGGAGATCTCCTCGATGGTCCTCACAAAGATGCGAGAGACAGCAGAGTCATACCTGGGAGGCACAGTTAACAACGCTGTCGTCACTGTACCAGCATACTTCAACGACTCTCAGCGACAAGCCACTAAGGACGCAGGTCTCATTGCTGGCCTCAACGTCCTCCGTATCATCAACGAGCCAACTGCTGCTGCCATTGCCTACGGCCTCGACAAGAAGACTGAGGGCGAGCGTAACGTTCTGATCTTCGACTTGGGTGGAGGTACCTTCGATGTCTCTCTTCTCACCATCGAGGAGGGCATCTTCGAGGTCAAGTCTACTGCTGGAGACACTCACCTGGGTGGTGAGGACTTCGACAACAGACTGGTCAACCACTTCGTTAACGAGTTCAAACGCAAGCACAAGAAAGATTTGACTACAAACGCACGAGCTCTTCGACGTCTCCGAACTGCCTGTGAGCGTGCCAAGCGTACGCTCTCTTCGTCTGCACAGACATCCATCGAGATCGACTCTCTCTTCGAAGGTGTCGACTTCTACACCTCTATCACTCGTGCCCGATTCGAGGAGTTGTGCCAGGATCTCTTCCGCAGCACCATGGAGCCAGTTGAGCGCACCCTTCGCGACGCCAAGATCGACAAGTCATCTGTCCACGAGATCGTCCTTGTCGGAGGTTCTACCCGTATCCCAAAGATCCAGAAGATGGTCTCCGACTTCTTCAACGGCAAGGAGCCAAACAAGTCCATCAACCCTGACGAGGCTGTTGCCTATGGTGCAGCCGTCCAGGCCGCCATTCTCTCTGGTGACACCTCAAGCAAGTCCACCAACGAGATCCTCCTGCTTGACGTCGCTCCTTTGTCTCTCGGTATTGAGACTGCAGGAGGAGTGATGACTGCCTTGATCAAGAGGAACACTACCATTCCTACGAAGAAGTCCGAGGTTTTCTCGACCTTCAGCGACAATCAGCCTGGTGTGCTCATTCAGGTGTTCGAAGGAGAACGTGCCAGAACCAAGGACAACAACCTTATGGGCAAATTCGAGCTCACTGGCATCCCACCAGCCCCACGCGGGGTACCCCAGATTGAGGTTACCTTCGATCTTGACGCCAATGGAATCATGAACGTCTCTGCTCTTGAGAAGGGCACTGGAAAAACTAACAAAATCGTCATCACCAACGACAAGGGACGTCTGTCCAAGGAGGAGATCGAGCGTATGCTTGCTGAGGCCGAGAAGTACAAGGCTGAGGATGAGGCTGAGGCTGGCCGTATCCAGGCCAAGAACGGTCTTGAGTCTTACGCATACTCGCTCAAGAACACCATCTCCGACTCCAAGATCGACGAGAAGCTTGAGGCTGGTGACAAGGAGAAGCTCAAGGGTGCTATTGACACCACTGTTGCTTGGCTCGACGACAACCAGACCGCCACCAAGGAGGAGTACGAGGCTCAGCAGAAGGAGCTCGAATCCGTCGCCAACCCCATCATGACACGCCTCTACTCTGCCGGTGGTGCTGAGGGTGGCATGCCAGGAGGTGCTGGCGGCTTCCCAGGTGGACCAGGTGGTTTCCCAGGTGCTGGTGCCGGTGCTGCTGGCCACGACGATGGCCCAACTGTCGAGGAGGTCGACTAAATGCACGCCTATACTTCGGCACGGCAGTAATGCATTAAGCGTTTGGCGTCTACGGTTGTTACGATTGCGAGGATCATGATATACGACCTCTTGTGCTCAACAAAAAGGCTATCGATGTAGCTCTAGTATAGATGAATGGAACGTCGCCTCGACGACTATATCAGATTGATCTGTGCTCTATATCCCTGCTCTCGCCCTGTCCTTGTACCCTTACTGACATGGTCTCGTATGTCGACATCTGATCGTGATATGTGTCTGATGGCCCTGTCGACAAGCAACAAAACTTCCCTGAAATGGCGTTTGCATTCCACCAGGCGTGAGGTAGGTAGAACAGTGAGATGTGGCCGTTGTCTCAGAGTTGGCGATGCTTTGTTCTCAGGATTGGCGGTGCTTGAGAGCGCGTACTTCGTGCTTCAGGCCAGAGGGAGTGCCTACTGCGTGCTACTTGCCGCTTGGGCGAGACGACGTCCCAGAGATGCGATCGAAATGGCCACGTCGACATGGTAGCTATGATAGACGTGATGCTTCTGTGGCTAAGCCATTGCCTCTCTCCATTGCTGATTCTTTGTCTCGCGGCTGGCATTCCTAGTCCGTCTGACCATGATTGCGATGATGATTGCAGCGACGAGACATACACATGCCACCACAATGCCAGCCACGGTACCTGTGCTTAAGGCCACATCGGCAGCGCTTCCAGCAGCACCCCGACGCTTTACAAGCGGTAGATACTGCAAGCTGTGTGCCATCGTTGTAGCCATCAAGCCTCGCCCTTGTTTATGTGTCTCTAGCATGTTGATAGTGTTGAAGATGACTGCTTACCGAAACCGTCCGTAGTTGAGCTGCTTCTTTTCTGACAAGATTATGACTACGACAGCACCATAGAAGGAGCGTCAAGCTGATATATGTACCTTGGTTGACCGCAGCATTGCAGCAGCAGCCTGCATGTCTGAGGCACAGCAGATGAAACAATGTCACATAGTCACCGCAAGGCTGCTGCGCCCAGCGGCGTACAATCCTTCGAACAGTTCCATAATGGGACTCAGGTCCGTTGATGAACTCCAGGAGAGCGCCATGCAACTGTGCCTCTCGCACGTCTTGGCTGAGCGATGGTTTACACTGGTGGGTTATATTTAGAGAATGAAGACCAACCCAAGAATACTGCTTTGATCCCGGCGAGAGGGCAGAAGATGATTGTTGATGGCATCTTAGGACCTGTGTCGTTGACGTCGCAGCAGGATGTTGAATGCCTGTGCAGCATGGGCAGAATCAACGGCTTCTCGACGTTGGCGATGGGAATGGTGTCGTGCTGAAGAAGCGGGCGTGCTTTGACGCCGCATTGACTGCGGCGACGAGCGACGACTCCTGCAGCAGTTCTCACGGATGCTGTGTGGTAGCTAGACATCAGCTGCGCAAATGCTTGTGCTCCTGCATAGATCATGGACGTAGTGTTCATATTACTCATTACGAACAAAGCTGACCTGCAGCATATGTATCGCTCAGGGACGCTGAAAGCTGTCTTCCAAGATGGCGCGAGACGATCCTAGCATCTCTGTCTGTGCTGTCGCGCCCTGGTCGATCATATTTGCATGTTGTCGCTATAGCTTCGCTAGGTGTATTGTCGTTCTGTAGAGCAGGCCCTCTGTCTCGCCTCACCGCTGACTTTGTCGTATGTAGCTTGCAGCTGGCCCAGCAGCACCGTCATCCTTCAATGCTTGAGCATATCTTGCTTGCAGACTTTCTGAAGCATCTCCATCGTCGTCATCATCAGGCTCGACCAGACCGGATAGCTCTTCTTCCTCTTCATCCATCTCTTCTGCTTCGCTCACAGTCTCTGGCTCTTCCTTCGCGTACTTGCCAGTCCCCTTCGCACGCGACGACACTTGCATATCCTTCATCATGCGATTGACCTGACCCTGTTGCACTTCGGCCTTTGTCTTCTGCCTCTTGTTTGCGCTTCTCCATGTCCGGCTTGTACTCGGTCTCAAACTCTTTCCGCTTGTCCTCGATAGCCTCGAAGAAGTCGTCTACACCTTCGCCTGTCATCGAACTCACGCCGACAACACTTAGCTGGTTGTAGAACTCCTCAAGCACAAGACTCATGCTGTTGAGCAAGCTGCCCATATATCCCGATCCCTCACGTTGTTCCTCTTCTTCAGCACGCACAGCAGCCTGAAAGCTCTCGAAATCCCGCATCCATTCTACTGCTTCTTCTTCTGACTTGACGTCGGTTTTGTTGAAGACTAGCACCATAGGTAATCGTGTCTTGTAAAGGATGGAGATAGCGTAAAGCATGTTTGACATGAACGTCGACGTGTTCTCTAGCGTCCGTGGAGTGTCGATGATATATGCAATGACTGTAGGAAAGGATGAAGCAAGGGAACTCAAGAGGATATTGCCAGAAGCCGACCAGACGAACACTTCTATCTGGCCTGGTGTATCAATGAGAATGTGACTTGGACCTGGAGTTGATGCACTGCTATCCTCTTTGGGCAGGCAACGCTTCTCGAGGATGCCCATGATCTGGTCAATCTTCGTTGAGAAGAGATTGAGGCTTGTGAGGATGGCACCGTTTGGTCCGAGATTGTACTGCTTCATGACTTCCTTGTACTTGACGCTGTCGCGTATGTCGATATTACTCTCAAATGGCACCGAACGTACTGCCGGATCGAGATTGACCACGTATGGTGGCGGTATCGTCGTAGGTGCGTTGCGATGTCGCGTGTGAAGGTGTGAGTTTATGCGCTGCATGAACGTTGTCTTTCCAGAGCCCGCCATGCCTATACACACGACACAGACTGGTGCCTGGCCGGTACCAGCAACTGTAGAGACACTCTCCGACATCTTCAAACGGCAGGTACTTGGTGATCTCGTGTGTCAAGAAATATCACTCTTCGGTGAACGTCGTTGAAAGTTTGAGCTAGCGCGAGCAGTTGACCTGAGCTTTCTAGAATTCCTAGACATGACGTCCTGCGATAATCACCACTTCAGATTCGAAGGACAAGATGGGCTTGGAGGATTTCGAACGAGATCTCGCAGCCAGCAAGGTCGACGACAGTACGTCTTCACATCGACGACATCGAGATCGAAGCAAAGATCGCGAGCACAGATCACACAGGCATCACCACTCGCGAAGGCACGACAAACACGAAGACGATGACCGGCACAGACACAGACACAAGCGTGATCGCGAAGACAATGATAGCGAACGGATGCATAGGCATAAGCGGGACCGCGATCGAGAGAGTGACAATGGCGAGCAAAGACACAGCAAGAGACCTCGAAGTGTTGAGCCTGAACAACCCACAATTGAGGCGTCTACAGTGAAAGTCTTCGACACGGACGACGAGGAAGACGAATGGATCGAGAAAGAGGCGACTACTGCTCCACCGACAGAGGACATACTCGACCAGCGAGATGTTGATGCTGCAGCGCCATCCCGCAGAGATGCCTGGATGCGAGAGTCGTCAGCACTCGATATCGAGGTTGTACGAAGTCGCAAGCCAGAAGCGCCACAGAGCCAATTTGTGAGTGCAAAGCAGACCCATGACTTCAAGATGCATGAGAGCGAGGTCAAAAGTCATCTTGCAGATCTGGAGAAGGATTTCGAGTCAGAAGGCGAAGAAGCAGGAGAAGCTGTCACAAACGAGCCAGCTCAGCATGATGTGCCATATACATTCGGTGATTCTGGTAGTGATTGGCGAATGACAAAGCTTAAGGCTGTGTACAGAAAAGCAGAAGAGTTAAATCGGCCTGTGGATGAGGTCGCACTAGAGCGATATGCCAATTTTCGAGACTTCGACGATGCAAGAGAGGAAGAGCGTGAGTTGGACCGACGAAAGACGTATGGTAAAGAGTACGTTGGTATGATAAAGCCGAGTGGCGAGCTCTTTCAGGAGCGCAAGCTTAAGGCTGGGATCAGACGTCCATCGCACGCAGATGTCGAACTGAGACTACCGCCGCAAGGTACACGCATGGAGGAACAGCTGCCACCGAAGACGACCGTCGCGTTGGACTCATCGGCACTCAACAAGCTAAAAGCACAGTTGATGAAGGCGAAGATTCGCAATGCTCCTGACGCAGCACGATTGGAAGTCGAGTACGAAGCTGCCTTGCAGGCTGGTCATCCTAATGCCTCAGAGCCTGGAGTTGTAGTGTTAAATCACGCAGAGCATCGTATGCTTGCCGGCGATCGATCTGGCGAAGTCACCAACCTCACTGGCAAGCGCGCTCGCGAGCGAGGACTCGTAGAAGAGAACGAAGACATGACCATCGAGGACATGGTTCGAAACGAGAAGAGAACAAAGGGCATGTTCGGTGGCGAGGGCAAGAGTCTCGCAGAACGCATCGCAAAGGATGCTAAGTTCGAGAATGACCTCGAATATATGGACGACAATGCTGCGAAGTTATCCAAGAAGGTGGTCAAGAGTGAGATCAACCTTCGCAACACAGCGATCGGAGACTTCCAGAAGATGCAGCGCATTCTTGACACTTGCCCTCTCTGCTATCATGAAGAGACAAACCAGGCGCCTGTAGCACCTGTCGTCAGTCTGGCTACAAGGACATATCTCACGCTGCAAACAGAACCAGAACTGGTCAAATACGGCGCAGTGATCGTGCCGTTGCAGCACCGTCTCAACCTTCTGGAGTGCGACGATGACGAATGGGAGGAGATGCGCAACTTCATGAAATCGTTGACGCGATTCTACGATTCCCTTGACAAGTCGGTCGTCTTCTACGAGAACGCAGCTCATATGCACTCGAGACGAGGACATGCAGCGCTCGTTGCAGTGCCACTGCCACATCACTTGGCTGAAAATTCGCCAGCCTACTTCAGAGAGTCGATCTTGTCGTCCGACGAGCAGTGGAGTCAGCACAAGCCCATCATCGACACTATGGCTTTAACGCAGAAGCCAGGCTATGGCAAGCAAGCCTTCCGGAAGTCCATGGCAAAGGAGATGCCATACTTCCATGTATGGTTCACACTCGATGGTGGTATGGGACACGTTGTTGAGGATGACAAGCGCTGGCCTAAGGGCGACCTGTTTGCTCGCGAGATTCTCGGTGGCATGCTTGACAGAGGTCCAGAAATCATCAAGCGACAAGGTCGATGGGAGCAAGGGGACCCGCGAGTTGCCAACTTTCGAAAGCGATGGAGCGCATTCGACTGGACCAAAGTGCTCATGGAATCGTAGCTTCATTGTGTAGCTGTAACGAACAGATCCCGCATGCCCTTGAGGAATGCTCCCATGTCTCTGCCACTCGCGAGTGCTTTCTCAAGTCGTGACATCTCGTCTATGTGCAGTTTCGGCCTCGTCTCGACAATCGCATAACCTCGTGCAAAATCCATATCGAACCACACCTCTCGAGATTTATCCCTGCTGTCTGTGCCGCTAAAGACAAATCGAAGTACTTCCGTATCAGCTTGTGTGCCTTCGATACGCAGCGCGAGCAGGTCTTCCCATGCTTGTAACTCAGGTACGTCGTTCTTCGC
Source organism: Peltaster fructicola (assembly GCA_001592805.2). Classification (NCBI taxonomy): domain Eukaryota; kingdom Fungi; phylum Ascomycota; class Dothideomycetes; genus Peltaster; species Peltaster fructicola. The sequence goes on from CP051143.1 coordinate 1,151,532, forward strand.
TTGCTCGTCTATCGCGCTTTGATATGCTGCCTGGGCATCCTTGCGTCGCTTAATCTCTGCTTGTACTGCATGCACCTCGTTCTGTAGGTCTGCACGCCGTGTTTCTTGCACCTCTTTCTCCCTTTTCAAAGTGGAGATTGCGTTCTGTAGCTCATGCGTCTCTTGTGCTTCTTTAGCGATCGTGTCGGCATGCGATGATGACTTCTGCTCAAACTCGTGGATTGCTTGTCGTCGGTGTCGTTTCGTCTCTGCACAGGAAAGTTAGATACATGTACTTCAGTGACAGCATGGATGTCCCATACCCTGCAGCTCTGCTGTACTCATGCGGAAAGCATTCCTCTCATCGAGTACGCGTTTCCTCCCTCGCGCAATGAAATCATCAAATCGTGCTGTGAATGCGGTCATTCGCTCGCGCAGCTCATCGAAACCAAAGTCTACTGATGGTAGACTGTCCGCCATAGACACATCATTTGCGCCATAAAAGGATTGTCCATGTTGTATTGAATGTCCAAATCGACTAGGTGTGACGGGTACAGCCAGAGCCATCGTTGTGTTGCGTTTGTCGCGTGTATGAGGTGAAGTGGTCGATGATGAGAACACGTCCGCAATAGGCAGTCAGTTTGTTTACTCTAGCGCCGGCTTTGCCCGCTGTGCATTGAAAATCCTCAGACGCAGACTTGCATGCGTCTGTGAAACCTCAACATCCTAAGAGTGACACATCATTATAGCTCAGAGCTCTTTCCTAAGCACTCGGAGACCCTCGTCAAGTCAAGCTAAGCACAACATGATCACTTCATACTGTGACCACACATATGACAATACATTTGCCTGGCCAGATGGCTGAACCAGGCCCAGAAGGTCCATTCGGTGATCTTGGTTCGGCAACATATGACGGAGAAGAGCAGGAATGGTATTTTGCGCGAGATCCGCACGACCACTTTGCTCTGTCGGCAACCGTCGATGGCGAGCCTCGCAGCGCGGGATCTTCAAGAAGTGATACACTTCCAAACGACTATGCATCCGTCCACCGTCGACAGGGGCTGCTTGCTGCTCATCTCCAGCTACGGCCAAGTAAAGCCATCCTGCCAGCTTTGCTTGAAGTATCGGAAGCTGTAACTCAAGCCACAGCACAATTTGATGTCGCCATAGCAGCACGGTTGTCCCTTGGATATCTCTACGATTATGGACAGAAAAGGGCTGTCCCGATTATTGTCTCGGCATCTGGTACCGCCGGCAGTAGTATCAGCATAGTCAAACTGCAGCAACAACGACAAGGCTGGCATGATTCGAGGCGAACATGGCTGCAAGTCCCTGTACCGTCGGCATATACCACTACCTGGAACGGTCCAGGAACGCCAGTACAGCAGCTTCTTCTGGCACGAACGACGGAGGCAGCTGGTGTGGCGCGCTTTCTCGCTGCACGGTTTCTGGATTGTTCTGTTGTGTTCCGACTGGAGCTCACTCGAGACGCGTTGAGTATGCAAGCAGTCCATGAGATATCCAAGGACGATCTATACTTGGTCGAGCATATGGATGTCGCTTTTAACCCGTGGTACTTTCAGCAATACGCCATAATCGACACAGCTGGCAACTGGAAGGTCTGGCAGCTCGAAATCAATGCAGAAGTCGAGGCGACGTGCGTGGTACAGCACAACAACCCGATTAACCCAAGTACTGAAGCGTTGAATGATGGCTGGCGAAAGATTATGTGGGTAGGGTCGCCGACCATGCTAGCCATCTGCTCACGCATGCATATCAACCTCTATGGTATAGAGAATAGAGTGACGTGGCTGCAGGACATCGATGTCGGTCCACGGCAAGCCGATTGCTGGATCCTAGATGTGGTTGTTAACCCAGAGCTCTCGAATGTCCTGGTAGTCTTGACTGGCACGCATGTCCTGGCTTGGGTCCTGGACTCGACTCACAATGGATTGGAGGTCCGAAAGATCGTCATGCTCAGACACCACGGCAACCAGAGTGACTTGTCGATGCGCCTCCACGTGCAGCCTGATGGAGATGGTGTGAATTACCCTGCTGAGCGTACTCTCCTGCTGACATTGCTAGGCGCTATCGTCCTGGTCCGTTCCAGTATGAACGAGCTTGTCTTGTGCTACAAGTTCAACAATCTGAATGGGCCCTTGATCACCATCAAAGGTCCTGCTTCCGTCAACGTATCTGTTTCAGAGAAGGCACTCGACGTAGTAATGCTGCCTGTGCAGTCAGGGCATCGTGGCGACTTAGTTCAGAGCACGGTGCAAATGCATGTGCAACAAACCCTTTCTACGTATCAAGTCTTCTTTTTGAAGCCAGATTTCGAGCTCGGGCAACAATTGTTCTGCACGAGGAACACCAGTCCCTCAGCATACACTTTCAGACGCCCGGACTGGACACAGGGCGGTGGCAGCAAGCTACCGAACATTGTCGACGAGCCTTTCATACTTTACGATGGTCATGAACTGGAGACATCACATCAGCAGCGTCCCGTCTCGAGATTTGTGAGACGTCTGAGGCAGACGACTAACGATCGACAAGGTCCAGAATGGACGATTGATCTATCGTTGACAGCCAGAGATATCGCGATCACATCCCACCCAACAGCAGACATTGGACATGCTTTAGATCGAGCCGAGCAGGTCATAAGGTCACCGGCCTCACACAATGATCTCCCACTACGGCTACTACGCTGGTTTGGCGAAGAGGCAATTGTTTCCAGCGTGGACGAGGACAATACAATGCTGCAAAGGCTTCTGGCCCATACCCGAGATGGGAGAGACCACGAAGACCCTTGGGTAGTAGCAAGTAGGCTTGCTATGCCTCAAGTCGACGGCCTCGGGGATCCTGACGACCTTTCCTCCAACTACGATCAGATTATTGCCGCATGGATGCGACCTCTTCCGACGAGCGTGAGTGGCCGAGTACGCCTTGCAAAAGAAGCGCTAGCAAGACAGATGACCGCTGAGGTAACACTTGCGAGCCATGTCCTTCGAATAGAGGACAATCCGCGTGGCAGCGCTCAAGCACAAGAAGAAGGTGAGCCACAACCGTACGAGTTCAATCTGCCGATTCGTAACATGCCAGTGGTGCCATCTCAAGGGCAAAGAGCAAGCACACAACCCAGTGCCCTTCCTACGCCATCACCAACGGCCACGCCTTCGATCCTCACACAAGCGAGTCAATCATCGGCATACGCACCTCAGAGGTACCATATCACTGCCGTCACCACATTCACGAAGCCATTACCGATCTCACTGCCTCGGTCTACCCAGCGAGTGCTCCGGCATTGGGAGGTAGGTGCAGATCCAGCAACATATGAATGGCGGTCGTACTCCCGCAGGATCACAAGACAGACAGAGATAGAGGACCTCGACTCACAATTGACGGAGGAAGAACGAGCACGATTACAGCGGAAGGCTGAACGACTACTCAAGCGAGAAAGAAAAGAGGCTGCTGCAACGAGAGAGCAACAGGCACTCAGCAGCCAAATGCCTGAACTGATTGTCAGTGCGAGTCAACCTGTCGAGCGTACGACTGCCAGCTATAGCCAGCCATCCGGACCACATTTGACAATACCTAGCAGTCAGAGTCAACCTGTCGCCGCAAGCCAAGCTGTACAAGGGCGATATGGTGGCAGACCAGCGAAGAAGAAACGAAAGCAAGGGTTCTAGATACAGTGTCTATCTGTCATCAAGCAGACATTCGACAGCATCATCGATCAGCGGTACGCTGCACGTCGAACTGCATGCCAGCCGAACAGCACAAAGTCCATGTCATGGCCTTGAGTAAAGCACTTCGAACCACTGTTGTCTTCGGCGACACACTGTTGCTATACATCGGAAGACCCCCAGGACCGATAACCAACCTGCTTATCGTGGTTTGAATCATGGCCATTCCAATACTTGCCACCACTTTCACGCAGCACACACACGCCCATGTCATTGTCCTGCAAAACACCTTGGCCAAACATATCCATTAGCTCGCTCGACGCCTCCAATAAGTTCAGCAGTGCTTGTGTCATGGTCGAAGCTGGTCGTCCATTCATGAACGTCTTCCTGTTGCAAGACACGAATGCTGCATATTGCTTATTGCTGGAGGAGTATGACATGGATACCAGAGGCTGTGAGGCGCTGTTATCGCGATGCCGATCAAGTGCAGCTGGGATTCGCTTGCCGGTAGCAGTGCTATATACTGTCATGACATTGGCGCGGATATAGCCTCTGATCTCAGAATGATTCGGACCTCTCTCTGGTGCTTCTGGCTCGGTTTGCTGAGGTTGAGGACCTGTGAGTATGCCGTTCATATCATACGATTGGTACATTTCGTGGCTGTCGAATGTGTCTGATTACCAATCCCTCTACGCTTTCAACAAACCGTGCTCGTCGAGATACTTTGTGATGATCGCCACGGCCTCCTCAACGCTCGTCTTCTCACTGTGGATGTGGATCTCTGGCTTCTCAGGCGCTTCGTATGGCGCGCTGATGCCGGTGAACTCCTTGATCTCACCTGCTCGTGCCTTCTTGTAGAGTCCCTTTGGATCGCGCTTCTCGGCCTCCTCGATCGGAACGTCAACGAAGACTTCGATGAATGGTAGAGGAGAGTCTGTGTTCTTGGTATCGGCGTGGAGGTCTCGCGCAATCTGTCGATCGGCCTTGTATGGTGAAATGAAGGATGTCAAGGTGATGGTGGTGGAGTCTGCAAACAACTTGGCGACCTGTTTGTGTTAAGCAATTGCGTTACAGCAACGACGAGGCACCGACCTCAGCGATACGCCTGATGTTCTCCTCGCGATCTTTCGGCGAGAAGCCCAGATCCTTGTTCAAGCCGAAGCGAACGTTGTCTCCGTCGAGTCTGTAGCTAGCAAGGCCTAAGTGAAGGAGATGCTGCTCGAGCGCTGTTGCAATCGTTGACTTTCCAGATGCCGAGAGACCGGTGAACCAGATGGTACAGCCTTTCTGCTTACGCAGATCGCTTCTCTCCTTCCTGCTGAGGCCTTCGTGCCAGGTGATGTTGCTATACGAAAACTGATGTCAACCATGGTGGGGTCAATAAGATCGAGTGAACGACTTACGTCGACATTGTGTGGGTGGACTGGTCGTTCTATTGGCCTACCACTGCTTTCAAGACGTCGATCACTGCTTGGACAGCTATACAAGGACTGCTGAACAGGTGGTACTCGTCAAATGAGGCGTAGAGTGATAATTTATTCTAGCAAGACAAATCTCCAATGGCGCAAGCAAAGTGGGGACTTCCCTGGATCGGCGGACCGACCAATTGCTGTCATCTTGACTTGGAAGGACGAGATGGACAACCGTCAAGCTTCACACGTCTCGAGGTAGCCCTCCAACATGATGTGCTTTTGCCGCAGCCAGACAATCTCTTGCAACGCTCCAAATTGCGGTCCATTAGTCGTAAATCATTCCGAGCTTCATCACTTCTTGTACTCAAGGATACCAAAGGACTTCCATTCGCCGCCTCGGCTGCGACTCTTGCTGCGGTCACGCTTACGGTAGAAGGCATATTCCTTTTCTTTCTTGGGCGCTTCCAAAAGCAATCTGCCCTCGCGGAGAGCCTTGGTATGTTCGAAGAGTATGTTGGTCTCATGCTTGTCCATCTCTTGGAGGATAATGATGTAGTTTGAGTCCGCCTAGAGACGCATTAGCTGGTCATTCGCATGCCTTACATAGGCTACTCACCTCGTCCCACTTATACGGAATGTTGTAGTATCGCAAAGTATCAATCTCCAGGTAGCTTTTGTGGATCTTGGCAAACACGGGAGTCGAGCCAGAGCCATAGACGGTGACTGATGTGGAGGTCGTGGTAGTTGTCGACTCCTTCTTCTTGTCGTTGATAATGGCCTCGATCTGATTTCCAGCAAAGCCTTTCTCAGCAAGACGTTTCCGCAATGCTTGGTCAATCCTCTCTTTTCCTCCTTCTCTTCTTCTCCTTCTCTTCCTTCTGCTTGAGCAAGAACTTCTGATATGCAGCCTCATCCTTCTCTTTCTTCTCACGCTCCTCTCGTAGCATCTTTTCTCGATAGTGCTTCTCACGTTCCTTCTCACGCTCCTCATCCTCCCGTTGCTTCTTCTCATACTCAGCAACGATGCGCTTACGCTCGGCTATATCGTCAATCTCATGCTGTTTGCGGCGCGCATCATCCTTGAGGTGCTGCACCTCAGCCTCAGCCTTGATGCGCTCCTGCTCATGGCGCCACTGCTTTTCACGCTCGAGCTTCTCCATCTCGTAGCGGTAAAAGTCAGGTGGGCTGTGAGCGTCAGATCGACCTCGTGATCGAGAGCGATAACGGCTGTGACTCCTGTCAAGACGAATGGCGTGAACGTCTTCAGCCAGCTGATCAATACGACGTCCACGATCATACTCGGCCGCTGCATAGCCTGGGTTATAAGCTGGCGCTGGGGCGTAGGCTGCAGCAGGAGCATAGGCTGGAGCGTATGTCGGCACGTAACCAGCTACTGCTGGCGCGGGTGGTGGTGGTGGTGGTGGAACTGGCGCCGTTGGAAAGGCACCTGGTACGTTGTCTGTGCGAGCATGTGAATCTTGGTGCATGTCGTTGATCACATTGATTATTGGCCTTGGGCCTGCGCCCTGGGAGCGCGTGCGATTGAGTCCTTGCCCATCATCGTAGCCTAGGTCAGGGTTGAGATAGAAGCTGCTGCGATGAGCTCTGTGCGGTGAAGGACGACGGTAGTGAGGTGAATAGTCCCACTCATCGCGACCCAGGTAAGCCATGCTGCGCTAATGTCTTGTGTTCGATATCGACTTGACGCTGACTGATAGCTGACTGTGCGGCGCAGCAACGAGACTCGAAAAGGCTGCAAACACCGAACGCACCGCTGTAACGTAGATGACGACAGAAAGGAAGAATAAAGTGTGAAGAACGAAGGTAGACACCGGCGTTAGGAATGCGATCCTTCAGGCGCTGAGATACGGTATACCTCTTCTGGAGGCTGTATTCAGCTGGTACCGTGCTAAAGTGGGGGCAATGGGCCTCGAGGAAGAATGCCTTTGTATGATGGTTGGTACTCTAGCGTGTGTAGTGTTGCGAGATCGTTGGTTCACCAGCGCTGGGAGATTGAGCTGCGAAATGCTGTTCAAGAGATCAAAGGTCATCGAATGAGTTGTCCTCCTCACTGAACCACGGAAAAAAGCCTACTGCTCATCTGCAGTCATATGGGACGCCTGACGAAGGCCTCGTTCCAGGTGGGGCAGGGGAAAGAAGTTGGTGTCAATCGCAGCTGAGCTCCGTTCGCTTCTCGCCCTGTGCATGACAAGGCTGGGGATTATGACCTAGGCACGGGTACGCTCGAGCATGCTCGTAGCTCCAACACAAGCCGGACGAGTCGTTATGAGTGTTGGATGCATTACATATGATGACCGTTGCGCCAGCCAGTAACGTCCATCCTGTGCGCCTCGAGGCACTTCTCTTCAGCAAGGCTGAAACACTGTCGCTGCCGAGAACAGTGGCAAACCCGCATGCACATCTCTGCATCTGACAGGCCCCTTGGACACACCTGAGGGTAGGCATACGACTATTCACCATGCATTTCCAACACTCTTGACGACCGAGACTTGGAGAACCACCGAATGACCTACATAACTTCGATGTAACCAGACGAGTCAAGATCACAAGACCATTTCGAAACTGATGCTTGAGAACTACGATCGGCATATTGAATCATCTGCAGGAGGTCTAGAGCTGCGCTTGCAGCCTCGTGGAACAAAGATGACCTGACAAGATCCGAGCGATCTGCTCGTGGATCGTGACTGTCATGTCATCACGATCTTGATAATGCAATACTGGCTTCATGAGCGCCGCTCTCTTTCTGGCAGTGTCCAATCCTGACTGACAGGCTTCAGCGCGAATTCGGGGATACTCTGTGCTGGCTCTACGACGGAAGTAGAGCATGGAGACTGGTATCCCAGCAATGTCGAAGGTGTCCCATTCAACTGAGGTCCAATTTCCAGAGTCCGTCACCTAGGTAATGGCCATTCTCTATTCCCACGCCCTTTTTCTTCTCCTTCATCTCTTTCGTGCCCATCTTGAGCACACCAATCATACAGGCACTATCCTTGCCTTCTGCTTCTACCACCACCACATCACCGGCCTCCAGCTCTTCACCGTCTCTGCCATACTGCTCGCCATTGTCTGCGGCTCCTGGTAGTCGACCACCAGGACTCGTCAGACCAGGGACCATAAGCGTTGCACCAGAAAGGACAAATCGAATCGCTCCACGGTCAATTCTGATTCGAGGGAAGCACCAAGGATATCGATGCACGACCTTCAGGTGCGGTATGATGGCGTCGTCCATATGTTGGTAGAATAGAGGCGTGGTTCCAAGACAATACAGGCTGACTCTGTCTGGGATCTTGACAAGGTCAAGTTGTTCCTTCTTGGGTAGGATCTCATCGATGTGAGGTTCAAGGAGAGGATATGTCTCGAGTACCTTTGCTCGTACAGCTCTTTGTGCCGACGATTTGACCTTTGACTTCGCGCCAGGCGAGAAACTGTAGTGTATGAGTATAACTTCGATGTTGCACGAAGATCGTGTGCTCACTCCTTCTTGAACATCGTGCTTGGAAGAGAACTCTTCGCAGCGCTACAGTCCGTTGGATGACTCGAAAACGGGCGTATCCTGGCAAATGTCTGGTGGTCGAGTTGCTAAGTAGTAAATGTCTTCAATGTGTGGTCGATTGTGATGCCTGCTCTTCAGTTGAACAAGCCCCGCTAGAGATGCCACAGAAACTTGACCCCACGCGCAGTGTCGGCTGTTGACAATAGACAACAATTATTTTGGAGATCAACTGAAACAATCATCCCTTGCATCAACCTCCCACTAAAGACGACTAGAACGACACAGTCGTAGCCTGCTCGACGAACGAGTGCCATCTCATCATGGTATAGATGCTGCGCCGACGTGCATTTCCACCACTAACGAGAAACACAGGCAAGCAAGCAGCGTCTGGCGCTCGCCATCATCGATTTCCTTAACAGCTCACTGAAGGATGGTGCGCTCTCACCGGAAGACAGAGATAGCATTGAGGTTGCGACAAACTGTATATCTGAGGCCTTCCACGTCGACCCAAGTGATGATGCCGCAATGCGCGATGCTCTCGGCGGGCAGAACCTCCTTTCCATCTACTCGGTCTATGAGAAGCTCAAGGGCAAATCTGCGCCGAGCTCAGCAGCACCAACAGCAGCCGCACAGGCAGCGCCGTCTGGAGAATCGACTGTGCCGAAACCGGGACAGACAGGTGGACCAACAGAAGAGAGTGAGAAGCTTAAGGGACAAGGAAACTCAGCCATGCAGAGGAAGGATTACCCTGCAGCCATCGAGCTGTACACAAAGGCGCTTGAGATCGCACCACTGAACCCCATTTACCTGTCGAACCGAGCAGCAGCATACAGCGCTGGCAACGACCACGAGCTGGCAAAGAACGACGCTGAGCTCGCCGTTGCTGCAGACCCAAAGTACACGAAGGCATGGTCACGACTCGGCCTTGCATTGTTTGCGCTCGGTGATGCTAAGGGCAGCATGGATGCTTATCAGAAGGGCATCGATGCCGAGGGCAATGGCGGCAGCGACGCTATGAAGAAAGGTTTCGAAACAGCAAAGAGACGAGTCGAGGCAGAAGGTGCCATGGACGTTGACGATGACGATGCCGATCCGATGACTGCACGATCTGCGCCAGGTGGCCAGCCTGATCTTGGCGGTCTTGGTGGACTCGCCAGCATGCTCGGTGGTGGCGGAGGTGGTATGCCAGATCTTGGGTCGATCATGCAGAACCCTATGATGCGACAAATGGCGCAGAACTTGATGAGCAACCCTGACATGATGAACAACCTCATGAACAACCCACAGCTCAGAGACCTTGCCGGCAGATTTGGTGGTGGCGGTGGTGGAGGAGCTGGAGGAGCTGGTGGAGCAGGTGGTATGCCCAACCTGAGCGAGCTCATGAACGATCCTAATATCGCTGATATGTAAGTGTTTGCTCCAAACCCAAACTACGCTGACATATCTGACAGGGCACGAAATTTCATGGGCAGCATGGGAGGTGCAGGACGAGGAGCATGATTCGTACATGCCATTGCAGCAGAGTAAAAGGATAATCTCATGCCGAAGATTGACTATTGAAACATGCGATGGAATCGAAAGCTGACCATATGATGATCGTGATATTGTACAAGAGTGGAGTCCTGAGGTAGATTTCATCTCGACGCCATCGCTTGATGCCCATTGCGCCTTGCAAATGCACCAACCCGGAAGCCTAGATGTAATCACGTCCACTTTTCTGCATTTCGATCAGTCGCCAGCCTCTTGTCTCCGGGTTGGAGACCTCTTCAGGCAGTCTGGTGACACCGATGGCGTATGTGACCTGCTGGACTTTGTCCTCCATACCAGCTGCGAGCTCACCCGACTTCTTGTTACGATAGACGTGCACCTCTTGTGTCCTCGCCATCAGCACGAAGACCGGTATGTCGCCAGGGTCAAGCATACGCGCCGAAAGGATGTCCACATTTCGAATGTCCAGTATCTTGCCGTCGGACTTCAATCCTGCTGTGGTGTATTGTTGCATGAGTGCTGAGTAGACCTGGAATTGTGCTGCCGACAGCCAGAGCTTCAGGGTTTCGACATCACCTTTCACGTACGCTTCCAGTACTTCAGGCAAGATGTACGTTCGCATATCGTTGAGGAAGGGCTCCAGTTGAAAGCTTGGATCCATCTCTCGGAACTTCTTAATCACTGTTGCCGTCTCGTTCTCGGCGAAGAAGCCAGCCACTCTGTCGCTGATACCTCTAGCTGTGCTGATGAATGGATTCTCGCTCTCTTGGTAAGCACTCTTCATGCCAAACCATCGCTGCATGATCGGCGAAGAATCCCTGAAATTACGCCACGACTCTTTCCAGGCGGCGTCTTTGTGTAGAGTAACGTTGGTACCTGCCTCTGGGTCCTCTTCGAAGACTTCTCCCGGCTTTGGGGCATTGGGGTTCTGCGCGGCATGTCTGGCCTCGCGCTCTTCTCGTCGTCGTCTTCGCTCTTCCTTCTCTGTCCATCCACCATAACGTTGTGAAGCTCCATCGTCAATTGTCTCCTTTACGCTCTTGTACGCTTCTGTCTGTCGCACTGGACGGGTGACCTGCTCGAGGCCAGATCCCACAGCGGCTGCACCGTGACGCAGACCACGCACAACAGGCGTCTCCCATGTCCACGCAGCACCTTTTCCTATAGCACCAGCAGTACCCATGATCACCTTTCCACTAGCACTCGTGACGCCCTCAGCAGTCTTGCTGTACGCAGATCGTGCTGCTTGGACGTTGGGATTCTGTGTGAAGTCGTGTATACTGCCCGACAATTCTTTTGTGCTCTGATTCCACTCCTTGCTGGCTTTGAACTCCCGGCCGAGAGTCTCAGTGAATACTTGCCATGGTGTCTTGTCTCCATGTGGACGTTCTGGAGCTTCTTCACCCTTCTTCTCCTTAGCCTCGCCGCCCTCTTCGCCAGCATCTTCACCTTCCGCCTTCTGCTTCTGCTTCTTCTCGTATGCTCTGTACTGTGCTTCGCCCTCTGCCTTTGCTTTGGCGAAAGCTGCTTCTGCCTCAGAAGCTGTGTCCGGCTCTGGCGTTGCAGTCTTGGCAGGCTCTGCCTTTGGTGTTTCTGCTGCTGGCGCTGGTTGACCTGCTTCGGCACGCCGTTGTCTCTGTCGCTCTTCTCGAAGCTCCTTGAAGCTTACATTTCGTGTGGTGATGGCATTATTATACAAAGTTGAGGGTAAGAAGTGAGATCGAAGTGGAAGTAATGTTGAAGATGCGATGAGATGTGAAGTATCTCGTCGCGTCGCTGCTTCACTGTACTGTCGTAGATGAAGAAGTTCTATCCGCCTGTAGGCGGCCGTCCTGCCATATGAGCTTGCCCGTACTGAAGGGCTCAGAGCGCCTCCTGCTCGAGTTGAGAGGATGCGAAGCTGTGTTGTGCTCATGCTATTGTTGTGGATGCAACGAGCCCTTGTAATGTAGATGAAGAACACACGATGAGCATGTGCGATCCTTTCCGGATGGTGTCGCCTCTGCTTCGGTCAACTGATCTCGAGAAACCCTTAGAACTTTGAATGAATGCATCGGAAGATTCCTCGCGTAGCGCTTGGCATTGCCGAATCGGCCGCAGTGCATGCACCTGGCCTACCTTGTCAAGCAGACAACATTGACACAAGGACAACAATGTCGAGCGCTAGGACACTCAGCTCCAAATCTGTCTGCACGGCATGTCGACACCATTTGCAGCTGTCGCGGCGGAGCTTCACAACTGCGCCTGTACTGCGAGCCGATGAAAAGGATCCGTTCGCTGCGTTATTAGCTGCAAGCACACCATCAACACGACGGCCACAGCCTACTTCAAGAGTCACTCCTGAAGCACCCCAGTCGCCTGTAATGGCTGCCCTAGATGATGCTCAGGATGCCACGGCATTATGGACTAGCACTGCATCTGACAACCTCAACGCGCGAAACATATCACAAGAAGCTCACAGGTTAAACGTCTACTGCACGAAGCACAACACACATATCACACTCGTCCAGCCGTCGAAGAGTGCAGCACAAACGATCAGTTCCTCGGTCAGCAGCACGAGTTCCTCAGCAGCGGCCAAGAACAAAGTGGTGGACGTACTGCTCTCGTTAAGCACAGGCAATATTGGCTTCCGGAAAGGTGGCAGAGGGAGTTACGATGCGGCATATCAGTTGGGAGCATTTGCAATGAAGCAAATTCAAGAAAAGGGCATGCTTCAAGATGTGAGGAAGCTGGAAGTTGTGCTACGAGGATTCGGTGCTGGCCGTGAAGCCATACAAAAGATACTCCTCGGTACAGAGGGACGATTACTTCGAAGGAGGATAACCGCCGTGATGGATGCTACGCGGCTGAAGTTTGGAGGAGACAGAAGTCCTAATCCTAGACGTCTAGGTTAGAGCGCATATCATGACACTCCCGAGGAGAGCATCGATATTCCACACACATTCATGCACAGCCATATGGGCTACGATTGCTGCGTACCATGTATCAAGAGCAGGACACCTGTAATTATAACTTTGTTCTTGACTTTGTGTCAGGATTATGCTGCTCAAACTCAGCAAGCACTTTCCTAAGCTCTACTCGGATGCTTTCTGCCATTGCGGCGCCCTCTTCATCATCTAAGTCTTCGCGCTGACCGCGACCAAACATCCTCCAACTCTTCAGAGCACCGACATCCACCTTGCCAAGTCTACCTTCTCTTTCTAAGCGTCCTTCCTGGTATCTGGGTATGAAATGGAAGTGTACGTGCATTACCACCTGTGCAGCTCTATGTCCGTTGTTTTGTACAATGTTCCAGTCCTCTACTTCCGTCGCTGCTGCCAATGCTCGTGAAATCAACGGAATGTATTCGCCCATCTTTTGTGCTGTGATCCGTGCTTCGTCTGCCTCTCGCGCTGCTGACCATGTTGAGGAGCTTGCAGGTCTGTACATCGAGGATGTCTTCTCATGATGCGTCCTTGGGATGAGCAGCAGATGCCCCGGCGATATGGGCATGATGTCGAGAAACGCTAGAACATAGGGTGTGGACAAGACTAGATGGCATTGTGGTGATATCTTGTCTGGGTCTGGCTTCGAGGGCACTTGAGCAGCTTCTGGTGGGTATGTCTGTGCGATCTTGCAGAACGGACAATCAACCGGGTATTGGTCATCGATCGAAGACATTATGCATTGGTATTGTCGTTGATGTCAACGCAATGGGAAAGATGTGCACGCATGCACTCGTGACGCGGCCCGTGCCTTAAATCTATAATGGAAGCCTGTTTTGGACTCTGTGCAGCATTGTCATGTGAACGACCATCGACCACGTCTTCACCACTGCCAACAGCCACTCATTCCTTTGTCAGAGCCTGCAGCGTTGGGAGATGCCCACTGTACTCGATCACCAAGCTTCTATCATCCAACAGCATCACCCTATCCTTCTCGACAGGCACTGACGACCATCATCCCAAATGATACAATACACTACACCCTGAATGCCGCCATTCAATCCTTTCCTTCGTGCCCTTTTTCGCAGCAACCTCCCAGCTCAATGTCAGCCGATCGCAGAGTACATCCTCCTCGTACCAACGACAGAGATACTACTATTTTCAAAGGACTCGGACACGAATTCTCCATACCATGAATGTTGCCAAACAGAGGACTTCCTAGCCTGTCATGTACTGCACGCACACCCGCTCCCAACGGGCGACACGAGCCATGCTGGCGGTAGTGTAAGAGAGACCAAGACGAAGCCAAAGCAGTATGCAACAGTCAATGGCAAGTCAGTCATTGTCAAGGACAACTTCATATACAGCAACAAGGGGTTTAGGACGTTGAATCAGGCCCAAATCCTGCAAGATGCAATATTCTATCCAGACGCATTGGATGGCCAACAATGGCTGATATACTATATCTCTCGCCCGCTGGTCGGCTCATTCAAAGCTACGCCCATCATCCCGGCCATCCTTAGCGATGAACCAAGCCGAGAGCGTAGAGTGGTCTTGGCCGAGGCGACAGCAGAGGTTGCAGGAATCCCACCTAGTCCCTCGCCTCGAAAGAAGGAGATCAAGAACTTTAGTGAGCTTTTGTCACACTTCCCAATGATCTCGAGGCAGATGCAGAATGGACTGGAGGATGCACTACGCAGTTTTATCGCTGCCAACGATAAGGTTATCGTCAAGCAGCAATCACGAAGGTCATCAGTCAGCTCCCAGCGTTCTGGCGTATCAATCTCAGAGTCGATCTCGTCCATCAAGTCATCGCTATCTGGCAGCACTACGATTCATCCCACAGCGCTCGAGCTAGAACCCGATGAGGAGCGTATGCGGGTGGGACTCGAGAGCACGGTCAATACGGCTATCGAGCTGTTCCAGTCTGTTGACAAGACTCAGCTCTCGCTACTAGGAGCGAACACTAAGCTGACCGGACCCATGGTGGAGCGCATGATCGAACGTTATGTCATGGAGCAACTGCACGATCAGACGGTTTTTGCAAGAATTTGTGCCTTCCGCCGATCCGAGGACGCAGATCTCGAGAGTAAGCTACGCAGAATGTGTGACATCGACATAGCACAAGTTGGCATACCCTTTGACGATGGTATGCGAGGCAAGCGAGCCTTGGCAAGTCGTTTGAAGAAGGGCATTGATGCTTTCGTCAAGATGGGCACTAGCAGCAGTCCTCAAGAGATGCTAGAGATTCTGTTGGCAACTCAGAAGGCCATCACCATTGGTAGTGATGAGGCATCAGAGAAGCTTCCATTGATTAACGCCGATATACTCGTTTCCATGCTGCTCATTGTGGTCATCCGCAGCAATGTTCGGCATCTCCATTCGCGACTGCTATACATGCGATACTTCATCTTCATCGACGAGGTCGACACAGGCGAGCAAGGCTATGCACTAGCCACACTGGAAGCAGTTTTGATGCATCTCTCGTCAGATGCCAAGGCGTTACGCCGAGCCAGTACGCGGAATCGGGCACTCTGGCAGGCCACCAAGGAAGGCGATGTCAAGACGCTCAAGACTATCATGGACGTCAAGCTGTCGTCGATGCCTGAAGACACAGAATCGTCTGATGGTACTGAAGCTCCAAGGCCAATGTTCGAGTTCGACGTGTCGAATGGCAATCTTGGTGTGCCCAGTGGATCACTCGACCATGTGTTCCCGTTCCAGAAACCGCCAACTCCCTCCCGAGCCTCTTGTAGGGAAGTCAAGAGGAAGAAACGAGTATCATTGGCGCCTCGCAGTCAATCACAATCTTCGTTTCGTTCTTCGCCAGCGCACTCTCGCACGATGAGTATGGACTCGAACACAGCATCCGTGACAGATGACGTGTCAGTCGACAAGCTGGCACAAACACAAGATTCCGAGGGCAACTCAATTCTCATGATGGCCGTGGAGATGAAACAGTTGGTATCTCTTCAATTCCTACTATCACAAACCACACACCTCGACCTCGACTTTGTCTTGGGCGATACAAACGATGAGCACACTACATTGTTATCAGCAGCCGTGCAGTCCGGTGATATGAGACTGACAGACGAGCTTATCTACCACATCGAAGAACTCGCAACGACTCAACAGATCGAAGACTATCTTGCAATCCAGGACACGAACGGACGATGTGTAGCACACTACTTGTTTACGCAACCACACCTGATAGCGCACTTTGGCGGCAGACTACCATGGCGGTTGAAGGACAAGAATGGCCAAACACCACTCTTCGCTCTTTGTCGAAGCTACGACAACGATCAGTACAAGTCTATGGTACAAACTGCTCTACGACTCACTACGGAGCAGCAAGGTGACGGGCAGCCACTTCACTTGGACGATCACATTGATGCGAAAGGCAATACTCTCTTGCATATTGTCCACGAACCCAGGATCGTGTCGAGACTGCTACGCTATTGTGATAGCGATGTCAATGCCGCCAATGACAAGAAGTTCACGCCAATCATGGTCGCTAGCAAGTACGGCAAGATTGATCTGGTGCGTGTCTTGTACGGCGACCCTCGAGCAGATATCACGCTTCGTGAGTACAGAGGACTCTCAGCATTAGAGCTGGCCAAGGATGACGATGTTAGGAACCAGATAGATGATCTGGTGCTCCTATCGTCAAACAACCGCAAGAACGACAGGACGACAACTATCGTCCGGAGCTTCTTCGTCGAGGATAGCACAGTAAGACTCGTGGTCAAGAGTGGTGCGCACAATCCTGACGGCAGTGTTACGATATCCACCTGCAGGAGGAGTTTGGCCGACTTTGAGAACCTTGCGAGCTGGCTCAACACAGAATGCCCAGCGTCCTGGTTGCCATCCAATTTCAATCTACCCTCACCTTTCGCCATACCAGCAAGACCTAGTCGAGCTGTCCTTCGGGACACACAGCTCAGACTGAATGCCTTCTTTCAGGCACTGCTCACGCATACGACATTCGCAACGCATGAGATGGTCTGGGAGTTCTTCTTGATGCCCGAGCTGGACGCGCCAATGCTGTCTGAGCGAAGTAGACGCAAGGCTGAAGCAAGAGTTGACAATCTGCATGAAGACTACGAACCAGTCACTGACACCACAGAGATCGAGAACTTCGTCGGTTCTGCCAAAGAGCAGATACGTAAGCTCTCTCAGGCAACGCGAAAGGTTATCCGCGCTATCAATCAGCAGCGAATGCGTCACAACGACTTCTCGGAAGCTACATTGCTCACTGCATCGGCTGTAGGAACGTTACTATTCGTGCCACAGACACATCTGCACGCACTCGAACGCTATGCGAAGCTGACAGCACCGACTGATGCGGCGCCGCTGAATGCGATCTACTACACATTTCGATGTACCCTGACCTCGGCACTGGCAATACAGAACTCACTGAACAGACCAGCATTGCTGATCGGTAGCATGGCGCAATCTGAACGAGCGATTTCTCGTACGAAAAATAGCCTATCCCGAGCAAACCGCTGGACGCCGAACATTGCACTGTTTGACGACACGAAACGAGCTGTGGCCGCAGATGCTTGGCAGAAGGAAGCAAAGGCACGACGAGAGCTTGAGACTCTGGGCTGCGAACTGAGATACACAATGGTCACTGTCGCGAGTGAGCTGGCAGGGTGGCAGGAGCAGCGAGCCATTGATGGCCGAAAGGTGCTGAGAAACTTTGCACAAGCGATGGTCGTCAAAGAACGAGCCAAGCTGGAAGGAATGAGGAGAGCCCTTAGACAGGTCCAAAAGGTCTGATAGACCGCTGACATATATGATACCCATTTGATTATGCTCCGTGTAGTCATGCATCTGTGCCGTTCAATCCGTCCGCGTCAGATTGTGCACCTCATCCAAACCATACATGTCCATCCTGTTCATGAAGAAACAACCGTTGGCCAGTGCTGTTTGCTGCTCTTGTGAAAGCCGAAAGTATGCTCGTCGATCTGTTACACAACGCGTAAGCACGAGGTAGTGATCGTGACGAAGGTACACGCAAGACGTATTGTGCTCGCTGCTGACAATCGATGCGATAGCTGGAGATGAGATATCCTCAAATGCCGAATCCGAAGTCGTCTGCGTTATGAGCATGGTATGGTGAGCTCATCATGAAGTCGATATCTAGTGTTGTCAGACCAGGCTCGAGATCATTCGTAGTTCCATGCTGCTCGTGGGTAGTCGCCTGGAAGTTGGGATCTCCAAAGGTTGGTAAGACGCTGACGCTCTAAACAGACAAAGGGCCGTTAGGCCGATATAACATGTTGCTGATAGATGTGGCTTGGAGATGTGGTGGGTGGGAGAAGGGAGCAGGCGTGCGAGCACTAGGACACGACGTACCTGTATCATCGCCGCCCATCTGACTCGCTAGCAGGCCGACCACGTCTTGTCCATCAGACGCTGGTGGTCCAGATCTGAAGGGATCGTGGTCTTGCTGGTTCGAGGGAAACGAAGCACTGGGTGCTTTTAGTGCAGATTCGGCAGTGCCGGTGATAGAGGTCTGCTGACTTACAAGTCAGCGAAATGTCAAACAAATTCGCTTGCAGTGTATATTCAGGTATAAGGGCTTTCCCAATGATCCCAGCGATGCTCATCCAGCACGTCACAATCAGGCACCATGGTATCATGATCTGCCATGACTGCGGGCAGCATCGGCTCCTCCATCATGGGTGGTGTGGAAGGAGCAGAGCCATAGCCAGAATCGGGACTACGATGACGCTTGGGGATGTAGGGTATAGAGGTTGCACCGACCGTTTCGACCATTTTATCGCCCTCCACCTTGACCTCTCTGTCTTTCAGTTTCCGCATCAGTTCCAAGAACGTGCTGTTCTGAAACTTGTCGGATTGGTTGTCCTTCACTCTGTCTAACAGCTCGCCAGCTGTCCAAGCCAGTGCATCGTCGTCCGCTCGAAGGTCTTGAGTCTCTGTCCCTGGTTGAACCTCTTCCTCGTGAAGCGGCGGAGCATCTGCGCTCAAGCTTGCGCCATTGTAATCCACGTCGGATACACCCCCTCCGTTGTAGTCCATCTCAGACACACCGTACTCGTCCTCGAAGGAGACATTGCCAAGTACAGTCTCAGGGTCGAAAAGACTCTCCTTCATTGCTTTTTCGATGACATCTTCCATGGCCTCGGGATTCTCAAAGATATCTGCGTGTTGTGTGGTCTCTTGTCCGAGTGTCTCGTCCTCCATCGGCTCGACCTCTTGCGCCACCATATCGAAAGCACGAGCAAATGCTGCCTCGTCGAAGTCATCGCGTACAGCAGCTTTGCCTTTCGAAAGAGGTTGCTCGGACAGACTGGACGGTGCAAACGTCGATGCGCTCATGCCATAACGAGCACGCTGCTGAAAGGCCCATGGTGATGGCGAAGAGCTCTGCGCGCGTGGTGCTGGCTGTGCGATGTGTTGTCTGAAGTCGGTTGCCCAACTAGGAGAGCTACTTTGCTGTGGAACGAACTGCGGCTGATGCTGCTGTATCGGTACAGGAGCGCTAACCTGCAGACGCTGGAAATCGGCTGCCCACGATGGAAGCTGCTGTGCTCCGAAAGGTGCTGGAGAAGCGAGCGCGTGTTGAGGACGAAAAGGCTGGAGGTCAGGAATCTGTGGTCCAGCTTGAAAGGCTTCGAACTCAGCATCTACGAAGCGCGAAGATGGATCTGCAGATCGGAAGCCCTGTGCAGGTGAGTGTCTCGTGGCAAGCCGATCTTGCTGCAGAGTTCTGTCGAGCTGCGTCTGCTGCTTGAATTGCTGGAGCGGGTTGGACGGTCCGCACATTGCCTCGCTCATGATGGTGGCTGTCAGCTCCAGCGATGCTGAAGATGTAGGAAATGAAATGAATGAATTTGGAAAAGGAGAAGGTGTGTGATTAATACATGCTGATGGATGTCGTTCATTGTCCGAGGCTGCCTCGGCTTTTGCATCGCGGATCAACGTCAGAGCACGAGACAGCTTTCCAATCACATGTTCGCGCAGAGCCGCAAGCTTATGACGACGGACGTTCCTTTCGTAGGAGTCCGTACAGTCCGATGAAGACTGATAGATACGAGCATAGGAGCAACACTCGCAACGATGAATGTTGAGCACAAAAAGACCCAATCTGATCTGGATTTGACAAGACTACATGTAGATTCGACCGGAGTCTCAGATAGCATCAGACGTCGCACGGACAGAAACCTATCTCTGAGTATCTTTCGTCTCTCTGACATGTGCCTTGACAAGGCCATACGGTACGGTTGCAGTCTTCGTCTTTCTGACAAGTGAATATTCGAGGAAGCCATGCAGGATCAGAAGGTACTAGCCCTCGCTTCCAGGTGTCACGCCTGATGTACCATTTCATGCCGCCCCGGTAGAACGTACCTCCTTGTTTCCAATAGAGCTTGCCATTACTTGTGGTATCGCCTAGTGTCTAGTCAGCGTCCGTCTACTGTCAAGCGCCAGGGTGACTTACAGCCATTGATGATGGTTCTGAGACGCTCGTTGCATATGCTTTGTGCGTTGGCTTTGGTCCAGCTACTGGCAAAGTCAAGGGGTTGGGCTCCGGGATCCCCTGGTTGCCATTCGACGGCTACTTAGATTGGGTCCCAGAGATGGTTGTTATAGTGTAGCTCGTGCATCTCATGTGGTTTCTTCGCTTCGAACTTGATCTTCCTATCGACCATCGATTTGCAGAAGAAAGCAGCAGCCCGGTTTATCGTGTCGAAAGCCGCGAAGTAATTGGCATTGCCCTGGTCATACGCAGTGCCGCATTGTAAATCTCCGCCATCGGTCTTGCGAACGTTAGGCCAGTCCTGGTGAATCAGGTCAGCCATCACGACTTGTGCTTTCTCAAGATCTCGACGGTTTCCTGGCTGAGTCAAGACCACAGCATGGTCCAGGCACGAGCAATCTTTGTATTTCCCAGTGGTACATTGATTGCTATCGTTGCCACCGCAGTCCTGACACACTGGGGATTGTGACTTCTTGACTGGACAGTGATCGTCATTGTCGTCACTCTGCTTTGTGTCGATATCCACAACCAGGATCCAGATCGTGCTCTGAAGTGTGTGAGTGCTCTGAAGGTCCTGAGATGCGGCAGTGCAGAAGTCTCGGACAGCGTAGAAGACGAGCTCCACAAGATTGTTGAGTAGTTTAGGGTTGATCTTGGTATATAACGCTTGGCATGATGCCCAAGCTTGCACGGCAATGATCTGTCCCTGAACAATGGGATCTTCGTAAGTCAGCAGAGGTTGGCATCAACGACCATGCATTTATACCTCGGAACATGGGCAACGTAATCGCATTCTGCAGACCGAAAGCATTCAATGCTCCACCAGGAATAGCAAGAGGCATTAACGCTCGCGTGAGAGCAGCAAGTCTTGCTTGTTGAGCTGCCGCATCGGGAGGTGCCTGTCGCTTCGTTTGAGGATTCGGACATTGGGCATGACCACCAAACTGTGCTATTGCGGAGTTGAGCTGGTCTGCAGCAAAAGGTGGCAGGACGATACGGATATCGCCTTTATGATGACCATATTGGTCTGAGTTGAGAGTCTCGGCGTAGACAGGCGGAGGCTTTTGACCCATGACAAAGGCAGGCATGAAGGCAAGTGCGAGCGCGCCGAAGGAGAAAATGGTCTTCATTGTGAATGTGAGGGAGGGAATAGCGTTGCAGAATACTTGCCAACCCAACTTATGTCGAGCCTTTTATCGAGATATGCTGCCATAGCAGTATGTGCATTGCAGCGCTACTGTGTCTATCAGTTGTTCAAATCATTGAGCGTGCTGCGAGGCGTCAGCTGCATCGAGGCAGTGTGGGATGAAAATATCTCCCGGTGCAGATGTCGTCTGTTGTTGTAAAATGAGGCAAAGAAAGTATGACAATGGTACCAGCCGCGATAGTTGGCAAGCGCACTGAACTAGCGTGCCAAGACGTAGCGCTATCATAGCGATGATCCTGGCGGCTATCATTGTGGATACGAGGGCATAAACAACAATATCAACTCTCCACCTCAGGCACACCTCTCACCTATTTCATTATCCAGCGTTGCACTCGCACGGCTGGTGCTAGCTGTTCCACCGTGTCCAATACTGCGGACCGCAAGAGTGGTTGCTTCATCGACCTCGTACTATATGCGCATCGACATGGACAGTGAAACACTGGCACTGAACCTCACTCCTTGAACAAGAATATACGGCGCCGCATGTCACCAACACCTACACATATAGGTGTCAAAAGAGTCTGAGCGCATTCGTGGCAGTTCATTGGATCTTGGAAGGGATTGAATCGTTTTCCAGGATCCCCATGCAAGAGCGCCGCAAAGATGAGGCATTGTCATGGTTAGCGAACTAAGCTGCGGGTTGGACTTCAGCTCTCAAGATAGGTCCTGGTGCTATTCAAGCTCGCAGGTTCAAAATGCTCTGGCGGCATCATATATGTCCAGCTCATCGGTAAGTTCAAAGCATTTTCCAGTGTCCAAAGCGACTCAAGATACAAGCATGACTATCTTCCTACCTTACATTATTCTTTCCGTACTCATCGCAACTCCCTTTGCTCTGGCATACAAGATTGATGACAGCTGTAACAATTACTACGAGCTCGTCCATGATTCTCTGGAGGCAGCCTTCGATATGGCAGCTGCAGCGGAGGCTGCCCTACGCGATCCTCTGCAGCGCAATCCTAACGACCAACGTTTGGCACAGATCTTGTTCAACCCAGAAGGCGTCACTGGACGACCCGTCAACACTGATACCGCGTGGAGATCATTCCTGGGCTTAGGGCGCATCCGTACGCTCAAGAAGGACAGATTCATAACCGACACGAATGAAGCTGTGAGCATCTAGCACTTTGTTCAAGTACAGCTTGTTCTAACAGTCTCGACAGATCATCTACTGCAATCTAGATCGGCTGGAAAAGAGGGACGACGGCCTGTACTACGATGCAGGTTAGTGTGGTCACAGAGCATTGTTATGACAGTGCATCGACTCATGACGGCAGATATGAATGCTGTGGTAGAACCAACGCAGATCGGTGAACTCAAAGATCCTGGCTCCGAGCTGGCCTCGACCTTCAAACACAGCAACAACAAACATCCCGCTCAAATTACGATTAACACATGGTTCCTGCAGTGGGCGTATCATGCTCGATATCAGGTGCGATCAGATTCGACTGCATTGAAAGCACTTCAGACTAACCATCTTACTAGAGATGGAATGACTGGTCCATCGCTGCTGCAGCTGCGAGCATATTGATACCATTGACAACTCTCGGTTGGCCTCTGACACCGATTGATGCACTGACACTGCTCGATAAAGTGTTGCTGCACGAGCTTACACACACTGATGCCGGTGGCTCAACTAATGATGTACGTCCATATACGCATCAGTTCGCGCCTTGCTGATTCTTCCTCAAGTGTTCGCCAGAGATCTCCACGTTGGATGTGGTCAATCAGTTGCAGTATGCTGGGAAAGCCTACGGCTGGCTTAGGGCGAAGTTCCTAGCAGGACATGCCAAAGCCGGTCATGCAGACTCAGCGCAGAACAATGCGGATTCTCTCGCTCTGTTTGCAAGTGGTACGCGACCCAGATGCATACGCAAGGCAGGGACTGACGACTGACCATCTCCACAGGTGTACGGCTTCGACAATTAGTACCAGCGAGGTACATAACTGACGCAGGTGCTGTGGTCTCTGCGAACCCTCTACACACACGATTTGTGCCAGTTGAGCTCAGATGGCCTTCGTCCTCCGTTGCCTTCGAAAACTTCATCAACATGATTAAGCACCGCAACGCGATCATGAAGGGTGTCTCACGAGTAGCCTGAATCGGCTGTCATTTGCCTAGCTAGACGGAGAGAATGTCTGATGTATGCCAAATTCGAAACCAGCATCAGTTGTGTTGTCCTTGGTGATTGCGAATGGTATTGAGCCTAGTCTTGACAGCACGGCTTGTGGTACGTCTGCGGTAAGAGCGACTTGAAACTTCGAGACTCGTATGTTTGTCAACGGACGTAGCACGTTGAAGATCGATTCTTCCACATCATCGTCAAATTCTGTCCATTTTGGCTGCTGCACCCATAGCGCAAGTGTGATGTCCAGACATTCGAGCCTCATAGAGCTGAGGACCCTGCATGCTTCGGGCCATTTGGCAGCATCATCAGGCGGCGACCAGGCTCTGGTTCTGAGTATTTCATTATTGGCTTGTGCATGTTGTGCATAGATCGGATACTGGAAAGCGGTTGAGAACCGAAGGGATCTGATGCTGTCCAGATGTTGGAGTGGTATGACCTTCGGGAGTCGCAGCAAGCATTCTGCTCGCCGGACATCAAAAGTGTTGGCGGCATATAGTATGTGAATGCTCTCGTTGTATCTGGTCCTGTGTCAGCGATGTGGTTCATTCAGTCCTAGACCACTCATACATCTGCTTGCATGTTGTCACTAGCGGTAGCAGCAGCCGATGATCTGGTACAGCAATCAGATCAGGACGCTTCTTTCGATCTTGTTTCGTCCAAGAGATATCCCAACAAATATGCTTGAAGCCAAGATCGTCGAGGTGTCCATCTGTGAGTGATCTCTCGAGCATCCTGAGCTGTCGACCGTCGAGATGTTCACCAAGCTCCTTAAGCTGTTCGTTATTAAGGCACCTTCTTGAGCGTATCGAGCCTTCACCAAGATCGAGATGAATCACATCGTCGACCTCTTCGCGGCCAAGCACGAGAGTCCAGATGATGAGCCGTACATCCTGTGACACGATCTTGAACAGCGCACATTGCTGCTCATGAACGGCCTTTAAGCTCCATCCGTCATCACGTTTCGACTTTAAAGGCCGAAGTTGCGGCTCGAGACGCCGTTCGGAGCGAAGACGTCGTTGTGAAAACTCCTCCAAGCTCCCAATCTTCTTACAAGTCCAGTTCACGAGTTCGTATGCTCCAAAAAGTAGTGCTGCCATGTCATGAACTGAGTATATGTGCAAGGTTGAAGACGGTTGGTCAAGTTTTGAGAGGAGTTGAAGCAACTCTGCGCCGCAATCATGGCATCGTGGTCGGTTGTGTCCGTTTTCTGTCGCAGTCGGCCTACTGTAGGGCTCAGTACGGCTGTGGATCCCAGGATCGCATGCTTTCGTGAGCGGCAGACAACATCTTCAATCTGTAAGGCATCATTGAGTTCTTGACGTTCAATATGGTGGTAATGCTGTTGCATCAACAGTGAGCTTCTTCGAGCCTACGTCTGCAGAGCCGCATCCTCCCTAGTGTCATCCGAGGAAAGTGTAGCGAACAACTACTCTTCAGGTTTATTGACAGATGGCATATGTGGTCAACGAACAACATGGTATGCAGCTCACAAGGTCGTACGCATGCCATCAGGATATTGACGATGTATTCAGGCGCAGGTGATATCGAGCTCCGGTCACGATGACATGATTGTGGGTCCCGATACACATGCCACATGCTCTAAGACCTAACATGTTTCGACAGCACGATGCAGTACTTGACTACTACGGGAAACGATTAGCGACATGCTCTTCAGACAAGACGATCAAGATATACGAGATTGAGGGCGACCAACATAGACTGAGCGCGACACTGCTCGGGTATGTTTGAGCTGGGCAAGACGGCGGACATAGCTGATGGCGAGCAGACACGAAGGCGCAGTATGGTCAGTATCATGGGCGCATCCTAAGTTCGGCACCATCCTAGCATCGTCCTCATACGACGGCCGAGTCCTTATCTGGCGCGAGCAGCCTCAAGGACAATGGCAGCGCATCTACGAGTTCACACTACACACCGCGTCGGTCAACATTGTGGCATGGTCGCCGCCTGAGACAGGATGCCATCTTGCTGCAGCTAGTAGCGACGGCAGTGTCAGCGTGCTCAGCTTCGAGAACAACTCTTTTTCTCACACAATCTTCCCGGCTCACGGCATGGGCGTCAACTCGGTCAGCTGGGCTCCAGCACTTCTACCTGGACAGCTTACGAGTGCTGCTAGCGGTCAACAAGCTGGATCAGTGCGGCGATTCGTAACAGGTGGCTCAGATAGTCTTGTCAAGATATGGCAGTTCAACCAGACCACCACCACATACGACAACATCACTACACTTGAAGGTCACTCTGACTGGGTTCGAGATGTCGCCTGGTCACCAACACCTCTTTCAAAGATCTTCATTGCCTCAGCCTCACAAGACCACACCGTCAGGATATGGACGTTACCCGCTGGCAGTGAGATCGCAGATGCGAAGTCGTGGAAGTCGGAGACCATTGACTTTGAGGTCATTGCATGGAGAAATAGCTGGAGCATGGCTGGAAATGTGTTGGCTGTATCTGCTGGAGACAACAGAGTCAGTTTGTGGAAGGAGAAGATACGGGGTGGTTGGGAATGTGTCAAGACTCTAGACGAGTGAAGAGGTGATGTCCCTCGCAGTTTAGAGCACACTCTTGTGCCATATCAGAACAGCCCAGCGCTCAAAACCGGCGAGCAGTAGTCTACATCACGCAGACGAAGGTCGATATCACGAACCATATGCTATTTGAGCTCCAAACCGAGGCTGTGAGCAGTAATTACGTTGGTGCGATCAGAGTCAAGCAATAACCCTGTATACCACGATCCACTGTACTTTGGAGAGTCTCTTTCAAGATCAAGTGGAACAGCCTTTTGGAGGAAGTCTCTGGCTCGTCCTCTGGTCTCGCGTGAACACTGTCTAGAACAAGCAACCTAAGAGCCTTGCAAGCTACTGACGACGGCGTCTACTGTCAATACGGACGTTATTACGCGTCGCGTGTTGATATAGCATTGGTGTGGTCCTTGTTGCGGAATGCTTCACCAGTCTTTACCGTCCAGATCTCATGTGTAGACCGGTAGCACGTCGTGAGGCTCCTGCAGACCGTTCATTGCAGCCCTGCAAGCTGCGCGGCGTTGTGTCAGTCGTTCCTCAGGACAATGGTTGCACATGCAAAGAACACGTTACTGCACTAATGAAGTTAGGGGTCGGAAACCGCTAGATGCATGTTCCTCGATAGTGATTGGGTGACAATTTTGGTCCTTGCGTCTCCTACCTCAAGCAGCCCAACAGCTGGGTAGCTGATACACGTATCCAAAAAGTCAGGGCTAGGAGGCTGAGAAGTCGACATCCTTTCCTATCACTTCTCTTCCTTCACGATTCGAGTCGACGATACTGGACTCGACGCTCGAAGTCGCATGGCATCGCAGTGAACGTTACTGCTATTTGAACTTCACTTCGTTGCACTCCTTGACATACAACTTACCAAGACTAAATACGAGCCTCCTCGAACGTCTAGCATCTTTTCTACCTTAACAGCGCAGCGATCTATCTGCAGCACTTTGCCACCATGGCAGTCCTTGATGAAGCAACGACAACAGGTGCCGACAGGCAGGGAGATTTGAAGAGGAGAAATGTGACAGGACAGACCAACACCAACGGTTCCTACATACCGGAGGAAGTCGAGTCAAAATTGAACGAGAAGACGAAGCAGCAGGTATGCGGATCAAGAGCTGAAAAGCAATCCATGAAGTGGTAGAAGCTGACAAGAGGCAGACCAATTCCTTCCTCAAGACGCTTGACGATTATGAGTTTATCATCGCACCACTCATCTTCACTGCATTCGCCTTCTTCACGCGCATGTGGAAGATCGGCCTGTCACCCATCGTCACCTGGGATGAAGCACAGTAAGCGAATTGCTGGCCGTGACAAGCCTTCATCTCTGACTATCATCACAGCTTTGGCAAGTTCGGATCCCATTACCTCAAGCGCGAGTTCTACTTCGATGTGCATCCTCCAATGGCCAAGATGTTGGTCGGTCTCTCCGGCTACCTTGCAGGCTACAACGGGTCTTTCGAATTCAAGTCCGGCGAGACATATCCAGAAGAGCTGAACTACACTTACATGCGAGTCTTCAACTCAGCGTTTGGAGCACTCCTCGTCCCATTGGCATACTACACTGCTCGAGAGCTACACTTCAAGAGACCGACAGTCTGGCTGGTCACATTGATGGTCCTGTGCGAGAATAGCTACACCACGATCAGCAGATTCATCTTGCTAGACAGTATGCTGCTCTTCTTCACATTCACCACGGTGTTCTGCTGGGCCAAATTTCACAACCAAAGACACGATCCATTTTCACCAGAATGGGGCGTTTGGCTCTTCGCAACTGGTCTCTCCATTGGCTGTGTCTGCAGCGTCAAGTGGGTTGGTATGTTCGGTACTGCTCTTGTCGGTCTCTACACAATTGAGGATCTTTGGAACAAGTTTGGTGATGTGAAGATGCCCAAGGTCGAGCTGGCTGCACATCTAGGCTTCCGCATTATTGGTCTGATCCTCATCCCAGTCGCCGTCTACATGTTCAACTTCTACCTTCACTTCCTCATCCTGGAGAACAGCGGTCCTGGCGATGCTCAAATGTCTTCCCTCTTTCAGGCCAATTTGAAGGGCACAGAGGTGGGCAAAGATAGCCCATTGGAGATTGCCCTTGGCTCAAGGGCTACCTTGAAGAACATGGGCTACGGTGGAGGTCTTCTTCACTCACACGTTCAGACCTACCCAGAGGGCTCACAACAACAGCAGATCACATGCTACCACCACAAGGACGCCAACAACGACTGGTTTTTCTATCCAAACCGTGCAGAGCCAGACTTCGACATTGCTGACGAAGCTCTTCGATACCCTGGCCATGGCGATACCATCCGACTCATACACGCACAGACTGGACGTAACTTGCACTCTCACCAGGTCGCTGCTCCAGTCACGACTGCCGACTACGAAGTGTCATGCTACGGCAACACCACTGTTGGCGACACCAAGGATCATTGGATCATTGAGGTGGTAAAGGACGCCGCTTCTTCTGATTATTCCAAGATTCGCACATTGACCACAGCTTTCCGTCTACGACATGCTGACCTAAATTGCTACCTCCGCGCTGGTAATGTCAACCTACCGCAATGGGGATTCAAGCAGATCGAGACCACATGTGTCAAGGAGAACAAGCCTCGCGATGTGTTCACGCACTGGAACGTCGAGTCGCATTGGAACGAGAAGCGTACGTCATGTCCGACAACTTTTAGAGCGTTACTAACTTCATCTCAGTTCCCGCCGGCGACCCAGGCTCATACAAGTCACCATTCTTGTGGGACTTTGTCCACCTCAACGTCGCCATGATGACTTCGAACAACGCTCTGGTGCCGGATCCGGATAAGCAAGATGACCTCGCGTCCAAGCCATGGCAGTGGCCTATCCTCCATGTCGGCCTGCGCATGTGCGGCTGGGACGACAACATCGTCAAGTATTTCCTGCTCGGTAATCCAGCTGTCTACTGGGGCAGCACGTTCTCCCTCGTCTTCTTCATGGGTATGATTGCTTGGTACGCCATTCGCTGGCAGCGAGGATATGACGAACTCACCTGGAAGCAAATCGATCACTTCCACTACTCGGGTATCTATCCTGTCATCGGCTGGTTCTTACACTACCTGCCTTTTCTCGCCATGGCACGTGTCACCTACGTGCACCACTACTACCCAGCTCTGTACTTCGCAGTCCTCTGCTCTGGCTTCATTCTGGACTGGTACACTCGCGGTCTGCAATCCAGAGTGCAATGGGGTACATTCGCAGTCCTCTACACTGTTGTGATCTACCTCTTCTGGCTCTTCAGAGCATTCTGCTTCGGCATGGAGGGCAATCAGCACCAATGGGACCACCTCAAGTGGTTCTCATCATGGCGAATGGTAGATTAGACTGGCCATGATGGAGCCTACGTGGTCTGGCCACACACAAGCATTGACAGCGGCGCCATAGCCTTGTATTAGTATGGTTTGCTTCACGTGGACTACATCAGTGGTCGTTGTAATGTATGTACAAAATGCAGCTAATTACAAGTGAGAGATGCTACCATAAAGTATACACAAGAAGATAATGAATGGGCCGATAAGCAAGGGTACTTCGTCAAATGTTCATGAATTCCAAGGAGTGATCCTGCCGTAGAACAGGTGATGGTTTCGGACCGTCTACACCAATCAGTTGCCCTGACGGTACTGGGTCCAGAGAGTCTGAACACGTGAGATCTGGCCTGGAGTGAAGCCTGTGTAACAGGCATCGGTAGAGTAATCCATGACGTTGTGGATTGGATCGACGCCGGCAACGTTGGTACAGCTGTTCTTGGCTGGGCTATCTGGGCAGCCATCTGTGCTTGTGGCCTCGACACGAGTATCAGCAATGTAATCACCAGTGCCAGTGCAGCTGTAGCCTTCGAAAGTGTGCAACAGACCCAACCAGTGCCCAGTTTCGTGCACTGCTGTCATACCAGCGCTATAACCGTAGATGTTTCCACCCGGCATCGTCTCAGCCTGAACGTTGCAGCCATCGGAATAGTAGACAGTCGCTGCCGCACCCTTTGGCACCGTGGTTGGCAACGTGCAGGTGCCAAGGATTCCGCCGTCGAGATCGGTGTGGAAGTAAAGATTCAGATCAGCGTATTTGCCCTTGCGAAGTGCCTTCTTGCAGGCATCCATATCGCTGCCAGCAGCCACAGCCCAGGCATCGTTGGCAGTGAAGTCCGTGGCTACGAGGTTGAAGGTGATGCCGAATGGCTTGTACATTGTGTTGAGTGCTGAAAGCTGCTGGTTGACCATTGACTGAGTGATTGACCCTACGGATGCCTGCTTGGTGATCACATGGAAGTATGTGTTGATCGTGACAGCAGTGGCGCGCTGGCCGACATAGCGAGCATCACGAGCTCCGATCGATGGTCCTGAGAGGTCACGA
The DNA here is from genome assembly GCA_001592805.2 of Peltaster fructicola. Classification (NCBI taxonomy): domain Eukaryota; kingdom Fungi; phylum Ascomycota; class Dothideomycetes; genus Peltaster; species Peltaster fructicola. The sequence continues at coordinate 1,182,289 of CP051143.1, forward strand.
GTGTGTAGCTGACTGAGAGTGCTCTTCAACTCGGCAGTTGCATTACCCTGGGTAACACCGCAGTCGAAATGTCTGAAGGTCTTGCCAGTGCCTGGATCCGTGAAATGAGTCGTATTTACAGACTGTGCTGGTTGTGCCAGATTGGTTGCGGCCGCGGCCAGGCCAACGAAGGCCAAGGCGACTGCGAGAAAGCTTCGCATGTTGTGTAGTAGTATTCGTTCTTCGTTGTTGATTGGGTCGGGGTGGTCCGAAGAATGCTGTGCGAGGCAGCAATACGAGGTGGATACCTGGAATGTTGTGTTGATAATGAGTTATATACACGAAGAGAAGAAGAAGGAGTACAAGAAGTGAAGAATCTAGATCTCTCTTTTATCCTGACTGTCGCAGTGAATGCCACAATCCCCGGTCGGTATGAAATTGAGATTGAACTGGTGAATGGAGAACTCACATGCTCAGTATATATGCTGTGCCTCCTTGCTTCGTTTGTGCATGTTCATGCTCGAGGCCACTCATGAGGAATCTGGTTGATGCAACCGTTTGCGGTGGTAACCAACTGACATGTAAACAAACACCAGTGAGGCTCAAACAAAGCCTATACTGTGTTCTAGACGCGTGGCAGGGCAAGGCCTACCGGGGAAAGGTCCATGATGATGACAGTGGCTTCTAAACATGACAAGGGAGCAAAGGGTCTTGACAAGGACAATGTTGGTTCTCTCCACTCACACTGAGACACCGAAGCTCGCTCTCGCAGGACGAAAGCAACACTTGACGGTTTGATCGACAATGATAGTAGATAGACAAAGGATGATTGAAAGGGTACATACACAAGTCATCCAGATTTCGTGCGGCTCTCAAGATGCCCAATGTGAAACATTCGCAAGTACGAGTGCCTTGAACCGTGAAGAAGGGATACAGGGACCTCTTCGATACACGGATGAGCTTCAAGCGTCGGTTTCACCAGGTCGTGCTGATCGTCCGGTAGTCGTGGCTGCAGTCGGCTGATCTGTGTTCCAGCTCAAGTAGTTGTGGTCACCTAGTTTTCTGTACAGACGCCACAGTCAGCTCCGCCTATCCGCATCGAAAGAAAGCAGGACTCACCTTGGCCGGATCAAGTGTGTCGCCAGGAAGAGTGCACCTAGTAGTATGCAGATACCTCCTACAACGACGTAGGCGATGCCCAAAAAGGGATTTCGTCCGCCCATGACGGTGCGAGTCGAGAGCAGAATGGATTTGGTACCACCATAAAGGGTCACCGGATAATCTGTTCGCTTATGTCAGTAGCCCTCCGCGTTGAAGCACACCATGAGACATACAGTCATAAATGTCCATCGTATATGTGCCGACATCCATAGCCGTGGTGTCATTGCGAAGAGCCAGCTTGCTGAACGTTGGCAGACCTGCCGTTCGCATCCATACTTGGAAAGCCTCGTCTGTGTTGAGGTTCTTGAAAGGTATATTAGAATCGTAGTAAGGGTACACGGTACGCCAATTTGGTGGAGGAGACACGTCTGAGGGGGAGTATGATGTGTTGCCGTATAGCTGAGCATCGCTTGACCATGCAGTACCATTCTGGACCATGGTGTAAGTCGTGTTTCCCGAGCTCGAGCCTGGCGCATTTTGCGCAACTGGCGAGTTGTATGTGTCGTTGAACAAAGAGTTTGCGATCAGTCCGCAAGGATAGTATGGCTTAAAGGTGATCGGATCGTACTTCAGAGGATCGCAATCGCTGCCGTTGATCGCACTGCCATCGCGAGCTGTGCCTGCGAGCTGTTGCTGATCGAAAGACTTCACGTATCGTCGATGGTTCTGGTAGAAGTTCGTCAACTGATAGTACAGCAAGACTGGTGCTTCGAGCCTGCTTGGGATCGTGAACTTCAGCCTGCAAACGTTGCTCTGTACGTGCAGGAAGTTGTTGTGATATGGTACGCTCGTCGTGGTGCGACACCACTGTGGTGCCTGATCCGCTGACAAAGCTGTCTTGAAGTACGAAGTCACGCTGGATGAAGGCACTGTTGTCCAGTTTCCACCATCCGTAGTACAATTCGCCACCGAGGATGTCTGACATTGCGAATAGTCGATGGTGAGCTCTTGTACTGCTGCGCTGGCATACAACAAAGCACCTCCGATGGGCGCAAAGATGACGCCAACCACAAAGAAGAGCGGCAACACAGTCTTAGGTGTAAGAATCGGTTGCCAGGCCTTCAATCGCTGTTGCCTGAACGCAGTATCTGTTCTCCGTCAGTATCCTGTCCTGCCTTCGTGCTCTTTCCGTGCGTTCAACACATACTTGGTGGTCGTCGACTCTTCTGCTTCTTGTCCGGCTCGTCATTCTCTCGCACGCTGCTCGAATCTGTGTGTTCCATCGTTTGCGACATGGTAGGCGGAAGGAGGTGCGGTTGGCGATCGATCACGAAGGGTGCATGGGTGATGAGTTGAAGGCGTTCATCGATGTTGGTTACAGTAAGCTTCCTGTAGCCACAGCCATCTATTCTAATTCAGGGCCCTTACGCTAGACCACATGTACTCTGCCTCAGCCGCGTATCATCAGGGACACGAGCCTCGTCATCAAGAGGATATGACCTGCCATTGGAGATGTCTTCTGTGTTAACAGTGGGAACGCAAGGACGACTGACGCTCGCACGCATACGTGAGACTGGGATCACAGAGGAGCACGAACGATCGCACTTAATGAGATAATTATCAGTCTATCTACGGTGATTAGGAAGATCAAAGCCATCGCATCAGCATCCTTGCTGCAGGTATCTTGCAACTTCGCTCACGCAAATGGTGACCTTGAAGCGGAGTATTGGAGGAAAGCCATAGTAACGCCATGCTCCTCGAGTGACATTGATCAGATTGTCTCGAGGGCTCAGTGCAAATGCATATTCGTGAAAGATCGTAATTCGTGGGTACATTCTTGTGCCGAAGTGGGAGAGACTCATCTATTTGAGCCATTGCTTGAAGTTGGATTCGTCGAACCAGCCGACCTTCTCATAAGCCTCGTAGAGCTGACTCGTCTTGTTGACATCGATATTGCATGCTTGCTGTGCAGCAGTCTTGGTGAAGTTCTTGCGTTCGCGGATAGACTTCAGACGAGCTTCGAAGATGCGTCTCTTGTTTGCCAAGTACTGGTTGGCTGGCAGCTTGAGCTCCTGGGCGATCTCAACTTCCTGAGGATGCAGATGTCTGATCTCAGGATCGGTGCGGAGATCGTTAGGTACGCCCTTCCAGTGCACGCGCAGTCGGTTGCTCATCGAGTCGAGAGTCTGCGTCGGAGGCGAATAGTCCGCAATCTCCAGCCAGTTGTCAACGACGACAAGCTTGGAAGGCGGTGCTCGCTTTCGAGCTTGTGGCTCAGCCGATGCCGTTTGTCGCTCTCGCTTTGGTGTCTTGATAGTCTTTGCCACTGGTGAGGCAACCGTGGAAACGCGTGGAACCTTTGGCTTTGCCGGCACAGACTTTGTCTTAGTCTGCTCTCTCGGCTTGGTGACCTTGAACGGACGTTGTGCCGCGTTTGCATGCTTGTTGGGATGAGTCACCGGCGTTGTACGTTCAGCTGCTGGTCGCCATCCAGGTATCTGTTGGAGCTCCTTCAGACGGTTCAACCGGTATCTGCGGAAGAACTCTCGGTCGGCACTCTGAAATTGTGGAAATATGTTGTAGATGCTGACGAACGATGGCTTTGACAGTGTCGGCTTGGCTAATATGGGTTTGGAAAGCACTGGTGAGTCTTGTCTGCCAGCAGGACTGAGACTATCGGTTCTGTCTTCCACAGGCGACTGGCTTGTTGGGAAGAGTGGCGTTTGGCTCTCTGCATGTGGATCTGAGAAGAGCTGACGATCAGTGATCGGTGGGAGTGGAGTGTGTGCAACGGCATCGTCCGGTGAATGCAGCGGTGGCAACTTGTCTGAGTCTGACCACCCTTGCACTGGTGAGGCTGGTGGTGAATGTAATGCTGGTATGCCTGTCACCTGCTCCTTCAATTGCATGCTCTTGACCTTCTCGGTGACCATGTTGTGTGAGAAATCGTGTTCGACGTCGGTTGGAGGTGTCGGCCAGGAAGAATAGTTGTCTACTTGTGAGAAGGCTTGCTTCCTGTGGTCTGGTTGCGATTGTGTGAAGTTGGCCATTTGTGATTTTGGAGCAATTGAGTGCGCCACAGATGCGATTGATTGTGGAATGTGAAGTAGAGGTGACTTTGTGTAGTGTCGAAGAGTAGATGGTGCTTATATGCGACGCCCGATGACTGTGTTGCTGTTGCGCGGCGTAAGGCAGCGACTAAGTCCGCGACGCCGATTGACGTTGCGTTGTCAGCGCGTTGGGTTGTCCCGAAGTGTTAGGTAAATGCGAAAAGGCACGGAAAAGATTCCAAAGGGCACTGGAGGGATGTCTTTATAGATGCCGCAAAGGACCGGTGTGAATGATTGGGGCCAATCGACTTGTGACTGTTTGTGAGAAGGGAGTTCAATGGATGGTTCTGTGCGTGGGCGAGACAAACGAGCAGCAGGCTGCAACGTGATGACTCCTCTGTGCGCGCGCAATGGGAAAGGCTGATGACACTTGAGGGTGAGTGCGAATGAGAGAGAGAGAAAGAGATCAGTCAGAAAGAATCAGGCTGCGACATTACTCTCGCTCTGCGTGTCAGTGATCGGTCAGATGAGCAGTATCAGGCGCTGACAATTGCGTGTGGCAGTTTGCCATCGAAGAAAGCGGTAGAAGCATAGTACGAAAGGTAAGACAGTAGCTCATTGGCTCGAGATGTGTGTCAGCCGCGTCTCAAAGGCGGCGCAAGCCTTTCCAGTAGGTCTCTCTCCCTGTGCCTGGGTCCTGAGTGGGAGAAGGATGGTGGCCGGCCGCATCTTTGCGAGCTGTCGTTCGCAAAAGTGGTGTGACTCATTGAGGCATGAGTGCATGATTCAAGTTCGCTCGGCTTAATCTTGGGCCTTGGCGAGCTGCCTTTGCCACTTTCGGATCGCCTACCTGCGAGCTGCGCCTCTCCGTCCCCTCCGTCGGTCGACACCAATGCCCGTGAGCAGTCAATGCCATCATTAAGAGGAGCTACTGATTGTTAATCCATTGGCGACCGACTTGCTAGCACATTCTCTCGCCGCCGTACAGCACGTATTGCCCAGGAGAGTACGATCGAAGATCCGAGCAGCGCGTGAGAGTGGTGGCGATCACACCCTCTCGTGCCACACGATCAGACAGCTTTGCCTACTTGCAGATCTATTTACGAGGGCCTCACTTTTGTCTAGAGGATGGCATGCATGCATGTATGCCTGTGGCCGCGTTGCCAATGACAGCTAGTCAAGGAAACCCTGGAGCATTCATAGCCAATACGACATTGAGGCACGCCGCTTGTCTGACAGGATCGAGCTACAATGGCTGAGTCCTCGATTCACCAACTTGTGCAGCCAGTCCAGACGGACTGGGCCCAGCATATTGAGCACCAGGAATCTAGGCGAGCATCCTTGTTCTCGATGAATCAGATTGGCATGTGAGTTGGTCGTCAGGCACACCTCCCTCGTTTCATGTACCTAGCGACCATTGGAGCTTCAATGGGTCTCAAGACATGTGCGGCTGAGCTCCTGCAGCTGCATGAATGTACGCCCCAGGTCGAAATGTACCTATGCCAATGCCATCCCACCATATCTCCTTGCTTGCCATCTGTACCAATGCCTTATGTCTGGTTGTGCTAGCTGTGAAGGTCAAGTCGTACTGGAGGACTCGATACACATGTTTAGTGTCCACATGAAGAGAGCGGGATATCTTAGTCTGATTTACCATGCATGAATATGCCTCATGATCAGCTCCTTATCTCTTCATCTCATCGCTGTTCGCCTGACGCCGTCATGTGTGAGCCATGACCTGACATCTGCCTCTCTTCTCGCACAAAACTGCGAACGTAAGTTTAGCTGTCACATATGGTCATGCTCGAGACATCATGGTCGTGGACATCACCCACGCAGTATCGAGTACTGTCAGAGGCGCCATAGCGTTAGTACTCCTGAAGTGATTTTGGCCAACAGCTCGGCCCTCGTGTTGATCTTCATTGAGAGCACTCTTCGTCTGTTCAAGATGCAACCACAAAAGCTTTGCAGTGTCGTATGATCCGTTAAGCCTCATCTGCACATACATTGGGAAGGAACAGCGATCCAATAGCTGGTCACGACCTCTCTCGCCCTCAACCGAACACTTCTATCATGAAGATGTAGCGAATCTTGGTGCCGTCTTGGCGACTCTTTGCAGTGAGCTCATGACACTGATCGCTCAAGATTGCTCCTACGACTGGAGTACCACAGTAGAAGACGCCGACCTTCTCGTCACTGACGCCATCACGTACCAGCTCATCATGATATTTGTCCATGATTCTTACAAAATCTGGTCTGCCAAAGTTGCTGCGCGCCTTGAGGCCTGTCAAGGCGGAGTACGGTGCTGCCTTTGTCCTGTGGGAGTCCAGTAGATAGCGGAAGACATGAGTTGAAATGTTCTTACGCTTTGCCGTGACATGGACATGGATATTCAGGTCGAGAGGTGCTTGTGAAGTGTCTTTCAAGGCCGCCGACTCACTCAGATCATGCGCACGATTGAGCAGGCTTGAGAACCACAGAAGGTGAGCCTTGTCTCGGACGGTCCAATGGAAGTCAACTCGTCGTGTATTCGAGGCCAACGTCTTCTCAGATACTGCTGAGTTGTCTCGACCACGAGCAGGTGTTTCAATGTCGCTGGTTTGTCTCGCCACAGAGGAGCTTAGTCTGCGTGGGCCAACACTCGAGCCTCTTCTTCTCTTCGTCCAAGGATCTTGCTCACGGCTCAGATCTTGCTCGAGATCGGTGACAATGGCTGAAAATGGAGTGACTCCAATGCCCGAGCCAACGATGATGCTCTTATCGAAGTCGTAGAAGCGCTGGGCAGGCGCTCCGAATGGTCCGTCGATGCCGACTTGTATGCTGCCCTCCAGATTCCGCAGCTTCTTGGTCCAGTTGCCGTCGGTCTTGATATGAAGTTGCAACTTATCCTCTCGACAAGCAGAGATTGTGAATGGGTGCCATTGGAAAAGGGAAAGCGAAGGCACCTGCAAGAAGACGTACTGGCCTGCCGCATACCGCCACGGTTTACCGCCGGACTTGAAGCAAATGAGAGTCACTGTCTCGTCGTCGAGCACTGTGAGCTTCGCGTCGACTCTGATGAATCCACGAATAATGCGTTGACATCTCTCCATGATGACAAGAACCACAAGGACGATCAGCCAGAAACCGAGCATGGGATACTGGCCAAGTATTTGTGCAGTACCATGAGCCGCTAGCAGGCCAAAAATTGGAAACATGAGCAGATGGCCCAGCTGGAAGAGTTCGTATGACCAGCGCCGGACGGCAGGCATCGACAGCAGTGACAGAACCCAGACTAGTCCGAGGCTGACGATACCTGTCCAACCGGGCACGCGTGCAACATAGTCAGCATAGGAGTAGCTAATCTCTGGATCGCTGTAGAGTGCTCGAAGAGCAGGCCGTCGATCTGCTTGGGATCCTGTGAGAAACGTCCCAGTTAAGTGCCCGATACCATGTAACGTAGCAAAGACGACCATGATACAAGCCATCCAGATGTGGAATGATTGCGAACGATCCCAGTTGATGAAGCGAGAGATATAGTAGAAGCGACGCATGAATGTGGCAAAAACTCTGCTCATGCTGAGTATGAGGAAGAAAGTGATCGAGTACAGTGCTCCTGCGAAGAACTTTGCCATGATCACACCCCAGCCGAGTGCAGCTCGAATATCAGGCGAGTTGATGTACTTGACGCCTTGCCATACACTCAAGCCGATAGTCAAGGCCGACACGCACAAGATAAAGACGATCTTGGGGCCGTCGACTGACCAGCGAGCACGAAGTCGTCGGCCAATTGGCAGTGCCTTTTCCTGCTTCTCATCGCCATGATCGTCGCTTGTCTGGTCTTGGCTGGGAATGTGCCATGCGCGCACATGGCTAATGAACTGATCTCTGTCTATGCGCTGCTGTGTGCCAGGAAGAAGGCGCTGAAGAAAATGTTTCAGATCATCATCTGTGCCAGCCTCGACGTCGCCCTGTAGAGTCGATCGTCTGTGAGGATGATGTAGATGATGCTTCTCTGGTGCAGGAGCTATCTCATCGTGTACTTTCTCCAATTTCGCTTCGAGCTCATCGATTGTGATAAAGCCGTCGTTGTCAGTATCGATGTCAGCAAAAAAAGCCTCGAGCTCGTCGTTGGTGAGTTCTTTGTGCTCAGGATTTGAGTCGTAGGGCTGAAGTTTGTCCATCATTGACGTCAGATCGATTGATCATGTATGGATGTCTTTGCAACGAATGGACCTGGCGCAGCCATCTGGTTGCATTTATAAAAGCTTTCTCTGGCTCTTATCATGATGTAATGCGAAGACATGTGAAGGCAACGCATCACGCCAAGTGACAGAGCAAAGTCAAGAGCTTGGCGTTGTTCTCCAGATCGGCGAACGAAGATTTGTTCATGCGGCTCATCAGCAACGGGAGAACTGCTGCAGGTCGAGATGGAGGTGCTTCACAGGTTGATCCTCCTGTGTTCTCCCACATGGGCAAGCACACGAACAGTAAAGGTCAATTATGTGTAGTCTCCTCACCCATTCTGCACTGCTTGACTGGGCGCATTGCTTCAGACATAGCAACCATGCGGCAGCAAGTAGCAGAGGGAGGACAACGATGGTGACGGATGACCTTGCAGTCTCCCTTTACTCGCGACATCTGGGGCACTGCCAAGACACTGCAGCATCTGAGAGTCCGCGGGAAGTTGACAGTCACAAGAGCAAGCGTATTGCTGTCAAAGTCGTGTTGCTGACTGAGCTGGAGGGTCGGATGACTACAGTTGTAGCAACTTGAGAGACGTGCTTCCAGACGACCATGGACACGATGTGATCACGCACAGCATGCAGACTGATGGGTCTTCGAATCCTGAGCTCCATCTGCACGATATAAAGCCATGAGCCAAATTTGTCGCTGTTGAGAAGCAATCTGTCTGACAGAACTCGTATTGTCTTCAACCAGCTCGCCGCAACACTCGTATTGCAAGCCTGCTGAACCCTCATGAGCGTCGTATTATCCCCGAACTGGCACACACGACATCCGGAGTATGTGCTGAGGAGAGCCGAAGTGAGGCGCAAGCTGAGATTCGGTAGTCTTTGCAAATTTAGCACGCTATCGGCTGGTCATTTTCCCGTGCAACCTGCGGTTGCATGTTGAAACAATCGAGTGAGAGTACAGAGTATTCTTGCAGAAGCGACATAGACATCCTCTTGTAGCACAACGATCTCGCATATACGCATGCTCGAAGCTCTCAGAAACATCTTATGTTTGGTGTCTTGGCTCCCTCGTGGCCTGCGCCGTGTCTGATGTGATGGCTGACTGTCTGCGACCATCGGCTCATCAGGGAGCGTGTCATTTCGTTGGTGGAAAGAGTGTGCCGTGAGAAGCGAACAAGACCATGGCCATCAAGAACCATGCTCTGTGCTGCGAAACCACGCGATCAGTCACCCTTGAAATTGCAGGTGTGGCTGCGGTTAGTCCCGTCGCCGTCACTTGTGGAGACACTACACCATTCCTGCTCTACCTCCGTGGCGCCCACCTTGTCATAATCTACTACTACTTCGTGCCCTCGTCAAGGAGCCGTGTTGCAAACCGAGCCTATCCATCCTGCCAGCACGCTGAGATATCATGCAAGAGGAGGAGTGGCAATCCTACAGTATCTGGAGGACTGAGAATTTCTAGACTACAATGTCAACGAACAATGGGCTTACATCGTCGGGCTCTCACCATCGCAACGGTACCGTTTATACTTCTGGTTCCTGACTACTGCTGGCAGACGATGGTCAGCTCAGCTTAGCGACTATTTTGGCGTGCTATGTATGTCCAGGTTCTAGCGACGAGCTAGCCTTACAGGATCGAATCACGGCGGTTTGTCAAATGAGGCATCGAAACTCTATTGCCTCGCGAGCGACGTAAATCTCCCCTTTCGAGCAAGACACTACTCAACATGGCAGGCCGGTAACACATGGAAGTGAGAACAACGGCTGACCCAGGCACGCCTGGTGCAGAACGCCGACCGAAGCTTCGACTATCATCGCCAGTATGGGCGAAGTGGCTGTCCTCGAGCACAAGGTTAGTATGCACCTCTCCATCCTCCATCTTTCCTCTTGATCTTCTATTCATTCGTTTCGTGACTCCTTGGTCATGAATTGTTGAATATCGTGTTTTCTTCTTCATTGTCACTCGTTACAGACATCCAGCATAGTTACTTCCTTCTTGTCACTTCACACACGCTCACTTCAGGCCTTGTGCCTCCCTCTTCTTGTTAATCTTTAAAACTTGCTCAAATTAGAGCACCACGATCGTTACATCCAATTATGAAGACTTCCTGGGTGCTGCCATTGGCCCTTCAGGGTGCCCTGGCATTCGCTGCGCCACAAGTCGAGGAAGAGGCTCCAACCTATGGAGACCTTATCCTCACCATTCCTGCTGTTCCGGAACCAAGCAACATTGTCCTCAACTTCGCCGATGCGGATGAGAAGAGAGGTCTTGATTGGAACTCTCACGGCGAGACATATGGTTGGGAACACGACCAGGACAAGGACAACGAAGGCTATGGATGGGGCGATGACCAGAACAACAACGAAGGCTACTACGGCGACATCCCTGTGTCCTCCGTCGCTTCGGTCTCTACCAGCATCTCTTAACATCCCTCCAGCTCCCATAACGCCATCAAAGTTCATCCACTGCTGCAGTGAGCTCCAGCAAGGCCACCCGTTCGTCTTCTGCTGCTCCTGTATCAAGCTCTAGCAATGCCGCCGAGACGTCATCTGCTGCTGCCTCTTCCTCCAAGTTGTCCAAGGTCTCTTCGAAGGTCTCCTCCGGCACTGGCCACAAATCTAGCCACCACAAGTCATCTTCAGCAAAGGCTGTTACCACTTCTGCTCCAATTGTGACCACCCATATCACAACCATAGTCTACGACACTACATGCCCACATACATGGACGAAGACTCACGAGGGTAAGACTACGACCTCAACCGGCATCACTACCACACAGACAAGCACTGTCAGCATCGTCACCGAGACTATCTACCCAACTGCATCAGTCGAGACCATCACATACTACCGTACAACCGAGGTTATCACAATCTACTGGACTGAGTGCCCAGGCACATCTACAGCAACACAATATGGTCAGACACAAACTTGGACTTACCCAAGCTCGACTGTCGTGACATCGACCTTCACCACTCTTGTGCCATACACTACTGTCATCATTGTCACTCCAACTGTCTACGCTAGCTCTGAGGCTGCTAAGCAGTCCAGCAATGCAGCAGAGTCGAGCAAGGCTGAGGTCCAGTCCAGCACACCAGTCGTCTATGGTTCAAGCAGTGCAGCTCAGGTCCAGTCCAGCGCACCGGTCGTCTACGGCTCAAGCAGTGCAGCTGAGGTTCAGTCCAGCAAGCCAGTCGTCTATGAATCAAGCAGCGCAGCTGAGGTCCAGTCCAGCAAGCCAGTCGTCGAGTCAAGCAGCGCAGCCGCTGTAAGTAGCCAGGTCCCAGTCACTCTCACTACGGTGTCGACGTACTACGCTACCTCGACCATCACCAAGGTGACCGTGACTCCATGCAATGGCCACAAGACCGTCACGTTCAAAAACTCCACTATGGTTTCGACTTTCTCCACCAGTTCTACTGTGACTACAACCATCACAACTACTGTCCCAATTACCACGACCTGCACTGTCACCTCGACTCCTGTTGCTTCTTCTAGCAATGCTGGTATGACCAGCAGTGTGGTTCTGCAATCATCTCAGGCACAGTCAAGTGTCGCGTCAAGCTCAGCTTCTTACCCAGATGTCTACAGCAAGTACGGTCCTGCTTCAAGCGGCTACTCCTCTGGCTTCAGCTCTGGTAAGGGCGCATCCTCCAGCAATGCTGCTGTCTCATCGAGCAACGGTGTGGTCTCAAGCAAGCCGATTGTCTCATCAAGCAGCGGCGCTATCTCCAGCCGACCAGTATCGTCTTCTAGCAACGCTGTTGTCTCGTCCAGTGCCGCTGCTGGCACATCTAGCAAGCCAGTTGCCAACAGCTCAGATGCATCTTGCCTCAGCAAGCCATCTAATGTTCACACCAAGTCGCGAACTCGACCAAACCACTCCATCCGCCACTGCACTGGCAGCATCTGCTCGACCTCCGGAACTGCTGCATCATCGGCTGTCTCTTCGAAAGTCAGCTCCCATGTATCGAGCAGCGCTGCCGGTGTCTCCTCCAAGATCAGCTCTGGTGTGTCCAGCGGCAGTGCCAAGGTCTCCTCAAAGACCAGCTCTGGCACTGGCTTCGTGTCGGCCTCGTGCCTGAGCAAGCCTTCAAACGTTCACACCAAGTCTCGCACCTCGGCTGCTCACTCCATCAGACACTGCACAGCCAGCTCTTGCGCATCATCCGGTACTGCTAAGATCTCGTCCAAGGTCAGCTCTTCTGCTCACCACGCCAGCTCTGGTGCATCAAGCAGCAAAGCTCATGTTACATCCGCTCACAAGCACTCCTCGCACTCAGAGTCCTGCGGCACCAAGCCAACCAACGGTAGCCACTGCCCAGCACGTAAGTCATCCAGTGTAAGCCATAGCCATAAGGCATCTGCTTCGGTCTCAAGCCACCACAAAGCTTCGAGCAAGAGCCACAAGGCATCCGCATCAAGCTCTAGCTACGTCAAGGCTTCAAGCAAGAGCCACAAGGCATCTGCATCAAGTTCTAGCCACGTCAAGGCTTCAAGCAAGAGTCACAAGGCATCTGCATCAAGTTCTAGCCACGTCAAGGCTTCAAGCAAGAGTCACAAGGCATCTGCATCAAGCTCAAGCCATAAGGCATCTGCTTCAGTCTCTAGCCACCACAAGGCCAGCTCTCACGTTTCGAGCAGCCGTGCTCATGTGACTGCCAGTCACAAGCATCACTCGCACACCAAGTCTTGTGGCACACGACCAACCAACGGCAGCCACTGTCCAGTGCGCAAGTCGAGCTCAATCGGTAGCCACAGCCACAGCCACAAGGCAACTGCCTCCGTCTCTAGCACTCGCAAGTCGAAGAGCGTGAGCTCATCAGCTGCTGCCAAGACTAGCATCGTCTCGAAGTCAACTGGTACCGCAGTCTCTAGCAAGCCAGTCAGCTCTAGCGCTGCTGCCAAAACAAGCTCTGCCTGCTCTACTCCATCTCCTGAGCCAAAGTGCACTCGTTGCAAGGGCCAGCCAGGTGATGACAAGTGGTGTGGTTACGACATCGACAGCAACTACTACGAGGTCGCCCCAAAGACTTGCCGCACTGTCGAGTACAACTTCACCGTCAGTGGTGCCATGATTGCTCCAGACGGTGTCGAGCGTTATGCTATGCTGATCAACGGACAATTCCCAGGTCCTCTCATCGAGGCCAACTGGGGTGACTGGATCGTTGTCAACTACTACAATGCTCTCACTGACAACGGCACATCCATCCACTTCCACGGTATGCGTCAGAACTACACCAACGAGGCTGATGGTGCTACATCGTCTACTCAGTGCCCAATCGCTCCTGGCCAGTCCTTCCAGTACAAGTTCCGAGCTACACAGTACGGAACTTCCTGGTACCACTCCCACTTCGCCCTTCAGGCTTGGGACGGTGTCCTCGGTCCAATGGTCATTCATGGTCCTGCCACGACTGATTACGACGTTGATGCTGGTACTATGCTGCTCCAGGACTGGTCTCACAAGACCATCGCTTCCCAGTGGGACTCTGCTGCCTTTGTTGGTCCCGGTAATGGTCCACGTCAAATGGACACTGGACTGATCAACGGAATGAACGTTGGACCAAGCGGCGGCTCTTACTACACCCTGCCAAACGACTTCGTTCCAGGCCGAAAGTACCGTCTTCGAATCGTCAACACCGCTATCGAGGCATCTTTCAAGTTCTACATCGACGGCCACTCTTTCAAGGTCATTGCTGCTGATTACGTGCCAATCGTGCCATACACTGCCACTATCATCAACCTCCACCCAGCTCAGCGATACGACATCGTCGTGGAAGCTAACCAGAAGGCCGATTCTTACTGGATCCGTGCTGACATCCAGAACAACTGCATCAGCACTACACCAAACCCTAACGCCAAGAACATCCGGGCCATTGTCAACTACAAGGGACACTCGAGCACTCCAACCTCCACAGCATACACATACCAGGACAACTGCGTGGATGAGGACTCAAAGAATCTCGTGCCAAGGCTCGCCCTCAACGCAGGCAAGCTTGATGAGCAGATTTCCAAGACTGCCACGATCGGTGTACAGGGCAACATGTTCAAGTGGACTCTTGGTGGTGAAAGCTTCGTCTCGAAATGGGCCGACCCAACACTGCAGAGCATTTCTCAGAACGGCAACTACACAGACTACGCTGGTGGCCTCCAGATCCAATACCCTAAGCTCGGTGAATGGGTCTACATTGTCATCCAGTCAACACAACCACTTCCTCACCCAATTCACTTCCACGGACACGACTTCTTCGTTGTCGGACAAGGTCTTGGTCAGTACAACGGCGAGGCACTCAACCTGAAGAACCCACCACGTCGTGACACTGCACTCATGCCATACCAGCTTCCGCCAAATGGACTCCCATCCGCTGGTTACCTCGTTTTGGCATGGCAGACGTAAGTTTCTGTTATTCGCTTCACTCCCACAAACTAACCCTTTCACAGTGACAACCCAGGTTCATGGCTCATGCACTGCCACATTGGATGGCACGCAGCTATGGGATTCACACTCGAGATCATTGAGGGCGACGCCAGCACGATCAAGAAGACCATCAAGAACTCTTGCCAGCTTGACGACACCTGCAAGGCTTGGAAGAGCTACGCAGCAGCCAAGGACATCCTCGACACTGGTATTTGAGACAATAATGTAATGCTAGGAGATGTGGCGCTGGTGGCCGTTGTCTGCAAGCGTACTCTCTAATCCAGGACCACGCATATTGAGATGTACATATCTTTTTCCTTCTCTGTTCATGTATCAAGACGGCTGTATATAGATGCGAAAAAAGAAGCACATCGCATCTTTCAGTATCTGGCATCTTGTGCTTAATATATAGTCTTCCAAGCAGGAGACGATCATAACCCGACGACTGTACCTGTTTGTAAGCGGGATGAAAGCACATCATTCTGACTCTGGTGGCACCCTGTGCTCAATACTGACCATAATCCGACGATTCGCGAAAGGACGCATTTGAGAACAAGATAGTGATGCCGCAATCTTCGAGATAGCTGAAACTTTGAGCGTGATACACTATCTCTCGAGCAGAAGAACTCATCCGTATCGACTGCAGCGATGTTGGGCCTTGTTTGACCACGTGCAATGCGCTGCTGAACTCTTGGTCTCTCAGCTGTATAAGCCCACCGGTGCTGCAATAGCGTCTAGTCGTGGCACCGAACCCCAAAACGCCATCGTATCCAGGATCTCTCGGCCCATATTGTTTGTCATTACGTGGTATCATTGCTTGAGTGGTCATGAACGACTGGAAGTAGGAGCACCTGCACTCTCGCCAGGCCTACGATCTTTGCCTTTTTCGCTGTGCGTGCTCTGCGCACCATCTTCGTCGTAGAGATTGTGATCTTCGATGTAGTCAACAACGGGTTCCGGGACCAGGTATCGTATGCTCATATCTCGGCGGATGAAGAGTCGAATCTTAGTCGAGGATATATCGTTCTGTACGAGCTGTTGTATGACCCAGATGTTGTCCTTCCATGACTGTAGCGTCGACAATGCCTCGTCTATGTCTGTGCCGGTCCTCTGACTCGAATTAGTACACTGCTTTATAAGACTGGCTTCTACTCACCTCCACGATGAAGGCGCCAAAATTGCGCAGGATGTAGTCGATATCCTTCGGTGCCCATACTCCAGGTGTACTCATGGTTTGGATGAGGTCCGCACCGGCAAGCAGAGCGATGTGACATTTCTTCTTGCCCACAGGAGTCTCGACACCTCCAGCGACCTCATTGATCTCGTATGCGAAGTGATCCAACACCTTCGCTGTCTCCAGATACTCGGTATGCAGGGCCTCCCACGGATCCACGCTTATCCAGCTACTCTGTGCGACGGCTAACGAGCACATGTTGATTCTGTGTTCTGCCTTGACAAGACCAGTCTTCTTGTATGCGTCGCCGACACAAGATACGTAGGCTCCGACTACCTCGAAGTTCGTGTTGAAGCGTGCGTAGTCCGCTGCCATCTCGAACATGCGCAGATGCAAGAATGTGATAGGGCTGAAGGAACCACAGGCGATGAGCACCAGAGGTATCCTCTCGGCGTCCTCAATTCGCGGTCTGAGTCGTGAACGAGGAAACTCGTAGTCGTCCATCGACATTGAGGTGATGTTGTCTGCCATTGCCATGTTCTGTTTGTTCCTTCTGAAAGGAGGAGGATCGAGCGGAAGGAGATTTTGCAGAGTTGTGTGCGTGCGCGAGCGCGCCGTCGTCAGAGACGAGGATGCAGACAGCAGACGATGTGATGATCGTTGAGTCAGATGAGAGCAAGCGCTACTACTCGGTGTTAACCAGGCGTGATGACGAATAATGGTATGTAGCCTGCGGAGAGTGCGAAATGGAGACAGGGTGGGCGACGGATGTGACGGCTACATGAAACGTGTCGTGCTGAGAACGATGGCGAAATTGTCGTCGAATGAATAGTGCTGCGCAGTGTTTGTAGTCAAGAATGCTTCGGAGAGAGAGGGTTTGCTTCTGCTGTGGTTGAGGCTAATCGCGGAGGTCACGTGCTACTGACTCATCTCGCTAACATGATGCCATCAGCAATGCCTGTCTGTCCTTCGATCTCCTTGCTTATGCGGATGCTTCTGCTCGAGCCACACAGCTAGTATCCCTCGTTCGTGGTGCCATCTCCTTCTTTCCGTCCCATGGTGCCTCGAACGGTCTTCATCATGCTAGATGTCTGAGGGGTCCTCCGCCGCCCCGCAGGACGTCATTGTCAATGGCCGATGCTTCCACAAAAATGATGTAGATGCAGGTATGATATAACATCACCTTTCACTCCTCTATGTCCTCTCTGTCTCGAACATCAGCTCGTCTTTCAAGCATTACAGCTCAGATTACGAGGAACCTCACGACACACGCCAAGATGACAGACACGAGCAAGTACAAGTTCAATCACACTATGCTGAGGGTGAAAGACCCGAAGCGCACAATTGCCTTCTACGAGCTACTCGGCATGAAGCAAGTGAACCAGCTCAGTCCAGATGATAGTTTCTCATTGTACTTCCTGGCCTACGATCACGCTAAATCACCATCACATGGCAACCACTGGTCGGACCGTGAAGGTATAATCGAGCTCACACACAACCATGGCACAGAGAACGACCCTAACTTCAAGGCACACAACGGCAACAGCGATCCCAAAGGATTTGGTCATGTGTGCATCAGCGTTGACAACATTCAAGCAGCATGTCAACGCATTGAGGATGCTGGATACAAGTTTCAAAAGACACTTTCCCAAGGCTCGATGCGCTCGATTGCCTTCGCTCTCGACCCTGATGAGTACTGGGTTGAGATCATCGGACAGAAGCCCGTGCAGGAGACGGAAAATGTTAAGACGACAGATGTCTCAACTTACAGGATGAACCACACGATGTTGAGGGTGAAGTCGGCGGAGGAGTCGCTCAAGTTCTACAAGGACGTTATGGGGATGGATCTCAAGCGTACAAGTGAGAACAAGGATGCCAAGTTCAACCTGTACTTCCTCGGATATGGTCCTCCAGCACCAGAGAAGAGCTCGAACGGCGTCAACCCAACTGCAGACCGAGAGGGTCTTCTTGAGCTGACCTGGAACTACGGCACAGAGAAGGAGAGCGGCAAGGTTTATCATTCTGGAAACGAGGAGCCACAAGGTTTTGGCCATATTTGTGTCAGTGTTGACGACCTGCAGGCTGCTTGTGAGCGATTTGAGAAGCTTGGTGTCCAGTGGAAGAAACGATTGACCGATGGTCGCATGAAGAACGTGGCTTTTGTACTGGATCCAGATGGGTACTGGATTGAGGTCATTCAGAATGAGAAGTACAAGGATACTCCTGGCAAGTATTGATTGTGACCGCCAAGCACGACTGGAGGTGCATTGATAGATGTGCAAGCGGTAGCAGAGAGTAGATCACTAGCGGAGCTCATAGCAAATCGTTCTTGTAGTATATATTGCTGTCCACACAGATGAATGCCTCCTGCCAAGGTCAATATGAAGGACTCAAAGTATGCATCATGGGTGATCTGATCGCTTATCGCATTTGCGTCGGTTGAGTCTCTGGAGCGGCAAGCTCTTTGATTAACGTCGGCTTATTCACTCTGCACGAGAACGATACAACACTACACTCCTCAGTGCGATATTACGGCATATACTGCACAGCATGAGACTGACACAGTTGCACACACTGCTATACGCTGTCTATGCGACAGCAGCAGAGCCACAGGAGATTAGACGATCGCAGAAAGAGCTCGACGAGAAATGGGGCAATGATGTATGAGCGATTCAGCCTCTAAGACGTGCACACACTTACTACCAGGCAGTGGGGATTCTCTGGCATTGCAACGTTCGCACATCTGCCACATACAAGATGTCTGCAAGATCCAGAGCAGGAATTTGATATAGCAATCCTTGGAGCACCATTCGATACAGCAGTGACCTATCGACCCGGAGCTCGCTTCGGACCAAGAGCCATCAGAGCTGGCAGTCAGCGTATGACAGCCTTCCGAGGATACAATGCTCGAGCGAATCTAAACCCGTTCACGGCCTGGGCGAAAGTGATCGACTGTGGTGATATCCCTATCTCGCCGTTCGATAATGCACTCGCGCTCCGTCAAATGACCGAAGCATTCACCGATCTGTCACACTCGAAAGCACCACAAGATAATCGAGCATCTTCGATCAAGTATCGTAACAGGCCTAAACTCCTCACACTCGGTGGCGATCACAGTATAGCTCTGCCTACGCTCAGAGCACTCCACAGCATCTATGGAGGTGTAGCAGTCGTGCACTTCGATGCTCACTTGGACACATGGTATGGCCAATCGGTAGCTTAGATGTAGCTGACATGACAGGCATCCTGCGAAGTATCCTTCGGCATGGATCGACCAGGACGATCCGACTCAGCAGTCATTCTTCACTCATGGCACCATGTTCTGGCTTGCTCACAATGAATCGCTGATACTCAAAGACAAAAGCGTCCATGCCGGTTTGCGCACGAGACTGACCTCCATCGAGGACAACGAAGAAGACACTGCCCAAGGATGGCTTCGGATCACGACTGACGACATCGACGACTATGGAGCCGTAGGTATAGCCAAGCAGATCATGTCTCAGGTCGGTGATGCTCCTGTTTATCTCAGTCTTGACATTGATGTAATCGATCCTGGTCTTGCTCCGGCAACTGGAACGCCAGAACCAGGAGGGTGGTCCACGAGAGAAGTCATTCGTATTCTACGTCTGATAGAAGACCTGAATGTAGTTGGCGCTGACGTGGTCGAGGTATCGCCAGGCTATGACGGGCAGGGAGAAGTTACTTCTCTGGCTGCTGCTCAGATCGCTTTTGAGATCCTCACAAGTATGGTCAAGAAAGGTATTGCCGCAAAGACTGTCGAGGGTGCGAAGGATGAGCTGTAGTCGTAGCCTCAGTAGATGTATCAGAATCAACACGGTCTGTTGAGCGTGCTGCATGCATCACCCGCAGACAGGTAACTCGCTCGTCGATTTGTGTCACATTCTGTCCAGTAATGCCGTGAGATGACGAAAAGACCTTGACATCCTAGCGCTGGTCAGGTCTGCGTCTGTGAGAATGTGCTCGACATGTTAGAGAGCTTTTACGACAATAAATCGTCCCGTCATTTCTTCGCCTGTCGCAGTGATGTACCAGTAGTCGCCTTCAAGAGCGAGCTTGACG
The DNA here is from genome assembly GCA_001592805.2 of Peltaster fructicola. Classification (NCBI taxonomy): domain Eukaryota; kingdom Fungi; phylum Ascomycota; class Dothideomycetes; genus Peltaster; species Peltaster fructicola. The sequence goes on from CP051143.1 coordinate 1,202,267, forward strand.
CAATGCGGAGCAGTGCACGATGATAGTCACCTTCCCCTTGCACTTGGACATGGAGCGGTGATCGGGGAGCTTGACACAACGGAGAGCCGCCAGCCTTCCTGCTGCGTTGTGCGATGTAGGGTCAACTCTGCCTTGCCAGCTGGGTCCCAGTGCTGCTCCACGCTAGTCTCAGGCTTGTGTGGATCTTGTCGTAGTCCCACCTAGCAAATCCTCGCCCAGCAGAGCCGCTGTGAGGCCCTTGTGACTAGATGGACGATTTCGCTGTGAATATCGGTCATATGTGACTTCAGTGATTCGCCAGAGCGTCTGTCCGTCTCTTAGAGGAGGGCAGATCGAGAGGATAGTGCCTCCGTAGCCTAGGAGAGGTCCGATGGCCCCCACACGGCCGGGACAACCTCCTGGGTCCCCATTGCGCCGGAACTCGCCCTGAGCTCAGTTTTCGAGCTACCGGTTCGCAAAGACCAGCATTCTTGAGCGCCGACGCAGCTCTACAAGCATCAAGCCTCCGATATGGTCTAGTGGCTAGGATTTCTGTTAGTTCCTTCCTCGTCTGTTGCAAAGACCCATTCACTAACAATCATCAGCGCTCTCATTATAAAGTGCCGAGGAGGCCGGGGTTCAATTCCCCGTGTCGGAATCTTTGCTCTGGGACCTCCAGAAGTATCTTTTGTCGTTGGGGGTGTCTCCCGAGCGTTCTATAGCTTTTGGAAGATTTGGGTAAATCGTAGCAGAATTCGATATTCTGGTCCGTGCGGGGCCCGACAGCAGTCCTAGGACATTGCAGAGCCTCGAGAGTAGCCCGGAGACGTTGCGGAACACCAGTAGAGTCTATAAGTCGTTCATGAGACAAGATAGAGCACAAAGAGTCGAGCTGGGCCTCAGCCAGCATTGACAGCGTATCCTGGAAATATTGCAGTGTTTCGTAGGTCGAGACGCTCCAGCAATGAGCCTACTTCGTGCCCTGTAACTTGTGACCATCAATGGTGGTTGTGAGTACCAGATTTCGACCATGACCGAAGGACAAATCCGCGCCAAGACATCGTACAACACAGGAGACGATTGAGATGAAATAAAGACATGGAAATGGATACTCGACATGAAAGGAAACGTCTCTCCAGCATGGTGTGCACCAATACGCAGGACTTTGACTTGGTCAGACCAGAGACAAGTGTCTTGGTGAGCAGCATAGATGGTCGTGACCCGTAATGCTGTGAGAACGATTGCCCAGCGTGAACGACCGACGACTCAGATCAAGCTTCTTGTGACTACTGAACGAGATTGCAAGCATTTGGACGCATCAATGGGTTGTGTATCGAGTATATGAGCCCTCGCAAGCAGACCGCTGCAGAGCCTCATCAAAGTCAACACACGACGTCGGCTTTAGCGTGCCTTCCATGCGATTAGAACTTCTACTTACACAACGAACTGACAACCACACGCGATGCACTGACAACGTCACCTCATAGCTCAGACGAGCGCTCGATCCTACATGAACACAACATGGCACGAGATGGCGCAGTCGATACAGCTCAAGCGCACAGCGTCTTCGTTCGCCTTGTTCTCCCGCCATACACCATCCACTTCAAATCGCCCACATACATGAAAGAGTCGACGCTAGAGCTTCTCGATGGCAGGGTATGCAAGGAAGTACTCAAGAGCTCGGCGTCGAGCTCTGAGGTGCGAGAAGCAATCGGATCAAATCCAAAATACTGGTCAGAAATCGTCACATTACTCAGAGCTGCCGTGATCAGTCTTGAGAGGCGAAGCTTCCAAATATGGGACCCTTCTGGAGCAGACTACGAAAGTACGAGCGGTGCGCTCATCGCAAGTAACTATCCTGGGCTCTGGAAAGACCTGGAGCGACTGAACAACCTTGTCTCGATCAGCAGAAACGTCCTCACTGCTGGCGTACATGTGCAGGACCTCGCGGCCGAACATGCAGTCGAGCTGGAGATATTCAAGCTCATCAACTGCGCAGTAAGAGTGACAGCGAGAGGATACGATGGAGAGGCGGGCACAGGAGAGGAAGAAAAGTGGCAGTATATCGTCAACAATTACAAGAAGCTGCTCATCACAAGCTTACAGTTCTTGAACAACCTCGTCGCTCAGAACGAAAGACGCAAGCTAATGCTATGGGTCAATCTCTTCGATAGCACATCAGATGCGCTTCTGAATCAAGACGACAACTCAGGACAAGTCAATGTGCCTGCAAGACTTCTGAAGGAGCCGGTAGTACCAATAGGCAAGGAGGATCTATTGCTGGCCTATGGCGAATATGAAGACCAGAAGCTCGATCTCGAAGGAGCGATACCTCTGTTTGACGACATCCCATTCCAGCCTTTGCCAAAGGAGGCACTTCGTGGCAAACCCACATACGCACCTAATGGCTATGTCCTCTTTGCGAAGAACACCAAGGATCTGACCATGGACGACTACCGTATAGCACACGAACGCGATGCGACAATAGGAGAGCTGCATCTCGATGTTCCTCGACGATGGGCAGAATTGAACGACTCTGATCATGCTTACTGGCAGAAGAAGTGGGAAGCTATGGATAAGAAGTACCACAACGACGTGGCTATGTATGAGACGAGGCTGGCGCTCATGGAAGGTGGTCAGGTCACAAGCAACGGCACACTAGAAGATGATCAGAAGATTGTGAAGCATCTCTTCAAGCTGGAGGACGACCTGCACGTACGGTTCGATGCTGAGCTGCAAACTAAGTCATCAGAGCCAGCGCTACATCGTGGCACCAGCGTACGCGACAAGAACGAGGCTCCCTCAGACATGATCGACTCCGACAGCATGAAGATGCTCTTCACAGCTGAAGCTGGCACGAAGATTCTCGAATCTGGCAAAGCGGAGCTCATGAAGCGTCTCGAAGGGTATGAGAAGCCAGAAGAAGCACTTGACACCGACCACGAGTATCATGAAGAGCCACCACCCCTCGTACGACGAGCATCAGCACCGGAAGGCTTCCCAGCAGAATATAGAGATCCAAATGCGGAGGCGTGGTCAGTCGCCAGCGAAGAGCCTCGACCAGGCTCAGAGGAGCCCGAAGAGGATGACTATCCCGGCTCCACAGAAGACGGCAGAGGTTTGCTCACGGATGTGCCACTCATCCTTGGTCCTAGCGAGATCGAGGTCCTTCCAATGATTGTGATGAGTGGCATTGTTGCACCGCCAGCTCAACTTCTGCAATGCAAGACAACAGCAGAGCGCAATGCATTGATCAACATGCACACAGTCCGTTGCCACTTGCTATTCGCACAAGACAATGGTCGAAACCTCCTGCGTGAGCTCCTCATCTTCGTTGCAGCATGGGATCTGCGGGAGGAGGAGCTTTACTTCAAGTTTATGGTCAAGATCATGGAAGCAATACTTCAGAATGGTCTGATGCCATACGCATATCACGCCTTTCGCGATCGAAGTCGGAGCAAGGACATCATATCACCAGCACAAGCAGTAATCATGAAACTGCTTACGAACATCTTCAGAGCTAGGAGTGAAGCCAACAAGGCTTCCGCATCACCAAACACAGCCTCACCACGACCTACTGCCAAGCCCGCAGCAGGTCAAATAAGTCACAGTCTGTTGCCAAGCACTCCTCAAAGGGTAGATGTGCACATACTCAACTACATCTTCACGGAATTCCGACAGCACATCATACCACAGACCTGTGCGCTGATATTCCTCCAAGGACAGATTCACCTGGGACGAGCGTCGCCTGAAGACTTCCCACTGAACCTGTGGGACATGGAACGGATGTACGAAGGCGTCTATCAATACCTCGAGTTCTTCGCAGTCTTGACAGAAGAGGGTTTTTGGAAAGGCGTGCTTGGCGGCTGGCAGATCGCAAGCGAGCTTGTGACACTCCTAAGAGAGCTCGAAGGCGGCATACCCAAGATGCAGATCCATGTCGAGAGAGCTCCACGACCAGCACCAGACAGACAGCTGTCGATGCCAAATCTGCCATCGAACCAAATACGAGCAAGCTCAGCTGATGCTCGTGTACCAACAAACACCGTTGGACCAAAACTTCAAGCAACCACAACCTGTACAGCAAGGCGCCATCTTCGAAGCCGAGACACCGCTTGCATACCCAGAAGATGCACAGGACGAGCCATCAGATTTCGAATGGCGTAATCTTAAGAAGCTTACTGTACTTGTACTCTCCTCGCTGATCTGGAAGAATCAGCTGGTGCAAGACCAAGTACGAACATATGGCGGCCTCGAAGCTCTTGTAGCGTGCTGCAAGCAAGATGAGCACAACCCATACATACGAGAGCACGCTATCATGTGTCTACGCTTCGCTGTCGAGGACAACAATGCCAACGCCACAGTCATTAGGAAAATGGCAGCTCAAGGCGAACGTCGTGGTCGTCAGCGGCAAGGCGAGTACGACGTTACTACATATGATGTTCCTCGAGAAGTCCTTGATGCTAATGGCTACGAGACGTTTATGGACGGCAAAGGACAAATCGGACTGCGCAGAAAGGAGCCACAACTGCCAACAGTGCCTACACTCGGCTCATCACAAGTCGCAGCTCGTCAGCTGCTACCGCCGATGCAAGCTGCTGCTGGCATGGCCAAGCTTACACCGGAAAAAGCAGCCGAGTTGATGCAGAATGCGTTGAAAGAGTTACCACTCGGTATGGGTGCCAGCCTGGCTAAGGGTTTAGAGGGACTCATGAAAGGAGAAAAGTGACGAAATGGACGCCCTTCCTCAACGAAGAACGCACAAGAAAAGTGAATGATCAGCACAATCGGAGTTTGCATAGATGATACCCTGTACACTACTTTGATATCAAGCACCATGATGGTCGGTCTTGCATAATATTTACAAGCTTCCTGGTCTCTTCCTGTCTCCCAACGTCGTCTTATCCACCGCAGAATCATCCTCTGAGAACTTCAAGCTCACACTGTTGACGCAGTGTCTGATTCCACCTGGAGCACTTGGCTCGCCTCGGAAGATATGACCTAAGTGTCCACCACAGTTCGAGCAAACGATCTCTGTCCTCCTCATACCCAGGCTGGTGTCGTCATGCTCCGTTACTGCACCGGGCACGGTTCTGAAGAATGCTGGCCATCCACATCCTGACTGGAACTTATCGTCGGCCATGTACAGCGGTGCGTCGCAAGCTACGCAGTTGTACACGCCTGAGTCTGCTTGGTGCTTGTAGTACTTGCCAGAACCTGGATACTCAGTACCTTTCTCTCGGACGATTCGGAACTGCTCTGGGCTCAGCTGTGCTTGCCACTCGCCATCGGTCTTCTTGACCGGGTAGTTGGTGTTGTCCATCTTGTTCGAAGAGCTTGAGAAGAGGGCACCAAGGAATGGAATTGGCATGGAAGCACGGAGTGCGATAGGTTGTCTTGCGAGGTGTCCTCGTACAGCTGCGAAAGGTTGGACGCGGTATAGTGTTGCGTTGCTGAAGGCGAAGACTGTCTTGAGCAGTGTCGGAAAGGACGGTACACGCATAGGAAGAGATAAGTGAGCGCGTGAGGTTATACTTATGTAGTCGCTCGGCTCGGTCGCAGGCGAACACGTCTGTATATCGTTTGGAATCAGTGGCTTCTGTAGCTCGTCGCCACTGCTTAGAAGCTTCGATCTCTCTGCATCGACGTCATGGAGAGGAGGTTGATGCCAGACTAGAATGTACACAACCAGTATGCAAGCCACGACCTGGACAAAGTGCTGATAGTTATTTGAGATTGTCATACGAGAGGACGTGGTCAATTGTTTCTAGAGCCAAAATCGAAGCTATGCAACAACCTTTCGATAATCAGTCTTGTCCTATCGCTTGATGAGTATTGCTATCAACCTCTTGCTTTGCCTCACAGGATTCCCAGGCCTGCTTGCAAAGTACACACAGCCAACGCTTGATCATCATATGCGATGCCTTATCTCGCTTAGACGTCCATCTGAAAACAAGATCAGATTGACATCTCACAGACCACTCGTCGTTCCGCTTCTGTCTTTGCAGTGCTGGCAAGGTGGTGTGAATGGATTGAAGCCAAGTGTGCTACTGGGATTGCATGTTGATGAATGCAGGTGTGTACGGATCGCATGCGGCGTGTCTTTGCCTCTGCTAGTAGCAAAACATTGTGACGATGAGGCTGATGTGAAGTAAGACAATTCTATTGCTCAATGCTATGCACGCTCGGATATAAAGTACACAGTCCCTAGATACAACAACAAGCAAGCCCGTCTCGAATGCACACAGTTGCTTTGGATGAGATGCTCAGATGCACAGCAGGGTAATGCATGCTGCGTGTCTGCGCCGGTCGGACGAGTTTCTTCGATCACTCAAAGCATCATGCCTGCAAGGACACTAACCAACATCATTGAAGTGATAACGATCTCTGTCTTGCCCATGCTTCGTGGTCGCGTGCTCGAGTTTGCTTTCGTTGTCGGTGATGCAGTTGCAGAAGCTGTAGATGAGCTGCTCGTCGTCGATTCAGGGTCGTAAGAGCCGCCAGCCCAGCCGGCATACTCGATACCTGGGAGATTCTGGCCATTGGACTTGTAGCAATTGACCAATTCCTTGGTCTCGTTCTTTGTTACTATCCTGCCAAGGTCGCAATAAGCGGTGCAGGTTACAAAGCCCTGCTGTATGAGGATTGGAAGTGTCTTGCAGCATTTAGTGACGTATGGCCAAGTGACGTTGTTGACAGGCCATATCTCCACTCCACCAGTACCCTTCCAGGTCTCTACGGTAGCACCACCACATGTCAACGGTGTAGGCAAGACGCCATTAGTGACTGTCCACGAGGCTGCCGTCAACGTAGCCGACGCAGATGCTGAGGTGACGGAAGTGACAAGCGACATTCTGAAGAGATGGACGAGATTGTAGGAGGACAAGTTGGCTGATATGTATGTGAAGAGATGTCTGTTTGGTGCAGTTGTGATGTGCTGAGTGCACAACATAGGTCTCCATCTGGACCATCTTATATCTTACCATACTCACAGGATTCACATCCAGTGCTATGTTCAAGCCTGTCTTCAACATATGTCGAAAGGCTGTGCATGGGAAATCCTACAAGGACGCATTGGAAGTCTGCTCGTGCTTCAGAGCTAATCCAGATACATATTAGCGTTCCTCTATTGTTGTCTATCTTGGCCCCGAAATGGGTCGGAACCTATGATTTTAAACACTGCACACCTGGGAGCATCGACACATGGTAAGACTAGGACACTATTTTGAGGTTCGATGAGCAGTCACATGCGGCAACCAGCATTTGAACGCCTCAGGACCAACGCAAGAGACGAAGGCCAGTCAAATGGCCTCCACGGTGACGGTCAAGAAGTCTCTGACACGCCCATAAAACCTCAATGTCATTTGCTCGGCTATGTCAAAGGGAAAGGTCAGCAACTTGATCGAAGAGCTTGGCTCGCAGTCATTGTTCACAAGCAACACAGGCATTACTCATGCGATGGCAACAGTCTTGGCACAGCCTTGAAGGGGACACTGTGTATTGCGTTCCTGCATAAGCGCCCGCCAGAGTCATTAGGGTCCATAACCGCGACATTGTAAAGGACGTACGGCTGTGTATTCCTACCTGCACTGCACTAAATAGGCACTTGGCCATCTATCTGGTCAGAGCTTGTGCTGTGCTCGCAGTCACAACAGCAGCGATTACAGCTAAGCAACTCAATTGCATGATCATCATTGAGCAGTGGAGGTCACGCACTGGCGAAGAGTACGGCGGCGCCTGTGGTTGAAGGTCTAACAGAATTCAGAACATGCATTGTGGACCGCTGAAGTCAACACTGCTGCTTGGATCTGTTGAGCAGGACACTCATGAGCATGTCCATGCTATTCCAGGGCCATCAAACGTCAATGAAGTCTCTATCGATACCCAGCTTGCACACTCTTCCTTTGCGGCCCTACACCACCATTCAATGCTATCTCGACTGCAAGAGCGAACAGAAATGGCTTGAGGGCTTCTCACCAGCTCTTTCGCTGTTGCTGGCAGCACTGTGGCGTCAAGGGACGTGCATCAGCAGCACACCACTTGTGCTAGGTTTGCATATCGATCAATCATACAGCTACACCACAAGTGATTTCGAAATCTGGCAACTGTGCCTTCACAATCATCAGCTGTCAGTATGACACAAGCAATTTCGCCCCAGTCGCGCGGTCGACCACATTGCTGCTATTAGCGGCATCAGTGGCCCCATATGATGAATATAGCTGGCATCTAATCATACCACTGAGTCGCCAAGCCATGTATCCTTCAGCCAAGTGCTGGCGCAGGACATCTCGTAAGGATGCACAGAGACAGCAGATTGACATTCAAATGCAAGCGATGCTAGCTGATATTAAGGTGAGGGTCTGATACTTGCGACGCTTTCATCAACCACATTACTTCTCATCTTCCTGATTGTCAATCAAGCCACAACTTCAATCGATCAAGCACACCATGTCTTTCTCCACTTATGTGAGCCCGACCAAGGTTCCCAGTTCCGTCGTTGTGACCGGAACCGCTCTGCCAACACTAAGCTGCAGCGTCAACGGCGCTCGCGAGGGAGAGATACCAAATGCCATTGGTGTTGGCGACGTGAACAAAGACACATGGCCGACCATACTCCGCTGTTGTGGCGGAAAACCCATCACGATTTTTGAGCAAGAGAATGGCTGTAGGGCTTGGTGTACCTCCACGAGCGATACGCTGGACGATTTGGCGGCCTGCTTTCACGAACCTGACGGTGAAAATATCCCAGGAATCACGGCTTATCGTTACAACGGCGTGCTCAGTGCCACCAAGCCGACTGGTAGCACATGGGTTCTACCTCCCTGGTCGTACTCATCAACAGCCACTTCAGCACCCACGACAACTACGAGCAATCCTTCGACAGCATCTACATCTGCCTCAGCCTCTGCCACTGCCTCTGTTTCTGCCTCAGCATCATCCTCAGCGACATCTGACGGCATCAGAAGCACAAGACCGGATGGAATCGGTAAAGCTGGCATCTTTGTTGCAGCTGTCATGATCTCCAGTTTGACCATGGCGATATGGCTTTAAGTGAATTCGGGACAAACACTGGCGTCCATAGCGGCCACATGACACACTGTAGACTAGTCTTACACTTGTATGATACAGAGACTTATCAGAGAGAGCGTAGTAGTGATTTGATGGTCGTATTGACCAGAACGAATGTCCGCAAGAACACGATCAGTGTTGTGCGTACAAGTGATTGTGTCGACCTCTCCTAGTTCAGACCAAGAAGCTTCTTGTTCTTCTTGATGGCTCGACGCAGTGCTCCTTCGCGTTCATCAACAGCACGTTTTGCATCGTGCAGCTGACGTTCAGCGATGTCGATCGATGGCACAGGCACATCTCGAGGAACAGCACCATGAGGCTGTGCCAATTCTGGCTGTGTCTGCTGCGCAGCACCTCTTCCAGCACTTGGTGGAGGTGTGGCAGGCGGCATGACGAACTCATTGATGTACTTGGTGACCTCATCAACGAGGAATGCACCCTTCTTCATGGCACTTCCATCCTGTACCATCTGCTCCATAACGTTTGCTCCTCGAGGTCCCTTCGAATCGAGTGCCTTCTTAAGCGCTTTCAGATCCATGACTGGGAAGCGAGTGTCGTTCTGAGGCTTGGTTGGTCTGAAGCGTAGCTCCTCAGGGAGACTCAGGATGTGTCTTTCCAGCTCGAGAAAGCGCTGTTCGAGATCCTCCGTCAAAGCGCGGAGTTGTGCACCACCGGGTGTGATCAAAGCACGACTCCAGATGCTGTCTTCTGGTCCTCCCCAGCCAAGAGCTGCAGCATAGCCCGAGAGAAGCTTATCGACATCATCCTTGCCGAGCTTGATGCCAAACTCTGTGGTTCGCCAATTAGCATGACTGTCGATGTCCTTGGCAGGGATACTAGAAGCATTCTTAGTGCTGCTGACAGCAGGGACTCGGAACAGAGCTTCGAAAGACTTCGCAAACTCAGAATTAGTCCGCAGTTCCGTCAACAGCTGCGCAGTGGAGAGCGTTGGAGTGGCTGGCGGTGATAGCGGCTCGACCACACGAGGCGGCGGCGGCGGTGGTGGTGGAGGACTCGGTTCAGCCTTGACAGGCTCCGGTGAAGCTGGCCGACTGACAACAGGTGTTGATTCAACCACAGCCTCCACGAGTTTCGGCTTTGGCTTCACCTCTTTTCCTTGCGAGTCTTCTTTCCTTCCTATGATCGCCTCTTGTGCAGGCTCTTCAGCACCGACAGTGGCAGCGCTCTCGACCTTAGACTCTTCGATTGCTTTCGCGCGCTCTTGACGCTCCTTCTTGAGCTGACTCTTTGTCTTCGTCCGCACTGGTGCCGACCCGACTTTGCTGATCAGTGGTGGAGGAGAATTTGCTCGAGATTGTGTTGTCGAAGTTACCGAGATATTGTCAGAGATTGAGATGTGCTCACTGGTAGGTGTGCCTGGCACGTTCATCGACGCTATGCTAGGTTGGCGTGACGGGAGTTTCCTCGAGATCGGTTTTGGCAACACCGCGACTGGAACAGGCGGTGGCGTCTCTGCCTTGGGAGTTTGTACCAGCCGGATAGTTCTTGGAGCTGGTTTGCTCGAGGGAGATGGCGCAGCTACCGGACTGTCAGAAACGGATGATGCGGCAGCGGTCTGAGATGCAATGCGTTTAGCCATACTCTGCACTTCTGTGTCTGTCGTTGAGCTTGTGCTAGCCGCAGTTGCTTCTGGTTGCTGTTTGACAGCAGCAGTGATATCGAGTTTGCCTGGGTGCTTTCGTTTAGTATCTCTAGCGTCGACAGGTGGGCTCGCCGCAACAGCTGCTGCAGATGCCTTGTGGGCAGCAGGCTCTTCGGGCTTGGCTTTGGTATTAACCGGTGACTGTGGTGTGGTAATGTCTGTCGTTCGACCCTTGAGCTTCTCACCAGCAGCAGTGAGTACATCTCGAACAAGATTCTCACCAATCTGATCGCCAACGGCACGGCCTTTGCCCTTTTTGGTTGGGGTTTCATGTGCTTCGACTGTAGGCTTGGGCGATACAGGACGTGAGACTAACCTGGCTGGTGTGCCTGGCTGCGAGCCGATCTTGGTTGGCGTAGCCACACGCAGTGGCAGAGCTGGTACAATCTGAGTGCTGGCCACACGGCGTAAGCTTGCTCGGCTTGACGGTCTACTTCCAATTGGCTCCAGAATTGGTAGTCCACTGGGCTTTGATAGCACAGTCATATCTTTGTCGTTGTCGATTGCATGAGCTAGACCTGGCGGCACTGTTGGTGTGCCTCGCCGACTGGAGAACTCAAGCCCTGGTGGAAGTGCAGGGGTTGATCGACGAGATTGCAGACCAGGAGCGATCGAGGAGATGCTGGGTTGTCGGAGAGGTCCGAGAGGTGGGAATTCCTCGTCGGTCACTAGGAAGAGAAGTCAGCATTGATCCTTGAGAGGGATAAGATGGTAGAGGCAAGCAAGCAAGCAGCACAACAGCAGATAGAGTCGTCTCTTCTCCAAAGCAACTTTCAGGGCGCATCTCGTCACAGAACATGGTGCAATACGTGAAGCAATACTGGAAAGCAGCCAGTGGCCGTGAGCAGAGCAGATTATTCTTGTCTCAAACTATCATCAGCCCACTAGCTACTAGTCAGTAGAGCTTATATACGTACAATGCAGTGAGACACCATGTTCTGTGACGAGATGCTGTCGAGGGAGGTCCTTGATCAGGCAGTGCTGTCGAGAACATTACCCTGAAAGTCCAGATACACTGATTGGCAGAACAGCGTGTCTGGAATGCTATATATATGGAGAAAGACCCAAGGCCGAGCTCATGCGAGGCTGCATCAGAGCCAACACTTGGCAATGATGTGGTCTCGCAAGGAAGGCCATCCGTAACACCGTGCGAAGAAGAGTCCAGGAAAGGACTGCTTCGAAAGGAGTGTCATTGCTGCATGAAAAATGTTGTGTAGAGCTTAACTCCATCTGCTGTTGTAGCCGTTGCTGTTGTGCATGACTGGGTTGTAAAGATTGCCAACATTAGACTGAGGACTGAATGCACTGCCGAGGCTTTGTTGTAGCCTTGCCTGAAGCATATGGTTGTCAAGACCGGAGCCCATTGAGATAGAGACTCCAGATCCGTCCATATTGCCAGAGGACGAGGATGCGTTGCCATGTCGGTGCTTTTTGCCCTTCTTCTTGCGCTGCTTCTCGCTGTCACCGCCATAAGATGGATGGCTTGAGGTATACGAGCCCGTAGACGAGCCCGCATAGCCTGCGCTACCAGAGCCATATACTGGAGTGCCAGAAGTAGCAGAATAGGGAAAGGGTAACTCACGTTTAGCTGCGCCGTCTGCGCCACGATTTCGCATAAGATCGCGCATCATTTCCTCATTCTGATTCCTGGTACTGCTCGCACTAGATGTACCGTAAGGCAGTCCGCCAGTAGTGAATCCGTGTCCTTGACCGAACGTCATGCCACCACTGACAGGCGGTGTGCCAGTAGTCTTCAAACCAGGTGGTGGTCCCTGGACGTTCGATGTGAAGAAATTAGAGCCTTGCTGTTGGAATGATCCAGTAGGCGGCATCATCGCCGACTGTTGATTCAGTAGTTTGGGATTGGCGACTGGCTTGACTGCTGCCGATGCTGATGCAGTGTCGTTGGCGAATGAGAATCGAGATACGTTCCGCTGATGGCCGGGTGGTTGCGATGCACCACCTGCATTGGCTGAACTGAAGCCAGCTTGCGCACTTCCGGATCTGAGATTCTGCAACAGGAACTGCTGATGTTGTTGTGGAGTCATGCCACGGTCGGTGAGTCCACTTGAGCTTGTGACATCGCCGAAAGCGAAGCGTTGATCAAGTTGCCCGTCGCCACCAGACTGTAGCGAGCCTAAATCTTGTCGTTCTTCCGGCTCACCTCCAAGCTGCATACTACCACTCATCTCGGGCGTGATCTCAGCATGGTCGCCATCTGAAGCGGCGCGGAGTGCTTGCTCTTCGATTTCGACTCGTCGTGCGTCTTCCTCATGTTCTTTGCGAAGTCGACGCCGACTACCGCCATTAGGATCGAAAAGTGCTGGATAGTTCTCAATGAGTTCGCGTTCAGCTTCTGTGACTGACTGTGGATTCCAGACGAAACACAAGCCTGTAGGATCAAAGTTCTTGACGAATTCGTGCAGTGCATTCACTCGTGGCTTTTGTGGGCGAGGCGGTTGTGCAACTGGCTCAGTGGTAGCCTTGGCGGATCGAACAGGTTCCTGCACTGGGATGGCAGTCTGCTGCGCAGGACTTGCTTCAGAAGCATGCGCTGGTCGAGATTCAGTTCGTGTTGGCTGAGCCGGCTTTGAAGCCCAACTTGCGGTCGAAGGTAGTGCAGGTCGATCCGATGAAGGGCTGCTTGGCTGATCGCTAGGTTGTCGTGTCATAGGTTGTGCTGCGGACACTGGCTGTTGAGACTGCGGTGGAGGTGGTTTGGAGTCGCCTTGTTGAGACGAGCCAGCATTGAGCGCTGAGAGATCTGCTCGAGAATAGCTGTCCTTTGCCTCACCAGGCTCGTGCAGGAACATGCAATTGCGATTCATGCATGTGTCGCCTCTGAGATATGCTGAGCAGTACTTTGTGGTGCCAAATTGTGCGCGCAATGTCCTATCATCGCTCACAAATCCGTCAACTGCAGCAATGCAGGATGCAGCATCGTCTTTCCGCTCGTACGTGACGTACACACCCACTGAGTCGTGTTTGTCTCGTGCTTTGCTGACAACAATCTTGATGATCTTGCCATAGCGACCAAAGTACTTCTCACCACGAAGTGTCTGCAGCAGCTCATCCTCTTGCATTTTGGGTGCAATACCAGTCACATAGACAAGGTTTTTTTGAACCACACGCAAGCCAGCGAGATGCTTTCTGCTGAGACTGTCGGCTTCTGCTTTTTGCTTCTCCTTCTGTAGGGCAGCTTGTGTCTTCTTTTGCTTTTGCGCTTGACGAGCTTTGTATGCGGCAGTCTCTTCAGGCGTGATGAGCTTGTACTCAATCTGTTTGTCATCGTAGGGTCGTCTGCAAGCCGGACAGAGGCCGTTCATGTTGTTCTTGATGCTGTTGTAGCAGAACTGACAGATCTGATAGCCGCAGGGACATGGTTTGAAGCCCTTGTCCGTCAGGTCGAAGTCTTCGATGCATAGGGGACATCTGTAGTCATGGTCAGCACATCACTGAGCTAAAACCTTTTGCAGCTATACACACGTTTCTTCTTCTTCGTCCGCGTCTATGTATTGATCGTGCGCCGTCTTCGACATGGTGTGTGATGAGGTGTGAGGAAGGCTGCAAGGCAAACCTGAACACGCCGCGACGGAGACTGCGTTGAGTGATGGGCGCCAGGGTGGTCGATTGTATTAATGCTTAAGGTGGATTACAACGTCGTAAGGGGTGGGAGAAAAGAGCAAATGAACGCTTGTCGCTGATGCTTGATGAGCTCGCATAGGTGAAGGAAGGTGATCTCGCTCCTGGTTCACAACGCGCAGAGCGGGCTGTCCCGTTGAGCACAGACCTACGCCACACTTGGCGGGCACGTGATGTGTAATATGAGTACACAGTGTGAACTGGGCTACTTGTGAAACATCTATACAGCTAAATCTCGGTAACGGCGAAGGGCGCCGTCAGCGCATCGATCGTTTGACTCTATCTCGAAGCATACTCACGTGCAAGACGATTCTCGTGAACGTCCCAGCCTTTGAAGTGGCTATGAACAAGAACTGGGTATAGACAAGAAGGAGAAGCATGCCAGCCCTTCTTTCATGAGGATGCCATATCAAGCTTCCCGAGGAACGCAGCAAAGTCAGTGCGTGCAGAAAGATCCTCTTCAAAAATCCTCCTCATGTTGACTATCATGTCTCTTGTCACTCCTTCCGCTTCCAGTACACGGTATGCTGTCTCGCAATATACCAGGTCGCCTAGAATCTCATATGCCCATTGACGAACTTCCTGTGTCATCGGCGGTAAAGGTCGCTGATCTTGTACAGGTGGTTGATATGGCTGAGGTGCAGAGTATCCTTGATGATACTGGGTAGTGCCATTGGAGGGCATCTGGGGGAATTGTGATGTGGTAGCACTCATTGGCGTTGATGGTGGGCCTTGTGCTGGCTGTATCTGTGCCGGAAGATGGCCATTGAAGACATCTTGATGCTGAGCTGACGCAGTGTCCTTTGGAGGTGCCTCGACCGGCGCTCTTGACACAACAAAAGTAGCGAGCAGCAACTTCTCCTCGGCAGGCTGCTTGATGGTGCAGTGCTCAAGCATTTCGATATGGCGTGGAAGCTTGTCGTTTACATCGACAGGGATGATATAGAGATCTTTGACCAGAAGCGCAGGCTTGTCCTTGTTGACCACGGCATATCGGCCTCTGGACTTGAAGTATGCGAAAACCTTGTCGAATGCATCTGCGTCGTCGAACGGCGTCAATGCAAGTACGCTCACATCGGAAGTCTTGCTCCACTGCAGTCCACAGAGATACTCCTCAGCCTTGTCAATCTGCAGTCGACCATCGATATTGAGCTTGTCTGCCAGCAGACTTCTCCAGGGCACTGTTCGCGATACATCACGACCTGCAATCCAGCGTGCATTGACAGTTGGTTCGTGGTCGCCGGTGGTAGCGACGATCTTGCCGCGCCAGACAATGTCGTTTGGCAAGGCCCTAGAAAGGTCATCATCGTCATCTGCAAGAAGACGGTCTACATCAGCGTCGACCTTGATGCCGTCATTTTGTTGTAGACTGCGACTACGGACAGGCGTTTGTGATGGCCGAGCAGGCGTGGTACCGGTCTTCGCCCAGATGCCTTTCATGTCGAATGTTTCCTTCGAGGCAGGACGTCCATCTGTGCCCTCGACTGGTGAGCCAGCTGTGTTCACCGGACTACCAGCCATGTCAGCCTCTGTCACACTGTGCCGCACAGGCCGAGCAATTGGTGCAGAGCTGCTAGCTGCTGCCTCAGCTTCCACGATCTCATCGCCCTTGTGGGTACGTCGATATCGCGGACCGTCGTCGCGTTGGTCTATGACAGTCTGGCGATCGCTCTCAGCCTTCATCTCTGCTCGTTCCTTTTGCAGCTCCTCGCTGGCCATGTCAGAGGAAGACATCGTAGAAAGCTCATCTGCAGTCAGGTGTCCAGCTAAGAGCTCCTGGATCAGTGTCTTGTTCTTCTTGAGATTCGCGTTGAGGGTGCGGAACTGTGGGATATAACCTGCACCTGCCGGTCCTCCATGGTTGATGTGCAGAGCGTACTCAATACGAAGAGCATGGTGCTCACCAAGCCCTTGAGCGGATTCATTCTTTGCAAGCTTGTATGTCTTCGATGTCACACGCTCCTTGATGTCATCGGCGAGTAAAGTGCTGAGAGCTTTCGCAATCTTCTGACGATCACTAGGTAGTTTGTCAAGTGGTACAAGAGCAGTGTCCGGATCTTGTGCAACACTCTCTGACTTGCGTCTCTTGTCCTGGCGTCCTGGTCGTATTGGCTTCTCTTCCTCAGCTTCCTCAGCTTCTTCAGTTTCTTCCTTGACGCTCCTCTTGCGCTTGCCAGATTCTTTCGACTCTGCTGGAGTTTCTTCCTTCACATCGACTTCATCTGCAGATTTGAGCTCCCTCTTGAGCCACGCTGGCTTATCAGTGCCGCCCTTCGACTTGCGGCCTTTGCCCTTCTTCTTGTCGTTGTTGAATAGCTTGTTCCTTAGCTCCCAAATCTTCTCGCCTTGTGCTAGTGCTTCAAGTGTCTCTCCATGCTCTTCTGGTCGGCATTGCTCACAGAAGTAATGTTCGCCAACCTCATCCTCATCATCAGGCATGCCCATGCATACATTATGCTGCCACGCTGAACAAGCATCGCAACCTATGAATGCGCGCTTGTCCGAGGGATCTTCGTTGCCGCATATGCATCGAATGACCTCCTCAGCATCGTCTTCTGCGTCAGATTGTGTCTCGGTCGCTGCGGCCTTCTTGCCCTTCTTGTTCGGCTTCTTTTCTGGCTTAGGCCCTGGTCCTGGCGAATTTGAGCTGTGCTTGTTGTGTTGGCCTTTAGTGGCTCGCCCTGAGCGTCTTGGTTCGTCTCCTGGAACATGATCAGCAGGTCGTCCATAACAGAACCCACAGTATTGCATTGAGCTGCAGCACTGGCGCATAGCACGGAGGAGTGGCTCACCTGACATGATGTGGAGTAGCGTATGCAGAGGTCAAATGCCGTAGTCGATTGGAGTGTAGGACAGCTTGATCAAGGTATTGTCGTCAACACATCACAGAGTAGATATGACACTGCAAGCGCTCGACAGTATCGTCGCGTCACGCAACGACAAAGACAACAAGGAATGAATATAATCTGTGATATGCCACCTCTCGCACTCAAGTGTATTGTCTTCCTCGGAGCTGGTACCGTGTGCAACCCTATCGCCGCGACAACCGCTCTAGCTGTGGCAAATGGAATTGCAAGATGTCGCGCTTCGTCCTCGCGCGAAAGACGATGGCCGTAAGGTCGAAGTAGTCACGAGAAGACAGTATCGCGTAGTGTGGTCGCAAGTTGTTCGCACGCTCGATCGGATGAGGAGATGCTGGATCTACTCGTCGAGGCGACCGTGTTGGTCTTGGTCGCAATTTTGAATAGTATGACAGAAAGAAGGTTGTAAGAAGGAGCAAGTCGAGAAGCTCAGTCGCTTGTTGACAGTTTCTGAGGTGGAGAATCGATGTACCGGAAGCTTGGCTAGCGCTAGCGACGCGTGCAACGAGTCATGTGATTATGTCATCTTTCGATGTTTGAGTCGCATTTGATGTCACCTTGTGTCTCGCATGTTGCGAATTGCATTGCGATAATGGCAGACGTTCGATCTATGCTGCGTGCGGAGCGTGAGTCGCGGCGGATCACGCACCCACATGCATCTTACACAAGCGCTGGCAACCTTCTCTGCAACATTTGCGAGGTGCCAATTAAGTCTGAACGAGCATGGAACGCACATCTACATACTACACAACACAGCTTGAGGCTAGGACGAGAAAGAGATGCCGCACAGGCGCGATCATCACAGCCTTCTGGGAAGAAACGAAAGGCTGTCGAGTTTGAAGAGCCGGAGATAGACAGGAAGAAGGTCAAGCCCACAGCACAGGAAAGTCCTGAACACAACAGCGTATTGGATACAGCACCAGCTGGCGATGTACCTGCCGTAGCAGAAGTGGAGTCGTCAATCTTACCAGACGACATCGATGATGAAGCAGCCGCCGCAGAATTGGCCGCATTGGATCGAAGTCTCGCAGCTCTCGAAGCAGAACACTTGCAGAGTGATGGCAGCGCATTGGCAGCGTTGTCTGCGCCTGCAACAATAGTGGCACCAGCTGTGAGTGCGCAAGAGCTGGCAGCGCAAGCACGGGAAGAGCAGTCTAAACAGCGGAGTCGTCGAGACGAGGAGGTCGAGAACGAGCGTGAGGATGCTGTCCGCGCGCTAGAGGACGAGTTCGAAGAGATGGACAGCCTGCAAGAGAGATTGAAAAAGCTACGGGAGAGGCGTGAAGCGTTACGAGAACGAGCTGCAGTCGATGCGGTCAACACAGGACAAGTCGAACGTGGAAGCACAGGCATACCGGACAGGAGCGTACATACGGGAAAGGCAACAGAGGACGATGAAAGTGATGACAGCGATTCTGCCGATGACTGGAACTTTGGAGCTCGATGACCTGCTGTCTCGCAGTGCACAATGCTTCGAAGCTTATGATAACACCTTACGTGGAAGCAACAGAGGCAGTACTTGAGCAACATATCCACGTTGTAGTCTCATTGAGTATCCTCCCACTACAGTGAGAACACCAGATGGCAGCACCCTGCATGCTTCCCGAGGTGGTGATCGCAGGGTTTTGTTTTGATGCCAGCGCCACGATAAGCACATGGTACGTGCAAGTCATCCTGACCGCTCTTGACTTTCTTGCCGTTCTTGCTGCTGTCATGCTGTACCAAGGCAGGGCTTCTGTATTGGCCGCTGATGGTGACATCTGTGTTGAGTCGAGCTTCGGAGATTATCAGTGCCTTGCAGTCCATGTCAATCCGAGAGTGGCTGACAGTAAGTAGCTGCTTATCTCGGATGAAGCGCTGGATCTATCCTTCATTAGCAGTGTTATCTTCTCCGTATAGCCAAAATTGCTCATCTCAGATCACGACACCGCCTTGCAACACAAAGCTTCTCCGGCACGAGCTGCTTCAGTCCAGGTGCCGGAGAGTCTCTTGTCAGGAAACCTATCACTCGTCTCGTCAGGGCCCGTCCTAGACTGTGAGATGTGAATAGAAAGTGTGGACCTGAGTCATGAAACATGGGCACCGAAGAGGCGCCAATGTTGACGTCTATATTGGTGCTACGCCGAAGTTCATCGAGAGTGGTTGAGCAGAGTACGTTCATTCGCCACCTGCTGCTCAAAGGTGGTGGAGAGAGAGTCAGGTCGCTGTTATCGTCGGGACATCGTTGATCTATGTGGCTGACTCGACTGCTTCGGGCTTATAATCAGATCCTTGCCCGGCATTTCTGAATCCAAAGTCGAAGTCATTATAGATGACCTCGTCAACTGTAGAGCCGAGGAAGTGGTGTTCAAGCATACCTAGGCTGTAAGGACGGGCTGTGTCCACAACATTGGTGAGTGTAATGGTGCTTCTCCATCGACAGAGTATTTGGAATGTCTGCTTGTTCACGCTCGGGCGTGACCGCACGATCTTTTGTTTGTCTTGATAATATGATGGCTGATGCCCTTCAGTCTGTCGTCGTAGAGCAGCCAGTATGGCCTCTCCGGAACATGGCCAACTTGCTGATATACTCCCCAGGGTAGAGCGTCGGGAGGCCTGATGAAGCAAGCCTTACGTCGACCCCGGAATTGTCTCCTGCATAGTCACTTTGTGTATGAGCCATGTCAGAGAAGGCCGATCTGGTCGAGTACAGTATGGGCTCTCGTTGTTGCTCTCTTGGGGATCTGTGTGATGACGGTGGCTTTCTAGCAGCAATCCGTCACATGGCCAGACGAGATCGCATCTCAGCCTTAGCAACCACAGTCACCAAGGGATACTCACATTGTAGCCTACGTCCACCTGCCGCTCTGTCATGGTCTGGGTCAGGGCGAAGAGCTCAACACCAAAGCGATCTGTCATTGACATTTTCCTAATGTTGATGGTCTTGCGGCGTCACCGTTGCACTGCTGTGCCGCCTTTATTCAGCAGGGACTCAGGCACAAGACTGCAGTCGGAGCTATTGTAATGCGCAGTGTCCGACTTCTTGAGACGTGACATGCTTGTGATGAGTATGGTCACTCTTGGGAAACAGGACGAGCGTCGCAAGTCGTCGTTGTATTCAGCAGACATTTTGCTAATGAAGTCGCATTAGCTGCGCAGCTTCCATCCGTGATCGCACGAAGCTCAGCTGTGCCAAAGATAAATCACAACTCAGTCCGGTGTCGATCCTGAGAGAGGCTTAGTTGAGCTAAAGAGCCTCGCTCCCGACATCGATTGCTTCTCGTCGAGCAGGTCCGGGCGGCTAGCGACGACGGTGTGGCGGGCGCCGTCGCATCTTCGTGCTAGGGAGTGACGGCTTGTGTGTTTCACAATAGCATCGATTTGATTGTAGGACGGAGGTCGTAGCCTTGGAGATGGAGCAAGGTTGCGGCGTAGCAGGGTTTGGGGCCCAGTCCGAAACGAACCTATCACAGCATTCTGATGACGCGCCAGGATGCAGCAAGCTCTCTCTTCTCAGCCCTCAAGCGACCAAGTGAAGGCTGTGCTGTTGACCGCTGCCTGTCAAGGCCATGACTCTGTGGTGCACGAAGGATGAGGTAAGTGTGATTCCTACATGTATATGACCTGGGCTTCCTAGCCGTCTTCGCTTTCTTTCTCGCACTTGCTCTCGATCTCAAACCTCCTACAAACAACCCACACACGACCTTCTTATTAGTCCTGAGCAAGCTACATTTACTACATCCTATCAACCGACAGACACCTCGTCAAGATGATCGGCCTCAGCATTGTTCGCGGCTTGCAACTACTGTTCTCAGTGATCGTGCTCGCGCTCTCGATCACTGCAGTGAAGTGGCAGGTGTATGGCTCGGCTCCAGCATCCTCGGGATACAACTCTTTCGCAGGCGCATGGGCGACCTTGTTCTCACTTATTGGATTCGTGGCGGTCTTCGTGTCATCTGTGCCTGGCTTGATCGTTGCAGCACTCGATGGACTGACCTTTCTCATCTTGCTCGCTGGAGGCATTGTAAGTCTGACGTGCAGTTTGTTGTGAATACATGTTGACTGATCATTGCCAGGCATACGCAGTGCAGCTTCGAGGCATCACTTGCAGTAACCCAAGCGCCATCCTCGATAACGCTGATCGATACACTCTCGTCAATGGCGGATCGACTCCGTTTGTTGACAGCAACGGAAACAGCTTCACACTTTACGGTGTGCCTTCACTTTCTGACGGCAGTCCCAACCTGGACGCTGTGAAGAGTCGCTGTAACACTGTTGTCGCCGACGATGTGTTCATCTTCTTCGCGGCCATTACCGCTTTAGCAGCTGCCGCCCTTGTCTTCGTTGCACATCGTCGTGGCGGTACAAGGCATTCAGCTGTTTAGAGCGGGCTCGCAAGAGCCGATCGAGGGACCGACAGGGTGACGTGAGTCTGGAGGTCGCGGATATGGGTGAACATCAGCAGAGATCATGGCTAAGACTCTGAGAGCGCAGACGTACGTTATACCATGTCGATTGCGGCTTTGATGGGCGAGCCTGTTATCCAGGAGAGCAAGGCTAGACCAGAGCGGCCTATATGCTTGTGCTGCAGTACTTCCCACACTCCTTAGAGTATGACATTAATGGAATACATGATCTGTAATGTGCTCTTTGTGAAAGTATATCAGCAGATTCGCTGCCTCTAGGAATCACTCACCCAATACATCTCGACTAATACTGCATATGAACATGAGCTTAACATCGATGGCACCATTGCGGAGCAGGAGGCCCTGCAATACCCTGGCTGTCGAAAGGGAATCTGGTATGAGTATTGTAGCATCATTGAGAGGACAACATCATGTCGTTGGCCGTTTCGTGTGTCTTGAAGTGGCTTCGAGAACATTCAGCTCTACACAATGAAGACAGATCTTGGGTATGGCCTCGGTGATCGAGAAGTGTGGAAGGAAAGAGGTAAGAGTACTTATGATCTGCACACAGAGTCGTGTCGAAAGCTCCCTGCCTCCGACCCTTCCCATACCGGGTTCATGAAGGGCCGCATATCATCCTTTCATCAGTCGAGGCTTGGACCTACATGAGCAGCACCTCACTCCTCCTCGGACTCACTTTTAAGCTGTTCCTCGCGCTCAAGAGCCTCGTCTCCGTCAGTAGTGTCACCGCCAGATATGACTGCCTCGTCATCTTCGTGATCAGGTCCCGTATTGGGAACCTCAGACTCGATGTTCGATCCGTAGTGAGGTATAGAGGACTCCGGGGCCCCTGATAGCAGGTGAGAAGTGCTCTCCTCAGACATGATCGTGTCGCGAGTCGTGCCAGAGGTGATATCTGCGGCTGCTGATGCTGCCATCTCTTGGGAAGTCTTCTGCAGCTTGGCACTCTTCCTTGGCTGATCGCTTGTTGTGTCAGTCTCTAGGCCTCGCTTCTTGCCCTTATCTGGTGGGTAATCACAATCGAAGATCGTGGGCTCCTCAGCAGTGGGACGCTTGAATGAGTCTGTGTACAAGGCCGTCACTGATCTTGGAGCACTCCGCTGGGGATCGCCTGCAGTGACCATCGAGTCGCGCCCGGGTGGGCTCTCACCTAGAATGAGAGCGTCGATCGTGGCCTGGTCCTGATCTGCTATAGCACTAAGACTGCGCATCGTAGTGCCAACCGGAGGTACTTCAGACTGGCCTGTTGATGTGAGACTTGCATCATCACCAGCCGTTTCGTCCTCATCCCCATCTCGTCGATCCTGCTGCTCAGCGACCGACTTTGGAAGGACTCGGTAGCCACGGCCTTGTGAAGCACGCAGTCTTCGGAGACGGCGAGCGGTCCGTCGCATCTGACGCTCCTTCTGATCGAAGTCGGCAGGCTTCGTGAGTGTGAGCTGTGCAAGTCGTGAGCCGTTGGAGTTCGGAGTGTTGTGACACCAGCAGCCCTCGAGGTTCATCCACATACCGACACACATGCCTTTCGGCTCGTCCAGTCCTCCATTGTCGAAGCAATTCTCACAGATCTTATGAGAGCAGCTCGTGCACCGAGCGGCGACGGTCACAATCTTCTGGCGACACTCTCCGCAGCAGCCTTGATGCTTGACATACACTTCCCACGTTGTTGGATAGCCGGCTGGACGGTTGGCGTTTGGATCTCTGGCGAACGATGTGATCGGATCTACGAAGTCTTCCTTTGGAGCCATGGCTTCCTTGAGGCCGAGTCAATGATGTGCGAGAGTTGTATCCTTGCTGAAGCTGAGCTTAATGTGCCTGAAGTCGAAGTGGAGCAGAACTATGAGCCTTCTTATAGACAAGGCCAGAGCCAGACGGACCGTGGTTACTAGCTGGAAGGTAAACTTTGAGGTGATATCTGCTATCCGAAGGAGTAAAGCACTTGTAGCCGGCCAGGAGGTATGACAAACAATTGAAGCATCCCCATGTCTGCTATCTTCGGCATTAGCATACACTGGTCACTGCTCTCGGGGGATGTACGTTGGCATTCTGCTTCACTCGGACTGCAGTGCTCCTGAGTGAATCATCTAGTGAGTGACTTGAGGTGAAATCGGCCACAACTCCTTCCAGTGGTGGCCAGCACAGACCGGCCAGGATCTTGGCAAACAACGCATCTCCTACAGAAGTGTCAGCACTGCGCGACGACGCAGTGTCAACGAGACGACAGGTATACACTGCCGTTCGAGATAGTGAGGTCAGGAGTTGGAAGCAGGTCATTAATCGCAGACTCTGGCGGCAAATCGGCGCAACATTGGCCCCATTAGGCAAGACTACCTGCATAAAAATGCACTACTCGGCCACAAGTCAATCGTCGTGTGCCTTTACCTGTTTCCTACACATCTTCTTCCACGATGAACTGACCTTCTCCTTGATACATCACCATGTCCTCACTACTACAGCTGTTCGGCCTCGCCGCCGGAGGCTCTTTTGCCTTGGCTAAGTTCGCTCCTCAGTACTCACTAGGAGCTGTATTGACGACCATTCTACTGTTCACTCTCCTGGTGGCGCTACGAATCGTCTGGAATGGCGCAGTATATCCAAGATACTTCAGTCCGCTGCGAGACATTCCCATGGCACCGGGCATGCAGTTCCCGTTAGGCCACACTCGTCGCATCCTGCGTGATCCATCTGGCTTGCCACATCGAGAGTGGATGACCGTCACGAAGAACGACGGCTTGATCAGATATATGAACTGGATGCGGGAACGTATCCTAGTCACCAATCCGAGTGTCCTCAAGGAGTTACTGCACACCAAGAGCTATGAGTTCGTCAAGCCTGACCAGGTTCGACACGGTCTAGCTAGAATCCTTGGCAGAGGTATCCTTTTTGCAGAAGGTGACGAGCACAAGGTGCAGAGAAAGAACCTGCTGCCAGCATTCGCCTTCAGACATGTCAAGGACTTGTATCCGGTCTTCTGGGACAAAGCTGGTGATCTGGTCGAAGCTCTCGGTGAAGCCTCGATTGCTGCTCATAAGGCCAAAGATGAGACGCCGGAGGTACCAGGAGAGGTCAAGCATGCTCATGGTGCAATCGAAGTCGGCAGCTGGATCTCACGGTCAACCCTGGACATCATTGGAGTGTCTGGAATGGATAGGGACTTTAATGCTCTCCGAGATCCCGACAACGAGCTTTCGAAGCAATACCGCAGTGTCCTCAACCCGTCCCGAGTTGGTCGTATCATCGGTGTATTGGCATTCTTCATTCCTAGGTGGTTTGTCGATCGCATTCCTGTCAAGGACAATCAGAACATTTGGGCTGCCGCAGACTATGTGAAGAAGGTCTGTCGTGATATGGTGGTCAAGAAACGACAAGCGATCGCCGAGAAGAAGACTACTCGCCCAGACATCATCTCCGTGGCACTAGGATCTGGCATGTTCAACGATGAGGAGCTGGTGAACCAGATGATGACGTTCTTGAGTAAGTCTATGCAGCTTCACTTTTAGCACTTGCTGATCTTTCCAGTTGCCGGTCATGAAACTACAGCATCCGCCATGGCATGGGCCACATACCTCATGTGCAAACATCCAGACGTTCAGAAGAAGCTGCGAGACGCTGTCCGCGAGAAGATTCCAGCACTACGCAGCAACATCACAACAGCACAGATCGACGAATGCCATTACCTGAATGCCTTCTGCAACGAAGTGCTCCGTCTCTGGCCACCGGTGACTATGACTCTCCGTGTGGCAAGCAAAGACACATCACTGAATGGACACTTCATACCAAAGGGCACTCTGATTATCATCTCACCAATGGCAGTCAACGCCTCGACAGACATGTGGGGACCAGATGCCCTCGAGTTCAAGCCGGAACGCTGGCTCGACGCTGATGGAAGAGCCAACAACAGTGGTGGTGCAGACAGTGCTTACAGCTTTCTGACGTTCTTGCATGGTCCTCGTGCTTGCATTGGTCAACGTTTCGCAGAAGCCGAGTTTGCATGCATTGTTGCAGCGATGGTGGGTCGATTCGATATCAGGTTCGAGGAGGGTAGTGTCCTCGCAGAGGGATTTCCTGATATCAAGGGTGGTGTCACGTCTCGACCAAAGGCTGGTGTCTGGGTACAGCTCAGAGAGGTAGATGGATGGTAGCAATTGTACAGTAAAGCCATGTAGCATGAAGCGAGGACTGCCTCGTCCATGCTCAAAATGTCCAACCCATAACAACTTCGAGTATAGCCATCAGGATTACCAATGTAAGAATCAGAACCAAAATGAAGAGAGGCACATTCCATATGTCGTGAGAAGTGACGCTCTTGCAGCCATGATCTCCGACTGGTCGTGCACCGTCTCTCTCTCCGTCCATCTCTTCCTCACAGCCTTGAGTGTTAATGTTCAGTCCTTGTTTATAGTACAGCGGATGAGCACCAGATATCTCGTAGATGCTACGTTCGCTCTGTAAAGCGTCAACAGGGACTCTAAGAGTAACATCTGATGAGTTGTCTGAGGCGTGTACGCTCCGCTGGATGTAGATGTCTGCCAGAACGAGGCAATACAAGGGCTGGCGCTCTGGCGGGTGGATGTATGAGCTGCGCACGGTAGCATGAGCGTCATGACATTCACACTCATCGCTGAGATCGGAGCTCCCGTCGTCGAAGTAGGCGTTGTCGTAGTCAAAGATGGCCGACGAGTCTTCGTTGGAGGTCTCGGTGATGCTGGAATCGTCGTCGTCGAGGAGATGTTTTCGCTCTTTCAGATCGTCATCATCATTTACAGTCTCCCAATCATTGTCGGCCTCTGGCCGTTCGACATGAATATGGTCAGGCGTGGGATCAGGGTCGACATCTTTCCGTTGAGCAGCCTCACACTTGAAGAATCTGTTAGCCAAAGTCAGAAGCTGCCGGACTCGGATGTACTCACCAACGAGATGGCTTGATCGACAAAGGCCGGATCGAATCGAAGCAATGATCTCTTGCAGATGCCACAATGAAATATGTGTTCGTAGAATGCGAAGGCCATACCAGTGGCATCACGTTGCATGCATCGTAACGTATGGCGAATGGCAATCTCTTGACGATCGCTGAGAGACATGTTGATATTTGCCCTCAGACGCTCGATATCATCCCGGTTGTAGGGTCCTCGACCTGCTGTGGTGCCTGCAATCTCCATACTTGGGAAAGTGGGTGATGGGAGAGGAGGGGTTTGACGGACTCGATGATGAGCAAGGATAAAGCAGCAGTACGAGATGGTGTAGAGGGTGACAATGAAGATGGTGTAAACGGTGCATGCGTCGTGATTAGCAACTCGAGCTTGTTATACTTGCCTTGTTCACAAGGATAATACATGTTGTTCAGCAAGGAAATGCTGGTGTCAGAAACTTCACCATAAGCAAGATTTGGCATCGAGCTGCGATAATCCCAGGCGACGTCGAGGTCAGCATGAACAGTCATCGTCTTCACTTGCCAACTGAGTGATGGAGAAAAGGTGATGCAGAAGTGAGGTCGAGTTGAAGAGCTCGAAGTGGGTCAAGAAGTCTCCGATCACGCAACCTCAGGGTTTACATCTCATTTCACACCACTACCTGAATGCGACTGTCTAACTACCTTTCACATACTGCTCTCCGGACGATTCATATTGGTTACCGCAAGATGGCAAACGTCGCAGACTCATACGCTGGTAGGCAGCACGCCTCTTCGAACGACGGTGTAGCAGCTGACCACTCCGAGATCCCATCAGAATAGCTGTTATTGGCGGCACAGGACTACAAGCATTGGCAGGCTTCACACATATAGCATCGCTGAACCCGAGCACGCCATGGGGCAAGACCAGCTCTCCTATCGCTGTTCTTCATCACCCGTCTCCATCAACAGGCAAGCCAATCCCAGTAGCATTCCTTTCCCGTCATGGTCTGCACCACGAGCTTGCACCGCACGAGGTACCTGCACGAGCGAACATTGCTGCTCTGCGTAGTCTTGGTGTACGGACGATCATCGCTTTTTCAGCTGTAGGAAGTCTGCAAGAAGAGATCAAACCCAGAGACTTCGTCGTCCCAGACCAGATCATCGATCGCACTAAGGGTATTCGGCCATTCACCTTCTTCGAGGGAGGCATGGTTGGCCATGTTGGCTTTGCTGACCCATTCGATGAGGGAATCGCCAAGATTGTCCGTAAGTGTGGTCACAGTCTTGAGGGCGAAGGTGTTCGTCTGCACAACACAGGTACCATCATCTGTATGGAAGGACCTCAATTCTCGACCCGCGCCGAGTCGAAGATGTACCGTTCATGGGGTGGCAGTGTGATCAACATGTCTGTCTTACCAGAGGCAAAGCTCGCACGAGAGGCTGAGATTGCCTATCAGATGATCTGCATGAGCACTGACTACGACTGCTGGCACGAGTCTGAGGGCGATGTCACTGTCGAGATGGTCATGGGTCATATGAAGGCGAACTCGCAGAACGCTCACAGGTTCGTTGGCTCTGTGCTGGATGAGCTGAGCAAGGAAGAGTATAGCGACCTTGTGTCTGCCAAGCATTTGGAGGGCTCCATGAAGTTTGCTGGTGGCATGACTGCTGCTCCTGGTCGAGGTGAGGAGGCAAAGAAGAAGCTTGGCTGGCTCTTCCCAGGATACTTTGAGTAATTGAGACGACACTCCTTGAGCATGAACTAAAGCTTTCAACAAGTTCATATAGACAATGCATATACCCTGTTTGTTGTCATGCACGTCATATGCAGTCGCACACGAGATGATGATATACCTAGGTTGACGTCGTATAGTTGTCTGTGTATGATATCTAGCTACTATCCGAGCTGTATGTCTCACTTATGTGCTGTGGGAAGTCAGCATATGCTTGGAAGCACATCATTTCACTTACTGATTCCCTCTACGGGCAGAGGCTCGACGTTCGTAATCTCAGCAGCTATAGGCTTCAACTCCTTGCCCTGTACTTCATCCTTCATGAATGGGAAAGTGAGCACCTCCTTGATACTGTAGTTGTTTGTCAAGAACATGGCAATTCGATCGATACCCATGCCCCAGCCACCAGTTGGAGGAAGTCCGTACTCCATGGCTGTCAGGAAGGCTTCATCGAGTACTTGCGCCTCGTCGTCACCTTGTGCCTTCTGTCGTGCTTGCTCTTCGAACCGAAGTCGCTGATCGAATGGATCGTTCAACTCGGTGTATGCGTTAACAATCTCCTTCTTGCAAACGAATGCTTCAAATCGCTCGCATAGACCTGCTGTCTCTCGGTGGTATTTGGCCAATGGTGACATCATCTGAGGGTGACCAGTGATGAAGGTAGGGTTGATACACTTCTCCTCGATAAACTCGCCGACGAGCTTGTCAAGCATACGTGCATTCGTCAGAGGAGGTGTACACTCAACGTTGACCTTCTTGAGGATGCGCTTGAGGAAGTCGTTTGTCTCCTGTGTGTGTAGTTGATCTCCAGGAGGGAACTTCTCACCACAGGCCTCTTCAAGCGCTGGCATCATCTCTATCCTCTTCCATGGCTTCGCCCAGTTGACGTTGTAGACCTCACCTGTAACAGTGGTGAACTCTGTCTGCAGCCCGCCAGTGATGTGCTTGACAAGCCCTTCAACAAGCTCTTCTGTCCTTCGCATATCATCGTAGACATCTGCAAATGCCTCGTAGTACTCGCAAGTGGTGAATTCCGGGTTGTGCGTAAGATCGATACCCTCGTTACGGAATTGGCGACCAAGCTCGTAGACTCTGTGGATGCCACCGACCACCAGCTGCTTGAGTGGCAGCTCAGTGGCGATACGCAGAGCAAGAGTCATCTTGAGCTCGTTGTGTTCGGTGAAGAACGGTCTGGCTGTAGCACCACCAGCATTCTTGAGCAAGATGGGCGTCTCCATCTCGTAGAAACCCTCGCTGTCGAAGTAGTTCCTGATGTACCTGACAATCTGTGCACGTTTGATAAAGGTCTCGGTCGTGCGCTTGTTCATGATGAGATCGAGATGACGGTTGCGGTATCTCTCTTCTTGATCCTTGAAGCCGTAGTGCTCTGATGGGATCTGATGAAGGCATGGTGCGAGAAGTGTTACCTCCTGTGCGAAGATTGAGAGCTCTCCAGGGTTGTCTGCTCGGTTTGGGTTCGTTCGACCTGGAAATCCCTTGACACCAATGATGTCGCCTCGCCTGAGGCTCTCGTGTTGTGTGACAAAATCCAGAGAGGATGTGTTCTCGAAGTTCTGGGCCATGATCTGAATCTCTGCGCCGTCCACTGCCACCTCGTAGAAGCGAAGATTGTCTCCTGCGACACGGATGTTGTAGATACGACATCCTATGCTGATCTCCTTGTCCTTGATAGTCTCTCCTTTCTTCAAGTGTCCGAACTCTTTGACGAAGTTCCTGAGGTCGTAGGTGACATGGAACTTGTGCGGGTATGGGTTGAACGGCTGCGAGGTGTCCTTCATACGCTTGATAGCTCTGCTCCTGATCTCGAAGTATTGCTGTATACATTAGCTATACTTGTACGACGACGTATACAAGACATACATTCGGGTTGAGTTTGGCCTCCTCTTCTTCAGGATTACCAGCTTTGCGTTTGCCCACGGCAGGTGGTGGTCTTGCAGCCTCTCGCTCAGCCTTCTTGGCCTCCTTCTCTCGAAGCTTCAGTCTCCTCTTGTGCTCTGACTTGCTGACCATCTCGCCCGTAGCCTCATCGAGCAGGAGCTTCTGAGCTGCGTCATTGTCTGGTGTCGCATTGTCGCCCTCAGTGATGCTGGATCCCTGTAACTTCTCTGCCACAGCCTGCACGCCTTCCTTGACCGCATCTGCGGCGCCTTGTAGAGACATGATGGTTGGATCGAGTGTCTCTGATCGTGTGTGCACTTTCAATGGCAATCAAAATTCTGCGAGTCAGTGACGTGAGTCGAAATTGTTGGTGGGGTCCGATGATCTTGAGCCCCTCCTGCTTGGATGGGATCAACAATAGCAACAACATCGTCGAGTACAGCGATGTGAAGAGAGAGTGTCATATTGACACCAGCATCTCATTGTTGTCGACGAGCTGAGCATTTTGTTACGCCTCGAGTCCTTCCTAGTCCGCGACTCGGCTCTCGACAACACCAACAGCTGATATCACGCTCGCAGTGTCGTCGATACCAGCATTCAACTTGGCTGGTTGTCTCTGGAGGGAGATTCGAAGAGCGTCTGACTGTCCTGACGCCGACTACAGATGCCACAGCAATGATGATGCTCGCCGTCTATTTCACGCCTACGCTTCTCTGCATTGTTATCGTCTGCAATTGTCTGCTTCCGTCGTGATCAAGCACGTGGTGCTTTCACAGGCTTCTCGTCGATATCGTGCAGTCCCAAGGAGCATATGTCTCTGCGCTCATTGACTGCTGCGCTGCACCATGACAGCCCTTTTCGATATAAGGCTGAACTCTGAGTCTATTGACCACTTCATCACTAGGCTTTGTGGTAAAGTCTGATGACATCTCGGACGCCAATCAGGAACCTTGCTACAGGCATCTCGGAGAGGCTGCGTCAATAGTATGCCAATGCTGTTCGAAATGAACGCCCGTCGCTCTACAGGCTTTATCTCCATCAACACCTTGATCGTGCAGCGTCGAAGGCGACATCCTGGATGCAGTAGCGAAAGGGAGATGCACATCTTGCCGAGCTTACAGCACGTACTACGTACGGCTGGTTGTCTTGCATCCCACTGACACAGACAGCCGTGGTGGTCATCCGTTATGTCCCAGCGATTCGTGGGTGTCAAGGCGGCACACCATACTCCAAGTCTTTGGAGGTAACATTGCCAGTGCTCAAGAAAGGGGCCTGAACACATGATCAATATAACGTTGCTCCAGACTCAAGCAAAGACCAAGGTAATTCCAGCACAGAGCCTCTTTTGCTAGAATAAGACGTAACAAGAATATCCCAGGTCCGTAGGCTCGGGTCATTCGCCCAAACACTTCAGGCCGAGCTCGTTTTAGGCCTATCTGACAAGTGCCGAGACGGATATGCAACACCACAGGCCGGACAGGGCGGAGGCTCAAAGCGGGTAGTAGCAGCAAGCAGCAGCAGATTGGAAGCATGACAGGCTCAGATGATGCCCTCGATATGAGACTTCGCACTATAGCGAACCAGCATACTGCTCCAAGGACTTTCTGGCTCTTCTCATCTGCCACATCTGAAATCTCTGGCGATCTCGTCCCGCGTCAACGATACAAGATCCCTTGTCCTTACACCGGTTCCTGGCATGCTGTCTCTCCCCCACGACGTGGGATGCAAAGACAATTGTTGCCACGCTGTCCACAGGATCTCGCACGACACGTCTTACCTCCTTTCTTATCTCACAACGAGATGGCATCGTGCTCATCTCTGGCTCACCGCCATCGCATCCCGCCAGGGACACACGAGCTAATGGTCGATCTGTCATTCGGTAGACCATTGCAATAGCGTGAGGGCAAAGCGAGCCAGTCAAGATCATCGTCGCCGCCTTGTGCAGAGAGCACTGACTGGAACTCTGGCCTACGCTCCGCCTTCCCCGTGGTATTGCTGCTGGTCAAGACGATCTAGCAATAGGGCCAAAAGAAAATTCTCGGCTTTCCAGATGCTTTGCTCTAAAACGCGTGGCTGAGGAAGCTTTCCTGCATCAGTGAGCCCTGCTGGGCGCCATGATGCTGCTCCTCTTAGTGTGCTAGAAGTTAAAGGTCGGGTCTACGCAATTGATAAAAGGCAAGTCGCCATGACGAGTTCATTCTCTGACCTCCTTTGAATTGATTTCGTGATCTGTCTTCTCAATACTCCTACGACCTTGTTGTCACATAACCGTTGCTCCTTCTCTTACACCTCAGGACGACCCAGCTCAAGCACAGCTGCACCTACCCTCTAATCATCGTCCAGCTCCTTCTTGCTCCTCGATCAGGACCTCCTCGACGTCCTCGCCCTTCTCCCAGATTCTGCACACCTGTACGCACCGTCAGTGACAGAAGGAAACACACTCTTATCGTACCCACGCGCTCTTCGCTGGCCACACCTCAGCACACCTTATTTCACCCTTTACACGTCGATCAGACCCTTTGCCTAATTTTAGGGCCGAGTCTTGCGTCATAATCTCACCAAGTCGACCTTCGAAGTGAATTGTTGAAGCAGCTTGTGAAAAAGCTCTACGGACGCGCTCACGGACTATATAACCCACTCCGCGTCTTCACCAAGACTCTTTCCTTCTACACGTTCGTCAACATCACGACAGACGTGCTTTCATCTACAACACCTATCACTCACCTTCTACAAACATCACAGCACCATCACACACGCTCAAGATGTTCTCTCGTAGCGTTTTGCGTGCCTCGCGTGTGGCACCACGCGCTCAAGTCACGGTCGCACGCCCAGCCTTCAAGGTGAATGCTGCAGCCTTCCATAACTCTGCAAAGAAGAACGATCCAGAGACCGTTCAGGAGACACAAGTACCGGTGGTTAGCTACCAAGGCGGCGAGCGCATTACTGAAGAGCTCAAGGTCGGTCAGACTTCTACAGGCCCGGTTGCACCACCAGGTGCCGATGCTGAACGCATCGCCGTTCCACTCAACCCAGCTGCATACCGTCACCTCACTCCAACCCTCGCCAAGTTCACTTGTGCTGACAAGGTTGTCATGGTCACCGGGTAAGTGAAAAATCCTCCAAGCAGAATCGACCACAGTGCTAACAGATTCCTTTACAGCGGTGGTCGTGGCCTTGGATTCAACATGGCCCAGGCCTTCTCTGAGGTCGGTGTCCGTGGAATCGCCATCCTCGATGTTCAGCAAGAGTTGGGAGACAAGGCCGCCAAGCAGCTTAGCGAGCAGACTGGCGTCGACGTTCGCTTCTACCGTGCAGATGTTCGTGATGGTCAGGCTATGAACGAGACCGTCCAGGACATCGTTGACCACTACGGTGCTCTCGACATTCTAATCAACGCTGCTGGTATCGCCGAGTAAGTTCTGAAGAAATACGAGACTCGAATATCCACTGACTACGCATAGCTCCAACATCAAGGCTGAGACCTACGATCACGAGAAGTTCCGCCGTCTTCTGGACATCAACATCACTGGATCGTTCTTGACTGCCCAGGCTGCTGGCAACCAGATGATCAAGTCAGGCAAGGGTGGCTCAATCATCAACATTGCCTCAATGTCCGGCTCTGTGGTCAACTACCCACAAGAGCAGTCTTGCTACAATGCTTCGAAGGCTGCAGTCATCCAGCTCACCAAGTCACTTGCTGCCGAGTGGGCTCGCTACAGCATTCGCGTCAATGCCATCTCTCCAGGCTACATGGATACTGCTCTCAACCGTGTTCCAGCTCTTGATGCACAGAAGCGCATCTGGGTTGACCACACTCCTCAGAAGCGTCTTGGTGCAGTTGATGACCTCAACAACTTGGCTGTCTACCTCGCCTCGGACGGTAGCGCCTTCATGACTGGCAACAACTGCATCATCGATGGTGGTTACACTCTCTGGTAGAGGGTGCAAGCTGCTTTCAAATGCTCCTTTTTAGCAGGCGTTGCATGGTACACATTCGGTCCGCAAGGGCTTGCTTCTCTACGGCTTTCTTCTATGGGTTTCCTCTTCGACTCGTAAGAATCGGTAGCGCTTCCCTGCGTCTTCGCGAATAAGAGTCCAGCATCACATCGTGGCCATGGCTATGGTTCACCTTCGGCGTTATGGTAAACAGCATCGACTGCTGTAATGATTTCAGCTTGCACTCGGGTTTAGCCTGGTGTGTATACAAGTCTGTTACAAACCTCCCGACGTGTCAATTGTGTCGAGTCCAGTGATTGCCGGTGTGTCTGCAGGGTTTCTCGCTGATTAGTGTCTTAGATTTCACTTTGCGCTACGGCTGTCGTTATACCACCCTGCATTCCAGCTTCGAATGCGCATTCCAAGGGTTGCCACGCATCAACAATGTCCACCCAAGCGAGATCATGCAGCAGCATCTACTGGGGACGATGGTCCTCTACACTCGGGTCCATCTTCGCCAGTCTCGCAAGCGCGTCGAACACCCTACCCATAGAAGCTCCACATACACCTCTGAGGTGGCTAAATGATGCGAACAGCATGGACCGCCCTAGGTCTGGTCACGACTGTGACTGCGCGCATAGGCATAACATTCTATTCGCCTGAGTTCGACGATAACCTCGTTGTCAGCTCACTATCAGACTTGACACCGAGCAGCGCGCCGTCAGAGCTGAACGTTGTCGACCATGTCATTGAGCTGAAGAGAGGCGAAGGTCGCTCGTTGAGCTCGATGTACGTTCAGGCGATCAGGACCGCCGCGTATCAAGAACAGACCGGGAACGATGGCCTCGCTATACGCGTAAGTCAGTGCTACACGAAACCAGAGCAGAGCTGACATAGAACCAGGCTGGTGTCGCACCTCTCACAGTGTCGGGCTCGATATACTCGGCACCAGTCACCATTGGCACGAACACCTTCCAACTCGTCGTGGATACAGGTAGTAGTGATCCGTGGATAGTCATGTCAAACTACACCTGTCTCGACGTCGCCACGAAGACCGTAGAAGCGCAGAGCTACTGTGGATTTGGGCCAACCTACGATCCCTCCAAGTCTAGCACGTTCCAGAGAATACCGAACACGAATTTCAACGTAAGCTACGCAGATGGCGAGAACTTGAATGGCGTGATGGGATACGAGATGATGAGCATTGGAGGCATCACCGTCACGTCCCAGGAGTTCGGCGCTGTCAGCCAAGCAGCATGGACCGGCGATGGAGTCTCCTCAGGCCTTGTAGGTCTCGCGTACAGCACGCTGACCTCTGCGTATGCAGGAACAGATCCGACCCAGGATGTGCGAGGCAGGCAATTGAAGTACTCACCTCTCTTCAACAGCATCTTCTCGCAAGGCTTGGCATCGCCCATCTTCAGTATTGCCATGTCTCGTGACCCGAACAGTGCAGGTCTACTCGCGATCGGGGGCATTCCCAATATACAGCACTCGCCTTCCTTCGTCACAGTACCAATTCAGCCGGTTGGTATCAACACGACCAACCAGCTCGTCTATCAGTACTACAGCATCATCATCGATGGATTCGCATTCAGTCCATCGCAGAACGCCCAGTTCAATGTTGCAGGAACAAACAATCCGCTCAAGACATCGCTTCTGGGAACGGCACTCAAGCTGTTGTTGATTCTGGTACAACGTTGATCTACGTTGCCAACGACATCGCGGCGAGTGTTGCAGCAGCATTCCAACCACCAGCGATCTGGGACGACTACCAGCAAGCATACACAGCTGACTGTACCGCGACGGCGCCCTTGTTTGGTGCCACTATTGGCAAGAAGGTCTTCTTCGTCAACCCAGCTGACTATTTCCTCGGTATAGCTGGCTCAACTCAGTGCTTGATAGGCGTACAACCAAATTTTGGTGGTCTCACCATCCTGGGAGACGTATGGTTGAAGAGTGTTCTGGCAGTCTTCGATATTGGGGCCGAGCAGATGAGGTTCTCTGCGAGGGAGTACTACACAACACCAGCCTGTAATGGCAACAACTGCGTGGGAACATCATAGAGAACAAGACAGAGGCAACGGGAGCATTCTGGATTGATCAAGCACACTGCGAGACCGTCGAAATGTCATTTGGGGGTATCATCATCTATACTATCGTATTCCTGTCTCCTTTCATCATTCGTTTTTCATCATCTACTTGCTAGCAAGAAATTGAGCAAGTTGCTGCACCTTCTCTTTCAACTCGGGGCTGAGCTGATCCTCAGAACCGCTGAGCACCTTCTCAAGCACTAGTTTGATTTGTGGAGTGAGTTGTTGAATGGTCGGCTCCTGTGCTTGGTACAACGAGATGATAAGGTCATAGACTGGCTCGTTCTCGCGGAAGTCCTGCTTCAGTGGCAGAAGCTCCACGAGTCGTGGCAACACCTGACCAAGTGGCACGCTCTGTGGGTATGCCTTGATCATACGACTGATACAACCAGCAGCATTGTCCACGAGACGTGCAGCAGACTCGTCATCAGAAGTGTTGCTGGTGTCGAGCATTGGCTCAAGCAGACCAAGGATGGTGTTGTAGTTTGACAGAATCTGGTCTTTGTCCTGGCTGTTCAAGCAAAGCAGTCCAGTGCCAAAAGCAGCGTTGCTCTTAGTCTCTGGGTCCTCGTCACGAAGACGCTTGAGCAACATTGTGATCAGGCGCTTCGTGAAAGGAGTACACGCGCCTTTCATAGCCTCAATGCTGTCTGCAGTTGTGCCGACCGAGGAAGATCGCTCAAAGCGCTCCTGTGATGAAGTGAACTTCATGATTGGAGACTCGAAGATTTTCCACAGCTCGCCGGCCTGTTCGCCGAGAGCTGCAGAGAGACCGGCGATGACCTCGAGAGCGGTCTCGATAACCAGCCAGTCGTACTCGGCAGTCTCGTCGTCTACAATTTCACCATCGAAATCATCCTCATCTTTCTGGCATGGGTGCTGCTTTTGAAGCATGAGCACGACAGCAGCTGTCAACTGCTCGATTGGCTTTGCGGCGGAGGTGGCATTGTGATCGCTGAGGATAGCAGGACCACAAAGCTTGAGAGTGGCGGCGACATTGCGATTGACTTCTGTGACTGTAGCCCTGTAGGTTCGTCAGCGATTGTGTCCCATTGATTGACGAGTATTAAGAGGTAGGCAATAGATCAGAAACAGCCTCTATCGTAATCACAGCACTTGCCGAAGCATCTGAGTGAGCTGGGTAAGATAGTCTTGTCATCATGGAAAGGTGGTGAGTGTCAAAACGCCAAGGGAAATGCTTACCTGTCCATTTCTTCCTCTAGTAGGGCGAGTGTGCCCTTCATAATCAGGTCGCCAACCTTCTTGAGATCCTCACTTGGCTGAATCTTGACTGGTAGTCCTGGTTGCCACTTCTGCATGCCGCGGTCCTCTTCCAGACCGAACAAGCAGGCGTATGCACGCCAGAGAGTGCTGACTGCTGACTTGCGGACTCCCTCGAATGTGTGATCGAGCAGTGGCAGTGTGATGGCAATGGTCTTCTCCATGTATGGCAAGAACTTGCCCTTGGTGTGTGTGAGAACATCACCGACAACCTCAACGGCAATCTCTTTCTCCATTGCAACTGCAGTGACAGCACCGAGATCATCCCAGTCATCATCGTCTTCGTCGAGGCCAGCCATAAGTGTCTCAATAGCGGCGTCGTCATCGTCATCCTCGTCAACGCCATTTGCACCAGCGACCTTGATCTTCTTGCCAGCGATGGTGACCTCCTTGCCAATGAGATCTGATGCTTCGGCTCCGAGTTGTACTTCGGAGTCGATCTCTTCTTGCTCCAAGCTCTCGACAAGCGCTTTCATCACACCAGGCAGGAAGGAGTCGAAATTCTCCTCGTAGACGCGTGCCAGTGTGCTCCACAAGATAAAGCTGGTCTCCTTGAGGCGAGAATGGTCGAGGTGTAGAGCTTCTTCACTGGACTGCATAAGTGGGCGGACGAAACGTTGAAACGCCTCTGGTCCCACAGCGCCAGCGATCTTTGCGAGAGAGTCGACGACCATGCTACGAAGTTCAAGCTCCTCGTCGTTCTCCTTAATATTGATGTAAGGTCCGAGACTAGACATGGTCTTGTCAAAGAATGGCTGGAATGCGCTCTCAGCTGCAGATGCAATCGAGCCGACGGCTGAAACTGCTGCCATGCGCACTTTGTAATCATCGTGTTCGAACAGACTAGCGAAGCGTGGTACCAGCTCACTGACATAGCGAGCTGCATCTTCTGCGTCGAGTCCCTCAATCAAAGAATCCACTGCTACACAGCTGCCCTTGATGATGTTGATGTTCTCGGTGTATTCCTTGGAATCTGCTGACGCGCCACGGGCTCCTCGTACTGCAAGATCGAAGTTCTTGACAAGGGCTGGCAAGAGCTTAGCATGCTCACGTCCCATATCTTCAGCAAGGTCATCTGCGAGTCGTGCAACGCCATTGAGGGCGGCGGCGCGAACAGAGACAGATGGGTCCTCGAGAAGATGGAGGACTAGAGGCAGGATCTCCTTAAGCTGCGTTGCGATGAAGTCGGGAGCACCCTCGACACACATGCCCAGAGCGAGGATACCAGCACGACGATAGTCTGGATCGGAGTTCTGAACGAAAGGACCGATTGCCTTGAGTAGTGGCACAGCGACCTGACTTGGAGGCAACGACTCGGAGAGAATGTCGAGAAGTCCTAGAGCACTACGTGCTGGTGAGATGTCGTCGTCATCGGCATCGAGATCACCAAGTTCAGTTGCAATTTGCAAGCACATCTTGGTCATCTGCTCGCCAAGCTTCAAGCTCTGTACCTTGAGCTTCCTGTAGCGCACTGATTGCATGAGGAAAGCAAGTGCTTGACTTCGCACGTCTTCATCAGCTTCGGTGTTCGCTGAGATTTGCATGAAGAATTGCAGGAGGTCGCCGAAGTGTGCATTGAGGAAGGCTGACTCATACGAGAGAAGACGGTTGAAGACGTCGAATGCTTGCATTGAGTGCTCTTCGTCGTTGTTCTCCACAGCGTTCGAAAGTACCTTGACCATCTTTGGGATTGTGTTTTGGAAAGCCTTGAGTGCCTTTGGATCCTCCTCGGTGTCAAGTACCAAAGCTAGCTCAGCAAGTGCAAGCATGGTGTTGACTCGGACCTCTACCGACTCGGGATCATCGATCGTTTGAGTGAACAAGGTAAGCATCTGAGACATGTTCTCTTGGAACATGTCTGGGCTGGCCTCGAGCAGAGTGAAGATGATGTACACTCCCACCTCACGATGCCTTGCAGCTTGGCTTGTGGCAGCTTGCTGCAAGGTACCAGGAAGATCAGCCCACTGTCCATCTTCGAGATCAACCTTTGCAATTGCAGCGACTACGCGAGCCTTGCTGTGTCGTGCCAGCTGCTGCTCCTCATCAATCGTACTCTTCAACAGCTGCTCTCGAATCTGTGCCTTCTGTCCTTCAGGCACATTGGCCCAGTGCTTGCTGACAAGCTTCCTAGCCTCGATAGCCGCCAACTGTCGTAGTTGAGCATCACCGTGTGTGGTCAGGATGTGAAGAAGGGCTGTGAGAGAAGCAGGGGAGTTGTAGTAGTTCTTGTTCAGCGCCGAGGTAGCTGCCTTTACCTTGGCGGTATCAGGCTGCAGCAATGACTGCAACAACGCAACAAACTCCTGCTCATCCATCGTGGCTAAGCAGGTCAAAGTAGATTGAAAAGAGAGATTGAGGGATAGTCGAGGCGGAAAATTGTCGAGGGCACTTCAAAAATTGTTAGTTTACAAACTATGGCAGAATTGTCACTGTGCAGATCAGCAAAGTAGGGCGGTGAGAGGACAAGGTGCTGAAGCATTCACGCATATTGGCGGGAGGGAGCACTCATTTGAGCAGTAGACGATAGGCATGCGAGTGCTTCTTGTCAGCCAACTGTCGCTTGATCTACTCTTGAGACGCATGGTTGCACCATCAGCCAATGCGGGCAACTCATCAACCTTGCATCACACTGACATCCACGCCTGAAGCAGTAGCTCTACACTCCAACCGACTGTCCTCATTGATTGTGCATGCCACTTATAGTACAATGATCTTCACATCATCGCCACTACGACCCGGCTCGTGTCTGTGCATAGCCTGGAGCTTGCGCAGCAGCAGGTGTCTTGTCGGATCCAGCACCTGAGCCGTCCTCGTCCTTCTTGGCGAGACCATGTTCCTTCAGCAGTGCGTCTATCTCTTCTGCGCTCCACAAGTGGTGGTAGACTTCACCTTTCGTCGTCTTACCCACTGTAGCAAACTCGATCTTCTCCGACGAGAGCTTCGTACTGTCCATAGTCTTGCTGAGCACCTTGACGGCCAACTCGCATGCCTGCTTCAGTGTGCACTCCTCGTTATAGTCCTGTTTGAGCAAGCTCTGAGCCGAAGCATTGTTTGCTCCCACTGAAGTTGCCTTCCATCCTCCGTAGTTGCCGCTAGGGTTTGACTGGTAGAGCTGGAATTGTCGCTGTGCATCATAGCCTGCGTAGATGAAGGAGACACCAAATGGTCGAAGACCTCCATGTTGTGTGTAGCCTTGCTTGAGATCG
This sequence comes from Peltaster fructicola, assembly GCA_001592805.2. Lineage (NCBI taxonomy): Eukaryota > Fungi > Ascomycota > Dothideomycetes > Peltaster > Peltaster fructicola. The sequence continues at coordinate 1,242,926 of CP051143.1, forward strand.
CACAGTCGTCGAACAAGCTGCTCGCATGGGATATCGGCGTTGTAGGTTAGGAGGTATTTCTGTGCTGCCTGTCGAGCATAGTTGATAAGTATGTTCGCATCGGCAGTCATGCCTGCTACAGCACAGATCATGTTGCTATGTAGTGTTAGTGTGACCGCATCAATCCAGGTGAAAGGACGCACTCGTTGAGGATGTAGAGCTTCTCAGCACTTGTGTCTTGCTCGAGGAGCTTACTGGTGACCTTGCGCTCTGCCGCAAGCACGATTCCATCTGTGGCTAATATTCCAAGCGCAGTGCCGGCATGTGAGATTGCTTCCAGTGCATATTCGACCTGGTATAGACGCCCTTCTGGCGAGAAGATCGTCGTTCGAGAATCGTAACGTCTCGACATGATAAGCGAATTGAGTGAAGTGGTTGTGGTGAGATGTCGCGTGGTGATGTAGCAATCGAAGCTTTAGGCAAGCAGAGACGCGAAGCTCGAAGCTGCTGCATGACCTCACGTTGTTTTCTTGTAACTAAAACGTCAAACTACCCAATCACTTCATGGATATCAGCGAATCTCCTGCGAAGCGCATACGACTCACGCCACCAATAGATTCATCATCGTACCTTGACACCAATGCGGATTTCGTCGCCTTCGATACAAGCGAAGACAACCTCCAAGCACAATCGCATACGAGTATACCTACTAGCAGATTTCATGGCTTCACACGGCGCGAGGATCCTCGACATCGTCATGACAAGCCCAAGTCAAAGCACAGTCTACCTGAGACCGAATCGTGGCTGCTTGTGAAGACGAAGCTCGGCAGGAGATTTGTTCATAATGTCAAGACGAAGGAGAGTTTCTGGCGCATACCGCAAGGTTTGCAAGCTGCAGTGGATGCATTCGACATCGAAGAGGAGAAAGCACGCAACATGCAGTGGTCTGAAGATCAGCTCAAGCTGATGCGTCAGCAGGAAAAACTGGCGCAGACTGTCACATCTACTTTAGACAGACGGAGACGTAGCGAGAGTCTACAGCGCGAGGACGAAGCAGCAATGATGGCCGAACTTGCGGCTCAAGCTGAGTATGCCGAAGAACAAGATGCGAGGAAGGCTGCTCTCGCAGTAGCAGACATCGAGCCACGAGGCTACCTAGGTGATGCCAGTGACAGCGAATATGAGTACATCGAGGTTACCGACACAGAGGGTGAAGGCGAAGACCAAGATGAACAAGAGGAGTTGGAGTCGGACGAAGACAACAACGCAGCCTCGGCTGAGCCTATACCACCTGGACCTGTCGACTTTGGAGAGGACGATATTGCATACCAGCTTGCCATGATGGGTGAATCATACGGCTTGGACCCGGAAGAGTATCAAGAAGCTGAGGACGAACGCGATTATGACCAAGAAGCCAACGGCCTGGCTCTTAGCGATCAAGAAGCCATCGCCCTCTTCAATCAGATGCTAGACGAGCACGAAATTTCACCATTCACGCCATGGGACAAGCTGATCGCAGACGAGAGTGCACACAGCATCGTGTTTGACGAGCGATACACAGTACTCCAATCGTCTCGAGCACGCAAAGAAGCCTGGGATCAGTGGAGTCGTGATCGAGCTGCTGCTGTCAAAGTGCAACGAGCTACCGAAGAGAAGAAGGATCCTCGTGTTGCATACCTCAGCTTCCTGGCGGCCAATGCATCCACCAAACTGTACTGGCCTGAGTTCAAAAGGAAGTTCAAGCGTGAGTCCGAGATGAATGACAGAGCGCTGCAAGACAAAGATCGGGAGAAGCTTTATCGTGATCTTGTTGCGAAGCTGAAGCTGCCCGAGAGCAAGCGCAAGGATGAACTCAAGGTGTTATTGAAGGCAGTGCCGGAGGAAGCTGGTAGGAGGACTCTGCCAAGCAAGATCCTGAGCAACGTCAGTCTGTATGTCCTTCCGCAGCATGCCAAGGACGAATTGTTTCGATCTCTGCACTTTGACTGATGATAGATGATGTAGCATAGACGTTCGACGATGCCAGACCTAGTAGAAGTGAAGCTCGTTGGAGATGTAACGCTGCCATCCTCACTTCCTGATCATCCTGCAGTCATGAATGCTTGTGAGACTCTTTATGTTGATACTTCTGCGGCATGGTTGACCCGCCCGAAACGGACGGCAAAGTCGCACGGATGGAAGCAGGGACTAGCGTGCTCTTTCAGTGAAGCATTAGCAGATGACGTCGAATCATTGGTTGCTGGGAACAATAAATGGATTGTACGACACTGACCTTTTGCAAGAGTCATTGACACGGTCACATCTACACATTTGGATCTTCATCACTCTTGACAATGCTCCATCACTCGCGGAACCATCTAAGAAAGGATGGATGCCAATATGAACAGGAATCACACCTTGCATGAAGACTATCATGACAAGCCAGAACACCATCTTGGCCACGATGAGCAGGGACTCCCTTTGAACAAGAAAGGCGAATCGCTAATAAGCGATGATGCATCTGACTCAGTGTCACAGACAAGGATTACTGAGGTGGAAAGACGACATATACCACCAGCTGAATCGAAATCTTGCAAAGCCAGTCTTCAGCATGAGGACAACCACGAAGCAGGACTGCCAAGCGAGCGTACAGACACCATCACGGAAGCACCACAGGAGGAGAAGGCGTTCGAGGTGAGATGGGACGGACCAGAAGATCCACACAATCCCAAGAGCGACGCGTGGGCTTCTATTCCAAGGAAGTGGTCAATTGTGCTCATCCTGTCTGCGAGCTCCCTGAGTGTCACTTGTGCATCCGCACTATACACCAGCACATATGACCAGCTCGAGCAGGAGTTCGGCATCAGCAGGTTGGTGGCCACACTCGGTTTGACGATCTTCGTTTGCGGTCTCGGCTTAGGTCCCATGCTGCTTTCGCCCTTGTCTGAGTTCTATGGGCGACGGCCAATATACTTGGTAGCGTTCGGCATCTACCTTATCTGGCTCATCCCTTGTGCTGTCGCACCGAATGTAGCAACGCTTATGGTGGCAAGGTTCTTCGATGGATTGGCCGGCAGTGCCTTTCTGAGCGTAGCTGGAGGAACGGTTGGCGACACCTTTCCAACGAGTCATCTGAGCCTTCCCATGCTGGTATACACTGCCAGTCCGTTCCTTGGTCCAGCCACAGCGCCGATCATGGGCGGTTTCATCAACTTTTACCTGGACTGGCGTTGGAGCTTTTACATTCTGATCATCTGGGTAGGTCACCGGACTGTGTAATTCTTTTGTTGTAAAGCTGACAAGGACCAGGCTGGTGTTCAGTGGCTACTAATCCTAGCCTTTGTACCTGAGACTTACTCTCCTGTCCTGCTGAGACGAAAGGCCCGAAGATTACGCGAAGAGACCGGAGACGACAGATGGAAAGCTCCGATCGAGATCATGGACAAGTCAGTGGCCAAGACTGTCATATGGAGCTGCATTCGACCAATGCAGCTCCTGGTGCTCGAGCCTATGTGTCTGAACCTGTGTCTTCTGTCAGCAATCCTGCTGGGCATTCTGTACTTGTTCTTCGGTGTAAGCGTTAGGGTGGCGCTCGAGAGAGGCAATGATTGACGCTATCGACAGGCATTCGCTGTCGTGTTCACAACGAATCATGACTTCAACCTCTGGCAGACTGGTCTCGTATTCTGTGGCATTTTTGTCGGCATGATACTGGGAGTATGCTGTGATCCCATCACTCGCAAATATTGTACGACCTCTTTGGGCCATATTCAAATCATGATGGTATTGACTCAGATCAGACAGACGAATCGTCAGCAAGAACGGTGGTGTATCCGAGCCCGAGTTCAGGCTGCCACCAACCATTGTGTAAGTCTTGGATGATGTGTGTGCTGATCATGGCTTTGCTGATCATGGCCGATTCAGAGGTGCTGTTTTAGTACCAATAAGCCTGTTTGGTAAGTTGGAGGGTCAAAGATGCTGGCAGATCGCTGGCTCGAGGACGGCACATTGGGAAAGAGAGTGCTGACGTCTGCTGCAGGTTTTGGCTGGACCACCTATTCAGCGTAAGTGATGGTTGCTGCCGTGCTCCCCATCCAAGCACTGTTGAAACTTGATCCTGCACCAGAGATAGCTGACGGTTCACCTGCAGGATACATTGGATAGGTACGATCTGCTCTCACAGCAATCAGACGTGTTTCGACTAATGCATGCAACCAGTGCCTATCATATTCAGCGCAATATTCGGCCTTGGAAACATACTCTGCTTTGGAGGCATATTGTGAGAGTGATTGTGGCGCAATGACAGCACACGTGCTAATGATTGCACAGCACATTCCTTGTGGAATGCGTGAGCGCCTCTCAGAGATCAGTTGCCATGAGGATGCTGACCTACCATGCAGTACCCACTTTATGCTGCCAGCGCTCTGGCAGCGAACTCTCTTGTGCGATCAGGCTTCGCTGCGGCATTCCCGTGAGTACCTGAGCAGATCTTGTGATGACAGAGCATTGCTGAGGAATGGGTTGATAAGGTTGTTCGGCGTGCAGATGTACACCAGTTGAGTCGTCCACGTCAAGATTGAGAAAGAGCGGTGACTGATCCAATGTGTGCAGCACTCGGATTCCAATGGGCGAGCTCATTGCTCGGCTTCATAGCTCTGGCTATGATGCCATTTCGTACGTCTCTCCATCCTTGTCCTCCCAGCGTTGTGGAAGCGAAAGCGCTGATCAACAGGTTCCAGCATTTCTATTCTTCAGAATCGGCAAAAGGCTCAGAGCCTCCTCGCGATTCGCATCAGTCCGATGAGCATGCAGAAGATCGACCAAATATAGGAAGGTGTACCAGCATTCCTAGCTACCATGGGGCCGGGAGGATGCATTACCTATCGTCATTGGAGGGTGCAGCCACGTAGAGACATGCGTAGGTGTCGCCACGTGACACAACCTGTGCCTTGATCGACTGCTACCATTGATCTTTGTGCCACCCGGGACGAACAGAACCAGTCGATTCCAAGATCTCAGGCTTTCCTTACAGGTGCAATGCGCCGCATGCGTCGCTCAGATGGTCCCCAGAGAATGGCGGTGACAGCGGCTCCTGAGTGGCGGTAAGGAGATCGATAACGTGGCAGTACAGGTATCATTCCTGTGCGCCCAGCGCAAATGGCTTCACGATTTGAATTTGGTCAGGCTGAGAGATTCATATGCAAATGCAGCAGGACGTTGTTACAAGGGTAGTCCTCGGCATTAGGAAAGAAGCTTGGCTGGGCGCGGCCCGTTGACCAACAGCAAACGGGTATGGTGGGGATTTTTTCCACAGCACCTGACTGCTTCTGCCTGGTAGTTCCTCGGTACCTTAAGCCAGCCCATTAATGATCTCGTGTGCACAGCAGCAAATTATAATCTACGCCATTGATACGAAAGCAATATAGCTGCTCTACGACAGCACCTCAGCCCATGCTCACCCTTTTCTCTGAGGCCCGATCGAGATAACAAGGCACGCAGCGTACAGCATCAGTGGGGTCTTCCGGCGACATGGACGAAGCTGCGCGCTATGCCCAGGATTGAGTGTCGCACAGCATTCGACACCGCGCTCTTGGACCTGCAACAACTTCCAATGACCTTGCAGCTACATGCGCATACTCCACGGGACACGACAGAAGCGTGCCAAACTTTCGAACCTGGCTGACTCGCCGCCTACGCGCCTAGATACACTTTCGCCATCCTTCAGAAGAGCTCGGGAAGCAGAAAGAAGAGCAGCAGTGTGGTGTGGGAGATCATCAACAAACCAAAAGAGCTAGGACTATACTCCGTTTCACGTTTGCGGCGCGATCGCAGCAACGCTCGATCTCAAGAGCAGCACCCTCCACAGTACGACTGCCTCGTGCGTGTGGTGTGGCAGTGAGAAAATAGGCATAGTTGCACTGCACTTTGGCTGCCGCGCGACCACGCTCGTGATCAAACGAGCCCAACAACGAGGAACGCAGCATTACGCAACACCGAGCAGCTCTCCAGCGAACTGGAAGACAGATCGACTACTGCAGCTCCCACTCTGCTGGAAATATTCCCTTGTGTCTCACAGATCAAGAATCCATTGGGCGGGTGACTGCAGCAACCGCAACGTGCCTTACCAGCCCGTGCGTCACCAACAGCACTCTCTATTATTGCCAGTAGAAGCTTAACCTAAACGCGAAGGGGGGAGGATCAGCAAGAGAGTACCGTGGCCAAGGGTATACAATATGTCGCCAGACGCCGGAGACGCAGCATCATCTCCTGAACCTGGTACAGAGCAAGATTCAAGCATTATGGCAGGAAGCAAGCTCGACCGAGTCTCATCAGAGGAGAAATCACCACCTCAGCAATCTGAAACGAAACCAAAGTCCAATGCAAAGGATCCCTCTCGACCACGAAGGAAGAAGGCTCGACGTGCTTGTTTTGCATGTCAAAGAGCTCATCTTACCTGCGGTATGTCACGCAAGGATCTCCCGTGGACAGAAGACTGACCGCGAACACAGGTGATGAACGACCTTGTCTCAGGTGTATCAAGCGTGGACTGCAAGATCAGTGTCATGACGGTGTACGCAAGAAGGCTAAGTATCTGCACGATGCGCCAGCAGAGGCACTTATACCAGGCTTCACTGGGCATTATCATACAAACGGTGTGAACCAGAACACGACGACGACTACCACCGCAGCACCGAGCAGCACGAATGGTTTTGCTATTCCCCAAACGACAAACTACATCAATCCTAACTCATCGAATGCATTTCCGACGTTCAACCAAGCATCACAAATCTCGCCATCCCTTGTCGAAGGCAACGATCCAATGCTTTCCAGTATACCAGGACCACAGAGCGTGGACGGCTCAACATATCACGGCCTCTCCAACCAGCAGATATCTCCACAGGGACTGCCGGCCACAGCACTCAGCACAGCGAGTCACCACTCGTTCGATACATCATACATCGATCCCAGCGATCCGTCACTGTTCAACTTCAATATCTCAGAGTTGAACTTTGGCAACCATTACGGTGCTCTAGAGTTCGGCATGCTCGGACACATGTCAGCAGGAGCTATCGGCACGCCTGACGTTGACAGCATGAACCAACTAGGTGGTCAATCTCATCACGGTAGTCTCTCTACGACTCTACCAACGGTTTTCGCCTGCAAACAACTTCAATTTCAACCAGGGCTTCCCAAGCTGGCAAGGAATCCCAAATGCCAGCTCACGGCATGGCAGTGTCAGTAACGTTTGGGCGCAGAACAATGGCATGGATGCCTTCGCCATAGGTGAGCTATCTAGCCACAGTCCGCACTCACAGAACCACGATCACAATGGTCTCCCATCTCCTGAGAACCAATTCGGTCAGCCGGATCAGGACTTGCTTCGACAGAGCTTCGCACAGGGTCAGCGAAAAGCACCGCCTGGTCTGCTCGATCACACCGCGCAACGGAAACGGAGAAGAGATGCATCAGACATCTACACATCTGTTACAGCGCCATATCCTTATACACAGGGCTTTCACGCTCTCACAGCCTTCCTGCAAAAGCGCTATCCATCAAAGAAGACGCTGAAGATAGCGAAGGCATTGGCATCGATCCGACCGTCCTTCATCTCGTGTAATAAGAGTCTGAACCACGACGACCTCATCTTCATGGAGAAGTGCTTTCAACGTACACTGTGGGAGTATGAAGACTTCATAGGTCGATACGGCACACCAACTATCATCTGTCGACGAACAGGTGAGGTGGCTGCAGTCAGCAAAGAGTTCTCACTAGTCACAGGTTGGCGACGAGATGTGCTACTTGGTAAAGAAGCCAATCTGAACGTCAACACTGGCACTTCTCTGTCCAGCGGTACACAAACGGGCAGCAGCTCTAGGGGAGCCGTGACGCCGAGAATACCACATGTCGAAATGGATACAGGCCGACCTCAAGCTGTCTTCCTAGCTGAGCTTATGGACGAAGACAGTGTTGTCAAATTCTATGAAGACTTCGCAGATCTCGCATTCGGCGCTTCACGAGCTGCCATCGTGGGACAAGATGTGGTATTGTTGAAGTACAAGACCAAGCAAGATCCAGGCTGGCGAGACACCGACCAGACTGGAGACGATGGACACATGGTTAAGCGTGATGAAAATGTCTCGCGAACTGATGGCGGAGCGATATCCCTTGGCGACAAGGACGGTCGAGTTTCGTGTCAGGTGTGCTGGACGGTCAAGAGAGATGTCTTCGACATTCCCATGTTGATCGTTATGAATGTGAGTACAGCTTGCTTGTGTTCGGAGACGAAATACTGACGTTAGACAGTTCTTACCTATCATTTGAAGGTGTTTATGGCATAGAAAATGGGACTGCATGAATCGGACACCTGTATGGATGGTGGTTGTAGTAGTTTGACACTGCCGGCTGGTCTGGTCAAGAAGAAGCATAAGGACGTCCGGCGTTGACCGTGGACACATCGAATTGCATTGCATTGAAATTGTGTACCCTCTCTACGTCTTGTCGTATACTCCTGAATGTTCTTGATGTTTCGTGTGACGATATGCTGCGGCCGTGTTTACACATGAGGTCGGATTACTGGCTCCACACGACCGTTCTTCAAGCTTCACGAGGTGCACTTCTCACACAACATGCCTTGAGCTCGGATCCGACCTCGCCTCGTTCTCACACCCACCTACCTCCTTCGTCGAGACACAATGAGACCAGACGGACCACGCGATCCTGTTGCAGGGCCTGATTCAGGACCCGAGTCACCTTTCCCGATTCGCATCGACGGCAAGGTTGTCAAAGGCTTCGGAAGAGGTAGTGGAGAGGTGATGAGCTCGAGTGCCCTATCTAGGACTGCGCTGACGCTTTACAGCTTGGTATACCCACAGCGAACATACCCATCGAGGGTCTAAGCGTCGGCGGCCACAAGGACCTTGAGTCTGGCATATACTATGGCTATGCAGGCTTATCGGCAGATCACAAGCGGCACGACACATCGCAAGAGCAAGAGGCAGCTGTATACCAGATGGTGATGAGTATAGGATGGAACCCATTCTACAAGAACGAGGTCAGGAGCGTGGAGGTACACATCATGCACAAGTTTCCGCACGACTTCTACGACTCGCACATGAACCTTGTCATTCTCGGTTACATCAGGCCGGAATATGACTATGTGAGCAAGGAAAGTTTGATTGAGGATATCAAGACGGATATCAATGTTGCAAGGGACAGCCTAGCACGACCAGCATATGCCAGCTTCGGCAAGGACGCATCTCTCACAAGTTTTGCTGGGAAGAGTGATATTGCCAACTAATAGTACATGTTGTAGTCAACCCGAAGGGACTAGGAATGGTTCATTCTGGTAGATCCAGCACGCCTTGGAACGAACCCGTCCGTCTGCCACACCCTACGCACCGCCCTCACGCTTGGCGTATTCCTCCTCAATGCGTTCTTCGTATTCGGCATCACGCTGAGCCTGCTCTGCATCGCTGATTCGATTGCTCTGTGCTCCGGCAGGACCATCGATTAGCTCTCGGCCCTGGGCATCGTACTGACGAGTCTCGTGTCTGGCAGCCTCCCCAAGATTCTGGGAGGAACTGGTCACAGTCGTGCCAGAAGGGTTGCTTTGTATCTGTTGATGGCTACTGAAGCCAGTGGTTTGACCGTTGGTGGTACTGCTGCTTGAGCTTGAGTAGCTGTAGCTACTGCTTGAGAAGTTGTTGGAAGACATCCTTGCTGTAGTTGTTGTCTTGTGTGTCGTTGTCAAGCAAGTAACAGTGTGGTACGTATCGATCTTATACTTGTGCTCAAAGAAGAGTCCAGTCAATGTGTCTGCCTACTTGCCACATCTGTCTGCAGTCATTGCCATGCTATGACTCGTGCCACCCTGTTTCCGCCACTTCTGACGTCTTCTGGCGTGATCCAGAATTGCACCGCCACAGAACTTTCTCTTCTGTGGCTCTCCATCCTGACCAGCATCAACTCCCTACTTCTGAATCACCTTGAACGACAAGCTTACGCTGTCCGACGACACCTTGAGGTGCATTTTGACTTCGAACTAGCCCACACGCTCACTGTCTCCGGAGATGCGTACTCGAGACTAATTACAGAGACTTTAGTCGAAATAGTGGCTTATCATCTCTTCTAATCTTGTCTGCAATACGCAGTGATGGCGCACAGCGACCTGCAGTAATCGATGAAAGCCTGTCGAGCATCGCAACCTCACAATCAGAAGCATTGGAGTAGCAGAATGATTATGCTCTCGTTTGCTCATCAATAAGTTTTCGCTACCACAGCCAGCACATCAGTCTTTTCACCCTTACTTGTTTCCTCTTTCGACATTGGTAGGCAAGAGTCAATGCAATCATTTCCCGAGGACATGTCGCGAGACTTCGCCTATGAGCTGGCATCGTCGTTCTGGAATCCTCGACTGAGGCTTATCTGCACTGCATTGCTGAACAGTTGGCTATTTCGCATCCTCACATGGGCTGTATTCATGGAGCTAGCAATGATCTACAATTCTATGCTTGTGTCGTCGAAGAGCCATTGCGGCCAATCCTTACATTCGCTGAGGTCGACCTCGTCCGCCGGTGTTCTGCTGCACTTCGCGGATACGAGCTGTTTGTGAATGTACTGGCCTGAGCCATACATACCACCACTGCCTTGAGGCATTGTGACGTCTGGCATATGAGGAATGATCGACGACCTACGGTACGCACGGTCCGCCGCAGGTGTTTGCATCTCTTTCTGTGCTTATTCCAAGACTACTGGCTGCTCGAGGGCTTCAGAGACAGGGTTTCCGTGGTCACATGTCATAGCAGTACGCTCATCCCTCTCTGGAGTGATCGTCATTGCGATTGTGTCTGTCGAGCAAACTCACTGGACATAGCTATCCTGAGCCATGAAACTGCCTCAATCTACGCATCTCCGGTGTACACATGTTGTTGCGCAGGAGAGCAGATCATATCCAGATCAGAAAGTTTCACTTATCAGGACAATCACCTCCCTAGGAATATCGTTGGCTGAGTCTCGACACAACCTGATCGATCGTCAGGACATTGACACGAGAGGTGCAACACTCCGCCGGCTAAAGATGGGCGCAGGCCTCCAGGATTGGTCTTGATGGTGTTGCTGTGCGACAGCACTCGGTATGTCAATCTCCGATGCGGTGAGAGCTGATATGCGAACACTATCGCAGGTATGCCAAACAAGGTTTGCTAGTGCTTCCGGGCATGGAACTCAGAGACACCCATGTTGAACACGGATGTGAGAGGAAGCTGCTAATCAGAATGGGCCATGTTGCAACGATTGATTGTGACCGGGCAGTAGTACCTGCAGCATCTTGTTTGTGGCTCGTCGCCTGTTCCAAAAACATAGGATTTCATGAAGCACGGCCAAGCCCAGAATAGCAAACACAGCAGGATAAACGTCACACAGTGGAACCGCGACTGATCAACAGTGCTAGCGACACCTCTGGAAGTGTGCGTACATCGAAGCAAGACTGTAATGCTCACTCAAGGTTCAACTGGTCTGCTCAGGGCCGTTGTGCGTCACACAGATCGTTTCGCTCGTTGAAACGTTGAGCAGGGATGTCTTTCAAAGATAAAGGATGGGTGTCCCGGCCGATTCGTCTGGTCATTCGACTTCACCACGACAATGCCTCACCACCCAGCAATCTCATCACACTCACTCGGTCGAGCTTGGGTCCATGACACTCCTCCGAAGCTCGACGCAGCGCGTCAATACGGCTTAGACCTTGAGCTCTTCTGTATGTTGAAACAGAGGATATGCAGACCACATACTGAATGTCTCCAGATGAGGACCTTGAGCATGTAGCGAAGGCCTTTGCAGGAGGTGTCACGCCCGCCAATATCGTCAAAGCTGCGCACCTCTTCCGCGCGCTCTGTGATGAGGCACAGATCAACATTGTCTGTCTGCAGCCTTTCATGCACTATGAAGGCCTTCGGGACCGTGTGAAACATGCAGCTCGTATCGAGGAGATGAAGCTCTGGATCCAGCTTGCAGGCATCCTAAGAACAGAGTTGATAGCAGTCCCTTCGTCATTCTTGCCAGACAGCGAGACCAGCGGCGACCTTGACCTTATCGTCTCGGACCTCCAGGAGATTGCAGATCTGGACAGTAGTATCAGATTCTCGTACGAAGCACTCTGCTGGGGTACGCATATCAACACCTGGGAGCAATCATGGCAGATTGTGCAGGCCGTTGACCGACCGAACTTTGGTCTATGCTTGGACACCTTCAACATGGCCGGCAAGATGTATGCTGACCCAGAAGCAAGGTCTGGAAAGACACTGCACGCTGATCGAGACGTCGAGCAGTCTCTGCAGCGCTTGCGTCGAGTCGATGTCGACAAGATCTTCTTTCTACAGATTGTCGATGCTCAGAAACTAGCAGAGCCTCTGACACCTGCGCATGCTTTATACGACGCTAAGCAGCCTTCGAGAATGAGCTGGTCGAGAAACTGTAGGCTGTTCTACGGCGAGGATGATCGAGGTGCATATCTGCCCGTGCAGAAGATACTGCACACCATCATCAACGAGCTTGGATTCACTGGACCAACCTCAGCTGAGCTGTTCAACGCCTGCTTGACCGATCCCTCGCCAGATACACCATACCAACTTGCCGAGCGTGCTGCAGAGTCGTTTGTGAGGCTCAGGGAGGACTTCGGGGCAGTCGACGGGTATCTGAAGGTCAAGGACGTGGTGGTTGGTCAGTCAATGTCCATTTCTCCGCCGAGGAGCACTGCGTCTTTCTTCCCTCTGCACAGCAGCGAGAAGACAGTGGTTGCTGTGGCGTAAGCAATGGGCGACGCAGATGCTGTCACGCCAAGTGTTTTACCATCAGCAGAGGTCGACCGCTGGGTCCCTTCGACATACACGTATGCTTCTAATGATTGAGATGCGTTCACGATAGAAGATGTAATGATATACGAGAATTTTGAAATGTCAGCTGAGCAGCCAGCCGCATGTCACTTTGCAATCCCTCTCAACAACCCACACCAACACTCGGCAAACGCAACAAGCTCCTCACTTTTTGATCGGATCGTTTGGTAAAGTACACCTCAATCTCTGTCATACCCTCTTACTCGCTGTGTACATATCACTTCTCCGCTTCCCGGAACAGCCTCGTTTTCATTGACATCAAGCATACCGCACGCAGAACCAAGCACCGGATTCACGCTCAACCACCCACTCTCTGTCGTATCATCTGTCTTGCCGTGTACATCTCACTTCTCCGCTTCGAAAATCAATCTCGTTCTCGATAATATCAAGCATGCTGCACGCAGAAGAACCAAGCACGGAGTTCACGCCCGATGAATATCCTCCTTTCCCTGATGATGCCTCATTTCCGACGTTCGATCTTGAAACCATAGATCTGAAGCGACTTGTCCAGCACGACGAAGCAGAGCAGCGACGTGTGTTCGAAGCATGTAAGACAAGAGGCTTCTTCTATCTTGACCTCGCCGGTTGTGAAAGTGGTGAGGCAATACTGCACGGTGCGGACAACATCTGCAGGGTTGCAGAACGCTTCTTCGCCCTGCCAGTTGACGAGAAGAGCAAATACAAGATCCTTCCAGGCTGTCTTGATGGGTAAGCACCAGCATCGTCACTCACTCAATTGCTGACCGCCGCAGATATAAATGCGTTGGAGCAACAAGGACTGACAAGTCAGGTACGCCAGACACAGCAGAGTTCTTCAACATTGCGAAGAACGACTTCATCTTACCTGAAGGAGCAAAGATGAGCCGGGACTGGCCAGAACTCATCGTGAGGGAGCAACCATTGTTCAACACATACATGCGAGCTGCACATTCTACAGGCATGCTAATCATGGACATCCTTATGCAGAATCTCGGTATCGCGCCAGAAGAGTTACGCTCTCGACATCGTCTAGAGAAGCCTGCTGGCGACATCATTCGCTTGACGAGGGGACCACCTCGTAAGGACGCAGCTATGCCAGAAGTCCAGACACCTTCGCACACAGACTTCGGTACCATAACTGTGCTTATGAACTGGCTAGGAGGCTTGCAGATCTCTTCAGCATCTGCTCGAACTGCAGGAGACCATGAGCCTGACATTTCAGGGAAATGGCTGTGGGTGAAGCCCAAGAAAGGATGCGCTATCATCAATCTTGGAGATGCGAGTGTCAAGTTCACCAATGGCGCCTTGTGCTCTGGTCGACATAGAGTCCTCCCAGCTCCTGGTGAGCAAGGCAAATGGCCACGCTACTCGATTGTCTACTTCGTGAGGCCTGAGAATGATTGCATACTCCAGCGACTTGACGGTGAAGGAGTGCCGCCGCTGAGAGACGGCGAAGAGGATGAAGCAGTCACAGCCAAGGATTGGATCGTGAGGCAGGCCAGCAAACTCGGTCAGCAGTTCACAGACAATTAATCCATCTATGCTATGACGCTCTCTATGATACCTAATGCGATTGTATCTCCATCAGATCGTAGTATGATCCTGTCCTCAGGTTCAAGCGGTGCGCCATTACCTAGTGCGATGTCGATACGTGCTACCTGACCGGCCTTGAGACTGCGAGGGCTCTTCTTCAATTGAGCTCCCTTACTGTCAATAGTTTCTACTAGACGCTTGACACTAGCTGTGATGTGCAGGCGTCCGTAGTGCAGCTCGACAGCTTGTGGTAGGATTGTGTCTAGAACTTGAACCTTTGCGGTGATCGTCTTGATGAGCTTGGGAGGCTGTGATGTTGAAGATATCAGATCTCCAGCTCTCAGATTGCGGTTGAGAGTCTCAAGGTCGCCGTCAAGATGTAGAGACACGATCTGCAGAGCGACAGCCCATTCTGTGCCTTCTCCTGCCCGCTCAATGCCCTTGACGACAGCTTGATCGCCACTAGGTAAGATTGTGATGGCTTGGCCTTCCACAACATCGCCATGTGCTATGCGTCCCGACACAGACAGCGGGTTTTGTATGCCTCCTCGGTATACATCGGCAACCTGCATCCGTAATGACCTTGTTGTAACTGCTTTCTCTTGCTGTGTCGGAGTGCCTCCTGCTTTGGCATAGCTAGCTGCATCATCGTGGGTAAATGTTTCAAGCGCAGCGACCAGCGAAGGTGTACCGCCGCCGACTTCCGCAGCAGGTGAATCTTTTGGTGCTGGCTTGGCGACGTTCTCGCCGTTCAGACCCGAACAAGGCACATATCGTATGTTCTTTTCAACAAAGCCAACCTGTCGCAGCAGTCTTGCGATCTGATCTTTGACATCACTGAACAGCTGCTGGTCCCACGCAGGGTTCGAAGCGTCGAGCTTGTTGACAGCAACGACCACTTTGCGTATGCCTACGCCATATGCAAGCTGGATATGCTCCCGAGTTTGACCTTTGATGCCGCTGTCAAGCTGGTTTGCGTCCACGACAAGTACAACGATGTCGGCCATAGACGCACCACTTAGCATGTTCGGGATGAAGTCTCGATGGCCTGGTGCGTCAATTATTGTGAAGTCTGCTTTGGCGGTCGAGAAGTTGTGCTGGGCGATGTCTACCGTAACACCACGCTCTCGTTCTTCTGATCCAGTATCCATGACCCACGCTAATGCGAACGACTCCTTGCCGATCTCAGCAGCCTGTTTCTTGAACTTGTCGATGTCGCGCTGCTGCACTGCGCCGGTGTCGAGCAGTAAGCGGCCCATGAGTGTAGACTTGCCATGATCGACATGTCCAGCTACTACGAAGGATGCGAATGGTCGTTGTGTCGTCCTAGCTTTTCCCCATAACTGCTTGGCGTTGGCCAACTGAGCCTTTGGCTTTACTGGTTGAGCTGCAGGTTTCGGTGTGGCTTGTGTTGGCTTGGAGGCTGCTGAGCAAGTCAGCTATTTGTTCAGACTTTTGCTCTGCCCATGTGCCTTGAGCACGACATCGTCTGGAGAAGGATTGCTGAAAGCGCCTTGTGGACCTGACTGACCAAAGACATCCTGGACGGAGAGTTGACCTTTTGCAGCGAGCTTTGTCTTTGACGATAGAATACGACCAAAGGCAGATGGCTCAGCTCTGATGTCAGGCAGTGGCTCTACGGGCTCAACTTCTGGCTCGGGCTCTTCAGCTGGAGGTGGTGTAGGCTCTTTCTTCTTCTTCGAAGGATATCGTCGTTGTGTCTCTGGAGTATCACTCGGCCGCTTCTCCGCCTTGTTCAATGATAGACGATCGAGTGAAGTGACTGTAGTGCTCACACTGGCTTCGTTTGTACGGTCCTGCACTCCGGCCTTGAGACTTTCTGCCTTTCTACGTCGTTCTTCAGCAAGCTTGGCAAGCTTACTAGAGCCTCCCATGAGCTTGATCGGTCTTTGCTGCCTCTCAGGAGTGAAGGTAGTGACGAGATGGGGTGGAATGTTGTTCCAGTCTACCATGCTCATCCACTTCTCCATCGGCACGTCCTTCAATGGCATGTGTGGTCCAGGCACAAGGGCAGAAAGGTCAAACTTACCATTCTTGATCTGAACCTTGTCAGCAGCCTCGTCGAATTTGCTTTTCGGCTTTGTCTGCTTCTGCGCAGGCTGTGTTTTGGGTGTATTCTGCTTCTTGAGGTAGTCTACACTCTTGGCGACATCCCAGTAGTAGTGGTAGAGTGCTTCCTGGATCTGATCGACTGAAGCCTTCACTTGTGCTTCCACTAGATGTGCTTGGACAACAGGAGTAAGCTCGGCGAAGTTCTGTTTATCCTCTTCTGTGTACTGGTCGTATGGTGCTGATTCATCCTCGTCATAGTCCAAATCGTCGGCGTCATATGCGATATCTTTGACTCTGCGGTGGCTCGTCATGTTTGCTGAGGATTGGAATTTACTGCAGCCTGCTCTGGGAATTCTGATAGCCTCATAGAAGAGACGCTTTGTACTCGAGGTAGCTGCTTGGGGAATGTGTGAACAATGCCAGCATTCACACTGGCGCCACTGAATCTTTGTGGGCGTGAAGCGCGTCATGGCGTCTGCAGCTTACTGTAGGCCGATTGCCTACACAAACAACCTACAGTACATATCGCAGTGGCCAGAGCGAACCAAGTCAAACGGAGGGACTAGCACTGGCATCGAGAGACAGCATAGAGCAATAGGCAAGAATGCCTGCTGATTTTGAAGTTGAATATGTACTCGGGTATCAAGAAAACACCCATGGTCATCACCAGCGATGTCCCATGCTGTTACTTTTCCAACAAGCTCATGCATGTCCAAGGAAGTCCTCAGACAAGCTGCGATTCATCGCAAAAGCATCGATCATAAGGGTCATCAAAACTCGCCGCTGGCGCCATTTTGAATCGAATGAAATCACCTTCATCAAGATAAAAACAAGTATAGCAACAAAGAAGTCGGCAAAGCAGTCGTTGTCAATTCGACGCCGCCTAAGAAGAGGTTGTAGAAGAAGAGGTCGTCAAGGATGTGTCGTCCCGACAAATAAAGTGGCTAAAGTGCCATGAAACCAGCGAGACCAGCGATAGCAGCCATGCCGAGCATCTCGAAGTTGATTGCTGGAGCGGCGCCAGATGTTTGCTTGGCTGGTGTAGACGATGCTGTCAGCGATGCGGTCGTGATCGTGCCGTTTGAGTATCCAGATGCCATCGATGCTGATGCGACCGCGGTTGCCATGCTCGACGAGGCAGTATTGCGTGTTGCGGTAACGGTCTGCACGACGCGCTGGACAGTTCGTGTGTATGTGATTGTTGCCTGCGATGTGTGGTCGTCTGCAACAGTGCCAGTGATGAGTGTAGCAGCTGCTACGAGCGCAGCAGTGATGTGGAAGCGCATTGTGAGTCTTGACGTTCGTTGTGTGGCTGGAATGCGTTCGCGCGATGACGGAGATCGGAATGTAGGATTCGGTTTGTTTGTTGACAGCGACAGAGATGCGACCAAGAGCGCGACGGTGTCGAGATTGAGTGTCTGTGAGATGTTGATCGAGTCTGCAAAGCTATCGAGCCAAGTTGCGACGTGTAGATTGATCGAGTAAGGACAATGAGCGCGTTGTGTGTTGTAGAACGAGGAGTCGCTGGGACTGGTGGTGAATGGACTGATGCGTGATGCGAAAGAGCGTGAATTGAACAATCCGTCTGGATCAGGTGGGTTTGATGTCGCGAAGAGGACAGCAAAGAGAAAGCAGAAGAGCCGTATGGGCAGCAGTGAGCGTGTTGCGATGCGATGCGAAAGAAGAGGAAAGCTTGTCTGTCGGGGGTGTTTGCGAAGCATATGGGAGAAGCATTACTTTAGCGCTGTAATTTTCTGTCGATCCGGCTCTTTGAGGGATCACACCAACCAGCATCCTCCATGGTGATAGTGTTGTGGGAACACAAGGCCCGTCGGGTGGAAATTGCACATTGAAGTCAATAGGAAGGCCGGAAAAGGACAAGCTCATTATTCGCTCTGCTGCACAGACCATGTCGAAGATGAATCAGACTCGTGTCTGGACCTATTTGCTTTCACCTTTGCGACTCGCTTCGCGTGTCTGTGAGACTACGCGCTGGTCGCTCTCCAGTACGCTGTTTTGGGTGCTGTCATTCAATGGTTTTACCAGACCATGATTACTCTGACACGTCTCGAACCAAGCTGCTCGTACTGCGGTACCGCACGATATACACCAGATGAGTACCTCACGATGTCAGAGCCTCGGTCCTTCTAAGCAGAGCTGTCCGGAGATGAGACAGCATGGACGCTTACTCGAGCGTTGCGCCCGTCCGACCATCCACGCGACGATTCACACTCGTGTCTTCAATTCGTTGGACGAGCGCGTCAATCGGTCAGCATCATCTCGTTGCTAGACAAGCCTGCATTGTCAAAGCTCGCGTTGCTGGTCGATCTGGTCTCTTCATCTCGCCTCAAACCCTTGGGGATGCACTAAACGCCATCAGCTGTGTGACAGGATCAGACACAAGTGCGGTGAGTGGATGACATAGATCTTTTCGCCCTCCGCTCGGCTTATGCTCGAGTTCTGTACTGCTACTGAAGCCGAGCAACGAAATTGCACATTCAGACTACTAATGTACTCTGTCGATACACTGCTTGAGACCTGGGGCCCAGCCTTGTGGCCCCAAATGCCATAAGCATTACCCCGGTAGGCTCAAATACGCCTATAACGCAGTGCTAAGCTCGCTGCTCTGTTACCAGATTCTGATTGCATTCAAGAGCCTCCACCACCGCACGGCGGCATTGTGAAGTACTGCACATCAGTCAGGCTCTCAGCAGATATCGATGGTGAAAGGCACTTCTCGAGGTGAGCTCGACCTCGACACACAACCGTCGACGCACTGCACTACACTAGCTTTGTGTCGCTCTCAGAAGTAGAACAGGGAGAACACCAGCGCAGGCGAGGCTAGCGTAACGACCAAGGTTGCCACTGTCACCCAGGCTGGCGTAGGTGAGTGATTGATCTCGCTGATGTTCATGCCGGGGATCCCCGTTACGAGGGACGACGACACGTATACGATCGTCAGAGACGTCCGTCGCTGTGCTCGCGTACTCATCTTAGCATGATCGAGCTGAGGAGCAGAGTGAAGGAGTCTGTGAGACGCTCAGAGCATCCGCTTCGAGCAAGACCTGATGGATACAAAGGTAGGCTTCTCCGGCATAGCTAGATGTACGCAGTCGTTTTCTTCGAGCTCCAGTTTCCACCGCACGTCTCTTTGTCAAAGTCCTGCCACAGATCGTGCAGTCTGTTGTTGATAGGCACTGAAGGTGTGCGAATTGTCTTCACCGCTATGTGCTTGATATGGCTATCGAGTTGATGAAGGCTTAGTGCTCCAGGACGATGCTGAAACAAAGCACCAGAGGGTCAAGGGCTCAATGTCTTCGTGTAAGATGTTGAAGAGCGACGAGTGAGACGGGCAGCTGCGCATACGCGAGTGCCAAGAATGGCAGTGAGTCCGGGATCAACGATATAACATTGAACCAAGAGCTTCGAGAGATCGATGGAGACAATACTATTGAATAGCTAGATCTGTGATTGCAATGCTGAAAGCATGTTCGTTCGACATACGCACAAACTCCTCTTCAATGAATGGGATTAGAATATGCTTCAACACCCTGCAATGCTTCATGTCATCGCTGTGAACTCCTGAAGAAACTCCACTCAGGAGGGAAAGACAGACAATCGTGAGTGCCTCAATGACAAGAGCATGGTACCATCATGCTGAGATAGACAACTGCGCGCTCAATTATGCTCGATTCATGCAAAAGGTCCAATACTATGCTGGCCAATAGATGATGCTTGTGGTGGTAGAGATGTGGGCAGGGCTGAGTGATCTGCTCTCGATGCAGCAGCAATGCTTATGTGTTGGATGATAACGGCTATAAGCCGGCAAAGGCGACGTGGATGCGAGTGCTCAATACTCCTTGTGTGGTCGCTTCAACTTCTTGAGCAGGTCGTCAAGCTCCTTCCAATTGGAAGCAGAGCGAGCAAATTTCTGATGTTTTCTTGAGAGACAGTGCTGGTAATAACGTTAGCTCATGGCACATACAACAGACACGCAGTCGACTAACCTCGTCAAAGTCGTCAAACTTGTCACGACAGTTCTCGCAGTAGCCAGGCTTTGGGTCCTTCTCGGCCTTAGATCTCTTTGCAGCTCGCTTCTTAGGCTTAGCTTCCTCGTCTTCGTGGACGACGCCAAGAATGTTCTCCTGTGCTTTGCGTTTGGCAGCACGTTGTGGCGCGGCAGATTCGTCATTGATAGCAGCGCGCATGTCATTCATGTAGGAAGAGGGCAATTGCGAGGGCACACTGGTGGTACGTTCCAGGACCTTACGCTTGAGGACAGAGACTTCCTTGCTGTCTGGCAGTCGGCGTCCCATACCAGCCGCAGTCGATGAGATGGCAGCGGAAGAGATGGCTTGCGAGCGGATGGCTGAAGTGACATTGGAGTGCTGCATGCCAGAAGCGATTGGTACTCCCCCGATCATGCGTGGCACACCACGAACGTGCATCTGGGCACTGCCGAATGTGGCTGGCATCTCCTCATTGGAGAGAGTCCTCTTCGTAGGCACCAGCTTGGGCGGAGCCAGGGGTTTGGAGAGATCGTCCTTGGTGTCAACAGTCAACTTCCGTGGCGAACGACGTAGATTTGACGGACGTTCCGCGAGCGGTTCTGGCTTGGGCTCAGCGACGGACCGGGTACGTCTCTGATCCTTAGCTTGTCGTCTTTCCTGCTCTGACCTCTGATAGCTTGGATCTTCGATGAAGGGACATCGACCGACAGCACTGTTTCGAAACTGCGGCCACTTCCCTTGGTCTTTACTGGCTACCTTAGGGTAATCACGGACCATGACCGGTTTTGTCTTCTCGTCCATATCGTGAATATAAATGTAGCAGCCCTTGAAGGCACACATATCCTGAGCAACGACTGTCATGTCACGATCAGCAGGACCGTTGATCTTCTCATTTCGTAGCAGCTGCTCCAGATCGGCGTCCTTGACTGCTTTCACAGCTGGCTTCTCAAGGGCAGGCGTAGGTTGACGGACTTCGAAGGTGGCACCTTGCTCTCCAGTGACAGCTTCGAGCATGGTCTTGAGCACACGCTGAACTTTCTCCAGGGCCCAGATCTTGACATTGAGCTCGCGAGCTCTTGTCAAGACGTCGGCTTGTGATGCAACGCGTCTGTTATCGAGGTCGTGTACGCGTCGCTGGAGAGTGTTATCAAGCATGCTGGTGATCTTCCGTTGATCGTTCGCCAAAGCAGATGGGGCGATGGTTTGTGGTGGTGCTCTGGTAGTAGCAGCCGGTTGTGATGCATTTTCCGGTGGGATCTGTCGTCCGGTGACGACGTGTGTTACGGTAGAACAGAAGTACTTTTCCTCGCGCTGTGCAGATGTCAGTCTATGATTAAGCTGATGAGCAATAGTCATACCGCTCCCAATGATAAGATCTGCCGTTGCAACTTCGATCTCATGTCATCTGATATGCCATCGAAGTAAAAGACAAAATGTGGAAACTGGCGACGATAGTGCCGTTGCCACTGTCGTATGCTCTCTAGACTGTCCGGACTGACTTTCTGGACTCGCTCGATGCGCTGATCAAGTGTGGTAGGTTTTCTCTCACGGCTTGCAGCAAGTTTTCGTTCCAGAGCCGTAGGCTGAGCATTGGCAGGTCTCTTAAGAAACTGCTCTTCGACAGCGATCACCTTCCGTCTAGGGTCGACATTCTCCTCATCCTGGTGTCTGTACTCAAGCAACTGCTTCTTCGCAGGTGGCTGGTCCTGTACCGACTCTTTGACATCGCCAGCCTGAGCTCGTGTGCGCTTCCCAGCAGTGCCATGTCTGTACGGCGAATTGATGGCGTTGGGCACATTGGCGAGAGGGAGCCGCTTACTTGCCATGGCAGTCTGCTCGACGAATGGTGCCAACAGATGTGCTGTTGTTGTGGTGGCTGTTGCCATTCGAGCATGAGCTATGGCCTGCTCCCGACACTGCGGTGTGTGTTGTTGGTGGTATGTTTGCGGACGTGCTTTCGAAGCTACGGTTGGCGGGGCAGTCACGCGAAGTCCAGACGCGCTGACTGTCAATGAGGTAGAAGAGACATTTGAGAAGCAATGCGCGCTCGAAAACAGTCGTGAATAGCAGAACGCTGCAGTCGAAGAGATGAACGAGAGATGCACGAGGACAATGCGATGCCGCTGATGACAGTGCGAGTGTGGTGTGTGGTATTCGGAAGGTCGGTGCTGGTGAACAGGTGGTTGGCGTGCCTGAGAAAGCTGGGCGGCTCTGGCTCTCTTGTTGTGTTTTGCCTGTGCTTAGCGCAAACACGCTTGGCTTATCGGCCTGCCTCTCTCTCAAAGTTGAGCGTGATCGTGCTACCTGCCACTGCAGCACAGAGTGATCACGTTGTCCGTCGTCTGAAGATGGACGACGAGTGGCAGGAGCATGTCACTTGGATGCGAGCTTCAGTGCTACGCTGGGTCCGCAAGGTACCTCACTTCATGCACGCGTCCAATTCCAACACCTTGCTGCTGGAGGTAGGAGCTGCATTCTAGGTGTGCTGTTGATAGCATCTCGCGTCAAGCACAATAACGAAAGGTAATTCCACTCACCTTTAATGGCGTCATTCACCGCACGATTCATCTGGTCAGAAGCTGTCGAACCCGGTCGTCACACGCTGCTGCTTCGACGCGTAGATGGCGATAAGTCTGCTCTATATCGGATTGACACCTGCTCGACGAGTTAGAAAGGTTCATTGACGAGCAAGTATATCTCTAGCCACCCTCACGACAGCAACACGTCAGCACGTGCTTGAGCTCAACGAACTGGCGTCATTTCGCAGCCTCGATGAACCACGATTCCAGAACAAGCCCCGCAGCATTTCCTCACAATTGAAGCGAAGCCGCCAAAAGCATTACGCCAGCCAAGGTAGCAATCCCGATCGACAGCACATAAGAGCTATCCTGCCGTCTTTCACATACACCATAAATACAACCATTGCTTGGCAAGTCACGTTTTCGTAGTCTTGGCAATCATGTCGTACTACCGTGAAGAGTACTCCAACCAGGATTATGACGATGATGACCAGGACTATGATGCTGGCCGACGCGGCTACCAGCAAAATACCTATGAAGAGCGTAGCTATCAGCGAGACGATCATGAAGAACGCAGCTACCAACGAGACGACTACGAAGACGACAGATATGTACAGCGCGATGTTAGCGGCGGCGGCGGCAACAACTTCGTCGACCGCGAGGAGCTCATTCGAAGAGGGCTGATCGCTGGACAAGAGGACAACTACAATGGTGGTGCACGGCGAGGCTATCAACAATCTCAAGGCTTCGACGATCGTGCTGAGCGTAGCTTTGCTAATCAGCCACGCGGCTTCGCTGAGGCTCCTCCTCCAGGCCCACCACCAGGAGCGATGCAAGCACCTCGCAAGAAGTCCCTCCTGATCGGCATCAATTACGTCGGATCACAGCACGCGCTCCAAGGATGTCATCAGGATGTCAACAACATGAGAGAGTTCCTCACAGCCATGGGCTACCCAAGCGACTCGCGATCGCAGGTCGTGATGCGAGATGACGGTAACACTGACCCTCGAGGACCTATGTTTCCCAACGGACACAATCTGCTCGCTGCCATGCAGTGGCTGGTCTCGGAGCCGAATACTGTCAACTTCCTGCACTACTCTGGCCATGGTGGGCAGGTGCCGTCTGAGGGCTATGGCTCGTCAGGCTTCTCAGACACCATTGTCCCGGTCGACTTTGAGCGTGGAGGGCAGATCCCTAGCAACATCCTCCACCGCACACTCGTTAGCAGTCTGCCCGCCAACAGCACTCTCTTCATCGTTCTCGACTGCTGCCACTCAGGCTCAGCTCTCGAGCTCCCTTACGTCTTCCGCGCGGACGAGAATGGTAACGTCAACATGATGGACAACGTCAAGACAGGTATGCTGCTCATGGGTGAGGCGTCTCATCTCATCCAGGGTGGCTTCACCATCGACAAGGTCGGTGAGGCTAAGCAGCTGCTGGCTGGTGCCACTGACTTCTTCCGTGGTTTGACTCATAAGCCTGCGGAGACCGATCAGTATGGTCTTGGCGAGTCGAAGACGGCTGACACGTACCGCAATGAAGGCATGCGAAACGTCTGGATGTATTCTGGTTGCCGTGATGATCAAACGAGCGCTGACGCATCTATTCAAGGCAGTCACGTTGGTGCAATGTCCTGGGCCTTCCTCGAAAGTATGAAGCGCTACGGCACTGGACAGAGTTACCTTCAGGTTCTGCAGAATACGAGACAGATCCTCGCAGACAAGTATACACAGATTCCGCAGCTCAGTGTTGGCTACGAACAGGATCTCAACTACCAGCTGAGAATATAGAAACGTGTGGACTGAACTCGGTCCATCACTTTAAAGGTCTAGAACTTTGGTATACAATAAATCTACAATGATCGAAGTGCTTCTATCTCATCAGCATCCTTTACTGCTGTTCTAGTTAGCACTTCGACACTGTCCTTCCCAATGATGACAGAGTCCTCGATCCTGACCGCCAGGCCTCGGAAAGCCTCCGGCCATCTATTGTCGTCAGGCACATATATACCAGGCTCTATCGTTATACAGTGACCTTCTTGTAATGGTGTAGTCCTTTGGTATCCTGGCGCATCATGGACGTCTAGTCCTATGTAATGGCCAACGTGGTGTGGGAATAGCTTATCGAGAGCGCTGCCTCGAAGATCAAAACCAAGATCTCGAAGTCCCTGCGAAAGCAGTTCCTCTGTTCTGCGATGCAGACGGTCGAGTGTCATGTCAGCTGTCTCTCGACACAGCTCCACAAGCTGACGTTGGGCTCGCAGGACCATGCTGTATAAGTCCTTCTGCGGCGCCGTCCAGCGACCACTGACAGGCCATGTGCGTGTGATGTCGGTAATGTAACCACCGTATTCACCACCTGCATCGACCAGCACAGTCTGGCCGTCGTGTAACAGCTCGTCATTCCGGACATAGTGTATACTGAGACCGTTTTGACCTCCGGCAACGACTGGGACGTATGCTTCTCCGTCAAGTCCCTGCGATCGGAAGCCATATCCAAGATCTGTCCAGAGTTGCTTCTCAGATCGATGCTGGACCTTCATTGCCTCGGTGAAGACAGCTCCAGAGATGGCGCCAGCACGTCTCATACAATCCAGCTCTGCCTGCGATTTCTTCAACCGGATCTCGTTCATCACTTGTCGTAGTGGCCGAACAGTGGCATCTTTCAGCGCATGTTGCATGCCCTCTACTCTGGTGCCCGTGCCTAGTGTGAACTTCTCCAGCGCGCCTTGCGATCTTACTGGAGTTCCGATATCCGTGTACACGGCTTTGGCAGAACGAATCAGGTCTGGTAGAGTCGATCGAATGTTGTTGATGTCGTATGCTTCATCTGCATTGAACACATCTTGTGCTGCCTGCACACCCGACCGAGCACCATCCCAAGTCTCAGCTCTTTCATCCTTCGGTCGTACGAAGAGGTGGAAAGTATATTCAACATCGGACTGGCCTTTCTCTGCGATTGATGTCAGTACATTGATCTTGTGCGTCTCACCCAAGCCCCACGCACCTACCGATGACTGCAAGTGATTCTGGTTCCTTGAAACCTGTATAATTCTCAGCATATCCTACGTCAATGTGCTTGTAACGTCATACCAGTCAGGTAGAAGAAATTCGAGTCTTGGTGATAGTCATAGAAGACAGCTCCGGAACGATACTTCACATCACTGGCAGCAAGCACAGCAATACTACCTCGAGGTAACCGCTTCGCAAGCTCTGCACGTCTGTGATGGTATTCTAGTGCTGATATGCCCGGGGTGAGTTCTCCTGCTTTCACAAGATGCGGATGTGTCTCATGCAATGGCTGGCCGAATTTGATTTCTGCTGCCGAGACGAGCCCACGACGTCCTAGGCTGGCTTGTACATGTTGTGAAATGGCTTGCAATGGCCGAGAGAATCTCCAGCTCATCTTTCGTGGCCAGACATGGACTTTGTGATGGGCAGGTCAGTGAAGTATAGAGGAAGCAGTGTCGCGTGTGGTATGAAGAGGGCCTCGGTAAGTCTAGTCGGAATGTTGCGCCATGATCGTCGTTCGTGTACGATCTGATAAATCTCCCGAGGACATCACCAGTTCGATCTTATTGTGTCAATGACACAGACTCCTGCTAATTGTTCTGCTATGACTGTGTCAGCATGAAGCTACAGCTGATTACAGCACAAGCTCGGGGCAAAGTCATGCAGAGTCATTCCTGACAGGCAACAATGCTGTTCGGAGCCTCAGCCTAAGTGACACCCGATTGTATGACTAGTCTCTGCAGCGTGCAGCAATGCTACAAGTAGCTATCGGCAAGGGTGTCTCTTCATGTTCACGACTACAGAAACCGCTTCTTCTTCCATCTCCAAGAATTCTTCACACAACACGCAGAATGGCATCGAGTTCAACCATCCCTGAAGAGGCCATGCCCTCCTTCCACGAACACCTCCTCAAGTCGAATAAGATCATGGCGCTCTGCGGTGCAGGTCTTTCAGCTGCGAGTGGCCTACCGACTTTTAGAGGCGCCGGTGGGCTCTGGCGGACCCACGATGCTACAAGTCTTGCCACCGAGGACGCCTGGCTTGAGGACTCTGGTCTCGTGTGGCAATTCTACAACTACCGCAGGCATATGGCACTCCAAGCAAAGCCGAATGCCGCACATTATGCCTTAGCTGAGCTCGCTCGCAGGAAGCCAGGCTTCCAGTGTCTGTCACAGAATGTCGATGGCTTGAGTCAGCGAGCAGATCATCCGCGATCACAGCTGCAGCTACTGCACGGGACTTTGTTCAACGTCAAATGTGACGACTATGTCTGCGACTACATCCGAGAAGACTTCACAGATCCCTTCTGTCCGGCACTAGCGACACCTACCGGGCAAGATCCCACTACAAAGACTGCACAGGCCGCAGCACAAACAGCCAAAGAGCTCGATATCAGCCAGGCGAATGTCCCTATACCACACGTCTCACGTTCGGATCTCCCTACGTGTCCTAAATGCAAGACAGGCGTGCTTCGTCCTGGCGTTGTCTGGTTTGGAGAATCTCTACCGCGAAATGTGACAAATTTCGTGGACGAGTTCATTCGTCAAGAGGACCGTATCGATCTGATCATGGTCATTGGTACCAGTGCTCAAGTGTATCCAGCTGCTGGATATGTGCTCAAGGCCAGGAGGAAGGGCACACGGGTTGCTGTGATCAACATGGATGATCAGGACATTCCTGCTGGAGGTGGTCGTGAGGGAGACTGGATGTTCAAGGGTGACGCATCGAAGATTATCCCTGAACTGTTGATGCCGGTGGTGGGCAAAGGGTACCCGCATATGTAATTGCCTATGGGTATACACCAGTGTTTATGGTCCTCGTGTATGCATACGCCGTGCAAAAGAATTATAGCCCGCCTGAACGCCTCGCTGTAACAAAGCAGGAATGATTAAGATCACGAAAGACTCAACCCAAAACACTCTCCCACATATCCTTCGCAACGTCATCAAGAGTCAGGTCATCAGACTCTCTCGCCGCCTTACTGTCGTCCGTACCGACGAAACTCACGCCTCTCGAAGCTGTCCTTCGGGTAGGCTTCATCGTCAAGGAGCTCTTCGTGGTCGTGAGAAGAGGCTTGCTCGTCGTTGCAGCAGGCGCTTCCTCAACCTTTGGCGGACTGGTCGACGTGGATAGATTGCTTCCCTCCTTCTTCGCCGGACCTCGTATTGGCAATGTCACTGCGCTCTTACTAGTCCGCAGTCCAGCGCCAGCCTTCTGAGGCTGTCGAGTACTCAGTTTGCTATCTCGTGTATTGCGCAATCTAGTGACCGACTCGGCGATGGGGCTGCGAAACTTCTGAACGACCTTAAGTTCAGTGTTGACAGCCTTGAATCGGCCTTGAAAGATCTCTGGGCCTAATGGCAGCGGCGTGATTGGAGCCACGCCATTCGCCTGACTGAGCCCAGCGAGATGGAGATATGACTTGAGCGTCTCGTTGCGTCGATCATAGACATGTGCAGGCACACTTGGTCCACGCTCCGCAGCGGTCTCCATATCTGCTAGAGCTTTCTCGTGCAGCATTCTGAGTTCGATACGAGAGCGACCCATCGCTGGTGTGGCGGCGCCAGATGAGCCAGAGACGGTCGACCCGGGACTAACAGGACCAGCACCGAAGGCTCTCGCCTTGTGCGCATGCAGATCGTCCTGGTTTGGAGTGTGAAAGGATATAGACTTTGGTGTGTTCTGCATAGTTGTGGTGTTCCCGCTGCCATTGGATGTGCTTGGTATGAAGCGCGAGACAAGCTCATCAGCTTCTTGATCGCCAGCCAAAGTGGTGGTCCCTGATCTTACCGAACCTGCTGGAGACTCTCTAAAGCTACGTGCGTCGTCAACAGCCGTGACATTGCTCAGCAGTGCCGGCGCAGGCAATTGAGTGCTATTCCGGCGTAGAAGCTGTGCCGTAGGGTTCGGGTGCTCTTTCGCGGCGTGCAGAGGACTTCGCGTGATTGGTGGCGGTGGAGGAACAGGGTGTTGCATGGACTCGGTCACGACGTCCTCCGTGGGTGCTTCAACAGTGCTATCAGTCGACGCGGTTTCGTTGGCCTGTGGACTCTGCCTCTCCTCGTCTTCCGCAGATGCCTCATCATCGTCCTCCTCTGCAGTCGACTCTTCACTAGCGGCAGGGTGTACGTGTGATAAGGATGACTTGTCTGGAAACCTGTCGTGCTGCATGCTCGTCCGGCGCGAGTTGTTAGCAGTATTGACTCTCGTGCTGTAAGGGCTAACCGAAGCACTCTCTTCTGTCCATTCGCCTTCATCCAGACCACTGCCCTCCATGTGTGGAGTTTCCGTGTCGTCAGCGCTTCCGACCTTAAAACCGACTTTCTTGTATCCGTTCTGCTTGTCCTCCTGCTGCTGTTGCAACAATTCGACCTCGCGCTCATGCAGATCTTTCTCCAAATCCAAGCTCTTCGGTCTCTTACTCTTGCCCTTCAGTCCCGGGAAGGTGGCACCTTTTATTCGTGAGTGGTGTCAAGTCCTTGCCGGAGGCGAGTCGTTGTAATTGTCCATGGCTGTAGTTCTTCTTGAGCTTCGTATGCGAGGCGTTTCTAGGCAGGTTGGAAGATGTCAGGTTGCGCCTCATGGGAGGCGGGCGTACTTCGCGCTGCTCTTCCAAACTGCCAGGCAGGCGGATCTCCGTATCTCCTTCGTGCGATCTCGTTCGTGTATGTGCTCTACTTGCTCCTGCCTCACCCGCTGCCGCCTGTCGTGCCAGCTTCGCCAGATTACGGCCACTGCTGTGATTGCGAGGTAACACGACGCGAGCGTGATTCTTGGTGCGAACGGCATGCCGCAGTGGCTGGACATCGAATTCAGAGCTAGGAGAGTGGACGGTCGTCCGCATGATGCCCTGGCTGCTGTTGCGCTTCATGATCGAAGGTCGCTGAGACCCAGACATACTACGCGGTGACGCAGGCATCTGTGGTGAGGACGGCGCCATGATTACCAGAGCGCTGTCCTCGCCACAGTTTGCAAGATTGGATGTGTTGAGCTCTTGTGATTGCGGTTTGCCGTTCGAGATGCTGATTCCGCTTGCGGATGTGGTTGCATTGGTGACGCTGTCCTCGCGGTGTGTGGTGATAAGCTGATGGGAGCTCGACCTGGACAGGGGTATGACGTGCACCGGTGTGTGCAGAGTCTCTTGTGTCACTCCGATCACTTGTTGTCTGTCCTTGCGCGACAGGTCGAGTTGGGTCGTTGTGAACGGTGGGGCGGCTGCAGCTTTGGTAGCGGTTCTAGTGTCGACTCGGAAGCTGTCTATGGTAGGCACTCATCACACGTCAGCGACATTTCAGGGATGCTCATCTTGAGTCTCCAGTCGAGTCGAACTATCTGATATGCGTTATGAGCATCGAGTCTACCGGAGAAGCAGCTTGCCGACTTATAGCTGCAGCGACCATTCACATGTCAATCTGCTTCCGAACTCGTCAATGCATCGGCACTATCGTTTTGTGTCCAATGAGAATATCTCTCTTATTCAGCCTCCATTGTTTGCGACCAATTGATTCGTCCGTAACATGAATACAATGACATGAAACATCTATTTGCAGGAGCAGTACTTGTAACACATGTATATACATCAGCCTTTCAATGCATTGGCTTCAGCCTTACCCTTGGGCCCTTTCCCAGCACCTCTACCACCACGTTGTCGTATCTTTCTAGGAGCGCGTGGAGGCGCATTTGCTGTACGTTCTGCTTCTTGTACTCGGGCAGACTCCTTGTTCCACCATTCCTGAAACTCCTGCTCAGCCTGAATCTCCTGAAGGTCACGTTTCGCACCGGCCTCCTTGATGATCTCTTTTTCCAGCTGCTGTTGTGCTACAATGTCCGAGATTGAGAGCTGTAGTGACGGCTCTACAGGTCGGGCTGCGTGCCTGACAGAGTGAGGCATTGGCTTGCTGTTTATGGTCTGCACAGGCGATGCCACCTTCCCGTCTGAAGCGTGCCGTTGTTGTATAGCTTGCTTGGTGGGAGGTATGGGAAGGTTACGAGCTGGAGTGATTGCTTTCGCATTGGCAACGGTCTGCCTCATCGTTAGTTGTGGTGCGGTTGCGGTTCTTGTGGTCTGAGGTGGCTTTGAAGCAGTGCTCTTCTGTGTGTCGAGGACGTCCCTCAGAGATGGCACCTTTTGAGACGAGACAATTTGCCACGGCGAGCTTGTACTGGCTGATGGTGCTATCGACGGCACTTCAGGAGATGATTGCTGGTGCAGCATCTTCTTCCTGTCCTTTTGGGACATCTTCACCATGGGCGAGCTGCCTAGAATCGGAGCTTGATATGACAACGACCTAGCACCTTCGAGGCCTTGAGACAGTGAGGACGTTCCACTGCCGGAAGCCTGTGCCATTATATTACGGAAGTCGGACCTCGCAGCTGGCAGTGGTGTGAGACTCCACGGTGAGGCTCCATTAGGAGGTGTCTTACCGCCCAGCATAGGTGAGCGTGGTGTCCTCGGTGTGCCGCTGACGGATGAATCCAGTTGTGGTAGAACCATTGGCGAACGCTGCGCCGACAGAGTGGGAGACGCCAGTAGTTTGCCTCTGGAGTTGTACCACTGCTCTTCAGGTGGTGATGTCGCGAGAGACGCATCTAGTCGTGGCGTAGTGACTGGACGCATTGCAGGTGATTGTGTTGGAGATCTAAAGCTTCTATCACTCTCTTCGTCCATGACGAACATCATGTCTTTGGAGGAAGCTTTGGGCTTCAGCTGCGGTCGATCTGCGTCATGTTTGACATGGTTCGATGATCGTCGTCTCGACTTTGATTGCATTGGGGACATCTGTTCGTGATCGTCGTCGACAGAGCCAGGCTTGAACGCCATGAGCTCCTGGAATTTCGACCGCAGTCGTATGGCGTCAACCTTAGCTCGCTTGTTCCTGTCAATCATCTCTGCAAGCCCAGGATGTCTCTCGTGTAGATCCAGTTCAGCACGTTCGCTCTTGGCAAAGGGCATGCAATTGAGCTGATTCTGCCGCACGACTTCGTCTAACTCTTGCAGCAGATCTTCTTCGAGCTCGTTGAGATGATGTCCTTGCATCATAGCCTCCAGATTGAGGCAAAGATACTCCAAAGCAGCATGCTTGAACTCATGTACCGAGCTTGGCGAGATAGCGTTGAGTAGCCAGCATGCATTGCGAGCATTGACACATTTTCCAATCGCAGACTGGCAGACTTGAGAAAGCCGATCCAGCATTAGTTCGTTGGCTGCGCTAAGCACATCCAGCACAATATCGATGTAGCCGTCGAGGTCGGCAGCCACAAGGTGATCGAACACCTCTTCTCCAGTACCCGCGTAGATGTCCTGTAGCACAAAGTTGAATGTGGCCTTATTGATGTGCGCCAGGTCAACACGGATCTTTTCTGCTTCGCGGCCAGCTAGCCATCGACCTGCAGCTCTGCCGCCGAACAAGCCCTCGAAGAATGGACAACGAGCACATACGAGTGCGCTGTGCACCTCCATTTCACCATCTTCCAATTGGACAATGGTATCGCCGTCGTAGAAGAAAACAGGATCCACGATCGCCATAGCCAGATCCATATCAAGACATGCCTTTGGCTCGATCATCTGTCGTACAGCAGGCTCTAGGTTGTTGAGCTCGAGTTTGGAAGCAATCTTCATCAGTTCCACCCGCACTTGTCGATATCTGTACGCGTTCTCCTTGGCATTACGGATGTGCCAGAAGTCCACAATAGCGTCTGTGTATAGGTACAAAGCCAAGTCGATGATGGTCAGAATGTCCAGTCCGGCGAAGCGGATTATCGCACGGCCAGCATTGTCGAGCTCTGAGATACAGAGGTCAGGAATGGTGAAGGTGCTCGTCTCGCAAAGATCTCGAAAGCCACGGCGCATAGCTCTACTCCTGCCTGTGAGAAGCCACCTGTGTATGGGAATATGTACTTCGGAAGTGCTTGTAGCCAGAACAGCATCGTACTTCATGGATGTCTTGCTGAGGAGTCGCTCGCAGATGTCTCTCAGATCTGCTTCGACATCCTTGCTTTCTATCAGAGACTTCTTGATCTCTCGCAAAGTATCATGAGGCTTTGCACTCTGCCAGAATCGCAGGCGACTTTCATGGTCGCCTGGGCGTGGCTCGCCAAGCTGTTTGAGAGGCGACAGTGCAGAGATGTCCTTCCAAAGAGATGGACTTTCAACAACGACCTGCGTCTTGGTAACGTCACAATCTCTGCGGACTGCAGCGTAGGAACCATATGCTGAAGCTCTGACGGCGAGAACCCTTGTCAAACCAGGGATACGAGAGAACTTGTAGTCCTTCGGTCTGTAATCGCCAGCCGTGATTGATGCATCCTTCATATGAGCACGCTTCGTTCTTTTCCAGACACTGCCCTCCTCCGTGGAGAGTATGATCGAGCCATCGGCATCAACACCAACATCTCTCGCAGCCATGTTGCCACGCTTCAATGACCAAATACATTGTGGTGTGGTGATAGCACTACGTATCTTGGCTGGGTTCGTCGTCGAAGAAGAGACTTGAGTATCATGCCGGCTGATAGACACTGTGAAGATCTCACCTCTGCTCGACAGTGCACACACCGTATCACCACCAGCAGTAACCTTCACGATGCGATTTGGTGAGTGGTCGTATCTCGTTAGCAAGAAGCTTTCCTTGAGGAAGAAGTTCGTGAAGCCCTCAAGCGGGAACGAGACCTTGGAGTAACCATAGTTTGCGAAAATCCACACTTCATGATTCTCAAGTAGACAGATCGTCGCCTTGTCGATGCAGGTGACGGCTGCAATAGAGTCTGAGAAGAGCGAAGCAGCCACTTTGCGAGGTATGACTTGCACCTCGAGCGAGCGAGCGTCAGAGTCGACAATACCAAGCTGTCCGTCATTCTTGCCGAAGGTGTACAGCGAAGACCCCGTGAACGCAACAGAGTGCGTCCGGGATGCAGCGATGCCAGCTATACTCTCCCTCTTGAGAGGTCCAAAGATCTGGCGAGGCTCAAGACTGACAGGATCTTCGTCTCTCGTGGTAGACCTAGGTAAGCTATAGCCAAGCTGGCCGAAACCGTTATTACCCCAACTGAAGATTGACCCATCGTCCGAGAGAGCTAGAGTGTGATTTTGGCCGAGTGCTACTGTGGCAATCTTTCTGCCTGCCAAGACACCACTATCGATGCAAACGAACTGGTAACGAGTTCTTTCGTCTCCGGTGCCAAGCCTGCCTCCTTGTCCATGACCGCAGACGTATAGGTTACTTTCTGGGTCAGAGGTCAAGACGGCTGTGTGCAACTTCGACATGTGGACATCTTGTACTGTGAGCGGTATGGTCTTTACGTTCCACGGTACAGGCATATCGATGCCCTCCTTCTCGAAGTCATGGTCATAGGCAGCCCACTTCTTCTCTAGTCGTGCGATGTGTTCTCGATGGAAACGGCGGATTAGTGCTTCAGGTCGCCGCAACACAATACGCTCTGGAAACTGGCGATCGTCCTCATCGCCAAATCCCAAAGTGACATTTCTGTTGCTTCCAAAGGTGTACACCTCATCGCCGCCGACAGCCAGAGGCTCGAAAGCTGATGGTCCAATATGCTGCTGCTCATCATCATCGTCAGTCGCAACAGACCGTGCCTTGTGCAGGATTTCGTCTTCAGGTCTGAGAGTGCGATCCTTGATCGTAGCTGCATACAAATCCAGCGGACCATGACCTTCGCGATCTTTGATCTTGATCAAGCCTGTGGTACCATGGGTGTGGTTGATTCGAGGTCCCAAGACATCATGAGCCTCGCGCTCGAGTATCATTCTCGCTATGGAGATATTGCCGAAGTAGAACGCACGGTGCAACGCTGTCCATCCGTTCTCATGGTCCTGCAGATACAAGTCGATGTATGCGTGTTCGAGCAACGAAGCAGCGTATGCAATAGCTGTTTCCGACTTCGAGGACGCTACATGGTGAAGGATGGACAGTCCGTTACTGTCTCGAGTGTTGATATCCGTCCTGCTTATCGGCTGACCATTGTTAGGTGTACCATACGCCGTCTTTCTTGATTTATGTGACATGATTGGCGAGGAAGCGAGTGCAGTCGCTACGCCAGGACTTCCAACGTGTGTACTTAGTCCACCTCTTCCATGCTTGGTGTTCGCCGGGGTCTCCAGCAGCTGCCGAAAGGTATCGACATCATCCTCATAGTATGCCGTCCACAAGAGACTGCTCATGAGAGGTAGAGGAAGGACAGGCACTAAGGACGACTCCCTTAGTGCTTCGACAACAGCACCTCGCTGTGACCTCGTTGGATCACGGCTTATTTAAAGGCGCGATGGCGAAGCCGAGGAAGTCTCCTGAAGAGGTGATAGGGTCACTGACGTCTGTAAAGCTCGTCAGAATGTGTATATTGTCGTTTCTGGTCGTTGATGTCCTGGTGAGAGACAGCTTTGATCGGTTCGAGTGTGGCGACGACAGCTTGTTCCAAGGTGTTGCAAGGACTGGGGTGCTTTCGCGGCGATCTGATATCTTTGTGAGGTGTCCAAATAGCGACGAAGGATGTAAGTAGTCCTGTCGATGTGCGGTCGAAGACGCGTTGAATGGCCGAGCCCCTCCGTAGTCAGTAAGACAAGTGGGATGCGTTCATCGACGTTCTTGATATGCTTTGCGCGACCAATCAGCGTCAGCCAACTCGGCCACGATGAAAGGACGCGCTCTATTAGCGGCTGCTATGCGTGCATGACCTGCATGACATCCGGGGGTGCATGAGTGTAGCTGATGAGATCAGGCAACCTAGAAGAGGCACTACCATGCACACACATTGGGGGAGAGCACTCGAAACAAGTGATGTACTGATGTACATTGAGACTTCGTCCCAGGTTATCTATGCATAGCTCATCTCTGGACCAAACGTTCTACGGTAAATCAAAGGATGTCTAATTGCAAATGCTCCATTAGCGCCGTGCTGGAAAGCAAGTCATGGTCGTAGTCCTCAGAGGATATTATCCTGTTGGAAGATGAACGGCTCTTCGTCAGATGAGTTATGCTCGTCCTCGGCATCTCCAGTCGGTCGTGTAACATTCGATCTCCTCTCCGCGATACTATGTGTGCTGAGACGGGATCGTACGTGTGGTGCATGAGCAAGAGCTCTACCTGGTGAGCTTGATGTTGATAGGCCGGGCACGTTTGACAGCCGTCGACTTGGCGGTGTAAGTGAGGTCTGGATGAGCGAGGAGCTGCTCATCTCGTCTGCCAGCTCTCCACCAGCTATACCCATACCCTTGAACTTCGTAAGGTTGATCGTATTGGGCGGTTTGCGGGCTGAGAAAGATGGTAGGTCTTTGGCGCGCTCAAGTCCACCGATGAAGGCAGCAATATCATCTTCATCGGTTCTGCCACTGCCAGAGCTACCTTCTTGTAGCTGCTCTGATCGCTCTTTGCTTGATGTGCTACCACGACCAGAACTAGTAGTACTCTCACCCGTCTTGCTGCCTTGCGATGTAAAGCGTTTTCTGTTGGCGAAACTGCTGCTATATCTATGCATAGGTGCAGGCTTGGGGGAAGCGGAACCGGAAGATGCAATTGCGTGCTCGCCACTGTAGCTAGGCGGTCTCAGCGACTGTTGTGGTACTGCATTGAGCGAGAGACGCTTAGGGACTGAAGAACCCAGTACCGACGGTCGTGGTCCAGAGGAGGGCGATGCTGGTGCTTTGGGTGATGATGCGTAGGATCCTGCTTTGAATGGTGGATTCTTCAGGAGTTCGGAGCCTTCCATCTGTGATTGTCGACGAGCTGTCATGACATTTCGAGTATTCTCAAGGATCTCCTCTGGCGAGAGTGCCCTTTGACGGAGCACTGACACTGGTGACTCGCGTTTGCCAGCAGCGTGAAATGTCCCTAAGCTGCCATAAGCACCACCTCCGGCAACTCGAGCTCTTGCTTGGTCTGCTTGTGCTCCAAGGCTGCCATAAGCTATATCTGTCTGACTTCGATCGCCCGGTAGTGATTTGCCATAGTTCGAGCGGTCCTGCATATCAAGCCCTGCGAATCTTGAGCTCAGAAGCGCTTCAGAATCGGCTACAGATACGTCGCAGTTCAAACGATACTGCACACTGACAGACAAGGGCCCAGCTGGACACAGAAGTGGTTCAAAGTCGTGCGTTTCGATGGCCTTTGAACCACTCTCTGATGGACAGAGAGGAGGAAAGGGTAGCTCTTTGGACATGCGAGAGGAAGCTCGTCCTTGAGGACCTCTTCTGATGCGAAACCCGAGTTTGAGTTTGTCAGGACCACTGGTCTGTCGGCCCAGTCTGCGATACAGCTTCCAGGCTGGTAGCAATCTCAGATACGTGAAGAGAGACCTAAAGAGCACAACAGCTTTCTTGTAGACGTTGGGTAGCTGGTCGTTGAGTTGTGCGGCGGTGTAGCCTTCGGCATCGCCAAGTTGTACGGTCCATCGCTCCAACAGCACTTCGCGTGAATCAGGATTGCCTGATCGACTGGAGCCTGGACGGATGGCGTCTGCAACATCCCATCGTTTGCCGTCCTTATCAGTAATGACAAGAGCTTGGTTTGCAGCAAAGGTTGTAGTATGTACAAACACTTCGATGAGAAGAGGTACTGGTCGATTCTCAGCAAGATCTGGCCGTTTCCACTCTTGTATGTCATCAATGTAAGTGTCGGTGTCATCGAGCACGAGGTTGAACTGAATTCGTTAGCAGATCCCGAGCTGACTCGAGCATTACTCACCCATCTGTTCTGCTTGAGATCGCCGTTGTTGGCATATGCTTTGGATAGTTCAGCTCTTGTGGAACAAATCGTCAATGCAGCTTTGGTATGGAAGTTCTGCTGGTCGTTAGACCTGTGTGTCTGTATCAAGTCCGTATACTCACCTGTATGATCTGATTGAGCTTCGTCTGTTCTCTCTCTTGCATCGCCATGCTACCGGCACGTTCCCGATTTGACAAAGCCTCGCTTTCAACTCCAGCTCTTTCTGTGTATGCAGTCAGGTCGACGTTCGATGGCGATCGAGGTGGTAAGGTATCCCTCCCGGCACTGACTCTGTTCGTGTTCGATGCCGCAGCAGCTGCGGCCCTCGATGTGGACCTTGGCAATTGGTGCATGGTCGGCGGGGTACGTTTCGAGATGTGCTGCGACTCCTTAGGTCTGATAGTTGCGTTGTTGTACGAGCAAGTGACTCAAAGACTATGTGGTGATGATGATGATGCTATGTTTGGAGCCGATTTCGTGCTCCATGATGAACGCAGCCTCGTCGCAGGTGATGCTCGATCCCTTTGTGGGATGTGAGAGTGATGTCCGAGTGGTGACCCAGTGAGACAGGTGATCAACCTCAAAGTTGGGAGTGTGGCATGGTGTGAAAGGCAGCAGTGTAGAGTAAGTCCGTGTAGCAGCCTGAGGTAACAAGCTTTGACGATCGGCCTCAGTTGAGACGAAGAGTCTATCCGATTTGCGACTGTAGCAATGCCTTGTATACAGCACTGTATAATGCAAGTGTTGTTACGATGCTGTAACGGTCACGGCTGACCTTGATGAGTGCATATACCAAGCGCAAGGTCTCGTGAGGACGGATGAGTGCTCGGTGAATCACGAGCTTAAGCACTTGACGTCCACAGCTCAAGGGTCTCAGGACTAGGACTTTCTCGGTTTGGTTGATGATCTATCAGTGACGACTGGCTTGCTCGTTACAAGCAGCGGTATGACGGATTTACATGCAGTGATAGCACTTGGCATATTCAGATGAACAAGGCTTGTTGAGGCCGTGAATGTTGGCCGTATTAGCGCAGTCTTTGTGGTCAACTCATCCCAGAAATGCCTATCTGGTGTCCCGAAGATCAAAGTGCTAGGCGCTTACGGTTGAGCTTGTTATAGTGGAGCAGGAGAACAAGTCTAGTGGACGCATTGTAGCATAGCTAGGTAGTGCATGCCGAGGGCGATAGTGAGCATATGGTATGCTGCTCAGCATGGGGAGGCAAGGTAAGATGTCCTGAATTGCCGAGTCTTGGTGGTGTTTGCGGGTGGAATTGGATACGAGTTGATCGGTGCATTGAAGCTACAAGTACACCTCAACTGCGCAGCTGCCTCGTAGCGCATATCTCAGCACCTTATCACGGTCGCGAGTTGATCGCACATCCCTGCTGCGCCAACGTTCTGTTGCGAGGTGACAGCACGACCTACACAAGAGAAACCTGGTTGGTCCTCCTTGATGCTCTGCGGATCATAACACGAAGCCCCGAACGGTCACGACGTTGTCGAAGAGGATAAAAAAATTGTACTCACAATGTCTGTGTAGCTGCAGAAGACCTGGAGTCCTGAAGAAACATAGTCTTAGTACGTGTAGTTTTGAGTAGGGAAGATACTTCACAGAAGGATGCAGAGCAGAGTCCATATCCCACAGCCGACTTTGACGCGCTGAGCTCCATGCAATGTCCACCTGTACAAGCCGCTGGATGATGGCTCGTATAGGTTCCGCTCTTCTCTACCACTGTCCTGTAGCGCTGATCACGATGGTCGGCGCCATATCTCTGAGATCCCTGCAACTGTCAGACAAGCTGTACACTTTGAGAGGATTGAGCCAGTCCCCGTATAGTTGCTGTCATCGTCGATGGCCACTCATTATGGTTTGAGTGACATGCGGCTGGTAATTCAGTCGGTTCGAGAAAGAAGTGAAAGCCAGATCCATGGAGCACTTGTTCATGTGGTGTTACTCCGACTCCAGGTCTGCTCTGCTGCTGCTGGAATCACCAAGCCACCACACCACTTACTTGGACTATTGGTAATGACCGATCTTTGCCTCGAACAGGGCGTTGTTTGACCGGGAGAAGCAGTAGCCTCATAGTTAGATGATGCTGAAGACCAGCCTGCTACGGGTCAGCCGTGCAACATCATACTTAACATCAGAACGTACCACCCTACCACCCATGCCCTCAGGTGACCAGACGCGTTGCCTTTATTCGTACTCGTCATGCTCAATAAGTGCGTTGATCTCGACTACTAGTCACCGTCATCGTACTGATATTTGGTACGTGTCGCCTCCTCAGCTGCTCTCGTGCTTTTGCTCGATGTACCGACACCAGCTGATGATCCATCCTTGACACGGAATTGGCTATCTTTCTGCTTTGGCAAGCCTGCCGCAGCGAAGAGCTTAGCTCCCTTTTGTTGCCAGCTATTCCAGTTGGCCTTTTGCTTCTCAGCAGCCTTTTTGTTCCGGATAGATTTTGGCTCCATCTTCTGTCGTGTTGGTCCATCACTAACCAGGCTTGGCTCTTTCCTCTGTTTGACGGTCATGTCGATTGCAGGAGCGGCTGTGATGACGTTTGAACGCTGTGGCGGAGGTCGTGGTATGTCCCCAGCAGGAGTACCTTCGGCCTTGCGCTTCCGCGAAGCTTCGCTGACCTTGACGTCTGCTTTGCGAACAGTTTCTGTGTTGCCATAGCCGGCGAAACGTACTGTGTACAGCGGGTCAGCAGCGCTACCAGTCACCGTGATGATGCTGGCCTGGTAGAATTGTCGATCTTCTGACCATTTGGCTAGCACGACATCACCCACATCGTGCTTAACATGCGGTTCGTCGCTGGGCGAGGCTGCTGGAGGAGGTGGTGGAGGAGGCGGCGGAGGAGGAAGAGCAAGGAGGTGGTTGGTCGTGGGCGTTGGAAGCTGAGCCCGAAGCTTGGTGATTTCAGCTTCTGCTGCTGCTTTCTCTGCCACCGCATCAGCGTCTCCAGGGACGACTTCGAGAAGCTCAACGCAGGCATCCAAGATTTGCTGCTGATCAGCCAGCTGCTGCTCGATTGTGGCCATGGTCGACACTGTCAACGCAACAGTCCTTCGCAACGCACTCCACTGAGCTGTCCCAACTCACTGCTTTTTCGATAACAGCTTGCTCACAACGACGATTGATTGTGGCTGCTCTTCTTGCTGTGTTCTCGCGCCGTAGTCTGTTGTCACGAGATTCGAAAGTTTGTGTGGGCGTCATGTCCGTGCTGATGCTGTGAGAGCTAGCCGCTTACGACTATCGCCATCACCGTTGATCTTCAGGGTCCAGCATCATGATGGCTCGCCGCCCACCACAATCACAGCCTGAACGGTCAACTCGACACTTCATACAGCTGATGTGACGACTGTACTACTAGCGGTGTAGCACACTGATTGAGCTGCAGTAATCTGCGCTATTCATCGACAAGAGAAGGTACTGCAGCACCTGGTAGTGGGTCTCGAGGCTGCTTAGCAATCAAGTTCGAAGGATTTCTTCCGTTTACCTGAACAAGAGAGTCGTGCCCTAGGTCGGTTCAATGAGACTTGTCTGCCCTCTTCCATTCCGTTTCCATGCACATCTTGACCAGGAGGCTTGCAACAGCTCTTCTCAAAAGTAAGGGTCTCATGTGGTGAGATTTGGTCTCGTCATATCCACTCCTTCGACTTTTCCACAAACTCGACTTATACACTTCAACGTCATATTGACCACATTGACCTGCTGTACCACTAGCTGGTCCGAAGATCGACAGACAAACAGGTGAGCATCTTTGAACGCAGCACGCCGTCTTCTTTTCGTTGCGACCACATGTGAACCCCGCGGCTTCAGCTGCAGGGTGAATACTACACTGTCAGCTTGGCTTTCATACACTCTTCTTCCTGCATCACACATCGCACAATACTCTTTTCCGCCAACACAGCCGGATTGACAGTCAATGGCTGACACTAAACAGCGTGGAGTGAACACGACAAATCTCCAGCAGCAGGCCACGAGCGCCAATCTTACAACGCAACAAGAAATCGCACCTTATCTTGATCAGACACAACAGAATCTCCTCCTCGCGGCACTCAATACGCAGCATCCTCGCGACCAGGCATCCAGCAACCAGCTCAAGCGCAACGTTAACAACAATACCTCTCACAACATTCAGCCGTTGACAGCCGACGCGATGGACACTCTAAGCACAGAATTCACACCTGACATGCTGGACTTTGACGACAACTTTGACTTTGACAACGCAGACCTTGGTGGACAGATGATCGGATCGCTTCCAGACAATGATGACGAACCTGAGCAGCACGAAAAGCGCAAGAATTTGGACGACGAAGATGTGGAGACCGGCGACGCGAAGAGACAAGAAACCGGCGCAGAGAAGGGCGCAAAGAAGCCTGGACGTAAGCCATTGACAAGCGAGCCCACGACTGTGAGTATTGTGCCGCTGTCCACCAGCATCATCTAACGAGTACGCAGAAGCGAAAAGCACAAAATCGTGCCGCACAACGCGCATTCCGCGAGCGCAAGGAAGCACATCTCAAAGATCTTGAGACTAAGGTCTCAGAACTGACCAAATCATCTGAGGCTGACAAGCATGAGAATGGCCTGCTCAGAGCACAAGTCGATCGTCTACAGGTCGAACTACGAGAGTATCGAAAACGACTTTCACTCAACGGTAGCAGTGTCAAGCGCTCGCCAACACTGCCTGCAACACAATCACGCAATCAGATGGGCTTTCAATTCGAGTTTCCTAAATTCGGTTCATTGCCTGCTGCACAGATTCTCGCTGGCAACACCATCACGCCACCACTTTCAGCTCACTCTCCTGTTTCTACAAACCTCAACAGCCAAGGCCAGCTCAGCCGACACAACAGTGAAGGTCGAAGCTTGAGCCCTACAGCAACAAACCAACTCTCACAGGCATCATCTCGCATGTCGAGCGTTGACCCAGCTGGACTTCTTCCTTACAGCACTAGCGACAACATGCATGGATTCGCAAGCACATTACCACAGATGGGTAAGAGCAACAACGATCCGTTTGGGGACCTTTTCAGCCCCAGCATCCTGAAGAGCGTCAACGCCGGTGCAGGCAACAGCTACTTCGCCAACGATTCTACAAACAGTGTAAGCAATGGTGGAGACAGCACTGCTGGTATCCCAGACAATCGCGTCTTCAGATTCAACAGCACTAGTGTTGGCAGCGATTCTGCATCACCAAGTATGAGCTCTCTAAGTCAAGGACATACAGCAAATAGTTCTTGCGGTACCTCACCTGAACCGGTCAATGATAGCCCTGCTACCAAGCTCAAGACCATGGAAAGCACCAACGAAAACGCACAGTTCAGCTTCACAGACTTGCCCAATCAATCCCTAACCAACGACATCAACTTCGCCAATCTCGATAACTTCAATGTACCTCAAATTGACACGTTTGATCCGGTGCTGTTTGGCGACTACAGAGACACGAACGACAACATCGTTGGTGGAGGTGACTTCACTGGTGGCTTCTTCAATGATTCCTTCGATGGATCAACGCTTGACTTTGGCTCACCAAGCAATCTATTCGGTATTCTGAGTCCTGCAGCACCACAAGTGAGCAATGCAACGACTCCGAGCCGCAATCTGATCTCGGAGTGCGACAAAGTTCGAGACGGTGGTGACGACGACTATGGTCTGCCAGGAACAAAGAAGACCACTAAGCCCGAGCAAAGCAACCTCGTCAGTTGTACAAAGATATGGTCAGTACAGTTCTCCCATCTGCAATCAGCTACTAACCTACGCACAGGAGTCAGCTCCAGTCCAATCCTGATTTCCAGGATGGCAAATTCGATCTCGATGGTCTCTGTTCAGAGCTGCGCACGAAAGCTCGCTGCTCAGAGTCTGGTCTTATGGTCGACTCAAACCATGTTGAGGCTGCACTGAAGAAGATGACACAGAAGGAGGGCAAGCCTGGTGGAGGATTGATGTTCGAGCAGGACAGTTGGGACAATGTCCTCAAAAAGCTCAAGGCTGGCAAGCAATGATCATCTAAGTCGAATTATGAAATCACGACAACTCAGCAGCGACAACTAGGTTCAAGGGAATATCCTCATTTGCACATTGGAGGATTGAATTGGGATTGCATGTTCGGGAAAACGGTGGGCGTTGATGAGAAGTCTTAAGACGTTCATATCTAGTTCTCTATGTGTATGAGTGGATGTTGTCGTCGATGGATGTTGTCTTCAATGAATGCTGTCTTCGATGGATGCTGTCTTCTCAGAAGACTGTGCTACCTCCGTCAATGACAAAGTCCGCACCATTGATGTATGTGCCTGCCCTACTTGCGAGCAAGACACAGACGCCATCCAGCTCTCCCACAGCTCCCATACGACCCATAGGATTACGCTGGTTCCAGATCTGCCTGGCTTCCTCAAGACCAGCACCTTCGTTCAGGATTGTGTCCATGTACCCAGGACTGATACTGTTGACTCGAATCCCAGCATGAGCCCACTCAGCAGCCAAGCTTGACTTCATTGCAATGACAGCTGCTTTTGACACATTATATGCAACTTGTGGTTGTGGGAAATTTACGCTGTGGCCAGAAATGGATGCCGTGAGTGTTATGCTGCGGTTTGTGCCGGGTTCAGCGAACATGTGGTTCGCCACAGCCTGAGCACACAAGAATGACCCAGTAGTATTGATGTCGATGGTTCGCCTCCAGTCGGCCTCAAGCATTGAGGCTGCATGAGCGACGCCGACGACACCGGCGAAGCAATAGAGATGTGAGATTGAGCCGAAGTGCTTCACAGCCGTGTCGACTGCTTCCTGGATGCTGCTTCTGTCCGTAACGTCTACTGCAATGCCAAAGACTCTTCGATCGGGACATGCGGAGGCCAAAGTGTTGACTGATGCCATTGAGGTTCGCAGTGTCGACTCCAGGTCCCAGATGCATACACCGGAAGCACCATGCTCGAGTACTGCTCTAGCACAAGCTAAGCCAAGGGTCCCAGCACCGCCGGTCACTATGGTGGTCAGCACGGCATCACAGGATAGCTTTGGACGGACCAACGACATTGCCGTCAATTGTAAATCGAGCTGCAGCTCTCTGACTGGCGTTGAGGTTTGTGTCATGTCTTGCTGGTGGCGCTGTCTGCGATGTAATTGTGCCGTTCGATAGGGTCATGAAAGGTATCGACCTTGTTGTGAGTGA
This sequence comes from Peltaster fructicola, assembly GCA_001592805.2. Classification (NCBI taxonomy): domain Eukaryota; kingdom Fungi; phylum Ascomycota; class Dothideomycetes; genus Peltaster; species Peltaster fructicola. The sequence goes on from CP051143.1 coordinate 1,287,791, forward strand.
GTCACGTTCTGACATGTTGTAGTTGTTCTGCAGCTAGACAGTGGACGCACGAGGTCTTATATGCTTGATGTGAGGAATAAAATGTAACGCCAAGAAATCTCGATGATCAGAAACGGTATAACATCCAAGCCGGAGTTCGTTGCAAGAGGAAGACAACGAGCAAGCTCATCAATCGTTTTAGCATGTTGCCACCAAGCTGATGAAAGCTGGCAACTCTGCCGAAGCTTGATTGATCATGTAGGAAACGGAGGCTGCGTAAAAGCACTCACTGGGGAGGTGTGAAGTCCGAGCATGGTATTCAGCGGAATGTACAGATTATCCATACAGGTATCGTCCAGCTTGTATGTGAGGACTCTATCAACTATTTCTTCTCTTCTGGCTTTGGCTCTGGCTTTGGCGTAGGAAGCTTGAACTACAGCTTGTTAGCTGGTATTAACGACGCGCTGTTGTTACTTACAGTCTCTGGTTTCCTGTCTGTACCAGGTCCGACTTGTTCCCATGCTGCTGAGCCACCCTCGAAGTTTCGGAAGGCTTGGGACAGCTCAAGAGGCTCGACCACGATTCGCTTCTTCTCTTCATCGTATCTGATCTCAGTGTACCCTGTCAGAGGGAAGTCCTTCCTCAATGGATGTCCATCGAAACCATAATCTGTCATGATTCGTCTCAGATCCGGGTGGTCGACGAAGAATACACCGAACAGATCGTAAACCTCTCTTTCATACCAATTAGCACCGTCGTAAAGGGAGCATATCGATGGGACTGGTGATGCTTCATCGGCGTATGTCTTGACTCGAATTCGTGCATTGTGTCGGACTGAGAGGAGGTTGTAGACTACCTCGAATCGAGCGTCTCGTGTGGGATAGTCGACGGCTGTGATATCGGAGACTTGTGTGAACTCGGCCGCCGTGTGGTATTTGAGGAAGCTGAAGACAGGAATGACTCCTGAAGGTGAAATGTAGATCTGTACAAGTCAGTTGCGTTGTGTGTCAGTCCATGCAGCATACCGTAAGCTCATCTTTCCACACGCTGAACCTAGTGAACGTCAGAACTGTCTGAAGCACACATCAAGCTGCACATACTGCTGAATGTACTTTGGCAAGCACGAGAGCAAGTATTGACCGTATGTGTGCAGCTGTTGTGCCTTGTCCTGATATTTGTCCGTTGGGTTAACAATCGGGGCGTGCAGGGTGGCTGATGGGTTGCGTTGTGCCTGAAGAGACAGTCAGCATCAGAAGATACTCCCGTCACTGCTTGTCGTGTAGATACGTACGTGGCGAAGGTTAGGAAACTCGTTGGCGTCCGAAGCAAGCTCTTTGCCTCTGACTGCTGAGGTTGCAAAGCTCCGCAGCGCGGTCTTGCTGACCTGGACGGATCTTGCGCACCGTGTCGCCGAGCCGACAGAGCGGATCATGGACTGTTTGGACGCCATGGCTGCGATCAATGGCTGTTCAAAGGCGCGCAAAGATTGCAGCTCTTGCAGTGCATGTCGATGATGGCTTATCGAGCGTCGTGAGCAAAAGTCGTGGTACAGATGTGCAGCCAACAGCAGCGTTTGAAGAGGTCAGTCCTTCTTTACCTCCATCCCGACAGCCTCTACTCTCCATCACCTTTCCTAATCATTGAACGGCTGACCGGCTGACATTGTCTGTGGGCAGACGTCGATAACTGTGCTGTTCGATGGAGGTACCATGCACACGAGCAATATGACGGTTTGCCGTGATGCGACTGCGACTACAGCACTATAGCAAAGCCTGGTACAACCCTAGAGATACACAATGCTGTCCTCGCTCGAGGAACAAGGGACATCTACGAGCGATATCCAGAATCACTGAATGTGCTTACAACACGGATGTCCCTGTGATGGCGATAGGCGCCGTCGAAGATGCTTCATGTCACTGTACCAGGCACTGGTTGTACCTAGCAGAAGATTCTTACGGTCATGCTGAGCAAGATGCAGCGGTACACAATACTCGCAACCCTTCTGGTCTTACTTGGAAGAAGCGGGCACGTCTCGTTGCGCAAAAATCTGGTCATTGTGCAAAGCACTGGTACCATATTGTTGCTATGCCAGGTTAAAGGTATGTCTCAAGTATGTGTGCTAGATTCTCGGCATTCTACTGCTTGGCGTCTGTGGTGTTCGAGAGCATATCAGACAGCACTCAGCATATCCAGCGTAATCGGCAGCAGCATGCACAGGGCTGTGTCGTAAGAAGCAAAGATTTTGGTAGAGACAATACATGTGACGGGAGTTATTGTTGTGGTGTGAACGCATGGTAAGTATCAATTGTGTAAGTCACTCTCCAAAGCCTGCGTGAATCGACGTCTTCAGAGATCATAACGCTTCTGTGTTGTTTACATCATCTGTTATACAACACCTCGTTCACTGTACATGCATTAATCATTACGCTGTATGGCCGTCTACAGAAATCTTGACTCGGCTGCCGAGTGTGCGGTGGCTCGCATCACCTTGGTGAGCGCGAACAAGTATAACTTCCCTATTGTCGCCTTTACGACCCTCAGTCCTGTTTCTTGCGCGATCGCGCTCAAGACATGCATACTCGCGGCCGATTCAGAACGATCCATGTCTGCCATACGACTCGAGCATCAGGCTCTACACAACATCCCTCCGAAGACATCTGGCACACTATACCTCCTTGAAGGAGCCGCTCATTTGCAAGACAAGGCCGAATGGCCAGTCTCAATATGGGCACTCAAACTCCCACGAGACAACCACATCCGCTGGTTTTGGGCAACGAGCAGTACAAGTAATATGTTGCAGTACCTTGACACGCAGACACTCATATCGAGGCCACGATGCGTCAAGCAAGCTCAAGCTGAGCATCGACGACTCTTTACAACACTCAAGATGCTGTTCGAGCACTTCACTCACATACCAGACTCGCCAGACTTCAAGCGAGCCGAACAGATGACCGACTGGTGCGTAGACATCGAAGATTCAGAGACAGCTTGTCAACGACTTGAACGGCAACCATATCTCTACCAAATTCACAAAGGCACTGCTCGGGATATGAGCGACGACAGATACCTTCTGGAGCTAGAGCCTGCAGAGCGACAGGTGGCAAGCATTCTGGACCTTACAGCTTCGAAGTATCTCCTCATAAAGCGACTTTACTTCAAGGACTTCATGAATGAGCTGAGGAACAATCGATCTCGAATCCCTGTGCCACCTCGAGACGCAACTCATCGACCAACGACACATTCTGGACGTACGGTAGGCGGCGCAGACCATGCAGCTGAAGGGAAGATGGATGAGAAGGACGATACGTCAAGATGTACCACTCCAGCAACAGATGTTTCGAAAGCTACCCCGAAGAAGCGAAAGTCCACCGCAGTCAGGAAGTTCGACAAACACGTCTATCGTTTGAGGGCCAGGAATGAGTGGACCTGGTCAAGGGCCAGAGCCTGTGCGGAGGCGTGGAAGGAACTTGGCTTCTTCGAAGAGGAAAGCTACGTTGAATGGATTGATGCTGGAGGCATGTTCGAGACGATCGGTCTTCAGTAATGATGGCACTTTTGCAGTGCAGCTAGTTTGTGTTCAAGATACCCTTGATCGCGAGATCACAATAGTAAATACGAGAGCCTTTGTCGGACATCTCGATAGCCATGCTCTAGATCCACTTCGGTAGTGTCCTCTGATGAAGTATTTAGCGACATCGCCAATCACAGCTGAGCAGTGCTGCAGCTTGCCGTCATTTCCGCAGATCTCATCGACGTCGAGCCACACACAAACACGTGGGACAACTAAGTATGCACGACTGGACGCAATCTTGCGATCTAGCTTCAATCATGATGTTACTAAACGCAATATGGTGTGCAAAAAAACGTGAAGACGTTTGCCCTGCAGAGACATAAGAGACCAGGCAGGTCCCATGGGAAGGGCTTTTCGACACATTTTACCGCCCAGACACGATTGACGCCTTAAAAATGCTTAACACGATAGCTTTGCTTGGCTTCACTGCTGTTGCTACAGCCAATGCTGTCCCACAGCGAGGAGGCTATGGAGGGTGGAACGGCTGGGCTGGGCAGCATGGCAACCCTGGCCAAGGCAGCTCAAATGACCTTCTGACCGACATCGACGAGATTTCTCGTTACTGGGGTCAGATCAGTAGCTACCAAGACAACGACGAGGACTACTTCGGTGTCGACAATGTCGGTCTTCCAGATGGCTGCCAGGTCGAGCAGGTCCACTCCTCCAGCGACATGCCAATCGTTTCCCAACCGGCTCATTCGACGACGGTACCAATGACCAGAACTTTGCTGCCAAGCTGCTTAACTTCACCAAGGCCAGCCCAAACGCTGGCTTCAAGGGCCCATTGGCCTTCTTGAACACCTATCAGTACATCATGGGATCTAGCTACCTGACAGGTCTCGGTGCTGCTACAGAATTCAAGGCTGGTGTGCAGTTCTGGAACCGATATGGACGCACTCTGTTCAACGCAAGTACAGCCCAGCTTGCGTACAACGCTACACGTCCCGACGGCAGTGCTCGTCCTAAGCCAGTCCTCCGAACAACTGGCCAGTCTCGTATCTACAACTCTGAGATCAACTGGGCTCTGGGCTTCTTCGGCACGACATTCCAGCAGACTCCAGATCCAAAGCTCACCGCATTCACGAGCGGCTCTCTCTTTGATGTTGTGGTCATCCCTGAGGGTGGCACAGAGAACAACACATTGGCATCCTACGACTCCTGCTTCGCTGATGACCTTCCATACAACGGCGACATTGGTGACCGTGACCTGATCAGCGAGTACGTGCCTCTCTACCTCAAGGACGCCACCGCACGTTTGCAGCAGTATGCTCCAGCAGGCTTCACCTTTAACGTGAACGACACCTATGCTATGCAGTCGATCTGCGCCTACGAGACAGGCTACATCGACAGCTCTGACTTCTGCGGTCTATTCACTGAGAACGAATGGGCTGGATTCGAGAACACTCTCGACATTGAGTACTATTACGACTATGCATGGGGAGCACCAACAGGTCGTGCCCAAGGTCTTGGCTACCTGCAGGAGCTCATTGCAAGACTCACAAACCAGTACATTACCAGCAGCAACAGCAGTGTCAACAGCACTCTCGACAACAACGCTGCTCAGTTCCCACTAGGTCGTCCATTCTACGCTGACTTCACTCACGACGACATCATCATCTCCACCTTGACCGCAATGTCGCTCGACTATTTCAAGGATGCCCCAAGCCTGAAAGATTACCCGCCAAACCCAGACCGACACTTCATCCTCTCTCACCTCACACCATTCGGAGCTCGTCTGATCACCGAGGTCATTGGCTGCAACTCTGCCAGCCCAGATGAGGTTGAGGAGTACCGTACCCAGTACTACCCAGGCCAGTATGGCTACAATGCAGCCACAGCTACCCACAAGTTCATCCGCCAGAGACTAAACAATGGTATTCTGCCATTGAGCACCATCCGTGGAGGAAAGTGCGAGGGCCGTGATGACGGTTTGTGCCCGTTGAGCAACTTCTTGGACAGCCAGAAGAATGCCGAAACTTTGGCCAACTACGACTTCTCTTGCTTCGCCAACTACACCTTGAAGCAGCCACTGGCTTCTGTTGACTATGATGGCGCAGTCAGCAAGAACTCCAACACAATCAATGTCTACCCAGGACAATTGACCGCCGAGTACATCGACAGTCTGTAAAATGATAATGTGTTCAACACTTTTTGTACAGTACATAGAACTGTAACGGAGCATATTTTGCCTAATACTCCATCGCATCTTCGAAGAGTGATGTCAACTGCTGCCTCTCTTCCTCTCCGCCACTGACATCAAGATTGGGCGCCAGCATCAACACACGTGCTTGTGGTAGGGTGCCCTCTACCAGACCATCGATGTGGCTCCTGTCGAAGCCTAGAGCCTTGAGTCCCCTTGGCTGATCACCAAGCTTGACCAAGAATGCGGCCAGAGCCTCGCTGAGCACTTCACCAGCACTTTCGAGCTTGACGTTCGACACGTCCACTCCGAAGCACTCAGCAGCAGCAAGATGTCGTTCAGGGTTTGAAGCGCCTGTGAACTTGAACACTGCGGGGGCGCTGACGGCGACCGAGACACCGTGAGGAATGATTGGGACCGTGACCTCGTAGCCGTTGTGTTGATAACCAGGGTTCTGCGAACTGATGGGGTAGCTCATACCGTGGCATAAATGCACACCGGCATTGCCAAATCCTACACCAGCGAGTGTGGCAGCGAGAAGCATCTTTGACTGTGCCTCCCAGTCATCGGGATCTGCTACTGCTCGTGGGAGATACTTGACAGTGTCTCGCAGAGCTTGGAGTGAGAAGATATCACTGATGGGGTTGGCACCCTGGTATGCTGGACGGTTGATCGGGTTCGTCGGTCTCGGGATTCTCTCATGATATGGAATTGCTGTCCAGCTCTCCAGACTGTGGCAAAGCACATCAAGACCAGAACTTGCGTGAACAGCTGACGGCATAGTACGAGTATTGATTGGGTCACATATTCCGAGTGTAGGCTTGAGGTTACGATGTGCGATACCTGTCTTCGCTTTCTTCGACACGAGGTCGAAGATTGCTGTGCCTGTAGTCTCCGAACCGGTTCCAGCAGTGGTCGGCACCGCGATTAATGGCTTCAGCTTGGCATTGATCGGCTGTCCTTTGCCAAGTGGCGCATTCACAAAGTCCAGGAAGTCGGCTTCGGGAAAGGTAGTGTACAGATTCATGAGCTTTGCTGTGTCAATGACACTGCCTCCACCGACAGCCAGGAATGCATCTGGTGCATATGGCTTTGCTGCGTCAATGGCTTCCCGAATCCTGTGTCATTGTCAGTCCGCATCATGCCTACAACGAACGCTCTTACGAGTAGTCCTTTGGCTCCACCCTCACGTTGCTGAAGACCTCGTATGGGATACCTTCCCTTTCCAGGCCCTCCGTGACCTGTTTCATTGCGTCCAGCTTGATCACAGTGCCATCAGTGACCACCATGACCTTCTTGGCTCCCATGTTCTTGAAGTCCATGCCCACCTCCTTAGTACAACCTGGACCGAACCGAATCGATGAAGCTGCCATTTCGAAGGCATACTCTTTCTGCTTGCTCAGATCAACTGGAGTAGCCAGCGACCGCACTTTTCCCGCGAATGGGTTCTGTGGGCCATGGTGATGTCCTGGATTGGAATGACACGGACAAGTACTGCTGCCAGAGTTGACTGCTCGTAGGAGATTAAAGGCTTGTGTAGCCCGCGTGGGAGCGATCTTTATGACGGCCATGCTGTGAGGTGACAAGACGATTGAAGCGCAAGTGAGCAATACCGTGACGGCATTCTGCCCACGATCTGAACTACATTGGCTAAGTCGATCTCACAATAGCCGCGGCTTTGAAGTGCGGGCCCAAATAATCGACGGAACCATTGCGGTGTGGTGATGTCGATGGAAGGTGTCCCGGGTAGCAACAAAGTCGAATTATCCGAACATGAGACATGCCTCATACAAGTTCTATCTTTGTTCCTTCTAGCTGCTTGGATCGCAGCAGAGTATCTCGTCATATTCGTCAGTATGTCTGTCGAAGGTGTGCAAGCCTCATGGTCTGGACAACTCAACCACAGCCTCCTATGAACTACGATCGTTTTGGATCTCCTGGCGCAAGTGAGCGCTATCATTCAGCAACAACGGCGACGGTGAACGATCAATCAAGTCCGATGCGGCTGGTGTAAGATAAGGAGTGCGATGCTTTAGCGCTGGAACATCGGAATATGGCGATGCAGAGAGGTGTAGATCGGAAGTGTCAGCGTCCTTGGGTGTGCCACTTAGCGATGCTGGGAGGCTTCGACGTTCTGGAGATTCGAGCAAGAGAGGCATTGAGACAATTTTGTTCTCTGGTCTCACGTTTTGAGAGTATGCCTCACCTCGCCGCTTCGTGGGAGACTCATCGTAAGGATCAAATCCAACTTTCTGGATGGCGTGTTGACGTACACGTTGACGACGATTCTTGTCTCCGCCAGCTCCAGCTGTTGCACTCTCTTCGAGGAAGAAGTTCAGCAACTCGTCTTCAATGGCAAGATGGGACTCTTGGCGGAACTGCTGTAGTGCTGTCAGCTTAATCAGCATTTCGAGGAGAGACAGGCTCGTCATGATGCCAGCGTCTTGATTCGTCTGCAGCTGAGCAATCTGCGTTTGCGCCGTTGGGCCCTGGGTTGACAACGGCGAGTTTGCTCCGCCGAATGATAGAGCCGAGAAAAGAGCATTCAGCGAGGAGTCACTCGTACGCTTCTTGGGATCGTCATCGTCGTACGACTCATCATCAGAGTCTGCTGGTGTCGTGAAGACTTCTAAAGCCATCCACTCGAGGTCAAGATCAGCTGGAAGTGACCAGGTTGATATCGGGTCTTGAGCTGGTGGAGAGCTCGGAATTACACCGTTGCCATCGTAGCTACGAGTGACGAGGTCTGGCGACCGTGGTACCATACGTCGCGGAGGTATGGCATTTACATCTCGCTTCAACAGCAAGATCGGTGTGTTGTCCTCGTCCTCTCCACGGATGTTGAGGATCTTGCCAGTGTCAGCATAGAACAGCTTCGAGATCTCGTGGACTGGGATAGCGCAGCGGATGCCAGCTTCCTGGATACTATCGAACGATGTCGGCTCCTCGCCAGCCTCGAATGTGTGTACACGATCATCATCGAGATCTTCAATGATGACAAGCTGGTAGGCAAACTCTGCAGACTTTGTGCTTTCCCGAAAAGTGTTCTTGTCAACTTTCTGATCCGATCGATACAGCTGACCACATTGATCTAGTGGCAGTCTGACAAGCTTCACATGAGCTTTGTGTAGCACTTCCTTCCAGGTTGTGTCGCGAATTCCTGCTTCGTCGACTGCACGAGCAGCATGGCCAGCGAAGAGCATGTATAAGCTGACCACAAATGTAGGCCCGACCTGGATTTGCTGGCCGACGTTCATTACATATGCTGTGTCTGCTGCTGTGAGGAACGTGCTGGCCTGCAGCAGCCGTGATGGAGACACATTCGCGGACAGCTTTGTCGACAGATTCATACCTGATGTGGTAATTGCAAGGTTCACCAGAGGTACAGCATCATCGATCTTGGCAATCAGCGCCTTCATCTCCCTGATGATACGGTAGAGAGCGATTTGCGACTCATCATGTCCCTTGGCTCGTTTGCTCTTCCGATCAATCAGGTCCTGCTCTTCTGCCGCAGCTCTGAGTTGTGTACCCAGGCTCTGGATGCCCAAGCGGATCTCCTTGGTGAGGGACACTGCACACTCAAGGGATGTGTGTCCTCGCGCAGAGATGAGGTCGATCATATCGATTGCTGGAGAGATGATTCGAATCTTGCTTTCGAGACGGCTCTGGAGATGCAGTATTTCCTCCCGTTCCTGACTCTTCGGTGTCTGCTGCAGCAGTCTACCACATTGCTTTATCGTGTAGCCAGTTGCAATCGTGACGCCTGATCGAATGGCATAGTTCATCGCATGCTGCGTTACACGGCTCAAGAGTATGTCCATACTGGAGATAGTCGGCGTTTCCAATCCTAGATTGTGATGTATCGATCGAAAGGGTTGAAGTTCAATGCTAGAGGAATACTAGCCGTCGAATTGGTCATGATTGCCTCCGTGTTTGTGCCAGTCACTCGTGTAGTCTTCCTGCCTGCTTGATTCATGAATATCTAAGGTCGCCTATTTTAAGGTTTAGCGCTGTTGAGCCACAGCCGCCACAGCAGCCTCATATAAAATTTATCGACAATAATCTACACCTACAGGACATCGTACGCCATGGCAGTCTCTCAAAAGCGATCGCTACCTGCCAAGGTGGACGCTATGAAGGCTCGGAAGCGTGCGAAGATCGAAGCGACCAATGCTCAGGACAACGGCGTTGCACGAAAGAAGCATGCAACCGAGAAACCTGTACGCCTGGAACAGCTGGCATGGAAGGAAGTTTCCATGCCAGATCGCATGGAAGACTATGAAGGCTTCTTCGGACTTGAGGAGATTGACGGTGTTGAGATCATCAAAGACGATACAACCAAGACAGTGAGATATCTCCCTACCGAAAGCAATGGCGTCAATGAGACCATACGCGGATCACCCCAGGTTGCGGAGGATGACATGGCCTGGGATGGGTTTGACGACGAGGCACCAGCACCATCAGTGCCGCTCGATGATGTCGCTATGGCTCAGAAGACAATAGCCACGCCTCAGACCACAGCAAAGGCGAAGACAAAGACAAAGGCGAAGTCTGACAAGAGTGCTCCTATAGCTAGCACGAAAATTGTGTCAGCACAACCGACTGCATTTGCTGGTCTGGACGACCTAGCAAGCGCTCCAGTCGAAGTCGATGTCTCTGCCTGGAAACAGCTGAAGCTTTCGCCAGACACTATGGCTGCCATTAGCAACCTTGGCTTTACAAAGCCTTCAGTGATTCAGAAAGCTAGCATACCACTGATACTGGATGGTGGAGATGTCATTGGCAAAGCATCGACAGGTTCAGGCAAGACGCTGGCTTTTGGCATTCCAATCCTTGAGAGATTTCTCGAGCTGAGGACCTCCAAAGCCTCAAGCGAGAGGTCGCCACTCGCACTACTCCTTTCACCGACACGCGAGCTGGCACATCAATTGAACAAGCATATCACTGCGCTCTGCTCTGGCCTAACAGACGGTCCGTCGATTGTCACGCTTACTGGTGGACTCTCTTTGCAGAAGCAACGACGTCAGCTCAAGTCAGCAGATGTCATCATTGGCACTCCAGGTCGTCTCTGGGAAGTGATCAGCTCTGAGCGTGGTCTAGGCAAGTCCCTCAAGGACATACAATTCCTGATTCTGGACGAAGCCGATCGACTCCTTAGCGAGGGTCATTTCAAGGAAGTCGAGGATATCTTGAATGTCCTCGATCGTGAAGATGATGCGGAGGATGATCTGGAGGCCACCGACAAAGATGTCGATGCTGTGCTGCCGCTTACCTCGAAGCAGGAGACACAACGACAGACTCTAGTCTTCTCAGCCACTTTCGACAAGAGTCTCCAGAAAAAGCTTTCAAGCAAGACGAAGTACAGTGGAGGTCTCATGAACAACAAGGATTCAATGGAATACCTGCTATCTAAGCTCAACTTCCAGGGAGAACCTCAATTTGTTGACGCCAACCCCGTCAAGCAGCTTGCCGTTGGTCTGAAGGAAGGCATGATCGAGTGTGGCGCATTAGAGAAGGATCTCTACCTGTATGCTATACTCCTGCATCATCAGAAGACAAGATCCATGGTCTTCGTCAACTCCATATCTGCAGTCAGACGCATTACACCATTTCTGGAGAATCTAGGTCTTCCAGCGCTGGCACTACACTCTGGAATGATACAGAAGGCTCGTCTTCGCTCGGTGGAACGCTTCACTGCGGCTACTGGTAAGCATGCATCAGCCATCCTTGTGGCAACAGATGTCGCAGCACGTGGTTTGGACATACCGAATGTCGAGCTTGTCGTACACTATCACCTACCACGAGCAGCGGATATGTACGTTCATAGGTCTGGTCGAACAGCGCGAGCGGGTCGAGAGGGCTCAAGTATACTTATCTGCAGTCCTGAAGAAGTCGCTGGAGTGCGTCGACTTGTGGCCAAAGTTCACGCTCAGTCTGCCGTCGACAACAACCAAAACGCCTCGGACGCCGCTCGACAAGGTTACTATATTCGCACGTTAGATCCCGACAGGAAGGTCGTGGCACGTCTCAAGCCACGAGCTGTGATCGCAAAGAAGTTGGCAGACGTCACCATCGCGAAGGAGAAGCACCACAAGGAAGATGACTTCTTCCAGGCTGCTGCAGAGGAGCTTGGCGTGGACTATGACTCCGAAGAGTTCTCCAAGCAAGCACCAGGCCGACATGGCAGAGGGAGCGGTCGCAAGGAAAAGAACGCCAGGCGAGGGTGTCTCAAAGGCTGAAGCTGCAAGTCTCAGAGCTGAGCTGAAAGAGATGTTGAAGGCACGTATCAATGTAGGAGTGAGCGAGAAGTACATCGCGTCAGGACGAGTAGATATCGATGAGCTCTTGAAGCAGCAAGAAGTAGGAACTAAGACGGGAGAGTTCCTGGGTACTGGAAGTGGCTTTGGTTTGGAGGACGTGTGATTACAGCATGATGATAGATCAGGGCATCTAAGGTCGTACGCATCTATGTACGATATATGCTTATTGTAGCGATAGGTGGTGTCAAAGAAGCGCTCTATCCTTGCGACAGGGCTATGGTTCTGTTGACGGCTTTCAGGCCGTCTGTCATGCCGAAGAATCCCTGACGCTCAAGACAGAGTGATGATGAAAGACCTCTATCGTTGTAACCCAGAACGATTGTTCCAGCAAGTCCAGCAGCGATCGGACATATTTCCTCTAGTTGTAGCTAAGACGACGTTGTAGACCTGGTTGGCATTGTTAGGAGTTGACTGCACCCACGAGGTTTAGCAACTGCTCGCCAGGCTTCGAAGACTACTCCGACGACTCAAGCCAGGACTTCCGTTTGAAGCTCTACCGCTGTATCGGAGAATGAAAGTGTGAGCAAAGTGGGTAATCACTTGCCGAGCTTCTCGACCACGCTTTTGAACTCCTCGAAATCTTCTGTCTTCATGGGATAAGTGTGTTCAGGTGCAGGGTAACTTCGACTCTTGACCTCAGACTTGTACGCCTCGATGGCCTTGGATGTCTCTGCCCAGACGTCCCCAAACCTCTTCACAAACTTGGGCAGATAGCGGCCAGGAGGATAGTTGCCAACCATGTCGACCTGAACCAAGACCTGACCAGAGCAGCCGTTACCAGCGCCAATCCCTATGGTAGGTATGCGTAGCTTGCTCGTGACTAGAGCAGCGACTTCGGCAGGGACAGCTTCGAGTACAGTAGCGAATGCTCCAGCAGCCTGCACGGCCAAGCCATCCTCTAAGACATTCAGAGCACCAGCAGTAGACTTGCCCTGCACTCTGAAGCCACCAAGAGCATTCTGACGCTGTGGTGTCAACCCAATGTGCGCCAGAACGGGTATACCAGCCTGTGTTATCTTCTGTATTTGTGGAACCATCTCTCGGCCTCCTTCAAGCTTGATAGCCTGTACCCTACCCTCTTTGACCATCCTTATAGCACTTTGTAGAGCCTGTTCTGGCGAGACCTCATAGCATCCCATAGGTAGATCGCCGACGACGAAAGCAGCCTTGGCACCTCTTGCAACACTTCGACAGTGGAGGATCATCTCATCAAGCAATACCTCGCTTGTGTCGTCCAGACCCATGGACACCATCGCAAGGCTGTCGCCGACCAGTATGATGTCCATACCGGCTTGATCTGCAGCATGAGAGGAAGGGAAGTCATGAGCTGTGAGCATGGCTATAGGCTCGTTGCGTTTGTGCATAGCTTGTATGGTTGGCAGTGTGACTTTCTTTCGTGTAGCGCCGTTGGCATTGGCAGCACCTAGCGGCGAGTGTGAAGAGTGGCGTACTGTGTCTATGATGTGCGGCATGGGTCGACGAGCACTAGCTGGGCGCAAGGAGGATCTGGCAGTAAGTGTACAAGATGTCTGTAGTGTAGTGCACAAGGCACGCGACATCTTTGTGCCATTTACGAATGACTTTGATGGAGGAAGATGAGATCTGATGGGATCGTTGGGATCTGTGATCTGGAAGTAACAAAGGAATCATCGTCGCGAGCGCTGGGGCGTCGACAGAGACTTGCCTTTATGTGTCTTTTGGTGTTCATGGTTCTACATCGTAGGTGTGAGTACTCTGAATTCTTGAGCCAGCTTGACCCTCGGCTTATTGATGGTCCAGCCGAAGGATGGACGTTATGTGGAACGCATAGCAGCATCAAATGAGCGATGATGGACGCAATCAGAAGTCATCATAGTACGGCCTCAGGAGTAAGCCTGAGTGGTGGTGAGGTGTAGGATGATGAGTTCACACTTCCGGACAGCGCCATATTGTGGTGATGCGGCATAAGATCGAGGAGCCTTTCGGCTAGGTTGCATCATGCTTTGAACACCGTACGCCCAGGATCTCCTTGAGTATTCGACCGGAGCAGCTGTGCCAGATGTCGCGTCAGAACACTGCTCATATTGTTGTAGTATGCCATCGGCGAGCCATAGCGACGATATCGGGAAACGACCTCTCTATTCGCGTCATGCGGGCAACTGCACGTCCCACCTCTAACTACTACTTGTACCTTGATAATGCCGCTCTGAGACCGTTCCACAACCACGAACTCGCTCACCAGAACTCCCTGCCGACCTTGTGCCTTGCTGATCGTGCCTACGAGCTCATACTCTAGCCAAATCCTTTGCTCGATCACACCATCAAGCCTGCAGTTATCAGCAAGCCGCATCTACGCAGGCTATCGGTCTGTCCTCGTGATACGGTCAAACAAAGGCGTGATTGCTTGTTGCAACCACGATTCACTATAGGATCCATCGGAAACGCGGCAGAGAGGTCGTACGATCAAGAGCTTGACTCCTTCATCCATATCACGAAGATCGATCTGCACCACCTGCTCCAGCTCCACTAGGCTAGAGGCCTTGCGACAGCTTCGATAGCATCGACAACAGCAGCGAGCAAGAAAGGAGAAGCAGGAGGAAAGGACAAGATGTCGAGTCCTAAGCGTAGGATCGAGACAGATGTATGTGAACTGGCTGGCTAGATTGGAGCGAGACTGACAAGAGCTATAGGTCATGAAGATGTTGGTTCGTTGGCATAGCTTAAGGAACAGCCCACTGACTCTACTAGGCTCATGAGTGACTATGAGGTCACGTTGGTCAATGACAACAGTGAGTCCCGAGAACATACGCTGAGGCCATATTTGCTGACCTGTAACAGTGTTCGTTCACGGAGGAAGGCAGCGTTGCCGCTTGAGCTGACATTATTCAGGCAAGAGTTCTACGTGCGATTCAAGGGCCCGGAAGAGAGTATGTTCGCCAGGCGAGGATTGTGCAAACCTGACATGCTACAGCACCTTTTGTGGGCGGCATATGGAAGATCCATGTCGAACTACCAGACCAATATCCTTACAAAAGCCCAAGTATCGGCTTTGTGAATCGCATCTTCCACCCCAACATCGACGAACTGTATGTCGTTGCATCGCAGACGACGTTTCCAGCTAATCACCGTTCAGGTCCGGCAGTGTGTGTCTTGACGTGATCAACCAGACCTGGTCACCAATGTACGACATGATCAACATCTTTGAGACATTCCTACCACAGCTTTTGCGATATCCAAACCCAACAGATCCACTGAACGGCGAAGCAGCCGCGCTCATCATGCGCGAGCCCAAAGCATACGACGCCAAAGTGAAGGGTATGTACTGTGCTTACCACATGGTGCTGAGCACTGACATTGATCAAGAATACGTCACTAAGTACGCCTCTGCCACCGCTGCCGATGAGGCTGGCGAAGCGTCCGATGAGAGCGACGAGATGAGCAGCGTCGGCAGTTTCGACGAGGAAGACGAAGAGCCTGCCGGCACGATGGAGGTATGAACATCCTCATTTCGCACAGCATACGACATTCGGGTCGCAGGCGCATTCGGGAGAGGCAATGCTATGCAATGCTTATTAGGCAGGGATATGGAGTCAGCCCATCAGCATGGTCATGACTTGACGATTACGATCATTCTCTACTGATGGCGTTACGGAGGCTTGGGACAAACGGTCTGGATCCGAGATTTGCTTGGCTCATGGTATACTTGGGCAATGGTTTACACTTGCACACTCTGCTCAAATACAACATCTCAATGACGCCAATCACTTTCATGCCGTCCCCACTGATGTGATACCCCTTCGTTAGTATTGAGCTGCGTAAGGATCATCGGTAGGAGCAACCGATACGAGTCAGAAAGCCTGACCAGCCTGGCTGTACCTTGCAGCAGCCACTCAAGCTTAAACAGCCTGCATGGAGCCGCATGAATCTGACTCTTCCACACTGACTCTCTTGCAGATTCTGGGCTCTCTCCGAATAGTACAGGCGCGTGCAACAATGATGGACAGTTGAGCGAAAGGAAAACTTGGCAGAAGTACTGTAAACCTGCTCCATCGTCTGGACCCAGACTTGAGATGGCCCCAGGTACAGAAGATTCTCCGTGAAACCTTAAGTCTTCCAGGAGAGCTAAAAGACAAGTGTACCGGCAGAAAAAGCGTGCCGATATGCTGGATGCTATTGTTGCATGAGGAGAAAGAGTCAGCGCATCCCTCCTCGGCCTTGCTAGGAAGCATGTTGGTAGCAATCGCTTGCTGTTGGTCGGCTACAACGGTAGCCGGTCGACCGAATTGACATGTGTTGCCTGCATATGTACACGAACACTAGAAGTCAGCAACGAAGAAGTTCCAAGTCACTAGCAGTAGCTGCATCCTCGGCGGTATCTCTGGTGCAATAGGTCCTCAGGAGGACGCTGCTGATAAAGAAACGGAAAAGATATGACTTGTAAAGGGAAATAGAACTCCTAACTGCGGCATCGCAAGTCGCTGTGTGTGTTATGATCAACCCAGTCTGATAATATGATCGCTGCTGACCAGACCAGGGTTTGAGACAAGCTACCACGTTGTTGTATACACGAACAAGGAAGAACACGCGGGTGTGTGCGTGCTCCGTCAAAGTGGCCCGCTGGCTCATGTCCGTCTGGTCCCACTTAAAACACATTGCTCAAGAACCACCGAGACTGTACTTTGTCGCTCGTACAGCACTCCAGTCACCGTCTATCGTTTGTGTGGTGCTTCCGATAGCCTCAGTGGCCCTCCAACCTGCAGTCACATCACACCCATTCGCTCAAATCACCAACAACTCCTCGCATCACTCGCATCACAATCCTGGTCTGTTAGCGGCGCATTGTCTAGAATCCTGCGACGATCATCCACGCCGTGTCGATATCGTGCCTGCTGCATAACGCTAATTGCTTCGCCGACTATCTCAGTGCGCTGCTGCGCACACAACAATCTTCACAACCCACTTCCTCGACGTTGTTCGCCTTCGATCTGAAACGGTACTTGAGTCAGGGTATTCGCAAGGCGGGAAGGTACACAGTACTTGAGAGGAGTCTGCATTCGTGTTACCTGTGGGAGCGGTTGCAGGCATCACGCTGGTGTACCATCACTTTCTCAGTCGACACAATCTGAAGAGCAAGCATTGTCACGATAACAGGCATGACGTTGGGTCACAGGTGATTCTTCCTGGTCACCACCCTACATATCAAGACGACGTAGGCTTTCTGCGAAGAGAAGTGAGACAGACAACATGGGAAACGCCAACGGCAAACCGGTCGTCCTGACAGATGAAGTAGGACTGAATCACTTCCGACTGCTGCGTGTTGTGGGCAAGGGTTCCTTTGGAAAAGTGCGCATTGTCGAGCGAAAGGACACTGGCTTGACATTCGCTCTTAAGTACATCCGGAAAGATGAGGTGGTACGGTCTGAGAGTGTACGCAATATACTGCGAGAACGACGGATGCTGGAGCACCTGAATCATCCATTCTTGTGCAACCTGCGGTATAGCTTCCAGGATCATGAGTACCTGTAAGTAGACATGGAGAGGCTTGACGCTGGAGCTAATCAATCAGGTATATCGTCGTTGATCTCATGACTGGCGGCGATCTTAGATTCCACATCACGAGGAAGACCTTCACAGAGGATGCAGTGCGCTTCTGGATTGCCGAGCTGGGCTGTGCATTGAGATACGTCCATCAGCAGGGCATAGTGCATCGAGATGTGAAGCCAGATAACGTTCTGCTTGACGCAGAAGGTCACGTTCATCTGGCTGACTTCAATGTCGCTTCCGACTTTACACTGGCAAGACCACTTACCAGCAGGTCTGGCACACTAGCATACCTAGCTCCTGAGGTGTACGCCGGACGAGGTTACTGGAGCGAGGTGGACTGGTGGTCTCTTGGCGTGCTCTTCTACGAATGCATCTACAACAAACGACCTTTCGAGGCTCCCAACCATGAAGCCCTGGCTCAACTTATCATGAGAGCAGACACACAATTCCCGGTCACGAATCCTCCTATCTCGATGCCCTGCTTACACGCAATCAGTAGTCTCCTCGAGAAGGACAAGAAGAAACGAATC
Source organism: Peltaster fructicola (assembly GCA_001592805.2). Classification (NCBI taxonomy): domain Eukaryota; kingdom Fungi; phylum Ascomycota; class Dothideomycetes; genus Peltaster; species Peltaster fructicola. Next base: position 1,305,854 of record CP051143.1, read on the forward strand.
GGCGCGATCGATTTTGAAAGCTTCTCAGATAACCCCTTCTTTCGAGAGCTCGACTTCGCTGCGCTGGAACGCAAGGAGATTGAGCCTGTCTTCTGTCCATCGAGCGAAAAGACCAACTTCGATGCGACACATGATCTCGAAGAGCTTCTGCTCGAAGAGGCACCTCTAGAAGCACGAGCGAGGAAGCAGAAGCCACGAGCTGAGCTGCGAGACGATGCAACTAGGGAAGAGATCAGAGCTGAGGAACTCCACAGAATGATCGAAACTCTTTTCGCCCCATTCAACTACACTCTATTACCACAACACAGAGATCCAGCGCAAGAAGCAATATCGAGCGTGTCCGCATCGACAGCTGCAACACCACAAGGCTTGAGTCCGAAATCTTCGAAAGCTGACAAACATACACCTCTCGAGGTAGTGCATTCTACATACGAACAGGCACGGTCAGGAGTCTCCTCACTTGCCCAAACACCCGGAAACCTGTCACGGACATCTACACAGTCGCCGAATGGCTCGCCGCCATCGTCTACCGCAGGCTACGCATCAGCCTTTGTCCTTGCCAACCCACAACTACCACCCTCGCTCGACTATAACGTCATTGTGAACTCTGATGGCGCTTTCCGTCCCAAGTACTACGATCGATCTGGACCGGCTTCTGCAACGAGTAGTTTTCATAATGCAAGACCGAAGCGACCTGGCAACAAGCGTAGTACCTCTGTCGGTCAGGCCGGTCTCGATGGCCAAGCAGGCTGGGAGAGTATATCACATCAGCGTTCTGGTGCCGTCACTCCCATGGACGACCTCAAGCCGTTAGAGAAGTCGGCTGGTGTGCTAGGCTTCCTATCCAGAAAGAAAGGTCGAGATCGAAGTCCGAAGCCTCCAAAGGAGCGCGAGCGAGGTGTGCTCGGCAAAGAAGGCGCAAGAGTTATCATATCGCCTGCGCGGTAGTACCTCTAGGCATCTGATGACAGATCTGTTCCTATCTGCATCTGCACCTGCACCAATAGAGGCATCAACGACCCATCGACAGCACTTCAGTCAACAGAGACGCGACTGTCCAGATCTAAACCCAACGACTGTGTGCTGGTACACCACTTCTTCACGACCTCAGCAATTTTCATTCCACTTAACGGCTGTCCTGCATCTGATGAAACCAGATATCCCTCCTGTAGTTGTAGCTTGTAACATATGTACGAGCGTTTTGCTTGAGCAGTGTCATTCTTTCCTGCGTCCTGGATGCCATGGTGCTGGTCGTACTACTAGTTACTGTCGACTCCAAACGATACACTCTCTCAACCAAAGGCTTGCGTAATGCTGTAGTTCACGACCAATTCATCGCCCACTTTGAAACACTATCATTCTGTTAGTATCAACGGACCGGACCACAGACCTCACATACTCTCCAGAGGTTTGCAACTCCTTCATCCAAGCCGGGCGCGAAAACCGAGTTGATATAACAGAAAACACTCTCGTGGTCCTTCAGGGCGAGCTTTCTGCGTAGTGCACGCACTATCGACTCGAACCGTTGATTGCTGCTACACTTCTGCCGCGGTTGACGTAACTGTGGTGTATTCGGCAGTGGTTTGAAGTGAATCGTCACTGGTTCAGGTCAGTGAGAGTCCGGTAACAGACCAACCATTGCAGCACACCTTTGGCGTGTTCGAGCTCTCCGGCACTTTCCAGCGCCTTGTGAGCGTCCTTGGGTAGTTGCTCGATCACGAAGGAGGCAGCCATGGTCATCGGCAGCTCTACTTGATCGTCTTCATCGTCTATGCGTGCCTCGGGCGGCGACTGAGACGACGGTGAGGCCATCATGGATGCTTTTGCCAAGAGTAAACGGCACGCATGTACTGACCTGTGCAGCAGTCACCAGCCCAATACTCTGTGTTGATGAGTGGGACGTCGATTGCTGACAAAGAATTCAGCACGGGCCTGTAGACTTCATCCTCAAGGTGTATTCGAGAACTGCTCGATACCATCACACTGCACCGATATCCGCGGACTACTAGACATGTCTACGGGTCCTTCCGAGCATCTCGTACCACTCAATATGGCAAGTACTGCTTCTTAACAGCCATCGACATCGCCAGTGGAATGTCGCGGAGGACCGCTCAATGCCTACCATGATCGGAGGCTATTGAAGTCTCGCCAACGGCTGGCTTTACAGCCTACAGGACGGCTGCCACTCAGACCGTTCACAGCTTCCGACGGCGAACATGATGTATTGCCTCCATTGTGGCTTCTTATGATCTGACAGGGATCTCCAAGAACAGCACAGCGGGTACCATCCAGGATTACGACCACGATGTCCTTCAGCTGAGACAATTCACTGTAGTGGCCTCTGCTCGCCTGCCGTCTCGGCCGTCCGAGATTCCTGGCCAAGGCGTTCTATGGACTAGGAACAGGGGAGTTACCATCGAATCGACATCCTTGCTGCCCACGAGGTAAGAGCTTGGCTGCGCATATTGTGTGCGAATACATGCGAGAGTTTCCAATTGTTGCTCTTCCAGATGACCACACATACTATGCTTGTTGCTATGCTTCCTCCGTCTGTGTTTGCTGAAGATAGAGGCAATCATTGTACGACAATCGTGGTCTTATATAACCACAAGCTTTGCCAAATGGAGGCAGCATATCAGACAAACAGTGCTCATGCATGCTCATCTCGTCCGAGTAATGCTAGCTACTTCGTCGCAAATCGCAGTCCTCTTGTCAGCTGCTCGCTTTTCCAGGAACAAGGCTCCCGTTGTAGATTCGAGACATTCGAGCCAGCTACAGCAGAGTCGTGAACAACACCGTCACATCGACTATGGCAAACATTGCTAGGTCCGAGCAATCTCTTCGAAGTGCTCGGGTAGCAAGGCCAAGTAAGAAGTCTAAGTCGGTCAGTAGGCGAGATGAAGTCGACGCCTTTCTACTCTTTCGGCACCTCACGAGCTCTAGTAAAGCTCATGCTCTTCAAATACTGCAATATCGATGGTGCCACCATCGACAATAGAGGGATGAATAGAATCCTGCACAAAGTACGAACCAGCTCAACTTTTTACGCGAAATGCAGTACAGTACCGTACGCGAAGGCATGCTCGACGACACTCCGCCGGTACGAGAAGCGGCAGACACGAAGTCTGCCACACGAGTGTCCTGGAGCTGTCCTAAAGGTGCGTCTCAGATCAGTATTGGCTCTCTGTGCCACGATCGGTTTCGATGACAATCAAGCTACCAAGAAGCAATCACGGCTTCAGTGACAAGTGACCTACATCCGAGAGGTCAGGTCGATACAATTGTCTCTGAGCACGCGACGTTTGTTATCTACGAAATAAGAGTTCAGTCGAAGCTTTCGAACGTTGTCGCGCGGCACAGTCCCAACACCAATCATCGCGCTTTGGGCCGGGAAAGTTTTCAACAACATCCATGTTCAATGTGTTACATCCGGCGTCCGAGACTATTGTAGCAATCTATTGTTGTGCGACCACACAGCAAACCAGGCCACATGCTGCAGGTAACGCAGCACAGCAGCGAGCGTCTCCTTCAACAAAGCGCTTGTTCAGCACATCGCCATGTGTGAGCAGAACGAGTTGCTAGGCTATATCAACCCATCTGATGACATTATCTCAGCTGCATCCCCTGGCCACCGTGCGACATTCGATGCCATGCTTTGCAATCAAGCTCATCCCGATCGGTCACACTGCATGAGTCCAAAACGGGTTGAGGTTCACGTCCATTGTCTGAACCATGCTCGAATCTATCAGGGATGCTATCGATGTCTCGGTGTTACGACGAATCCTCTTATTTATGGATACAAGCGTCGCGAAACTGTCTTCTTCCATCTTCGCCTTGTCTCTTCCTGCTTGGAGTCGCTTCAGTCATTCGCTATATGTTCGCCTGTCACTCGTTTTATTAGAGTCTTCACTACCTTCTACCGTCCATATTAATGCTCTGAAAGAGTCCCTTACGCCTTACATTCCTCAGATAACGACCTCGACAAATCATGGGAAACGTCACAAGCACTCCGAGTGCCGCAGACCAATGCACAGATCTCTGCTCGCGCCTAACGTTCACATCGGATCTTAATGTCTCCAATGCGCAGTGCCAGGCTTATGGCGCGAACACTGCAATAACGGCAGCGCCTGGACAGAATCCAATCTGTGGTGTCAACTTCACCACATCAGTCCCGATATGCAGAGTCGAGCTGAATGTCCAGACTGGCCCCACGGGAAGCACATACATGGAAGTATGGCTTCCTAATGACAACTCGAGTTCATGGAATGGACGAACCATGAACACAGACAACGGTGGTCTCAATGGTTGTGTGCACTACGTCGATATGGAGTATGTCTCTGGTCTTGGTTTCGCCGCCATTGGCGACAATGCTGGCCACAATTCTTCTTCCTTTGATGGTTCATGGACATATGGCAACAACGAAGCTATTCTGGACTGGACCTACCGTGCTCGTCATGCATCAGTCGCTGTCGGCAAGCAGGTGGTCAACCAATTCTACAACCAGTCCATTTCAAAGTCATACTACATCGGCTGCTCTACAGGAGGTCAGCAGGGCATGCACTCTGCGCAACATTATCCAGAAGACTTCGACGGAATCATCGCTGGCTCTTCGGCTGCCGATTACAACCATCTGCAAGACTGGTCGAGCCGCTTTGTCTTGTTGACTGGGCTCATCGATACGAATGATCCAAAGTATCTGAGCTTGGGTAACTGGCTGTATGTGCAGTCGTCGATCTTGGCACAATGCGATGCAGCCATCGATGGCGTCAACGATGGCATTCTGGAGGACCCAACACTGTGCCACTTCAACTCCACCGGCTTAGCTTGCAGCGTCAACGAGACCACGAACTGTCTGACCGACGTGCAAGTTGAGACTGTCAACAATGTCTTCACAGAGCTCTACGACACGACCGGACGACTGCTGTATCCTTCCCTCTTGCTTGGCTCCGAGGTCGACTCCTTCAAGCTTGGTCAGCTCTCTGGCACAATCCAAGGCATCGCGCGAGATTGGTTCCGTGGTGGTGTTTGGAACAACACCAATTGGGATCCGTTGAGCGCAAACCAGACTGACTATGCTCAGGCTGATGCAACAGATGCCTTGCACGGAAATGTCAGCAGCTTTGACGGTGACCTCAGTCAATTCAGAGCACTAGGCAAGAAGATGATCATGTATCACGGCCTTGCCGACCCGCTGGTCTCTGGCACGAACTCGCAGCGCTACTATCTCAAGGTCGCGAAGACGCTCGGTCTCGACTACACTCAAATGGATCCCTTCATGCGACTATTCCGTATCTCTGGTATGGCACACTGTGGTGTTGGAGGGATCTCAGGCGCAGGTGCGTGGATGTTTGGTCAAAGTCTGCAAGCTTCTGCTGGAGTCGACAACGTCGTCAATCGTCTCGTGGCATGGGTTGAGAACGGAGCAGCACCGGATACGCTAACTGGCACGAAGTTTTGGTATGATCTGCCCAGTCTCGGCGTCCAGTTCATCCGGCCACACTGTCGTTTCCCGTTCAGAACGACATACCTTGGTGGCGACTCTACGCAGCCATCGTCTTGGGGCTGCACATTCATTCAGGACTGGCAAGACTGTGGTCCGGGTGTATCCCCTCGACTGTGCAATGCCGATGGCTCGTTCACTTGATTGGCCCTGGTGTCATCGACGTGCTTCGGTTGTGGCTACTGCAGATGCAAGGTTATGAATGCAGGTATAGAGTAAAATGAGACATGCATATGTTGTAGCAATTCAACAGCAGAAAAGTCGACGTGCCTCTACGCACGCCTGTCAGGATTATTATCGTCTACTGTACTTTTTAGGCACGTGTATCGTTTGTTGTTGACGTCCAATGTGATACTGGACATACGTGAGTAGCTCTGGGACTCATACATGCACAAGTGTTCGTATCTCGCAGACGCCACAGTTCCAGTGACAATATGTGCTTGCCACTGTACGGATAGTCCACGTTGCTGCACTGCCGTTCAAAGTGCTGCAGCACGGGGTCCCTGCTGATGTCCAGCCTGAGGTATGCATTGGTGGTACTACAGATATGAGCTCCACCATCGGACGCCCGACGCTTCAGATAGCTAGTCGTGAATCATCGTTACTGGTATGGCCAATCCCAAGTGATGGTGCAATAGCACTACGAATGGAGGATCTACAAATGAGAGCAATGGTTTGCAGAGATTTCGACCAATATGAGATGCCAGCCAGGGCGATGCAACGCTATCCAGGCGGTGGGAACGAAAGCTTGGGACAGGTACCTTGCCCTCTGAGAGGGTAAATCACAAGCGTGGGTAGGTTAAAGTGGAACCATTTGTAAAATGGTTTCCTTGGTCAGATGAGATCGATTTGGTGATCCTTCGCAGCGTCGCATGAGCAGTCTACGTTGTCCAGTCAGCCATTCGCATAATATGACTTACACGGCGTTTGAGCTTGAGATATGGTTTGCGTCTGAACGGCTGGTGTAACGACGCCGCATAATCTATGAGACTTTCTTCAATGGTTCAGATATTGCAGCGACGGGATGCTCGTTGCTCGCAGACTGCCGGATGAGCGCTGATGAGCGATTGCAAGCTGCTTGTCAGCCAATGTGTGTACATGTCATGAGATGTGGTGCGCCAAGTGACATTCACACACATCTCGTACATGACTCAGCTCCCAAGAGAGCAAGAGTGGACCCAGTCGAGGCTGTGTCTGGGTCACCTCGGCCTATCGTCCCAACTCATCAATATTGCCATCCACCCAGCCTTTCTGCCCGTACGATAAGCATTCTGCAAGAGTTGACAGTTGGATTGCGCAAACGAGCGTGGGATTGGTATGATCTGCAGCCAACGAAGCCGGTGGTCGACTAGGTCATGCGCGGGTCGAGCAGCACTTTGGCTTTCGAAAGGCAAAGGCTAAGATGGCGATTGGGAGGGACGAGCAAGCGTCAAAGGCATCCGGCCGCTGATTTGAGTGGACAGTAGCAGCCTTTGCGTGGTGTCGGGACCAGTTCATGCGCCAGGCGAGGCAGAAATTAGCGTCTGCGGGCGATGCATCAGCCGCGGGTGATGATGGAGGAGGAGAGGAGGAGCAGCAGCAGCAGAAGTAGTAGAAGTAAGAACCAAGATCAGACCCAGCAGAACTGGCAGGCCTAGCTAAGCCAGCAAAACGACGTTACAGCAGCGCGGTTGCGGATGGCGCCAGGCATGCTGCTGGTCGCGAGTTCTCAAGCAAGAATAGCCCCCGTCACAAATCATCTTTAAATTTTGCTCCTTGCCTCTTCTCACCTCCAAAGAATATACCTCGCACCTCAGTGGGCAGTGTCTGTGATTTTGGTCGCTCATACATCACACAACCCGGCCATCAACGGCCACCGCCATTCCTTGGTGGTGTGTCAAGGCCTTACGCGCTTTCATCTCGACTGTTTCCAGTCCAGCATCATCATCATTCGGCGTTCTCTCACATTTTCAGGCGACCCGTTCTGCTTCCAAAACGATACCCAATACACTACAGCAACCATGATGCGTGGCGACATTTGAAGCATCGACACTGATTACCTTTTCTACCGATTTCGTTCTCGAACATACTCTATTGTGCCGTTGAGCACGAGTCACTTCAGCACCCCTCCCTGTTGTCACCAAGTGCATCTTGAAAATCCCGCACCCACAGAAGCTTAGCACCAACGACACCTAACCTCTGCTCTCAGTCATGGTTGTCAAGGGTGAGTCTCTCTCTTACTGGTGGTGCATTCACGCGTGACGAGAGTTGCCACTCAGTGCACAGCCTCAAAAACAATAAGCTGACAGTGTGTGCTCTTCAGAGGACGGCACCAAATGGGCCTGCAATTCATGCCTGAAAGGACATCGAGTCAGTGGCTGCAACCATACAGGTACGTTGCAGCACAATGACTGAGGACGGTGAATGCTGACTTCTCGCAGACCGTGAGCTTCAACTAGTACCCAAGAAAGGACGTCCTGTCACTCAGTGCCAGCACTGCCGACAAGAACGTAAGAAGCGCTCGGCCCACGTTAGCTGCGATTGTGCCGCTCCAGACAAGCCACATCACACTAAAGAGAAATGTATTCATCTGCGTGAGGCCGAGGAGCGTGCCAAGACCGCTGGCTTCTTCGATGGTGCTCCTCACGAAAAGGACCACGCCCTACTCACCACCGTTGCCGAGGAGCAAGGCTGCTGTTGCTCCCATGGAGGCAGATGTTCCTGCGCACTGCTTCGCAAAGATAGCAGCGACGATGGCCTCCCACATGGCAAACCCGCTGTGAGCAAGCCTCGACTCGAGACAACCAAATCCGACGGCTCTCTCACCATCTTTACAAACGGCCACCACAAGCCTGTACACCGCAAGAACCATGCTGCTCACGAATGTGGCATGCCATACAAGATGCCCATGCCACGATCAAAGACTGAGCACGATGTCAACTATGCAGCTCGTCGTTCAGTGGACAGCTTGGCTCTCGATCCGCGTTCGCCACAGATAGACTTCCCAAAGTTCAACAGCCAGGCATTCCAGCTCAAGGCCGAGCACACATCACCTAGAGAGATGAATGCAGAACTCTTCTCCAGCGCAAATGGATTGACTTCAGACAAATTCAACATGGTTGACTATTCCGACCTGGCCCAGATCTCAACCAATGAGTCGCTGCCATCAGCTGCAGGTGATGCGTTTCCTCCCTTCGATCAGATGTCAACTCTTTTGGAATCACCATTCGACAACTGGCCTTCCTTGCAAGGCGTAGAGGCCGCAATGCCCAACAACAATCCATTCGGCGCGTGGACAACTGACGCTGCAGGAATGGTGCAGCCTGCTCTGACCGTGGCATCATCTGGTACTCAATCCGAGATCGACGAGATACCCTCCATGGACGATCCCTACACGCATGGGATGCCCAGTATTCAGGAGATCAATTTCGATCTGAACGATCCAATGCTCGGCAACTCACTCCAGACGAATCGTCGCAGCCTACCTCCTAGTTTCTTCGGCAACCTCGACTTCACCAACTCTGTTGAAGACTGGCAGGCTGAGCCATCCGAGGGCATCACCAACAATGACAAGCCTTCCACGCCGTCATTCGTCTTCACCGATCCTTGGCAAGCAAACATGCGAGTTTCAACAACGTATGCAAGTCCGGGACGACCTATGGCTCGCTCTGTAGGGCCAGGTAGCGCTCCCAGTGCAGATATTATGAAGCAGCTCTTCCCAGACATGGATGTTGAGACCAATGCGAACGGCTACCGACCTCGCATGCAAGATCCGTCGAACAGCATATCAGTCAGCGAGGAGGATGACACTCTCGTAAGCCAGCCATGGGCTGATGGGTCACTGAGTGTTCCCATGGATCCCTACGGCACACCGCTCGGCATGGATGCAGGCTTTGGTGGACCAGACTTCAGTGCACACGGCTGGTCTCAATAACCATGATGCAGGGCGTGGTGTCGCCCTTTTAGTGCGATCATGTATTGCATTCGATCACGATGCAGATGTCTTTACGATGTAGTGCTTCAAAGTCGTGTTTGTGACAACCTATCCATGACTTTTGTCTCGCTCTCACCTGCATCTTCATCCTTGTTATTCAGCTGCGCCACCTCTCTTCTTGCATACACACATCTTCTAATCACGATGGCAAGCAAGCGTGGTCTCTGTTGGCCTGTCGAGAACAAGGACCCAGTCTTCACCTTCACAAAGCCTGGGTCGAAGATCTCCTGGATTTACAACTGGTCGCCCAATTCAACGGATGGCGCTTCTTCATTAGACTTCATACCGATGCAATGGAACTGCGTTGGCATAGATGAGCTGGCCAGCAAGGTGGACAGCACCAAAGCCACAGCGCTACTTGGCTACAACGAGCCCGAGCTACCAGACCAGTCAAATATCAGCGCTGAGGAAGCTGCGCGAGAGTGGCTACGCTGCATAGAACCACTGCGGAAGGCCGGTGTGCGTGCCGGCTCGCCCGGTATATCCTCTGCACCGCATGCTGTTGGCTGGCTGCAGGACTTCCTCGCTCGCATTCGGCAGGGAGGAAGCGATGTAGATTTCTTCTGTCTTCACTGGTACGGCGAAGGTCTGGGTGGCTTCTACGACTACATCTGGAGCACGTACTTTCAGCTCGGCGGTACGGATTCAGGCAAGAAGGTCTGGATCACTGAGTACGCCTGCACCAACTGGAACAAAGATGCACCTCTACCTCAAGAGCATGTTGAGAGCTTCGCAGCAGAGACTTGTAAGTATCTCGATGGCTTAGACTGGATAGAGCGGTATGCGTGGTTTGGACCGATGCGAGACACAGGCACTGTTGGACGCTGGGCGAGGATGCTTGACGACAATGGCAAGCTCACGAGCCTGGGCCAGATCTTCAGAGACAGCTAGGCTGTTGCAGCTACGTGTCGTGTGTATCTTGCTTGCTGGCAACGTGTTGAACCATCCACAGAGCACGGCATACAGCCTGTCTCTCCCTCTGCTTCACATCTGCAGATATGCCCAATGAATTGCCTCAGGATACTGCAAGGAGGCGCAGTAGTGCGCTAGGACAAACTCAACAGAAAGGCGTAGATGTAGGTGAGGGTGTGCAGCTCACGCACTGTGCTTTTGCACGCCCGGCAAGCGACTTCGATCTACCTCGAAACGGACACTGCTTTCGTCAAAGGTGAACAGATGCACACCCATGAGGAAGAGACTCGTAACCAGGTGGCGTGCTCTTCTCCCCGGAAGAGAAGCCATTACGTCGGCAGCCAATTTTAGAGCGTCATAAAATACGAATGCAAGTCACTATGTCACTCGCTGATCATCTGCTGACCCAACAACCCTTCGTTCATCTTCGAGAAAGCCTCAAGCATATGGCGCAAGTACATGACTCCTTTCTTCGTCCAATCTTCTTCCTTCTCATGCACATCATCTTCTCTCCTAGTGCGGCCTCTTGCTTGATCCTACGACTTTAACCTACAAGCCTAATAATCACTCTCACTGCAGGCGCCTGCATAGCCACTCGGGCACTACTACTCACGCCCCGCAGCTATTAAGACGATCGAAACAAGACTCGGCGCTCTGATATCATCAGCTCTGCTCTTTGTGCCTTTTCCTACTCCTCAACACTTCACAATGGCAGCGCAGGAATACTACGGCGGCGCATCTGCTCAGCCACCTGCTCCGGCGCCGATTGCAAGGCCGCAACCATCTCTAGCCAGCAACGCTCCCTTACAAGTACCCAGTGCGAATCCTCCATATCCTCTCTTCGACGGTCCACCGCCACCGTACAGCCCTGGAGGTACACGACCGCACTCACAGCCACCACCTGAGCGGAGACCTGTGAGCAGTCAAGGCTATCCACAAGAGAAGCAGTCGCCGCGACCACAGCAAGCACCTATGAGGCAGCAGCCCTCGCCTCGACCACCACAGGAGTTTCAGCAACGGCCGCCGCAAGACTACCAACAGCGAGCACCACAAGACTTCCAGCAGCGTCCTCCGCCGCCTGCCGATTACGAAAGCCAATTTCGACCGGCGGTACGACCGCAGCACAGTTATCCTTATCAAGACGAGAGGCGTGCATATCCAGAAGAGAAGCGAAGTGCGTTGAAGCGAGACTCAGCATATGGACCTCTGCCTGTCCAGTCGCCCTATGGCTATCACGCGAACAGCCACGGTAATAATGTAGCCTTCGCGGCTACTCCCAACGTTCGATACCCATCACGGTCACGCTCACGATCACGATCACGAAGTAGAAGCCGAGATAGAGGAGCGAGAAAGCATCATTCCCATGGACAGAAGAAGAAGAACAGTGGTGTAGGCACATTCCTGGGAGCTGGCGGAGGTGCACTTGTAGGTGATCTAATCTTCCCTGGTCTCGGCACGATAGGTGGTGCCATTTTGGGCGGAATCGGTGGTCATGGTTACGACAAGCAGAAAGGAAAGGATGGCAGGCATAGAGAACGGCGGTACAGCGATGAGTATGAGACAAGACCAAGTAGACGATAAGCACGCCATGCTGGTCGTGGCACGACGAACATGAATAGCGATGTACACATATCATTTGGGAACGAGCAGTCATTCTGTCAACAGAGTAGGCATCGTGACACATGCATATGCTGAGCACCAGATGCGTAAGTGTTTCAGACGAGATCCCATTTATTCTTTCGTCTTCCTCAGGCCAGTCTCAGGCAAATCCTCCACCTCAACAAGCATGCCTTTCTTCAACCATACCGAACAGACGCCTCATTCTCGAGAGTGTGCACCCTCAAGACCGATACTGAGAGCAGTTACACAGCCAGAGCGCAGCCACCGAAACCCATTGCCAACAGACAGAAGACAAACAGTCTGGTGGCAGGACCAAGAGTACCACTCGTCAAGACATCGAGCGAACGCATACCTCGAACGTTCGACAAGAACGAGGCCGAGTCAACGAGAGACAATCTTCGCAAGAATCATACCACTGAAGTCTCGATCCCATCGCGGTCTTCGTCGGCGAGCAGGTGTTCGTGATCTGCGGTATAGTGCACTTCGAGGGCGAGGTGTAGCTGTTCGATGAGCTGCACGCGAACCCGGTAAGCATATCTTCGCAGCAAGCATCGCGATAGCTGATAGATGAAGGATAATGAGGAAAGCCTGGATGTTCTCGGGCGATTGCTTGCTGAAAGTAAGAATGAGGTCTACATGTATACAAGGGTGCAATGACGCTCCACATTTCGACGTCACGTCTCGTTCTATCACTACGCGTGCCACTCGTCTTCTGATACATACCATGCACATCATCTTTCATCGACTAAGCCATCTACCCTTCTGATCCGCTCATGCTGCAATGTCAACGCGAAGTGCAGCGTCATGTGAGCAGTCGAGCATGGCGCCTGTATGAGTCGAAGCGCCCGTTCTCAGCAATCACATCTGCCGCTAGCCATGAGAATCCACTGGTATGTATCATCGAGGCAGCTGCATCATGCTGACCTCCCTCTCAGGGTTTACCACGCTCAGGCACTCCTCCCAACATCGCTGCTCGCATGAAAAGAGGTGTGTTGTTCCAAGCAGCATCTCAGCCCACAATCTGACCATCAAAAGGGCTGCCTGAGAAGCGACCGATCACCGACGTTAAGCATGTCGTAGCAGTCAGCAGCGCCAAAGGAGGCGTGGGTAAGAGTACAATTTCCGTCAACCTTGCTCTTGCTGCTGCCAGAAGAGGCATCTCCACGGGCATCCTCGACACCGACATTTACGGACCAAGCATACCAACGCTGCTGCGGGTACGTTCATGACGCAGCGCATGTCAGAGACTGACCGCCAACTAGCTCGAGAATCTGGAGCCGGAGCTCGACAGCAACAACAGACTGGTACCTCTCACTGCGTACGGCATCAAGGCGATGTCCATGGGCTTTCTTGTACCACAAGGCAATGCAATAGCATGGCGAGGTCTCATGCTGCAGAAGGCACTCAATCAACTACTCTTCGAAGTGTCTTGGCCAAAGCTGGACTTGTTGATCCTGGACATGCCACCAGGTACTGGCGATGTACAGCTCACGATCACACAAAGCATTGAGCTCGCAGGCGCTATCATTGTCTCAACACCACAGGATCTTGCGCTACGCGATGCTGTGCGCGGTGTAGAGATGTTCAACAAGATCAAGGTTCCCATACTAGGTATGGTCCAGAACATGAGTACCTTCACATGTACCAATTGCGGACACAATCACGATATCTTCGGCATGGATGGTAAGCTCATCCCTACAGGATGCGCATCTGCTAAAGGTCACAGGCGTGAGACAGAAGTGTCAGGAGTACGGACTTCACCTGCTGGGCGACATTCCTCTTCATCCTCAGATTTGTGCAGATGCCGACGCAGGCAAGCCATCTGTCGTGAGTAATGCTAACTCTGCTCAATCGCAAGCTTTCTTCTCGATCGTCGATCAGCTTAAGGAGAGCCTCAACCTTTAGTGTACTATATATACGAGCTCGTCGAGGCTCAATACATCTTTTACTGGCACATATCTGGCTTGTACGCACTTCTATCGCACTTATGAGACTACGCTATCGCTAGTGTATAGCAAACCCAAGCATCACCCTGACCATCAGTCACGATCGTTATATTGGCTCCCTGGTCGATGGATTTTCTGCAACACACGAGTGCATCGCCACATGAAGATTATCACATAGAAGAGCCAGGGCATCCAACGCTTTCCTACGTGGAGTCATGCTTGGTTTAGAGGAAGGTCTGCTGCGAGTCAGCATCTTGAGCAGGACCATATGTGTCAAGGCTGGGCCATCAGCAGAGAGATTGGACTTCATGTGAAACATTGAAAGGATGATTGCCATACAACGCTGTCGCCTCAGCCTATGGATGGCAAGGGTAGTCAGGTATGTGAGTTCAATGCTTGCATTGCAGGCTAAGCTACGATGTGCTCAGCTGCCGACCTCGCCAGCTCTGTTGTCGTCGTCTTCAAATGTGGCAATTCCGCAATATACGTGAATCTCTCCTTCCAGAAACGAAGTCGGTCCATGCTAAAGTCTGCTATCCCAGTCCACAAAGGGCCTCCATGGCCTACATTGTTCTTGAGACGATCACCCGGTGCGTCTGTCCATCGCTGAAGCTTGTCGCCAAGAACTATTGGCCACATCGCAGCACCAGGAATCTTTGCATCGAGATCAACACCTGCAGCGTCTCCTTCATTCACAGTATGTGCCTCAACAGGATATTCGAGGCACTCACGCAGAGTCCATAAGGCGAAGAGACGAAATGACAGCACTGCAACATCGGTAGAGGTCAAAACTGCCTGAAATCTACACAGGTTCTTCCACCGTTCGATCTGTGCGTCCCGATGAGGTCCCGCGCGTGGTATGTCGTCTGGACGTGGATGTCTGATCAGTAAAGAAGAGGTGCGGCGCTTGCATACATACCATCATTCATTTCTTCGCGCATGTCCATCCCAAACCTAGGGAGACCAGCCCAGGTGTTCCATCGGTCGGCACGCATCATATCGACTCCTTTGGATTCGCGATCCTCTGCTCCAAGTGCAATCAAGAGGTCCGCAAGTCTTTCATGTTGCTCAGGATGCTTTTTAGCGGCATCGATAATCATGAACAGTGTTTTACCGACAAGGCCATCCGCTGGTGGGATGTTGTTATTTGTCTTGAGATTCTCAGAAGCTTGATGAACGGTGAGCTGCTCGTCGAAGAGGTCCTGCAGGGTCTCGATGACGAGATTGTTTGTTGGACATGCTTCGAAATCTTCCTCTTGGCGGACCATACTTGCCCACTGACGTGACATGATTGTGCTGCTTGTCATCGTGACTCTCGCAGGCCGGAAGATAGAGAACGTAGCAGAGCCTGACAGTGTTCTAGGAAGATTAACCCGCCGCAGGGACACATACATAACTGTACGTATGCGATCAAAGATGCTCAGCACAAGGAGGGATTGACGTAATGGTGAATGACGTGTCAGCCAGCAGCTGCTGCTATAGAGTTTTGGACCATAGCGCCATCATCCCTGCGCTTCGACCGTAATGTGTTCGAGTCTCTCTACTCGTGTCAATCGATGATCCTATGCTTCTGTTGAGTGCCAATGCTGGTTCGTATAAGGTAGGTGGAGAAATTGCACACTAGCTTCATACGGTTAGATGATACTTCATGACCGAACGCCGCTGCATTCCTAACTTGTGTGTGCAGTACTATAGTCTAGAGCTTCATATAGATCCTTTATGCCGCTCCCTCATACAGATCCTTCTGATTGATCCCGTATATCGATCCTTTCAATTGATCCCTGGGACCACACTCTTACCTCGCCTGCTGCTACGCATGCGATACACTTGTTGTGCGGTTATTCATGACGCTCCGTGGCATGTGGTATTGGTCACATCACCAGATACGTCGTCGGCAGCGATGATGAGGGAGACTCATCCCACGATCTGCTATAAGATGGCCTTGATATCGAAGTAAAAGCCTTTCATTCAAGGAAACTCTTTTGCATTGATCCGCCATGAAGCAAGTCTCCCTCTTGTTAACCGCCGCAATGGCACTGGCCGGCACGGTCTCCAGCAGTCCAATCAATATCTCCGGCAATATAACTGAGCTCATGCGTCGTGCTGATGTCAGCTCTTGTTCTTGCGACGGTAGAGAACATCCAGAATCAGCATTGGACGACGGAGAGACCGCTGTTGGTCAACAGCAGACCGGCAAGACCACCAAGACGAAGGCGGGAAACGGAAGCAAGTCCATTGTTCATCACAACTGGCTCCAAATCTAACAAAATGCAAGGGAGATATCCAGCAAATTTCAAGAATAACGAGGACATCCAGTTCAACTCTGGTTGTGATGGGCTATCTCTGGTAAGTGCGATCTGAGGTTGTTGAGCAGGCGCTGATGAGCCGCAGCTCGAGTGGCCTCTGCTAGAGAACAACGATTTGTTCATGTCTGGGGACGACCAAGGTAGTGATCGGCTGATTCTGGGCGTGCATACGTCCAACGGCAAGTTCAGTGGACTCACCATATGTGGGTGTGCGTACCATCCGGCTGGCTCGAACGGTTTCAAGACTTGTACTTTCGACGGCAGTGCTTAGGCCTCGAGGCGTCATGGCAATGAACAGTCACCCTCCAGTACTGGCTACTCTATCTAACTTAGTGCATTTTCGCATGAGCAAAGGATCAATGATGCATCGCTGTCTCCAACACGGATCAGAGTATGCACAACCATGGTCATTCACCGCATATCACTAGTTCCATATCTTTCGTATCTAAAGGTATCATTCGCTCTCACCAGATCCGGAAAGGATTGTGCTGATTGCATTCACAACATCAGGTGCTGGAGTCCTGCTCAATGTCCAGCTCGGCATACAGATATCAACCGCCCTTAGCAGCTCAGAAGCATCTCATCGACTTGGAACGGGGGAGGAAGTACACTTCAGAAAGCACTGCCAAATCTTGATTACAGGACGCCAATGCTTATGTTGATCGCCATTGTATGCATACTTCGAGGATATGGCCCCCTGGTGCTCGTTGCGAGAACTGATCAACGACACATGTGCACTCGCATCAAGCTGTGCTCTAATTACATGCTCGCATATGTCCTAGTATATTGCTATGAACCTTTTATAGTATTCAGCGACAATCGCATAGGCACTCCATTATCATCGAAGATAGTGAGCCTACACCTCATCTCCATAATGTGCACCTTCTGCGCAGCTTTGCGAGTGAAACCACGTCCACAGCGATTGCAGTTGTACTTGATTTGCTTTGCACATGTATGCTTCTCTGTACAGTGACGGCGATAGTTGCTGAGACATGAGAATGATCGACCACCACAGCTGGATCGCCAACATCGATAGGGCGAGGAGACATGGCTCTCGAGTAGTGTTCTGACGGCGCCAGATGCAGACACCTGCTGGATCTGTTGCAATGCAGAGGATGAGACGATGTCAGCGCCGTAGCCTAGGTCGAATAGTGGGTCATCGGCGCTACAGCTTGGGATGCATGCGGCACCATCTTCATCTCTTGATCGATCTTGAAATGCGGTCTGTCTTACCGCTGATATCCCCGTCGTGAGCATCGAAGCCGACAAGGGGACCGTGAATGGTTGGGCTGCATCAGCCGATCGTGTCGCTGCTTGATTGTCGAAGATATTTTGCTGACAGTCGAAATCTGAGTTGATGGAAATGATCCCTCCCGTCACTCTTTGTCGTGGCATTGACCAAGCATCCAGTATGATTCCATTATGGTGCGATGACACATCGTACGGATTACGAGGGCTCATCCTGTTTGTGAGATTAATGCTTCACATCGTGTTAAACCAGTCTTAAGTACTCGACGATTCTGCTGTGCCTCAGAGCTGCATGCTCTGACGCCGCATCGATCGGCACGAGCACTCCTGGAGGGCGGTTGTATCTCGCATGCTCCGCGGACGTATGAAGCATAAGCTTGCGATGTAGTAGCTCAGCGCTGTTGGAAGGAATCGAGCGAGTCACGACCCACTGGAGGATTCGAAGACGAGCTTCTCATCGACTCACGAGTGAAGCAGCAACGTGTCTACAGCTTTCATCCTTCATGGCGGTTTGAGGTTCGACGTTCAAGACACTTGATGAGCACTGTTACTGCGTCTGACATCTCAATCGCACCTGGTCTTGGTTGTCGCTGATTGTCGTGCCAGCGAAGGTTGGATATCATGGCATGGCTCCGATATGTCGTAGGAACATCGAAAATTGCGCTAGATGCCTTACGAGTGCTTCACTCAGCTGAGATGGCGACATCTCGAGACAGATATACGCACCTCATCCCAGTAAACTGAGTAAATCAACCTTGCCTGGCATAGTATGCAGGACATGCGCGATCGGGCATCCTTCAGGTCCTATGATCAACGGCACATTGCCATACGCCTTGCATGATTCAGATCAGGATCTGCTCGGCTCATGCATTGGCATTGGCCTTGGCAGGCATATAACTATGGAGCTCTTGATCGCGACTTGCTAATCCAGAACACAAGATGGTTTGTGTATCATGTCTCCTTTCAGTACTGCTGATCAGCCGTGTTGTGGCTCGAGGCTATCTCAGAAGACCTGAAGACCTGCACGACGAAATCGAGGACTGTTTCAACAGCGATGGAAATGCTGCTTATGGAGAAGCCACGTCGTATGAGCTCGCAACATCGTCTACAGCAACAGGCAGGTCGTCTATAACTGCGCGGTCAGGTCCTGTCAGTACAATCATTGCAGAGGCCAGTTCACTCGGCTCTTTATCATCTATCTCAGTGCAGCCTATCCCATCGTATACTCCAAGCGTATCGATGACGATGGAAAGAGACACTGGATCAATACACTCTGCGAGTTCTGGCGTCCTCAGTAGGACTATCTCGCGGCCATACTCAATCGGTCTCGTCACTGGCTCGGCGAAGTCTATACCTTTGTCGTGCCCATCACTCAGTACTTCAACGTTGACAACTACGAAGACACTTGCTGAGCTTGTCTACATTTCAGGTACGCATATCTAGCGCTGGTCGTCCTACCCGGGATTTGCACTGTACCACGACTTGGTTGAGAGGTACTAACGCAGTCGCAGTGATTACAGTTAATAGCTTCACAGTCCCGATTTTCACCGTCTCAGGATCTGGCACGTACACTGTTACCTTGATCACCTACGCATCGACGTTCACGAGCTATTATAATGTCACCTCCATGCCTACCTCCACCACAATCATAGTGATTCCGGCCACATCTACGACTACGATCCCAGTACGTCGTGAGCTTCTCTTGTGCTTTATCTAACACTCATAGACTTCAGCCGGCTTTACGCCGATCTCCTGCTTAGCGATATACCTCAACCCAACGGCAACGACCTATGTCACGACGACGAGATCGACATTCGCCTACTTTACCTCGGTGTCTACTGCTGCGACATACACAAGTACCATGGTGCGAGTCCCACCTAGCTGATAGACTCCACTAACAGCTCAGACACCGTACACCACTGAGTACATCACGAGCCCAGTCTTCACAGAGCTTCGAGTGCCTACATATACAGTCACCGAGACGAGGACAGCCGGCAGAGTCTATGCTGCGTGTGCAACAAACAATAGTACGTACTACGAACGCTGAGACGCCCGAGACTGAATTCAGTAGTCGCCAGTGTCGCTCCCGAGGGCTCAACATTCTACAGAGTAGACGGCAATGGCACTGAAGTGCTGACAGTCACTGCACTGCACGCAGTGGATTGCTGTAACCTCTGTCAGGACGATACAATGTGCACAGGAAGTGCTTTCAACAGCTATATCAACTCTTGCAATCTCTTCAGAGGATCAATATGTAATGCATCTCGCATCAGCGAAACAGCCAGATACGACCAGGACTTCGTGAGCCTTACAATCTCGTGAGTGCGCGAGGAATGATCGGCTGATTGCACTGACGACAAACAGCAACAGTGGTTGCGGTCAGTTCGACCTTGTGCCAATACCTTTTCCTCGTGACTAGACACAGACAGTATCAAATACAAGGGCTTCTCTGCACACAAGTGTGGTTCATTCTCAGCCAGCGATAGAGCCTACGACAATGCTTCTTGCTTATAACACAAAGACCGCCTTCGATGACAGTAACAGAGCCTCCAAGACTGCTTACATTACACAATTCACTGAGCTCTCATGTTGACGATCTAGTGACGACGACGCCCCTCTACGACGACGATGAACTACAACCAGAAGAGCACTAATTGAGAGTTCAAAGTGTACTGTGTTACAAGACTACGACACTAGCCTCCAAGATACCTTCTAGAGCCGTCAAGTTCTTCAGCACATCACCTGCTGGCAGTCGATCGACCCCGAGTATCATGAGTGCCTCATGCTCGCTTTCATCCACGACGGTAGCTGTCACAGAATCCGTCCTTGCCAGCTCCGAGAGCGATACATCATCCTGCTCAATAGGAGCCACACTCATGAATCTGATGTTGATCCCAGCTTTACCTAGCACTCCTCCAACCTCACCGATCTTACCAGGCCGGTCGTAGTTACGACAGATGATCAACGTGCCGGTAGGCACGAACGATGTCCTGAATCGGCCGAGCCGCGAGATGTATGGAGTATTGTTCGATACGAATCCTGAGATCAGTTGATTGGAGAGCTTCTTTTCATTGTCGGCGGACTGGCCATGCTTTGATCTAGTCGCTGACGGCGAACGATGGTCGAGACGAGTCCGTATCGTGATCGATGAGGAGTAGCCTTCTCCTTCGATGCTGTCTCTGCTTCGCGACTCATTTATCAGGATACCACGTTCCTTGGCGATGAGCTCGGCGTTGACCATATTGATGTTTAGTGTTTCTGCTGTTGTGATAGGACCTAGCAGGCCCTTGAGGAATGCCGCGAACAAAGGCTTAGTCGTGTTTGATGACGCAAGAGTGCCTTCGTAGAACATATCAAAGCCTGTGCGAGGATTATTCTTGCCAAGCGAGAAATGTTGGGTATAGAGAGAACCCATTTTCTCTGTCAAGGCAATGAATGGCGCCAAGGTACGATACTCTTCTGGCACGATGATGGGAGCATTCACTGTGAAACGTTAGCTTGTACATCTAGGCTGAGGAAGAGACCATACCAGCACTTCGCGGCAGCTGCCCAGACAGGATAGACAGTACCTGTGTGCAAACATCGATGGACACATTCTCTTGTGCTTCGATGGTACTGGCGCCGAGATGTGGTGTAGCAACGACGTTGGGATGCTTGACCAATTTCGAAGCTGAATCGCCAGCAATAGGTGGCTCGGCAGTGAAGACATCAAGTCCTGCGCCAGCTATGGTGCCTGCTTCCAATGCCGCCAAGAGTGCCTCCTCATCAATCATGCCTCCTCGTGCAACATTGAGAATTCGTGCTGTCTTCTTCATGCGTTCGAGCTCTGTAGCTCCGATCATGCCCTTGGTAGAAGCGATCAATGGGGTATGGATCGTCAAGAAATCGGCTTGTTCTAGAAGGTCATCCATGGAGGATACAATCTCGACATTAGCAGCTGCTGCAAGTGAGGGATTTGCATAGGGATCGTAAGCGATGAGCCTCATACCCAAGCCTCCTGCAGCTCTAGCCACCGTCAAGCCAACTGCGCATGGTCAGTCGTTGTAGGGAAGAAAGATCTGACGCACCTTTGCCAAGGCCGATGATGGAGAGTGTCTTTGCCTTTACTTCAATGCCAACGAGACGACTCCTAGACCACTTGCCGTCTTTCATGCTTGCATCGGCCACGCCAATGTTTCTTGCAACAGCCAGAAGCAACGCGATTGTGTGCTCAGCAGCGGCATTGATGTTGCCTTGAGGACTGTTTATGACGATGATGCCGAGCTTGGTGGCTGCCTCGAGATTGACATTGTCGACGCCAACACCAGCTCTTGCGACGACTCTTAGCTTCCTGCCTGCCTTTAACAAAGAAGCGTTAACCTTGGTTTCGCTGCGAACGATCAATGCATCGTAGTCGCCGATGATCTTCTCTAACTCTTCACCGCTGAGTCCTAACTTCTGGTGGACTTCGAGAGAGGCTTCCAAGAGCTTGAGACCATCTGCTGAGACCTTCTCGGAGATCAGTACCTTAGATAGCTTGGCGTGCATTGTGAAGTGGTACTTTGTAAGGGAGAAGCTGGCTTTCGATATTTTGGTAGATTGGTATTTCTCGAGGGTACGAAATTTCAAGTACTGCTTCGCTTCAGATCCCACGTCAAGCGCTCAGCTGGTGATCTGTCGTGTGGTGTCGCTGACCAACACCCTCCCTGGTATATGCACCCCGCACAGTATGTGGAGGTGATACAGTTGGGGTAGCACGGGTATGTAGGATCCATGCTATCAGCATCAGGCCCTTAATGCTGTAGTACAGCTGTGCGAAGGCTAGTCGATCTGCTTTCTGGTCGCCATACTGATCGGCGTCTGTTGTCCTGAGATTCCTAGAGCTCTGCAACCCTACGTGCCGGGCAGACAGTCTCACAGTGGGTTGATCGTGTCGCTTCTTATCACCCTAGCAATACAACTTATGTCCTGTGGCCAATGGTACGGGAAGATAGAGAGCTGGAGGCACCGGTATACTTGCATTGATAGAGACTGCTTGACGCGCTCTGCACGGTCCAATCGTGGCGCCAGAGTCGGAGCAAAGTGTTGCTGTCGAGAAGTGATCGGCTTGCGAGTGGAGTCACTGATGGCCGTGAGTTGACTCAGCTGCAGACCTCTTGTACTACCATGCAGTGACTGCATGAGCGTGATGGTATTCGCTTCAGAATATCTTGGTTGTGCCATCGATAGGCATTTGAAAGCCAGTCTGTTCGAAGTCGTCTGCAATCGCATTCGCCATTGCTTCTAGTTTGCGTCGTTGCAGTCGTAGTATCATGTTGGAAGCAACACTGACGACACTGCTCGCTCTTGATGATGGTCCGCCGTCTCTGGATCCAGGCACGGAATCTGCATCATCAACTGGATACTGCTCATCATCAGGACCCTCAGATGTGGTCTTTGGCTCGAAGTTCGACCTCCTTGGTGGCACACCGCCCTCGAGCACCAGTAGAAGTTGCGGTTGTACACGCGTGGCGATGATATTGTTGGTCTCGGCCTCAATGGTCAAGGCGCGCAGACGATCCTGTAGCTTTCCGAACGTCACTCGACCTTCCTCATCAACGGCATTAGAAGCATCGTGCTCCTGCCAAGCAAGCGTCACAATGGCCACCTGGCGCCGTAGCAATTTGGCGTCTCCAGCACCACTCTGTGCCAGCAGTGTGCCATTCGGTGTCATAAGCCACCATTGCTTGCAGAGCTTCTCATCTATGTTCTGTGCGAATAGCTCGGTGAGTGCTTTCGTGTTGATCATCGTGGCGGATTCAAGCTTGTGTCCATAACCGGTGCGAGGTCGTCGCGAGCTCCTCGTTCAATATCGATTGTGCGTGCATGCGGACTTCTGCGCGCCAGAGATCTCCATTGTCGGACGTCACCGACGGCAGTGGCTACGCACAATGATAGGGATGCAGAAAGCCAATGCTCAGACCTGAAATCTTGATAGGGAGTTTCGAATGACATCGCCCGAGATTTTGACTTTGGACGTCATCATGCAAGCTGCGGATCCTCTTATCATCACATGCGACATATTGCGATGGTCACGAGTGCTGAGATCGTCGCGAGCACATACTGTGTGTGTTAAGATGGACCCGAATAATAAAACTTGAATGTTTATACAGCTGCTGATATCGAGTACTCTAAATACTGGACAGAACTTGGCCAGTGGAAGCACAAGTTCGTCTACATCGCGAGGAATAGCGACAATCGAGGACAAAGCAAATGGGTATCATCCGGCTGCGCAATATCATAGCAAGACTCTTCCGATCTAAACCTCTCGTCGTACATTACTCTGATCTGTCTGGCGCAGACGACCCAGGTCGATAACCAGGTTTCCAGTATAGCTTCCCTTGACAGTCACATCGTTGTCTGTGTCACTGGCATGAATGTCCTTTAGCCACGCCTGTTCAATCTCTTCGTCCGTATGCTCATCTTGGTCCTTGATCGTAGGCTGTTGAGTTCGCAAGCCTTTTAAGGAGAGGTAGGACAGGTTGGGCGTAAGGTGGTGCTCCCCTTCGATGTGATCGGCATGCAGGACATCGATCATATTACTGGGAGCTCAAGTCAGTTGCTGTGGCAGGGTACAGCATGCGTGACTTACTCTGCCGCACGAGCAGTGATCTGTTCCAGCACTTCACGTTCTCGCCTAACCTCCTCTTCATCCGGTTGAGCGTCTAGGTCGTCGGTCTCTATGGCTCCATATTGAGCGATGGGACTGTCGTCAAGCAATCTGTCGGTATCTGTGCGACGCTGTATACTGTCAGCTCACTGCAGGCACGTCCTGCTTCAAAGACTCACATCATGCGAGGGATGCCGATCTAGTCCTAAGCAGGATGCACAAACACCCATCAGGTGATCGTGGGACGGAGATCAAAGCGGTCAAGGCCTGAGTATGACATCTGCAGGTACCGAGAGAACGCGCTGAGCTGAGCCGTGATAGAGTGTTGCGCGGGTGTAAAGCTGATCTTGCGATCGAGACAGCGACGCGTTGCTCGAAGCGGCTCTGCCAAGGCTCCCGAGATTCGCAGCGGTCGTTCCAGCAACACCACTTTCAGCTCTTCCAACGATCATCCTGCATTCAACAACACTGCGAGATCCGTCCTCATCATTGGGTAGAGCACTCATCTTGCACGTGTTGTGTGCAGCATACATTCCCTTGAAGCAACCATCAGCGAAATTGCCATGCGAGCTCGTTTCAATGAGAGACATGTTCATCTCAGCTCCCGTTACAGCTCGAACATGTCTTACCTCTTCGATCATTGTTCTCACGTCTGGCGCAATTGCGTTATTCAACATTCCGCGCTGCACCACGTACTCTCTTTCGGGGTCAGATGCAAAACAAGAGAATGGATGATCTGCAAGGTAAAGCTATAAGACCTGCTATAGAGAAGGCATTCCAGTAAGGGGCCGGATATGCTCGCAGATGCATACGTGCCTGAATACCACCTCCATGGTATGACACCGATTTACTGACTTCAACAGACGTTCTGTTGCCTGCCAACATTGACGGGACAACCATTGCACTCGCTCATAGGGTCCTCGAGTCTATACCAACACTGCGATGCACGTCTTTCGTGTTACGATCACTCTACCTTCCACTCCATCCCCAGCCTGAGCGATTTGCCACTCCTACACGACTCACCTGCAAGGCCCACCGAGAGAATACTCCTGGCTGGGCACAGTATTGGTGCTACATCCTGACTTCCTAGCTACGAGAATATAAGGACTCTGCAGCGGCAGGCTTCGGTTCGATATCACTCGCACAGCATCATCCCAGTTCGCAAAGGAAGTCTCTCGCACGTCACTCGTTCGCTGCGACACTTTCAAGATGCGTTCCATACTCGCACCGGCATTATGCCTCTCGCTTGTTCACCAGTCCGTCGCATACATTCCTCACTCTTTAAAGCAAGTCGCCGAGCGAGACGTCGAGCTTGAGCAGTCAGGCAGTATCTTGTCTTGGTTTTCACAGCTCTTCAAACGATCAAGCTCGAACGGTCGACGACAAAATGTTTGTTACGAGGACGATTACTACAACTTCGTCAGCAATGCAACCTTCGGTCAAGCCTTCTGCCAGGCCTACTTGGACTACCCAGACACAACTACCACACTAGATGGCACAAGCACAACGTAAGTGCTTTGCAAGCTCGCAAAGCTTCGACTGACAAACCCCAGCACGTTGAGAACCATTATCAGCACACAATTCATCACTCGCACCGACCTCATTCGAGCAACTCCAGTATCCACCGTCACAGTCACAGTCTCACCTCCGCTTGCAAAACGCGACAGTGCTGTCGTTGCTCAGGGTTTCGCACAGTTCGAAGCTCTGGCAGCTGCAGCGGGCTCGCCAGTCGACGCTGCTGACCTATCTGCTTCGTTCTCGAGCGCTTGTGCATGCCAGACATATGGAGGTGCCACTGTGACTGAGACCGCAGCTGTGGTCGTAAGCAAGCTACTGATCCATCAGCGCATACTTGCTGACCATCGTATAGACCAAAACACTCGCAGGCTTCGTGCGATCGACGACAACGCTAACAACTACCCAGACTGTCAACGCTGGAGTCACAACTGTCACAGTCACTACGCCTCTACCCGTCACGGCGCTACCCGTTAGCACACATGTTGGCGTCTCGCTACCAGTAGTAGCGCCACCACCCTCTATACAGGTTTCCGCTCCACAGCAGCCATCTGCCGTGGCACCAGTGTCGGCATCACCCATCGTTGGCACTCCTGCTTCGCCTACCGGTTTGTCCTTCAGCTGCCCGGGAGCCAACGGCACCACAGTCAGTCAGTTGGTCGACAATGAGCGATTCGACTATCTCATTATGTGTGACTACGACTATCCAAAGGAAGACACTTTCTACGCAGAGCTGGCGTACAACAGCTTTGCAGAATGTGCTGCTGCTTGCTCAATGGCTGATGCGTACTTCGACAACTCCTTCTGCCAGGTCGCTGTTTACTATCCCAACGCAAACGCCGACGGATTTAACTGTCTGCTCAAGCCAGCAACTCAGACCGGTGTCAGCACGCCAGGTGTTAATGCTGCTGTATTGCAGCTCATAGCTCTGGGTGTCGGCAGCGCTGCTCCTAGCGGTACAGGAACAACCCTGCCTGGTGGCTTCGCTCCTCAGTCTTCGTCTATCCCTGTCTCGGTAGCAAGCTCTAGCGTCTCCAGCCTCATGGGTAATGGTAGCTCTACTAGTCTCCCGATCATCACTCCAGCTCCTGTCGTACCGGTAGGCCGTGCAGCACAAGCCTTCACTGCCTTCACAACCTATGTTTCTGATGGCACCACCTACTCTACTGGCTCAGAATTCTCGACGTACTTCAGCGGCAACGGCTCATGGTACTCAATCTATTACAATACCTGGAGTCTGGCATGGGCAGCGGCTACCACAGTCGTGGGTATTGGTTCAGATTCAAGCGAAGTTGCACAGACAAATTCGACAACTTACTCTACCACTCATAATGGTGATGGCACCTACGTGCAAGTGACGAACACAACCGTGATCTCCTACACATACTACCCTACTGAGACGGTGGCGAACTCAACTGACACCATTGTTTACTCTACCTTCGCCAGCAATGGTACATTCCTCACTGCATCCACCACCGTCATTTACGGCATTGCAACATCCAGCAACGGAGGTACTTATTTCTCTACTGGTGGATCTGGTGGCGCCGCGACCACTCCTCCAGATGTGTCTGCATTTTCTACTGTGTTCGTCAGCACGTCAATCACAGCAAACGGAAACAGTGGCAGCGTCATCTTGCTCAGTGGTGCAACATCGGGTGGAGTTTTCTTCTCAACTGGCGGCGTAGCTTCACCATCCTCCACCCAAACGGTCATTTCCAGCACCACTGTCGACTCCTCGGTCACTAGCACTGCCCCTGCAGCCTCCACAGGAGTGGTACCTCCTGTCTCCGTGATCGTCAACTCTGGTTTCAGCAGTGGAGGCACCTTCTTTTCGACCAATGGTGTGATCCCACAGCCTTCGTCCACTCCCATCGCAATCGCCGTACCACCCGTTTCTATCATCGTCAGCTCTGGCTCTACTACTGGTGGCACATACACTGCGGCATCGGGTGTGATTCCTCCGGCGAGCTCATCATCTACGGATACCATCCCTGGCCTTCCATCTACGATCAGCCAGTACGTACCACCAGTCGTGACAACATCTGTCTCAGGCTCCTTGGTGACTACAACTTTGTCATCGACAATGAGTGATGTCTCGTCTGCATCAGCTGCATCATCGTCAGATGATTACTGCAACCCAGACTTGTACTTCTGTTACACAACCAATGGTTTGAGGACCAGAGTTCCGATTTCGTCCACGGCTCCAGTTACGATCCCTGGTTTGCCAAGCACGGCCGTTGTATACACACCACCGATCTTGACAACATCCATCTCTGGCTCCCTGGTGACCTCGGTCTTGTCACTACCATCCAGCGATATCTCATCTGCGTCCTCAGCTTCATCAGACGATTACTGCAATCCAGCCTTATACTTCTGTTACACGACCAATGGCTTGAGAACACGAGTACCCATCTCATCGATACCAGTATCTACAGGATCTCTACCACTTTCAACGCCTGCCAGCAGTGGTACAGGGCCCTTGAGCTCACCAGCACCGTCTTCAGGAGCGAGTCAATCGGTGCCAGAATCCAGTGCCTCTCCGTCTTCGTCACCCAGTGGTACCGTGCTCTCGCCGGCTACCAACCTTCCAAGCTCATCAATTCCCTCTGGCTCTGCGCCTGTGTCGAGCGCAACGTCCAGTGGCGCGGAATCCTCGCCAGTACCGACGCCCTCAATTCCAGTGTATCCTGGAGGAGGTTACGTTCCGCCAGCGCCTCCATCTTCCTCGGATTCAACATCTTCTGATTACTGCGATGGCATACTATTCGACTGCATCACTCTGTCTAATGGTTTGAGAACAAGAATTCCACACACCTCGACACCAGTGTCCATCAGCGGAAGCCTGCCAATCATACCAGCCAGTTTGTCATCGTTACTCATCCCAACTGGAACGGGCTCACTGCCAGTCATACCAACTGGAACAGGTTCATTGCCGATTGCGACACCAAGTCTTCCTCCTTCGTTCTCACTACCCCTGCCGTCAGGCTCCATGAGCGGCTCACTACCAATCCCGTCGGAGAGCTTCCCAGGTACTGGCTCGATCAGCGGCTCCTCCCAGTCCCCACTGCACCAGCATCTGACACACCATTCTCAGACTCTGGTCTGCCTAGAAGTGGTCCACCATTTACAAGCAGTGGAGCTGTGCCACCAGTCACAGACATCCCACCTCCACTCACGACAGGTCCAGTGACAGCACTCCCATCCTCCTTCGCAGGCTACAACTGCTCACAAGCAACCACGACAGTCTTCACTACGGTTACCTTGTTTGGCTGTTACTCTAACTGTCCGTCAAACGCAGCGTACACACCAGGTTTGACTGCATTTGGTGAGGTTCCACCAACCTGAGCATCAGGAGGGCATCGGACATAAAATTTGACGAAGTGATGGAATGCACGGAAGGAACATCGCAAGGCATGATTGAATGAATAAGTATTATAGTTCGTAGCATTGAAAAACATGTGTCAAGCGCAAGAATTTGTATCATTGTTCCAGGTGTTATGTTCACTGAATCATAGCAGCGCCAAGCCCATACCATTCGCTCACTTCCTACAGCCACACGTTCCCCAGATAAGCTCTCGAAAAGCTTCTCACGACACCTATTGCTGCAGCAGGGACCTACAATCCGGCGAGAGCAGTATTACTCGAACGTCACGATCAATCGAAAGTATTTGCTATTGTTGTGGCAAGGAATGCGTTACAGTACACTATCGCTATATTGGGGATTGGCTGCATTGCCATCGTCTCACCACATGCCAAGCATGTGATAAAACTCAGTCCATCTTCGAACGAGAGCTTCCTGCTGCTCTGCTACGCTGCGATCAGATAGATCCTCCTCCCAGGCTGCCCTGGTCTTCTTCAGCGTTTCCACCAATCCAACCTCATGCTCAGCGAAGAGCCAAGCATATCTTGGGCAGGTTTGAGACTGCATCTCGTGCATAACAACTCCGAGAGCTTGAGTCTCGATCTCAAGGTGCTGCCTATCGCCATCATTGAGAACAGACAGCATGCGTTTCAATACACACAAATGCTCAACACTATTGCCGAGCAGTTCTCGCCTAAGATCCATTTCTGATTGCGGTGGTTGCAGCAGTGACGTGCGCATGAGGTGCGCTTTGTACTCATCCAGGCACTCCAACAATTCCTTATGTGATCTGTGTACTCTCTGTCGTAGTCGATCAGAGGCGGCATGATCGAAGATATCCCTGCTCAACACTGCCGCCTGGACATCAGCAAGTGAACCTGGCAGGTGGGTTTCACTCAAACGAATGCGGACTGTGATCGAGCTTCGATTCGTCAGCCATGTCGAGTCTTCGATGAAGGACAGGTAAAGTTGTTGCCACTCCGGAGCCTCCAGATAGCAATGCTTCGATTGATCAAGTGCTTCCATGACGGCTGGGCCAACATGCGCGTAGAACAATGCCTTATCAAAATCGGAGACGAATTGATCTGCTGTTCGATGCTTGATGATTTGTGAAGAGCCACTCATGTGTTGTTGCCAAGCGACGTCTCTCTTTGAATCGAGCAGCTGGGATGTGTCAGGCAAGGATAGCACCGCAGGACAACAACCTACCTCGTACAGAGCCAACAACTGTACAGCACACAGTGTGTCAGCGCTCTGGCACGTGCCAGGTGTGCCTATGCTCTCCTGTAGCTTATTCAGTGCTTTAGCATATAGGGAGACAGCTTGTGCCTCCATTCGGGCAGTAGGTGTGTTCGTTCTGCATGCTAGCTTGGCTAAGAGGCAATCTACAGCGGCCGAGATGCACTCATTGGATCCGTACCTGGCAGGCACGAACTGCAGATAGCTGTATTGCTTGTGACCGAGTACAGTCTTGAGGAGCTCTTGATCCGCGAGCTTCGTAACAACAGGTTGAGCGAGGCAAAAGCCTGTGAGAGCGGAGAGATCCTGGAGATCGACATTGTACTTGCCACACACGACCTCATAGGCAGAACAAGGGTTCGGGACGATTGACTGGAAGACACTTGACAGGTCGTCCCAGGACCACGAAGACGAAACGCTGGAGGCGCTGCTCCAGTGAACTAGCTCAGTTGAAGATGTAGAATTGCCAGGTGATGTCTCATTACTGCTTGACGAGGTCGAGCCACTTCGAGCTTTAGGACATGGTGATACCGAGCTCGAAGAATGCTGAGCTGATGTCCCATCTTGGTCAAAGGTGCTTGGAGCGCACTGTCTTAAGTTTACCTTGCCATGATCACCTCGCCTTCTTCTTTCAATCGCGACATCTCGCATAGCTTGCTTTCGTATCATAGTGCGTAATGCTGGGTCCTTGGGTACCGTCGGTCCGTTGGAGACAACAAAGGAGAAAGCGTTGTTCTTCATCTTGCTCCTTCGAACGTGTTGGTGAGTGATCTTGAGCAGGAGAAGCTCATATCTCTATGTTCTCCTTCGAGCATCGAGACTATGACTCAACATTCAGGGCATCACAGCCTCAGATCAGCCGGTCAACAGCGACATGCGCAGCAAGACGATGCTGGCATCGCGTGTAGACAAAGAGCTGTGCTGAATGTGACAATGCCGGAGACTTTCAAGTTGCCAGGGTACCAATGACCAAACCAAGGCTAGTCGCTTGACACAAGCTTCGCAGACCGCAGTTGGTGCCTGTGGCTATCCTCAAGATGGCTCTCCTCGAGATGAGTGACGTCTCGTCTCGAATGATTGGGGTCCAGTAGTATTGATCAGACGCTCCAATAGACCCAACGGCAGTTCTATACCTTGTAAGAGCTGCTATTGTCGAGCTATGGCTCCGGGAGTACAAATGCGTAGCTTGGAGACTGATGTTTGTAATACTGAGGCTTCTGGAGATCTCTCACTGTTGGGCAAACCATTCCAGATGCGGTAAAGTCGATCTCGAACGCGTTCTTGCTCATAGCGCGTCTTCACGTGCACCCTCATGCTCACTGCGCACAAATACTTGTGTCCAACATACTGACGACGACAACACCCGCCATGCCTGAGGTCTGTCACCTATGTTCGTCGCAAGATACGTACTAATGTGTCATAGATTGGAGAAGTCGCTCGTGTGGTTCACTATCTCAATAAACATCTCGTCAGACGTACGATCTCGACGGTTGTCGCCAATGAGGATGATATCGTCTACGGTAAAGTTGGCTGCTCAGCATCGCAGTTCCAGAAGGCAGTCCAGGGCAGGACAGTGACTGGAGCTGGACAACAGGGCAAGTATTTCTACATCACTCTCGATCAGCCACCGCACCCTGTCCTGCATCTCGGAATGACAGGGTGGGTAAAGTTCAACTGCGAGGAGACAGCATACTATCGACAAGCCAAGGTCAAGCCAGAGGACCTCGAGTGGCCGCCGAAGTATGCCAAGTTCATACTAAAGTGCGATGCCGAGCAGGTCGATGGCGTGCAGAGGGATGCCGTCGAGATTGCGTTTGTGGACGCCAGACGACTTGCACGAATCCGCCTGGTTGATTGTGATGCTCAAGAGGTCAGAAAGGTCGAGCCTCTCAGCAAGAACGGTCCGGATCCTGTGGTCGACAAGCAGCTCTTCACTGTCGAGTTTCTCACAACACTGTTGAGGAGAAAGAAAGTGCCAGTGAAGGCACTGCTGTTAGATCAAGCAAACATCAGTGGAATCGGCAATTGGGTAGCTGACGAGGTCATGTACCAGGCTCGTCTCCATCCGGAGCAGTATAGCAACACATTCGACGATGACCAGGTCCAACGACTATACAATGCGATCACGACAGTCTGCGGTCTTGCATGTAGCACACTGGCCGACTCAACACAGTTTCCAGAGACCTGGCTGATGAAATACAGATGGGATAAAGGGGTATGGCATCTCGTTCAATTCGTGTTGTTCATGCTAACAAACAGCAGAAGAAGGATGCAAACGTGCTACCAGATGGCAACAAGATCGTCCATCTTAAGGTTGGCGGCCGAACATCAGCTATTGTACCTGCCGTACAGAAAAAGACAGCTGCAGTCGCTGGGGATGTTGAGGATACCGTAGATACGACGACCAAGCGAAAGCCATCTCAAGACGAAGATGATGAAACACAAGAGGCTGTGCCCAAGGCACGACCGCAGAAGCTGTCGAGAGCGAAGAAAGAGCCTGAATCCGATGCCAATGGTGGTGCTGTAGCAGAGCAAGAGTCTGTCAAGAGTCGATCTACGAAAGGAGCCGGTAAGATAGCAGCGCAGGGCAGTCGACGTTCATCACGAGTCAAAACGAAATGATGGTGCTCACAATCTGCAAGGCACGGTGAATTATGGTTCAATGATTGGATGCTGATCGATCGTGGCTGGCAATCTACGACTGGCGATCTACGACTCCACATTCCGTGCCAATGGTCTGACATCTTGACAGCCGGGAGACTGACATCATCACTTTCAGCCATCATCAATACTCAAGAAGATTGGCACTTGTCTGCTCTACCATCAATGGAGCGACAAAGAGCTGGTTGAGTGACGTATGTGGTGTTGCGTGAGCAGTACTATTGCACGTGCACAAGTACAAAGTCCTGCTCATCGATGCTTACTGAAGGGAGTCCCATACTTCAAGCACTTCTCACACCACACAGCAGCTTTCTTGTCTGATATCGTTGAAAGATGCCTTCATCAAAGGGAGAACCAACAGATCCTGAGCTTCGAGAGAAGATCAAGGAAGAAGTCAAGAGTGAAGAGAAAGGTTAGTACAATAATTTGACGATATGATCGTCCTGACTGTCTCAGGCGGCGGAGCTGGCAGCTGGTCTGCATGGAAGGCTGGTGAGCTGGCCAGACGTTATGAGGCCCAAGGTGGTGACTACAAGGACACCGGTGACAACAAGAACAAGGCCCAAAAGGGCGAGCCGGAAAAGAAGTGAAACATTGTCTCAGTAGTGACTTAATGATCCTGTTCCACTTCATTGACAACACGCACTGATCTCGTGGGACTATGGCATGCATGTCTGCTGTGTGTGGTGAGCAATGTTCGCGGTGCAGTACGCCACGCATATGGTGCTGCGACCATCGCCCTTGCATCCTACCGCGTTCCGATGTGTCTCATCGAGGTGGTGTGGTAGATGCAGCTGATGTTCCGTGGAAGACATATCCCACAATTGACGTCGAAGCCGCCTGTGTCAGCGACGTAGCATTGCAAGCAGCAGCAGATCCCGTATCACCGTGGGCGCTCGGCAGAGCACTGTAGTCCTTGCAAGCCAGATGATCTTTTGCATACTGCTTGGTAGCATCTTCTCCGGCTGTCTTCGCGTGCTGTATTTACTCAGGGCATTGGGCCCATTACTGAAGACAGCTTTGTATGGCAGGATGTCTAGCTTAGACGGCCATCGATTTCATCTGATGGCGACCATGTTGACAAGTGCTGGAGACTAGGTTTCGATCTTATTGGCGATTGCTCTGGACAGGACTGTAGGATGGTCATCTCGATGACAGCACAGTTCCGGAGTATTGTCCGCTGTGCGAGATATCACACAAGGTAGGATGAGCACTGTGTTAGCTCAACAGAGACCTCAACTTGCCTTTCAAATGCTCTTGGTCAAGAGTGAACGAGTGTCAAGAGCTTGAATGGCTTTCGGCTGACTCTCTGCTTCAGGACGAGATGTGTCCATATGTCCAGTGGTCTTCGAACCACCAAAATCAACTCGAACTCGCTGAAACGATGGATGTGAGAAGTCTGCGTCGCAGGATACCTACTGTACTTGGTTGAGTGTAACTTGTTCGCGGCACGATCGATGGCAGTGACATGGTGAGCGTTGGGTGCAGATGAAGGTAGTGCGCATCTTCTATACCTCCTCAAGCAGCGGCATCCTGAGAACGATGAGCTCAGTCCCACAAGTCATCACGTACTGCGCACGTCGCATGCTCCCCTGCAGCACGGGCTGATGGCAGGCATCGGAGCTCTTTGTGGTTGTAGATGAGGTAGTGGATCGAAGCAGAAAGCTGGTACTGGTTGTTGTCGTCATCATCATCGTCAGACGTCGACCACAACCTCAATTTATTTTGTATCACTTCTCACAGTCTGGCGAGTTGCGAAGACTTGATCACTTCTTCTGACAACGCCAAGAACGACTCTTGCGATATCACAACATGGACGCATCTTGCAATGCACCACACCCACACTCAGCCTTTGAAGGCTACTACTCAAAATTCGACCTACCCTCTGGAGCACATATCACAATCATCGTGTCTACTGTTCGTAAGGTGAAGACACGACCTCACGTGGTCTCCTTCTCCTACATACCGAGAGACGTTTCAAAGACGTTCCAGCGCGAGGTTTGTGTGGACGATATCACCATGAGAGCTCTCGACGACAAGGGAGCTTTTGAGCTTGTGGCATCAGATGTTGGCTATGTCAGGTGGACCTCGAATAACACGACCGAGTATAAGCTGCACCACGAAGACTTTACCTTCGAGGGAAAGACAAGAGACCGTACGCCGTGGTCGACAAGTACGCAAACACCAGAGTGGCTGTTGGCATATTTACCTCTGCCTCTGCACTGGCATGTGCACAATCTTGGATCGACTTGCGACTTCACCTTCAAGATACCGTCGAGTGACTTGCCTTCGTCGGACTTGTCAGGTCAGGCCTTCGTCCACCAAGAAAAGAACTGGGCACACAGCTTTCCAGCAGCTCAAGTCTGGATCCAAGCTCGTGATGGTGATAGAAGGTTCTGCTGCGCTGGTGGTCCTACCATGGGTATGGAAGCATTCCTCATTGGGTACAGAAGTAAGCAGCACAACTTCGACTTCAGACCACCTTTCTCGCTCCGAGTAGCTGGCATGAGTCCATTCATGTGGTACAAGCAAGATTGGGAGACGAGGTCGTTCCAGATGAGTGTGCAAGACTTCTGGAGGAAGATCGAGGTCAAGATTCGAGCGCCGAAAGGCACCTTCTTCTCGCTGAGCGCCCCTTTCAGTGATGGACATCGACCCAACTTTCTTGGTGAGAGCTTCCAAGCGGTACTCGATATCAAGATTTACGAAGCTACACTGTTCTCGTGGAAGCTCGTTGGTGAGGATCACTTTGAGAGTGTCAGTCTTGAGTTTGGTGGTGACTACTATCCTCCTCGTGGCTCTGAGCGGCGGATCAATTGAGATGAGAGTCGCACAGTACAGGTCATGGACGGACCAAGTAGGTCTTCTGGCCGACCTGGCCGGTCATTGCCCTGACTATCAACATTGTTGGTATGGTCAGATTTCGTCTTTATCAACTGCTCGTCTCGATAAGGACTTCCAACGACGAAGAGGTGGAAGACAAGTTGACAGGAGAACTGCACCAGGGATTCGCCAATGCATTGCCGAAGGAAGATCCTGCTTGCCTTGGGTAACGAGCCACAACAGCTGCCACGAGCGCAATCACAAGCCAGGTTGACACACGAGGCTTTTGCAACGTCTTCGGGATTTTGCCACAGTTGCCAACAAGCACGTCAAGCTCTCTGCTGTCGAAAGCATGTCTGTTGCTGATCCCTAACACCACTGGGTTAGAACATAAGACGCTAGAGGATTGGCTTGCGTCGCCAGGGGCCGTCATGCAGCCGTTCCGGACCAAAGAGAAGGAACCGGAGCAAGAAGAATGATGAGCAGCAGAGTGCACGTGGTTCACCCAACCCGTTGACATGGGACTGCCTGCCATCGGACATTCTGTCTACGTACAACGAAGTACCATGCAGTGTCACGTCAGAACGTCCGGATGATTGACATCATGTTTTGATGAGCTTTCGCGAGAGCGCCGCCGAGGTTTGCGCAGACAGAAGCAAGCCTTCACTAACGTGTGTGTCTCATTTACCTCGACTTGTGCCGTGGAAGCTGGCGTATTGTGATTTGAGTGAGTCCAATCAATGCAGTTTTGGGCTAGAGGTTTCGGCCGTGCGAGATACTGGATGACAGCATGTGCCTCCGCCAGGAGAAGGTAGAACCGCCTCTACATGCCCACGTCGGAGTCGGCGTTAGCGGTGTGAGTAAGGCTCAGTGACCTCAGAAGGAATGTGATTGAGGCGCGTTGGAGCAGCTGCAGCAGAGTGTCAGCATGATCAGCTCTCGACGTGTTCCTACTTCGATGCAGGAGCGTCGCTCCTTTCGTCTTAGCGCGACAACCTTCCAACAACAACCCTGAGCGATGTACCTACCGTCCACAGCCCGACAAGACACACTCTGACAGGCGTGTAGGCGCACGACAGCCTGCTCGACGATCTCTGCTGCTCTTCTGTGCTATTTCGGAGAAGAGCCATCCGCG
Source organism: Peltaster fructicola (assembly GCA_001592805.2). NCBI lineage: Eukaryota > Fungi > Ascomycota > Dothideomycetes > Peltaster > Peltaster fructicola. Next base: position 1,342,721 of record CP051143.1, read on the forward strand.
ACATGCAAATGCGCCTGCACCAAAATCAGCTCCTTCTCCAGCCAGTCCCACCGAACTCTTCGTGTCCACTCCATTCGATCCTCTCTACCTTAATCTGACACCAGCCGATTTTAGCGTGACAAGGCGCAAAGGGGGCCACAGTCCAGTGTGATGGCTGCTGCGCTGGCTATTGTTTGACCTCCAGTTCTCCGGCACTCTGGTTTGCTGTTCCTGCGCGAGCGCGAACTCTCTGCAGTGTCGCCCAACACGCTGCGCGCTCGCACTACACTGCGCTCTAGATACCGATCTTCACCACTCTTCTCCTTCTTCTCCCTACACAACTACCGATGCACCACGCATCTGACCCTGAAAAGCTTCCAACTGAGACGGCGCCGCGCACTGGGCATCTTCACGAGCTGCGGCAAATTGCAAGCACGAGCCCGTTGATTACTCTACAAGGACTACTCTCATCGAGACTGGCTTTCGGGGAGCACATTGCCAGACTGCCGGGCTTCCCTTTCGTCTCTGTCATCACTCTACAGCAAAACACCCGTCGTCTCATCTCCTTCCCTTCGCCTAGGCCCACTGCACTCTGGCCGTGCACTCTTCTTAACTCAAGCCAAAGGCCATACTATCAGCAGGTCCGTCGATCATAGCGTCCACAACCCGACTGCGCGGATCGCCCATCCGTCGACCATTATCTTGGACGGTTCTATCGATCTTCTCCTTTGACAACATCTGACGTCCTTTCTTCCCGCTGCGAGAAAACCAACATTCAACGTCGCCTGCTTCTCGCAAGCGTTACACTCTTTTGATCTCCACTGTCAGTGCAGGACCCTGATACAACCTACGCCAACTCCTTGACCTGAGTCTTGTCTATGACAGCCTCCCGGACAAGCCCCTAATCTTTATACCTTGTCTGACCTGGATATATCCATTCGTTAGTTTGACGACCTCTCTTCTACACGGACAACAGCTCTTACAGCATTACTGTTACTGCCAATTCATGTCGCCACCTTGAGCACTCTACAACTCTCCGTCAACATGACTGTTGCGGCATACGACAACACCTACCGAGGCTGGTCCTCCGGCTCTCAGTCAGCCATCTGTCTTGAGGACAAATACGAAGTCCTCAAGGATATCGGTGATGGCAGTTTCGGCAGTGTCGTTCTTGGAAGAACCAGAAGTGCTGGCGCCCACGTCGTCAAGCGTGGAACCATGGTATGTGTTCATGTGATTGACGACTGACACAAACCTGACAATAATACCAGGTCGCCATTAAGACGATGAAGAAGACATTCGAGAATTTCGCACAATGTATGGAGCTGCGCGAGGTCATCTTTCTGAAGACTCTGCCAAACCATCCACATCTGGTCCCGGCATATGATATCTTCCTCGATCCCCTCAGCAAGAAGCTCCACATCGCCATGGAGTACATGGATGGCAATCTGTACCAGCTAATGAAGTCTCGGGATCACAAATATCTTGATGGCTCGACTATCAAGAGCATTCTATGCCAGATCCTATCTGGTCTTGAGCACATTCACGATCACAGCTTCTTCCACCGCGATATCAAGCCAGAGAACATCCTTGTCTCGACTTCCGCAGTTGAGTCAGGCAGCACATTCAAGCGCTACTCATCGTTGGTCACACCTCCTTCAACACCTCCAACATACACAATCAAGATTGCAGATTTCGGTCTGGCAAGAGAAACCCAGTCGAGAATACCCTACACAACCTACGTTTCCACGAGATGGTACCGTGCGCCCGAGGTCTTGCTACGAGCTGGCGAATACTCAGCTCCAGTCGACATCTGGGCGATCGGCGCCATGGCCGTCGAGATTGCGACTCTCAAGCCACTCTTTCCCGGCAGCAACGAGGTCGACCAAGTATGGAGAGTCTGCGAGATTATGGGCAGTCCAGGCAGCTGGGTGAACCGAGCAGGACAGAAGGTCGGTGGTGGCGAGTGGAAGGAGGGCATCAAGCTGGCTCAGAAGCTTGGCTTCTCATTCCCAAAGATGGCACCACATTCCCTTGAGACCATTCTGCCTGCACCGCAATGGCCAGCTAGCCTTGCGCACTTTGTCACATGGTGTCTTATGTGGGATCCCAAGGCACGACCAACATCGCGCGAAGCGCTAGAGCACGAATACTTCACAGACGCTGTCGACCCACTGCGACCGAAGAGCGGTCATGCTTCAAGGATGCTCGGACGGAAGCCATCTACAAATATGCAAGAGACTGACAGTGTTCATTCGCTGACCTCCAAGACGTCAGCCTGGTTCAGAAAGTCAATGGTCGCAAAAGACGCACCACCAGTGCCAGAACACACAATACCCGTGGAACCACGACCCGCACCTGTGCACGCGAACACAGATGCGATCACACCTTCGAAAGCTCGCCCAGCAAACACAAAGCGTGCAACGTGGACCAACGGGACCAACTCGAATGTTGCACCTATCCCAATACTACCTTCAGTAAAGCCGGTCTCGCCTCAATCAGATGCAACCACTGCGCAAGCGACTGTCAGGCGAACCGAACCAGAAGAGCGCAAGAAGGTTGGTAGACAGCTGTCGCTCAACTCTCACGGCAATCACTACGCAGACCTGCATCGCCAGGAGGCAGAACGCGCTCTTGAGGGTAATGGCATCAAGTCGCCTACCCCTAGCCAGCGGGAGAGCTTCTTCTCACATCTGCGAAAGCGCGCCAGGAGACTATCTGGCCGCAATTCCGCAGTTGTGTCACCCGCAGAAGACCTTGAGGCTGGTTGCGCTCCATGGGCAAGCAACGGTAATGCACAGGCCGGCTATCGTCAGTCAATCAACGATGTGCTTACAATTGCGCCACTCGCCGCGGATCCGTCTGCAGACCCTGGCTTCGCTGAACTTGATCGTGCTCTTCAGAGTGTACGATACAGTCTCGATGCTGCGGCAGGCGCTGCTAATGAGCAGATGCGACACCCAGTCAAGGCAGCCAGCAATCCAGCTCTCAAGCGACATCATTCTCTGCCCCAATCAATGGCAGACAGCAGCAAGGCCGCTATGGCAGGCCCGGTGTCTGGACGTACACGACGATCTGTACGCCATGCTAATCCGGCTCGAAACTACGAGACCCCAGACGAGGAGGACGAATTGCTTGATGAGGCTCTTAGTTCAGCAAGGGTGGCTGCCCATAAGATGAACACATCCTCGGCACGTCCACACGTGCATAAGGCAATCACCGAGCCGCCGTTTGTATCGGCGTATCTGACGCCCTCACCTTCCAAGGATCGCAACGGAGTGTCTTTCGGAGCTCATGACACTACGCCTTCGAAGCCAATGGATATACCTCGCATGGCAGAGAAGAGCATGAACCCACATTGGCCTACACCTCCTTACGACGAGAATGACTGGGCAGCAGCCGCTGCAGCGAGCATCTTCGCGACACAGGCTGCTTTGAGATAGCCTGTCTCACACTTTTCATATGTCAACTTCGCATTCCCAAATATACAGCATTACCAGGCGTTCTGAGCTACAACGGTCTCTACGGCACATCTGGCGTTTGGCAGCTGGGTGGTTACCCTCACGGGATCGGCTCTGGACAACATTTTTATAGGAGTCCATGGTGTAAAGCACCAGGCTCATGATTGATTCTCTCACGCTCTCTAAGGACTACCACTGTCTGAGCCTCCAACATATCAAGCGACATCCTTCACTTCGTTACAAGCGAGTTATTGCTGGCTGATACCCGAATGAGCAAGAGGCAGAGTGCTAACAAGCCCGCCTTCTCATAGTTATTGCATCATTTCTTTGTTCGATCATATCTCATATTATTATCGGTCTGGCCTGGCGACCTCGTGTGCATTACCGGCGTTGGCAGCTGGATGTACCAGAAGAGTCGAGGACGGTTTAATGGATTGGTGGAATTATATTCTTCCTGAAGGATGGACACACAGTAGATATGCGCTGTACACTGCACATCACCGACATCTTGTCTCATACATTTGTCAACACCAGCTATGCCATCCTAGTCTCATCAACCGACTTGAAAGGTCACGCCGGACTCGTGAAACAACGATGACCCAGGTCATTGTCCCTCCTATCACGTTCCTTCCGCGATCATTCCAGCGTTACAGTCTCCTCAACACTGTCTGCCTACCTCACTTGGCATCGTGGCTAGCGTCACAGACCCGGTGAGCTACTGCGTTGTCAATGCTCACAATATATAGCACAAGTACATTGAATTGATCTGCGATCGACCTCATTCACAGCAGCATAGCAACGCCATGCATATGATTATAGATCATCATAGCCGTTGCGTTGTGTCTCGAAGCGCATAGTCACGATAGCCTGCGCTATGCTCAGTGTCTACAGTTGATGTGCCATGACCAAATGATGTTATATCCAGAGAAGAGTGCCTGAGGTTAATGATTCATAGCAAGGACGTCATACGAAATTATGCAACCGTTATGCGCGAACTTTTTACGCGACAACCACCTACAGCATGTGATTGCTGTGACTCGAACGAAGCTCTTGATTTAGACAGCACTGTGAAGTGCCACACATCGACATATGGCGCCATATACAGGCATCCCACTATCACCGGCTGAGCTTTCATATCTGCATGCCTCCCTCCAACAAACGCCTCCAATCCGCCCAGACGGACGATCACAGAATGACTTCCGATCGCTCACAGCAGAGGCAGATATACTGCCGACAGCAAACGGATCAGCACGAGTGTGCTTCGCAGATGGCACCGAAGCTATTGTTGGCGTGAAAGCTGAGGTTGAGAAGAGTAAGAGCACGTCAGGCAAAAGCACAGTAAGCGTAGAGCAAGGTGTCGACCAAGAAGAGACCAGCGCACCACGACAAACTCATGGCGAAGAAGATTGGCTGGAGGTCGCGGTCGAGATACCGAGTACGCGTGACGATGACCCGTTGCCAGTCTTTCTCGCTGCTATGCTCAGCGAAGCACTGCTTGCAGATGGCACTTTGAAGGACAGATTATATATTAATTCACGCTTTCACTGGAGGCTATACGTGGATGTGAGTGCGCAGAGATACTGGGAGAGAACATCACTGATAAGCTAGATTCTTCTGCTCTCCACGCCACTATCATACCCTCTGCCATTGTTGAGTCTCACCAGTCATCTTGCCCTGCTCAGCACACGCCTACCAGCTCTCGCATCCCAGGGAGACGAAGATCCATTGTTCAGCGACGATTGGGCTGCTGCCACGCCACTATACCCACAATCGACACTCACGAAGCCTCCCATTACTTTACTGCTCATGTCAGTGGGAGACAACATATTCTATGATCCATCAAGAGAGGAGCTCGCAGTAGCAGACGCAGTGTTTGCCATCTCAGTGGCACAGCAGCATTCCAATAAGGCTCTTGAAGTCGTGAGCATGAGGACGATTGATCCTCCATCACGATTGACCGCAGCTGGTGTTCCAAGAGACTTGACCTCAGGCGGCGCCGTCAGTGTGAGCACAGCAGAGGCACTGGTACGACGAGAACTGGATGAAGTTGGCAAGGTGTGGAAGCCACCACGAGGAGGACTCAAGCGAGCTCTGATGGCACGCATGATCAGCCAAGTGGTAAAAGACGGTGTTGCCGCAGACGTGCTTGAAGCTTTGGCAAAAGTGAATATATGACACTATCTGCTGACCTTCTCCTCTACAAGTTCTCGGTAGATCTTTTTCAGCTCGACGACGTCAGCCTTGAGCTCATCGACTTCTTCCTCACGCTCGCCGAGCATCTCGAGACATGCGTCATAACGCTGTTGCACGCCCTGCATGTCCTTCTCAAGCTCAACAACACGGCTCTTCTTAGACCTGGCTTCCTCAACCTCCCTCATAAGCAGCACAATCTGGTCTCTGGCTTCATCACGCTGAGCCCCTAGACGAGCGAGTTCGTCCTTGTGAGCAGCCTTCTCGCCTTCGAGCTTCCTCACTGCTGCGCTCATGCGCTCGACGAGCTGCACACTCGGGCCCGCACCGCTGACGTTTGTGGAGACAATGTCATTGATTGTCTGATGTGGCGAAGATTCGTGGTCGAAGTCGTCGTCAATTTCAGGCTCTGCAGGTGGCATGCCATTCATGTCAGGGAAGTTCATGATACTTCCATGAGTGCTGAAAGGAGGAGAGAGTAACTCGCGATCCGGCGTTGCGGCTGTCCGAGAAGGCACAACACTGCTACGTCGGGTTGAAGATCGCTCAAAGCCTGGAAAATCGCCAGCTTTTGGTGGTCCTCTGCGTGGTCCGATATCCAGACCAGAAGTTTTGCGCGATAGTGGTAATGATTCCATCCGAACGGGTCTGGCACCTCGCTGCCATCTTGCTTTCTCCTCTTCCAGTCGTGCAGCTAGCTCTGACTCCCAGATACGCCTTTGCCGCTCAAAGTCTGCTTTTGCATCAGCCAGTGTGGTGTTAGCATCATGTAGGCTACGTTGAAGAGCATCGATCTTCGAGTGGTTCTCTGTCAGCTCGGCATCTTTCTCGCGAACTTGCTGAGTTGTGCTTTCAAGCTCTTCAGCCGCAAGTCGTGCCTTGGAGCCGGCATCTCGTGCTTTCTTGCGCACGTCTGCCTCTCTCCGGGCGGCCTCATCACGATCTTTCTCCATGGCGACGAGCCTGGCATTGAGACTGCCCTCAATGGTCTCCCAATTGGTCTTGGCGAGGTTGTATTGATTCTGTAGCAGCTCAATTTGACGGAGCAGCTTCGCACCACTTTCAGCACCATCCACTTCTGTGCTTTGCTCTTCTATTCGTGCTCGCATGGCTTCGAGACGAGCCTCGACCGACTTGATCTCGTTGGTGAGCTCTAATTCCGTCACAGACCATCGTTCTCGCTGTCGATCAGTATCCTCTTGCACTTTTTTGATCTCTGCCTGAGCGCGATCCTCTGCGAGCTTCTTCTCGATCTGTGAGTCCTCCAACTCATTCTCGAGGTCGGCGATGCGGTTCTTGTCAGCCTCAAGCGCCTTGTTCTGAGCGGCTTGTATGGCTTGCGCTGCACGCTTCTCTGCTTCTTGCAGCTGAAGGTTGAGACTGTTGATTTGATCGTTCGCCTTGTCGCGGTCCGCACGCAAGGTGTCCAACTGCTCTTGCAATAGCGGCACCTGCTTGGCCTTTTCCAAGGCTGATCGCTCGGCAGCTTCAGCACGCCGAACCTTATGCTTGTGTTCCATTTCAGATCTCTCAGCCTTGTCAAGCTTCTTCCGCATATCAAGCACAGCCTTCTCGCTATCCAAACCCTGCGTCCGCAGCTTGATGGTCTGAAGATGTCGTAGCTCCGTCTTGCTCAACTGTTGTCCCTCCTCCATCAACAAAGCAATTTGCTCGTCTTTCTGTGCTAGCTTCGAGTCAAGGCTGCCGGAAGCCGTGGTTGCATTTGCCTGCTTCGCTGCGGCGACCGTCTCTTTGGCAAGATACTGCAGCTTCGCCTGCAGAGCATCGATCCTTTCCAAATGTGCATGCATCTCTTCCTGCCGCTGCTGCTCGGCTGTCTCATACTCACCACGCATTCTCTCCATCTCGGCTTCGATTTCCACCGTTGATTGCGAATTGCCATTGACGAAATCGATCGATGGGCGCGAAGAATCGAAACCGTCAGACGTGGCAAGCTCGACAGAACGTCGCGGCGAGTCGATAGACTTCCTGGCAGGATTGATAGGCAACGTAGAGGCCAACAGTGTTGTATTCGTGTTCGCAGACGTGGTTGTCTCATCTTCCTTCGCTGACTCTTCCACAGCAGGCACTTGGATGTCCTCATCTTTGCTAACTGTCTCTCCTGCGGTAGCTTGTTCGGCCTCGGCCTTGTTCTTATCAACATCTGCCTCTTCCCTCTTGATATCGATACTCGTCCTCGCACTCGCAGTCCGTTCTGAGCTAGGCGCTCTGTTGATGCTGTCGACTCCCAGTCGGCTCCTCTGTGCCGTGATTCGAGCCAATTTCTCTGCCAGTCTATCGTTGCCTCGAGCTCTCGACGCATCTCTCGAGGTTGAGCCGCTGGTAGTCGTAGATGGTACCAGTGCAGCCTTCTGGGGTTCGACAGCGTTCTGTGACTCATCGATCTTGGTCTTGTCGCCGTTGTCAGGTCCATCCGCTAGAATGGTGTCCAGTCTCGACTCCAGGCCAGCTACTGCTGAGGACAGCATGCTGCCCCAGCCCTTCTTGGCTGCAGGCCTGTTCTGAGCCGCCATGGCGAGAGGTGTGCTGCAGATGCAGCTGTGATGTGTTGAGATATGCCTGGAATGCACTCAATGCGCCTGGTGAGACAGAAAGCTGTTCTTAACCGACATGCTGCTCATGCATCGCAATTATTGACAGTCGCGACAGGTCACACGAGTCTGCATAGCATGCGTCCTTACAAGGACTTATACAAGAATGTGATTGTTGTAGGATGTAGAGTCTATTTCCGAGGTCGGTGCCTGCATGATACCAGGATCGCGAGAAGCTCAGCTGGCATCGTGTGTCTGGAGTGCATTTTTGTGGAGCCTACGGACCTATAGAACAACAGACGCACACGTACACTCTTACGAGTCGTTGACAAGCGTTCTTTATTGCTTATACTCATCTAGCATTACTTCTGATATCGTAAGCGTCTTGACGACCATGTCATCCCAGTCCTATCTCATTTCTCGAGCCAGTTCGACTCCGAACCTTGAACGAGACAACCAAAGCATAACACCAATAACCATTTCCCATGTGCCGCTATAGCAGCACTTCAGAGATCATTCCTATCTTCCAGAAAGTTGCCTAAGATTCACCATGATCGTGTGATCAAGCTATAGGTGCTTTGACCGTCTCAGGAGTAGGAGTCGCTGGGCTCCTCAGACTGCTATCGCCAGGTTTTGGAGTCTCCTCCCTCTTCGGAGTCTGCAGACCCGGGTAACTGCCCAACTCAGAGCCTTGCCCACTTTGTCCTCGCTTGCGTGCTCCGAAGTGGTGCCAACTGCTCTTCTCATGGCTGCTACCCGGACGTCCATCAGTACCATTGGCGGTGGAAGAATGATCGTTAGACGACTCGGTCAGGCGTGCGAAGAGGCCTTTCTTTTTCACGGGCTGTGGCTTGGCCTCGTCCAAACCAACATCCTCAAAGTCTTCCTCTTTCATGACCGGCGGCACGATTGGTACTGGTAGAGGTCGTACGAATGTGTTGCTGGTTCTGGTGGGCGATTGAAACGACCGGCTGTCTAATGAGCCTCGCTGGTTGAACTCATTCGGTCGCATCACTGGTGATCGTCCCGAGATATCCTGTGCAATGGTCAGTAGTGTCTCAAGAGACCAAGGGAGGAGGCATACGAATGACCGCCGGTAGGAGTCGAAAGACTCCCGACTTATGTTGAATTGCTCGGCCTCATTGACTAGACTGCGATGGTTGCTGCTTGTCGTGCTTCGTGAAGAGTTGGTGTGCCAGAATGATTTGCGCTCTAGTGTTGGTGATGGTGGCAGGCATATGCCACTGTCGTTGATGTCTACAGCTTATCAGCGGCCGTCCACAACATGGAGCATTGGCTCTTACCACTCAATTTGTACTCTACAGTGTCAGCGTCGGATATCTCTGCAGATTTGCCAGCGTCACTGTTGGACCGCGCATCGTAGACTGGTCGGACGTTCTCGTCTTGCTTTCGAAACGGATTGCGTACGAACGGCATCTTGTAAAGCTATTGTCGGCAAGAATATATGACGTATTCGATATGGCGAACTCGAGCATGCGATGCGCAAGATCAAAAGATGTGTTGTTGATGCTCTGCAATGCTGAGGATATATTGCGCCGCAAGTCTCGTGTGACCAGACAATGTCCGTGGTGAGGCTGATAGCTGCAGGGCGGCCTGGACAGCAGGATGAAGGTGGGTCGATTATGTAGCTTAATATTAGAGAAGGTAGGTGTGGATCGAGGATGTTGCCCTTGTATAGGTAGCGGCGACGCTCGAGTTGACGAGTTTCAGGTTTGCGGCGTGAGTGAAGTCAATGGTGATGGATATTGAAGACTGAAACCCGTCGCTGATAGTCCTCTTCAGATAGAAGTCGAACGAGATTCCAAATGCGTGCCGCGGATGATCGTCAATGGCGTAGTCACGATTCCCACTAAGGCGGCGTTCTTGGGTTGCGATGATGCTGGCCACTAAATACAGCCGCCAAGGTGCTCGGTATGTAGTAAAATCAATGACGGAGTGATGAGGACGAGAGGTCGACGAGAATGTTCAAGTCTGCGAAGGACATCGTCAAGTGTATCTCGGCTGCGCGGCTGTATTGCTAGGGTCAGCAATCGATGGCCTGCACTGGGAATGGTAATTCATCGACATCAGAGTGGTTCCGGTACCGCAGTTTGAGTACGACGCGTACCAGATCTGCCGGAGAAGTGGGCTGTGCCCTGCTGTACTCATGGTGATGCATTTGATTGGTAGTTTCAGCTTATTCACATGCTTGTGTTACTACATATAGGATGCAAGCTTGTCTATTTTATTCTGCTATGCATATCCTGATACATGGCCTGCAGCATCAAGGCTCGTCGTTCACCTGGCCAAGACTGCCTTGACCACGCCCTCCAGCGTTACATTTCCAGCAATAGCCAGTTCCTGAATGCCATTCACTGCACTGCCAGTCCTCAGCCATTGAGCGAGCATGTCATTCGATTCGACAGGCTTGATGGTGGAGTTGGCTGTGCCGACCGTGACATGTGGCGTCTCGTTCGCTGTCCTCCATGTATCTTGTGAGCCTTCTTGTGGGACCAGTCTTGCTACGAACGCCATGACACGATCGTTCCAGACCAGTCGCTCTAGTTGGACATTGCACAATCCTAGCTTTGCTTCTGGCACAGCGTACGCTCTCGACTCGGTGGCTGCGGACGCTTCATCGTATCTTGCTTGTAGTGATTGCCAAAGGTCGGGTTGTTGTTGAGCTGAGGCGCGATGGATGAGGGTCACATGGAACTCCTGCTGCAGCCTCTTCTCTCGCTTCAGTTGTGTGTACATCTTGGCGACCTCCGGGTCACTGTTGCGGAAAACTGCTTCGAGCACAGCATTGACACGGGTCACCGGGACCGACACTCCAAAGTATTCGACCTTCTTCTCTTTCTTTTTGGCATTGCCGTTGGTCTGTTGTGCGGTAGCAGCAGGGTTTCTGGAAGACTTGTCACTGCTAGACTTGATGCTGTGCTTGACTTCGATTCTGTATTCCGATGTTGCTGATGCAATCGCAGCTTCGATCTCATCCTGCGAAGGGGGCCTAGCGTCCTTGAATAGCTTGGGATACTCCTCGTAAAGTCTGCGAATGATGAGGTCGACTGTGTGCTGAGTGGAGGCTAACGGATCCAAATCGATAACCATGTCAAACCCATCATCCGGCTTCAGGTCTGCATCGACAGGCTCGAAACGTCCCATGAAGCCCTCCATGATCCCGATAATCTCGGTTGGTCCTTTGGTGCCGGCATGAATGGTCTGGTGATTATCGCCTCTTGTCAGCACGCGTCGCCGTGTTGCTTCTCTGATCCGATCAAAGTTCTCACGATCGTGTCTGTAGTGTAGCGCAACAAACTTTGCCCATGGCAGAACCTTGGTAACATCTTCAATGATCTGCTTGCGCTCACGCCGTTGATGGTTGTTGCGGTCGGCGATCATGACTGGTGCTTCACCGAGAGCATTCACACATGCGTGTGCGAACGCCTCCGGCTTCCTGCTTTTGACCGTGATGTTGTCGTTCTGGACATGGCCCCATCCGAAGAGCTTGGCAAGAGTCAGTGCAACAGTCGTCTTGCCACACCCAATCGTGGCGACAGGCACCAGGATGATATCATGAGGACCGTCAGTATCTTGCTCGCTATGTTGCTCGTTACGGATAATATCCGCGCCGGTGAGACCACGAGACGCGAGGAAGTCGTCCCTCATCTTGATGATGCCGTGATTCTGATTGTAAGCCTGACCCAACTCTTTATTGCCATGCAGCTGTCTTCGAGCAAAGTCCAGGTACTCTGCTGTGATCTGCTTGTGTTTCTTGTAGACGGGCTCTCGACCACCGATGATGGCTTTGGTGCACTCTCGCCACTGGCGGTACATGAGGTATGGCTCTTCGAACTTGTACTTAAAGAACCAATCGTGCCATTGTCCCGTGTTGGCTTTCGATTGGCATCGAATGACGAATCCTTCTGTGTCGCGGCCATCGTAATTGCCCGTCTCGGCTATGTTATCGAGGAACTTGTGCACGTTATCGATATCCTGCTCTACGATGTATTGTGTTCGTTTGAAGCCCCATTGGTCGGCAAAGGAGTCTACCAGAGCATGTGGGTATGTGACAAACTCTGGCAGGTTGAGGTTGATGCCATGGAGATACAGACCTGCAGTGTTGGGAGCATACTCCAGGACATGCTCTTCGAACTCGTCATCGCACAGCTCTGCTACAGCAGTGGCATTCATGGCTCTCAGAGTCTTCGCTAGCTCTTCTCGCGTCCTACCAACACTCTGCACATGTCGGTCGACCCATTTCTGACCCCATTCGGCATGGCTGACTTCGATGTCGCCACGAGATCCAGTAGAGTGCTTGCTACAGACGATGAGCGTTCCGTCCTCGAGTCCAGCCATGAAGATAATACAGCCGTTCTCTTTGACAGAAAGCTCATACGGACCACGAGTGTCTCGCTTGACATTCTCCCATTCTGTCTCGCGGACTTCGCCATGATTGAAGAACTTGTCGTAACCTCGGACAGCGATTTCTGCCTGGCCGGCAGCATTCTTGGTCGTGAAGAGTCCTCTTGCGTAGGTCGGGAGGTTTGATTGCTTGTATGCCCAATCTTGTAATCGCCAAGAGTCGACTGATATGTTGGAGTTGTCGACGGAAAATGTGCTCTTCTTTGTTTGAAAATGGCGAGTTTTCTTTCCTTTGGCATCTTCAAGGCCTTGAAGCATCTCACTGACTTCGCGAGGCTCTTGTCGACGACCAAGACGGTCCATCAGGTCAGCCATGGCCGTAACAAGTGTGGTTGTGTGCTGAGCTGTGATCGCAGCCACTACTTCCAGTGTATGCTGACTTTGGGTTGTGTTTGTGGGAAGTCGCAGTAATAAGGACTATAACGTTGCTTATGATCGCCTCATCGAGACTACTAGGGACACCGCCTACTATCGATTCACATTGACTCATACACCATCTATGACCATAGTCAATTTTGCATGAGTGTTCAGGCTGAGTAGCACCGCCACATTTCGAAGAAAGCCTCAATCGTCAGAGACAGCGCTATTCTCAAAACAAACAACAAAACTACCCGTCAACCACGCGACACACTCTTCTTTGACATTCTACTTGCTACATGTAATCATCGAGCATCGTATCTCGAGCTTGCTCTTGCTGGCATTGTCCTCTCTGAAACCAATCATAATCAGTACCAGTCCTTCCGCTCACGATGGACGACATTCAAGGTACAGAAACCAGTCCGCGCAGATACCATAGCTAATCGATTACAGAGTGGATAGTGTATGCATACAACCAGGGAGGACCTTACGCCTCGTACATCAAACCGTTCCTCTCCTACCTCATTCCATACGTCGGCACAATCAACTATGTCACAGGACTCCTCAAGGCATGGGTCTTCCCACTGATCACACAAGCAACCTCGAAGCCAGATCTCGCTACACTCGCGCTGCTCCTCGTCATCGTGTTGGTCTCACTCAAGATCCTGGATCTCTTATGGCAGAGTGTCAAGTTCTGGATCAAAATGGTCTGGCGTGTGGTCTTCTACGGTGGGATGGCAGCAGTTGGTCTGTGGTTCTGGACACGAGGACCCGAAGGTGTCGTAGAAGATGTACAACACTGGACACGAACATTCGATAAGGAACATCAGTACTGGCTGAAACAAGATCAGCGCGCTCGTCAGAAATCGCCGTATGGTCAGCCTGCAGGCAAGTGGTTCTGAAAGAGTGAAGGTGGTTACCTACGCGTTCAAACACGCCACCTCCAGAGACCAGTACAACCGCACAACTCTGCAATCAGGCTAGATATCTGAGAGTCATTATCAAGATGGCGCACAAGGAGGATGAAACAAGAGCGATGTCAGGCTGCGCACATTCAGGAATCAACATCTTTCCTAGGAAGAAGATGTCCGACATGTCAGCAGCGCCAGCCGTGGGGCTCAAATCACTCTAGATATACGATCTCGTTCGGCTGCGCCAAGAAGAGTTGTGGCGCATACTGCACATATCTCAGAGAAGAGTGGTCCGACATCTACAGCCTGGTTGTGCACAACGCTGTTCAAAGCAAGATTGGCACTGCGCATGACCAAGGTCGGTGCATAGATCGTATCTGGCGGTGTCGCAAGCAAGATGTATGCCACGCGACAAGGCTAGGATCTGTGCCAAGGTCACAGCCGCACGCCTCGCGGGAATCCTGGCTTGCATTTCCATCGGCTTGCGCTTCTCAACATGGTATTCTTGTCTGACCACCTTCCGCTTCACACACCCGAGCACATTCGTTGGCACGATCTGACGACTATCTCTTTCGATGGCTGAAGAAGACTCCCGTCTCCGCATTGAGACGTCTTGCCAAATTCACATGTCATGCCGGTTCAGCTGAGCTCACGCAGTAACACGGCAGGACAGCTTCCATATATGCCTCGCTTCCCTGCTATGACAAGGATTACTCTCGATAGCATATAGGCAGTTGAGAGGCGGAGCTCGATTGACTTGTCTCGCCACAGGACCATTCTTCCTTACTTCAATCTCTCTACCTCTCACGATATCGCTGTCTGTCACTGTTTCTGTTTCCCTTACCTCTACGCTTATTGATGCGTTGTATACTTATTACATGCAAGCCACACCGCGTACTCTGCTGGAAATACTGCTCCATCATCAACTCAGCTCCAAGTACATGACCATCACGAACAGCTGGATGGTGCCAGCCCTCAACTTGATGTCACTCTGGAGGGCACACTGATCCCATCGATGCTCTCGACCACAACGAGTGCGGTGGAACATGCAGGAACACGCAGTAGACGAGAGAACACTGGGCATCATCCTTGCAGCCGGGCTGTGCTCCACCGCAATAGGGATCCTCATCACAGTACTGTGCCTCTCGTCTCGACGGCCCCAGCATGTGAGGTATTGGAAAGCGTTAAGTTCAAGCTCACCACTGCTTGATGACGAAGCGCAAGTCAGATCACTGCACGCATGGTCACCTCGGAAGCTTTTCTCGAGCCAATCTGCGAATGCTCCAGAGCTTGCTTACCAGAGCCCTACGGACACTCCTGCTAAGCTTTCGATATCACGAAGGCCATCTCAGCTGCTTGCCAATGGTATCAGAAATTTCAGCACGCTATTGACAATGACAATCAGAGATGAAAGCTCATCCCTTCAGCCACTGACACGAACATACCAATCAAGCTCACATTCGAGCATACCGTCGGAAGTACCAACCAGGATGAGCTTCTCACGCTATCGGAATCGAGCGATAGATGTCTTGGACGCTGCATCCCGTTACTCGGATTCCATCTCGCTACCTCGGAACTCCGAGTCGCACGCTGAAGCGCCAGAAGAAGAGAGCCCGCCTCTGCCATATCACCAGCAGCTCACTGATTCTCCGGATCGACGATACTACCGAAGACAGCACGTAACACCATTAATACCTAGCAAGAGTCCACGAAGAAAACTCTCGCCTGCCGTACACTATCCAAGTTGGACAGAGATACAAAGCTTCGACTTTACTGATGTCGAATCTCAGCAGTCACGGCCAAAGAGCATCAAACGCATTTCAAGTGATTGGCGACCAGGTAGTGACCAGCTGGCTGGAAGATGCGAAATCGGATGAAGCTGGCATTGGGATACAGTTATCTCAAGCGACAAGTTCAAGCTTCAGCTTCCTCTTCCCTGTACTAGGCTCAACCTCATCTTTGACACGGATAGTAATCTTCTCGAACAGCTCAACTCGCAGCAGCTTGTCCGGAGTCTTGACCTCGAGCTTATACTCATCCTCTCTGAACACGGCATCTTCGTCCTTGCCGGCAATGTCCTTGACCCTGATGAGACCCTCGATGCCAAATCGTGGAACGAACACTACGAAACCGTTGCTGAAGACTCTCATGACGAATCCTTCTTCCTCAAGGATTCGACCCTTCAGAGCCTGTCCGACATAGTATTCCACACTGGCTCTGCCAGCCATTTGTGCGTTGCGATGTCGGACATTGATATTCTTGCAGACGCCTTCGAGCTTGGCCTTGCTCTGCAGACTTGCATCAAGCTGCTCATATCCGATAGCCGCTGCGAGCTGACGGTGTACCTCAAGATCTGCATAACGACGGATAGGACTGGTGAAGTGTGTGTAAATCTCAGAGGCAAGACCGTAGTGTCGGAACTCCGGATATGATTGT
Source organism: Peltaster fructicola (assembly GCA_001592805.2). Taxonomy (NCBI): domain Eukaryota; kingdom Fungi; phylum Ascomycota; class Dothideomycetes; genus Peltaster; species Peltaster fructicola. The sequence continues at coordinate 1,359,032 of CP051143.1, forward strand.
GTGCCAGCACAGAAGTACTCAGCACTCATCATGCATCTCGTGGCAAGTATGCGCACAAGAGTATTGAAGAATGGCTCTCGTGCGTCTACGCAAGTGTCGAGACTATCGGCCACTGCTTTCGAAGAGTCTGACCGCAACTCCATACCCTTCTTCACCTTCAGCTGGTTGGCTAGTTCCTCAAAGTTGGTCTTGGGAGGAGCAGCATGACGACGCAACAACGCGGTCTGTGGGAAGGCGTCGTAGACCTTGGCAGCCACTGATATATTGGCAAGCAACATGAACTCCTCGACCAGCTGGTTTGTGTCAAGCAACTGCTTCGTCTTGACATCCACAGGATCAGATGTCTCGCTTTCTGCTTCAACGCGCACCTCTGGTGAAGCGAGATTGAGCGCACCAGCGGCCATTCGCTTTGCACGAAGTTTTTTCGACAGCATCATCAGGTTGCGCATGCCACCTGTGAGTTCGTCCTGCTGGCTCTTATCGTCGATACGCAGCTGGGCTCTCTCGTAACTAAAAGCCTCTCTGCTGCGAATCACGCTCTTCGTGAACTCGGCGTTGACTATGTTGACATCTTCATCCATCTCCCAGATAACACTGAAAGCAAAGCGCTCAACATAGGGTTTGAGGGAGCAGAGATCCGTTCCAAGAAGCATAGGCAGCATGTCAATTCGCTTGTCGACCAGGTAGACTGTTGTACCACGTAGAGAAGCTTTGTCCATGGCATTGTTTGGTTTGACAAAGTGACTGACATCTGCAATGTGTACACCAACTTGGTAGTTCCCATTTGGCAGTCGGAATGCGTGCAGAGCATCGTCAATGTCGACACAGCCTGGAGGATCGATGGAGCAGATAAGTAGGTCCCGTAGGTCCCTTCGATTTGTCCAGCCAGGATCTGTCTTTGATACTGGTACCTTCCAATCATGCCCTTCAGCTGGTAGACAATCCAGGACCGTCCTCGGGAATGGTCGGTATTGTACATCCCATTCCAGGAGGAGCGCCTCCGTCTCAGCACCCTTCGTTTCTAGTTCGCCCAAGCTACGGACGAAGTGACCGACAGGATATCTGGAGTCTCTGTCCCAGCTGTCGATTGAGACAAGCACTCTCTTTCCTAGTAGCTCACCGGTCTGGCGTGTACGCACTCGGATCTTAGGTATGCGCTTGTCCATGGGGATGAGAAAGACTGTCTGCTGTGATCGACCATTCTTTGCGTCTGATCGCACGCTGTCTCTGTCGATGTGACCAACATACTGTCTCCAGTTCCGCTTGATGACTCCAACAATCTTTGCAGTAGGTCGTGGCTGATTATCCAGGCCTTTGGCGTGCGTACGCTTGACCTCTTCTTGCAAAGCACGACGTTCCTGCTCGGTAACAACTGCTTCCGCATCGTCCTCGTTATCGGCATTTTCGTTCTTGTTGACGTCCTCCTCCTCGATGACCTTCTGGAGTGGTGCCTTCCACTGTTCTTTCGGCAAGATCTCTACAACGACAATGTCGCCGGAGACAGCACGATTGCTGTTCTCGCGGCCGATGACGAGCAACGCTCTGTCGAACGCCGGCACATGCACTGATCCCTCCAGATAGTTGTACGGCGAGACATTGAACGTGCCTTGGTGGAGAGTGCCAGCCTTGACGCCTGTCAGCATAGCACTGACTGACATGTAATCAGGGTAGATGAGCTCTGCCTTGCTGTCGCGAACAGAGTTTCGCTGACTGATCATGTCGAGTAGCCGATCCGCGTCGTCAAGACCGGAGACGTAGTCTCGTAGGTTGGCAGAGCTGATACCCTCAGCCTTGGCCTTGCGTAGATTCTCGCGATCATCGCTGATCATCACGATCGCAGGACATCGCACACTTCCAGAGCGGCTCTTGTGTAGGTGTTCCGCATACCAAACGCATGCTCGTCTGACAGCTCGATCATTGCGATCATTGATGGACTCCTGTGCTTCGCGTTCGATATAAGTTTCTAGGCGGAAGTCGTTGAAGAAGACATAGAACCTTTTGCCCTCATTCTTGGTTAAAGCAATCAATCGATGGTACAGGGGTAGCGATCGGTTCTTGACTTCCTCCAGCACAGTCTGAAGGACTATCACATCTTGAAAGACACCTTCGGACTCGAAAAGGTCCATTCCAGAGAGAAATGCATTCGTGTCAGGCACGAGGTAGTGGCCTTGAGGATAGTCTTTGGCGCCTGCTGGAGTTGCGCTCAATACAAAGGCCTCAGCCCTGCGGTGGAAGCCAGTTGTACTGCTCGCCAGCGACAGGCATAATGTGCAGAGATTTGAGGAACATGGAATGTCCTGTCGAAGGTAGACCTCGCGCACGATCTTTTGGACCTTTCCAGACTTGAGCGTTCGAACATAAGTCTTACTACTCAGCGTAGTTGTCGAGGAGGTCGATGCATACGACCGTTTCAAGGAGGTCATACTTGCTGTGTTGTTGTGGTGGTTTGCCTCCTGCGATGATTTTGATATTGAGCTTCGCTACGGCTGCCCAGATCTACGCTAAGTCGAATTGAGCTACCAGCCATTAGACGTCACTGCCTGCATAGCTCCATTCAAGATAAGCAGCTATACAGAGTGCAACATACACCACCACTCGCCTTCACGATGTCCCTCGATCCACCGGCAATTCTACAAAGCACACAGAAGAATGTGCGTGCGCGGCCTATCAGTTGGGAAGGCGCAGTACGAGCAAAAACCATCACAGAATCAGACCTGAAGAAGATCAAAGCAATAGACAAAGTCCGCAAGGAACAGAGAAAGCAGACAATTGAGGGCGACTCAGAGACATACAAGACACTGCTGCTTGGTGATGGCGAGAACAAGAGCATATTTGAGACAACTGCGAAACGAACAGATATCCTTCAGTATATGCTTGTGCTGTTGAGTGATCTGATTGATGGTAGGTTAGCAAAGAGGTTCGGGACACTTTGAATGACCACTCGCAGATGTTCCATCACTCCGAGACGAATTGATTAAGCACCCTCACCCCTTCAAACCATTTCTGCCGCTCCTGAAGCAATCTAGCAATCCAGAGGATACGATTCCACTTCTCACATCAGCCGTCCTCAGTTCGCTTGTATCATATGCACTCACGATCACGCCGAAAGGCACTCCCGACCTCGACGATGCATTGCCCAAGCTCAACACATACATTGCCGAGCTTCTCAAGTCCACCGACTCGAATCTGCAAGACATTGCTTGCCAGGAGTTCAGTGCATTACTTTGCAGCAGCAAATCGAGACACCAGTTCTGGAAGCAACGTGAGGAGACGCTGAAGCCACTGATCGAGGTCCTGCGAGCCGGTTTGGGAGACAGGGACACAGACAGCACGTTCGCTGGTGGTAGCACGGTCGCCAGCATACGAGGTGATGCCGCTAGCAGTTTCAAGGTAGGCGGCAGTGTGGGCCTGCAGCTACTCTACCATGTCTTGCTTGTTATCTGGCAGGTGAGCTTTGAGGGACGGCTGGTCGGCAAAGGTCTGGACGAGGAGTATGACATTGTACCACTGTACACAAAACTGCTCCGCGTTTCCCCCAAGGAGAAGACGACCAGGCTACTGCTATCAACGCTGAGGAACCTGCTAGATGCCAACAAGACGACATTGATGCCTGCAGCGATCGCATGTCGCCTACCTGCAGTGCTCACAAACCTTAAGTCGAGACAGCTTCCAGACCAGGACCTAAAGGAAGATTTGGATGGTCTTGTGGACATGCTGGACGAGTATACGTCCTCACAGACGACACTGGACGAGTACAGCAGTGAGGTCGAGTCCGGACACCTACGATGGTCTCCTGTTCACAGAGACGCCGATTTCTGGCGCGAGAACGCCAAGGTAATCATCGAATTGGAGGATGGCAAGTTGTGTCGCAAACTGGCCGAGATCATGTCGAAGGACTGGAGCAGCGATAAACAAGTGCTCGCCATTGGCTGTAATGACGTTGCCGCACTTGTGAAAGAGTGTCCGGAGATGAGACACCGGCTTGAGAAGCTGGGGTTGAAGGCTCGCGTAATGAGTCTCATGCAAGATGACAACGAGCATGTGCGCTGGGAAAGCCTACGTGCGGTAGGTGAATGGCTGCGATATTCCTTTGAGTCTAAGAGCTAGAGAAGCACAACATTTTACTTTTTCATCGTCCTCGTCGGTGCCGAGGCCTTCATGATGACTCTCTCTTCCTCGTCCTGCTGCACCTCGCAAACCTTCTCCAATTATCTACGAACAGCTTGTCGTGGAAGCTGGGGTGCATATGCTGAGCGGCCGATATACATACAGCCAGACACTTGACGTGTGTTACTGCCGCTGTCACACAATTCGAAATCATGACGTTCTACGGGCAAACGCCAATCGCTGGAGCAGTACGTACCTGGAACTGACAGGTTTAGCTTCAGGAACGCCTTTCTTGATGCTTGACCACCTCTCACCCCCTTTGCTGCGCTTCAGCATATGACGCGACCTGACGGCTAGAGCAGTAGGGGCGTCGATAACAATCCGGATACAGGGTCGTCCGGAAATGACCGGCGACCACAGCTACGTGCAAAAGCAAACTTTACAATCACCACATGGGATGCCGACTACACAACTTCGCCTGTTCCTGGGGCCCTCTTCTTCATTTAGTATACCACTACTTTCACTACACACTGCCTTCCCTCCCGTGTCCCGAGCCCGGCGTCATACTGCTGTACCTCTAGGTCTGCATAAGGCTTGGAACGTTCGAACTCAATCGTCTAATATTACGTGCGAACCGGACTGCTCATTCAGTGATCAATGGTGATGACAATGCTTACTTGCTTACCACGTCGTACACTGTCACGACTTCCTCCAGCTATACTCTTCGTTCCCGGCTCCCGACCTCACTCCTAGACTGATCAATTTAGCGCAGCACACGCCTCGGCAAGTCTTGTCAACAACTGGGACGTCAGGTCCATGACCGACCATTTGTTCGTCTCGTGCAATATTAGCACCTCCCCTCCTACATGACATCCTGGGATGATATCATGCTTCACTTCTTCATATTCTTATCCCAGGAGTGGGAGCACAAGGCAAACAGTGGATCATGGCGGCAACAACAGTTGAACTCAATGACACTCCAATCAGTCAGAATGACCTGAGTCGGCAGCAGACAGCCACATCAATAAGCAGCAATGGTCCTTCCTCAACCTCACCTCGCGCTCAAGCTGGCTCTGACAACGACAATGCCGATAAGACAAAGAGAAAACGTCAGCCACGCAATAGTGCTTGTCAGAGCTGTGCTGCCCTCAAAATGAAGTGCATCGCAACAACAACTCCTGGTGTTTGCGAGAGGTAAGACATTGCATGCATAACTTTTTCCATGCAGGGCACTGACAACACAGATGTGCCCGCATGAACAGGGACTGCATACCTGCCGTGCCTAAGCCTAGGAAACGACGAGCAACAGACAGCTTCGAACCCAAAGGCGTACCACTTGCTGATCTTATCGATCACCAGTCTCCACGACTCGACACTTTCCGATCTCCTCGAAGCTACACCAATGGTGATCATGTGCCGTTGGCACAACCTGACCTGGACTTCGACAATAGATCATTCACTCGACTGTTCGCTCAAGGTCTGGCCATTGACGAGAGGTCTTGTGACTACCTGCTGCACGGCATCGACCACAGCTATGTGAGGCTTTGCTGTACACGATTCACTTACATGACAGCATGCTTTCCCTTCGTCAGTGTGCCATTCGCTGATGCCAAGGCCATGGTCACACGCCGGCCGGTGACCACAGCAGCCATTTGCACTGTTGCTTCGGCATCGCAGCCCGAGATACAGTCACGCATGAGCGAGGCTTTTCGACATGCTCTGGCGATGCGGTGCATCATGGAGGGCGAGCGCAGCATCGACCTGATGGTTGGTCTGCTGATCTATATTGCATGGCACCATCAGTACTACAAGAAGCAGCAGATCTATCAAAACTTGTGTCTGCTGGCAGGCATGGCCACTGATCTCGGCATACAGAAAATACCATCCTTAGGTGAACAGGCCCGCGGTGCGCTGGACGCAGAATCCCAGAGGGCCTTCATCGGTGTCTACTATGTTACGACATCTCTTTCTCTGATGGGCTTTAGCAAGCCTGCTCCTCTCAGCTGGTGCTCTTCCTTGGATCACTTCGCTTCGTCGCTCTATTCTACCTCTTCACGAGAACTCAACCTCCAACCTTATATCGACCTCGCACATCTCCTGGAGGACCATGCGCAACTCATGGCCGCTGCGCCTCCGGTTCAATCAGCAGCCTACTACGACCTAGCTACCAAGTCAGCACTCTCCAGCCTGAAGACACTGAAGCGGATTCACCCGACAGCCTCGTCCATTACTGCTGTTGCTGCAGCTGCCATTCATATCAATGCTCGATCATTGACGGAGTCCTCATCATCGAACCTGCCTGGATCGGCATTGATGCAGACTGCCGTGGCTCTGAAGGAGTATCTTGACGAATTGCTTCTCCGACCGCCATCGACACTTCATCACCTTGCAGTTGTAGACTGGACCAATCTGCTGGAGGTGCTCATCTTGACGACAAGATTGTCATCACCGCAGTTCTTGTCCAGCATATCTAGGGTCGCAGGAGGTGGGTTAGGTTGGGAGTCGAGTGCACTTGCATCCATGCTGCAGCCAGATGCCGTGCTGGATGCCGTATGTGCACATATGGCTGCAGCTACTGATCAGAGTGTACGTCATGAAGGCCTACTCACCTGGCTGCGTGGGACATGTGACAGCATCAAACGGCGTATGCAACATGATCGCAATGGTGATGAGTCGTACTTCGACGCTGTCAGCAGCCTGGATCGAGCGAGGAAGAGCAGTAATGCAGGACATGACGAAGGACGATTTAGAGCTGTCAACGCTGAGCCGACCCCAGCAGTGCACCGCGCTCCACCGACCTGGTCACCACGAACCGACTTCTCATTCGATCTGTTCGCGGGAGGAGGATTGCTTGATGAAAGTTTTTGGGCAGCATATGGCGAGTTTGGAAGCCGTTAGGGAACGGCTTGATGGCATGCAACGAAGATGATGAGATACCAATGTGCGAGGGGGAATAACAAGTGCCTGAATAATTGCATGATGCTTCATTTCGGATCGTCAATAGTGCTACATAAGCATAATGTACAATAACGTGTATGATACAGGGTATCTCTGTGAGTAGGACGTGGTGTAGGCAGTAATTTGGCCGGCCTACTCGCCTGGCAGCAGCAGTCCTGCGATGAGCTTGCCATGCCAGTAGGTAGGGTCATCGTCAAGCCATGATCTCACCTCGGCGGCACTGATGTTGCATGCTGAAAGCCAGGCTGATAGTGCTGTTCGTCGTTGCTCGTCCAAGGCACGTAGTTGATCTTCTGAGGCTGACCCATTGAGCTTTGTGAGTCTTCCAGGGGCATCGAATTGAACGGCAAGTTTGCCTTCTTCGTTCTCGTAGGTTCGAGGCGGCAACCCTCGCATGCGCAGGATCATGGTTAGTAAATTGGCAAATGACGGTCCTTGCAGCCAAAGAGAGCGAGGCACAGCTTCGACTGGCCACTCAACTGTATCGCCAACCTCTAGCGACTGATAGAGGGCTGACATGCGCTCGACGCTATTCAGAAGGAGGACGGCTGCGATAAAAGTCGCGAAGCCGCTGACTTGCTGCCGTTGGAGAAGTCTTCGCTCCATATCGTTGAGAACCTTCTTGCTCAATCGCGACGCTCTGACCTCGATTGCAGCAAGCAACTGCGCCTGTATGATCTCTTGGTCGTGCTGCTTAATGCTTGCATCTGGGGACAAGGTTGAGCGGATCACAAATCGTGAGGAGTTCGTGAGGCAAGTTGTGAGCATCCATAGCTCGATGGTATCGTGAGTCAGGGAGCTGATGATGCTGTAGCAAGACCTGGTCTCTGCTCTCGTATCTAGCTTTAGTGTACTGGCGAGTTGCTGCTGAGATTCCTGACTGACTAGCTCGATGGCTTGGTGCAAGGTTGTGCGTATGAAGGCATGCGGTTCTGCGTCAACCGCATGCTTGAGCACATCGACTGACATACAGTACGCCGAGAGCTTATCAGCGACGCCATCGCTGTCCTCGAGTATAAGTGCCATAGCCGCTGTGCGTGAAGGATCAACAATCAGTAGAGGTTGTATGCCTGAATTGGCAAAGATCCTAGCATTGAGCGCCATGCCAGGGCCTTGATCGAAGTTCAGTCTGATGTGAACAGCACCAGGGACACGACGATTAAACTCAGATATTACCGGGTTGGTGCGAAGCTTGCTGACGGCCAAGAAATAGCCGGAACTCCAGGCGGTGAACTCGTCGACGAGGCGAGTTCTCAGACATTTGCCCTTCCACAAACGTGCAGTATCGACATTTGCGCAAGTGTTGCATGGTGTTCCTTCCGAGCATGGCTTCTTGAGCATCCGGCATCGTATGCAGGCGCCTTTCTTGCGAATCTCCTGCACTTGCTTGCGTCTTGCATCTGTGAACCGACCTCGTTGCTTCGTGCGAAGTGCCCTGGAGTTGTCGAGCTCTTGTGGATCATCGGGCTGTGCTGGCCAGCGAAAAGGCCTGCAGACAGGTTGTGATTGTTCTTGCGGGACACCATCTGTGATTAGCTGGTCCATTCCATCGAACGATTGTGAGATGTTGAGTTGCGGGTCTATTGTAGTAAGTTCGCCCTGCGTTGTCTGTTGCACTGCTGGTGCGAAGTCGGCTGCTGTGAAGGGTTGGTCGAGTATTGGCTCTTGCAAAGGCATCTGGAGGTCGTACTCATTACCTGGCTGGGTTGACATCTCCATGTTGTGCTGCTGCAGTTGCGCCCACAGTGCCTGCTCAGCGAGAGCCTGGTCCGAATCCTGCAGTAGCACGTTCTGCTCAAAGGCGGCATCTCGTTGAGAGGAATAGTCAAGATGACGCCGCGAGACTTCCGCCAGTGTGTCGAGCGCAGACTGCTCTCGGTCCAAGGTGATTGGCAGCCCAAGCATGGCATCTGCAGGATGTGAGACTGGCTTGTCATCTTTCTTGCTTGGTGCCTGCTGCATATGAAGTACAATCAACTCGCGATCTTCTTGAGTGGCATGCGGACATCGTTTCAAGATATGGTTGATCAGGTTATCAACCCTTCCCTTCGGAAACTATCTACATCAGTACGGCCGTCCAGCAACTCTCTGAACACTCACGAGCTCGCCGCATCTGCGACATGTGTGCTGGTATCTGTTACTAGAGTCTTCGAGCTTTGCGCCGCGCTCGAAAACTCTGCGACGATAACATTTGGGCGACGACCCATCGTCAAAAGTGCCGCCCAGGCCGGGTGTCCTCAATGAAGAGTCCGGTGGAAAGAGGAAGGTCTGGTCGTCAATCGGCAGTATGTCATATATGTCGTGGGCGGTGAGTGTTGTGGAAGTGTGTGCAGGTTGCAGGTGCGTTTGTTTTGCCCCACGTCACTGAATCAAGATGGCAGCCACTCTCATCCACTAATGTCATACTCGTCACCGGCATACCCGCAACACAATCAGCCTCCTGCGCCGCCGCCGAAAGGCGCATCCTTCGAACGAGGTCCTCCGCTTCCACCGCCTCCTAGCTTTGGAGTATCAGAACTCCCGGCAGAGCCAGCACATGCTCAAGCTGCGCCTATAGAACCATCATGGATACCTGAGTCGCTGAAAGAGAAGTCTACACAGGACCTGTACGATGTGTTGAAGGATCCATCAATGCAAGCAGCACTGCTCAATAACCCAGCGACCGGACATGCTGCAGTCTTCGCCTCGGAAGCAGAGTTGGTGCCGATACTCGAAGCCAATGTCAAACTGGCCACATCACTCGAGGCATTAGGAGATCGACTGGCTTCACAACGTGCGGCCACACAATCTAGACTGCTGGCACTTCGAGCTTTAGAGCAGCAGTATCGCGCGAAGATCACCGAGACTGAAGCCGCTCTGCGTGCGTTTAGTCCTATGGCGCAGTATCAAAGGCTCAATGCTAGTGCTACGGAGCAGCAGCAACTCCTGAAAGGCATTGAGGAGAGCTGGATCGATGAGCCTGGTCAGGCTAACGAGCGAGAGATCAATGACTGGGTGAAGAGAGTGAAAGATGCTAGTCGTGTGGCTTTCATTCGGAAGGAAAGAAAGGCTCGATGGGACGAAGGAAGAGTCAGTGGGTGGAAGTGAGCTAGGATGAGCCTGATAATGAGAATCGATCTGATGGCAGTGCATATGCCTTCGATTGCTCGACAACATGGCGCTATTCCTCACGTTTTTCTGTATCTTCTTGTGCTGAGGTACTGAAATCATATTGCACGATCAGCTGTGCGCATTCCATCAATGACATAATTCACGTCAGGGCCGTCTCGGAATATGATACTTCTGCAACAACAACATCGTCGTCCTCTTGTAATCTCATTGCGTAGTGTTGTCATCAAGCGGGCATGCAAGCACTTTGCACGCGACAGGAACGCGTCTTCGCTCATGCACAATTTCATGACCGCAGCACCAACCTTGTGAGAACTTCGACTCGATCCGTGACCATCATCGGCTTTCAACACCTACAAGCAAGGACACAGAGGCTTGTCTGTCTTCGATCGCGCAGGTCTGCAAGCACAGTCGCCTGCAATGGCGCCACGAAAGAGCACCGCCAGCCTTGTGTCTAACGGCGCCGGCGACGACACGAACATCGATCACACTCCTGCAAAGCAAACAAAAGACGGTGTGGGCATAGATGTGAGTCCGCTCATTGTGCCACAATCAAGTCTGACCAAGTATCAGGACCTCAGCCTGCCGAAGTCGATGATCGCAAGACTGGCTAAAGGAGTGCTCCCAGCAAATACACAGATACACAAAGATGCACTCTTAGCACTTCACAAGAGTGCTACGGTCTTCGTTAGCTACATAGCTAGCAAGTAAGTATATCTGACTTATTGCACCCGTTGCTAACACGCCAGTGCAAATGAACTGGCCCAAGCTGGTGGCAAGAAGACTATAGCGCCACAAGATGTCATGGCATCAATCAAAGATGCCGAACTGGAAAGCTTTATTCCAAGGCTAGAGCAGGAATTGAAGAGTAAGTTGGCGTGTCTGATGTTGGCCTGTCTAATGCTTGCAGAATACAACGAGACACAGTGTGACAAGCGAAACTCCTACCGACACCGAGTCAAACAGGAGAAAGCTGCCGCCGCTACAACGACAGAACCCAATGGCAATGCTATGGACGAGGACAGACCCCAGAAGAAGCAGAAAGGTCCTGAAGGCGACGCTATATTGTTATCCGACGATGGTCCATACGATGGTCCAGATGACGGTCCGGACGATGACGAACTCATTGATGCTCAGCTCAACGCTGAAGAGGCTGCTGACGACTCTGAAGAGGACATTGAAGATGATGTCGTTGACGATGTGGAAGAGGACGAGGAAGTTGAGGAACCTCTCGAGCGAGGTCCTGTCAGGGACGAAGCACTGGACGAGCCCGACAGCGACTGATACAACGCTTGTATGCACCGTCGTTGACTGCAATGTTCTGCGTCGTGATGGAGACACCGATTGTGTGCCTCAGCGCTAGCATCATCTCCTCTCGACAGGATTTCTGAGGTGATGCTCGTTGTGATTACTCCTCCCGACCGAGCTTCAATGCTCTGCAGCACTACTCGGCCTCAACACCATCTCAGTTCAGCGATAGTTGAGGTGTACAACGGATTGACTGGATTGGCGAGTGCAATAACAGAAATTGTAACTACATAATGCTTTTGCCGATCCTGCGGCATACTGCTTTGCGGGTTCCCAGGGCCCTGTGGCGCAATGGTTAGCGCATCGGACTTCTATGAGTAGAGTCTGCCATCCGAAGGCTGTGGGTATGTAGAAATCTTCGCCTCATGGTTGGATTTTGTGTTGACTCAAAGATCAGGTTCGAATCCCACCAGGGTCACATTTTTGCCTGTAGCGGCATTGAACACAGTCTCGCATGTTTGGGAGACCTTTTCGATCACCATCGTGGTCTGCCAGGATGCGTGGTAGTCTAATTTTGGTCCCCTGCCTGAAAGTTCGGACGAAAACCGCTTGATGGCGCACAGATTCCTCTTTGCGTACGGACCGCGACTGCGACACCATTGGCTGCGGAGGTCTGATGTAGGATCCCAAGAATCGTCGACTGGCCACAGGGTACCTACAAAATCATGCGATAGCTGGTACATAACACAGCAGATAAAGTCCAGACGAAAGTCGAAGTTTGCGACGCTCTCCGGTGTGACTCAACAGCTAACAGAGCTCAACTACCAGTCGTGGGCCAACAGTACAGCTTGACGAGCACATCGAAGTCAGCGATCATGACAAGTCACACATTGACAGGTCTTTGAACATTCGTCATATAGAGCTGACCCGCTCCCACTACAAGATGTCTCTTACGAGGTCTTCTCGCCCTCTTCGTCCTTGCAGACCACATGAAACTCCTCCTCGGACAGAATATGTCCTTGTAAGATCCTGCCTATGTGCGTCTTGGTGATAGCCTCACCATTCCTCCGAATGTCTGATACCAGGAAGTTCAGGAACGGTACAGGACTGCTTGTGAGGCCCGATTGACCACCACACCGTCCAGAGACGCGGTCTCGCATGAAGCCATCAGGATCAGCACCACCAGTTGCAAGGTCACTTGAGAGACCCAGCATGCTGCACAACTCGCGATAGTCGTCATACGAAGTGAAGTATAACTGTCCAGCAAAGAGTGCTAGTCGCAGCGCAAGCTTACGAGGCATGACAGCAGGTGTAGCTCTAGCTGTGATGTTGCAGAAGGTCAAGTCGTCGATGGACGGATGACCAATGTTGCAGCGCGGTCTGAAGACGTGCATCGTCGTAACTGTTGAGCGCTTCACGATGTCATAGAGCTGGTTGGCTTCGAATGGACTGATAATCACGGCATCCTGCACTAGGTTACTGTTATCGGCACAGCTTGTGAGAATCCATTGCACGCTTCTCTCGAACATATCCGTGTGTGAGCATGCTGCCAACTTGACTGTGTTAGCGAAGTCCTGCGTGACCCAGAGGTGGTTGTCATTCAAATTCGACACATGAAACTTAGATCCTTTGCTGGTTCGTTGAAGGGCAGTGAAGGCCGGTGAGAAAGCATTGGCGAATTGCTTATGACGGGTTTGTAAAACACCAGTCATTGCAAATTGTCTGACGAGCTCGGACAGGGCGCGCTGTATTGCCTCCACGCGCGGTGGTCGTTGTATCTGTACCTCCTGCTCGTGTTCTGGTGCAAGCTCTCGTTCTTGTTCTTCTTGCAGCGATGTCAGGCTGAAGTAGTGATTCTCAACGTCTTGACACTTAAATGCAATCTGGCGAATCTTGGGATTCGGGCTCCTCTCCAAGCGCTGCAAGAGAGATCGAGGCCGTGCAGTTGGCTGATACCGGTCAGCGATTGTCTGAGCTTCCGGCTCAAGGAACGCCTTGGACAGTTCTTCGTTCAGCGAGGTCACGCCATCCTTTCGACTGTTCGCCCACTCGATCTCTTGCTTGTAGTATCGTTCTCCCTGTGTTGCCCATAGGGGCCGGTGACGACGGTACTCGTTGCAGGACTCTGACATCGCCCAGATTAGAACGCTCTGCACATCGATTTCGCTCATCGATGTGACCTCCCGGATCTTGCGCTGTATCTCCTCGGGAATGCAGAAGACCACCGTCTGCCCTTCACCTAATTGTCTCATGCGCATACAAGCTTGTACGAGGCGATCTTTGGTCAAGTGAGCTCCGAGCGTCACTGCAGCTCGGTAATTCAGCGGTAGCTTCAGATCTATGCCTCGAGTATGTGCTTCGTCAAGGTAGATGAGACATTCAGAGAGTCTCGTCGCAAAGGGAGAGGCCTCGAACGAAGAGACATGACCAAGGCGATCAACGATACTCAGATCGTCATCCTCATTGACGAAGACAACAGCTTCTTTGTCCCCATATGCTTTTAGCCAAGCTTTAGCTAGATCTAAGCTCGTCCATTCGATGATAAGAGCTCCAACATCCAAGATGACATGGACAGGAGGCTGCAGAGACAGGACAGTGGCAATCAGATGCTCTGCATCCGTCTTGTGAACAGGGTTGGCCATCAAGTAAGTTGTGTTCTCTGGCTGCAGGAGATGATCCAGTACAAGTGCCGCGGTATGTCTTGTCTCATCAAGGTCAGCATGCTGTATCATATTTGGTAGGAGGTGCCGAGAGTCATTGGTACCCGAGAAGCCTGTTGTGAGACAGCTTTTTGGCTTGGCAAGGTCCCAACCTGACGCTGAAAGCTTATAGGGGAACTCTTTCATCTCCCTGGGAAAGACGAGCTTGCCTAGGAAATAGTCGATTGTGCACTTGTTATATCGCAGAGCCGGGAAAATTCGAGCAAGGCACTGTGGTTTGTCCTTTAGGTTGATGCCTTGTAGCTCATGAAACTCTTCTGGAAGAGCGTCAGCATCCTTGACCCACATGCTGTACTCGGCATTCGCTCCGTCTGACTTGACAAGATGCCGAAATGTGTCGAACATGTCGTTATCACACAGTCCTTCGTAGTAGTAGGATAGCGTAGTCAGCAGGATGATCACATCCGGATGGCTGAACTCCGACCTGGGCGACGGACAGTCCTTTGCACAGTATGGAACAGCCAGCCTTGTCGGAGGTGAACGACAAGCAGTGCCATATTGCACTCGCCAACGCTTGGAACTGAACACAAATGATAGCAATCCTCTTGCAAGCAGACCTCGCAGAAGCAGCAGGTCATGCATCGTTGACTCTGTCCAGAAGTCGCTCTGCTCTACAGCCTCAATGTCTTCGCCTGCGAGTTCGCTCTTTGTCAAGAAGTCAGACACGACCTTCTTAATAGGCATCGGTTGCTTTGAGATCGAGAGCAGCTCGCGATCGTGATAGCAGATGTGCTCTCCAAGCAATTCGATCAGCTTTGCAGCAGCAGAGTCCGAGAGTAAGCGAGTTCGAGGGAAGGAGCCACGTGGGCCTTGCCTGACTTCGATGTCGTCTGGCAAGTCCTTAGCCATGGTCAGGCAGAAGTCTTGCACAAGCTTCAGCACAGCTTGTATCAGATTCCAACGGCGCACGCCTCCATCAACAAGCTTCTGATCGCCAATGGAATAGATCAGCTCGAACTTGACGCTGAAGTTCTCATCGCACTCGTCCACAGTGTCTCGAGAACGATTATCGAAACAGTCTTGCACTCCAGACAGCAGCTGACCAACTTCGTGATTGTCATTGAGATGACTTTCAGGTGCCATCAACTGGAAGGAAAGTATATGCTCCGGCTGAAGAAGCATGACGCCGCCAGTAGCTCTGCACTCGTCGATCATGCTCTGCACAGCTCGTATTGCTCTACTGTCGAGCTGTAGGGAGCGAGAGAACGGCATGAAGTACACCCTCCGATCAATCAACCCTCCAAGCTTAGACCTCAGCATATGGGCCATCTGCTTGGACTGTGGCTTGCCCGCAATGACTCGAGCAAGCTGCAAGCCATTGGCAACATCGATGGCAACAATTGGTATGATGATGGTGGATTTTCCTTGGCCCATATTCAACTGTACTGTTGTGTTCAGCTCACTGGTCGGCTGTAACATCTGTTTCGCGATGCTGGTCTGCACTTCGCGTATCAGTATGTCGTTCTCGATCTCGATCAGTAGGGCTTCCGGACTTTCCATCGGGTCCCAATTGGTATGACCAGGATTCGCAAGCTCTATGTTCAGAGACTCGCCACAATCGTATAACCTCAGCAACCTTTTCGCGCGCTGTAGCGTGGTGATTGCAAGACCGAACGAAACCAGCATCTTTTTCCATTCTTGCCCTAGACTGGTCCATCTCGTCTTTGTGAGCATGCTGAGGAATAGAGCGGCTGATAGTCGTATTCCATGCTGCATGGCAAAGATCGCCGTGCCATGTTCTGGAAGATACACGCACGAGACCAACATCTTATAACAGTGATCGAAATGTTGTGAGCATTCCACTAGATGCTGTTGCAGCTCACGGGATGTGACCAGCAGTGTGCTGCGATTCTGCTGTAAAGTCGACAAGGCTGCCACACTGGCATGAAGATCTGCAATGTAGCTCTTTTCCAAGCCAGCGTTAGGGCATCCTTCCATACTCGCCAGCAAGCGGGCAAGTCGGCGGGACGAGTGAGAGGTCGCCGGTTCGAAAGTACCAGTAGACAGGCTTGTCTGATGCTCCTGGTCAGGGTCCACGGGCATCGTCTTCTTCGTCTGAAGCTGGCCCTTATCATGCTGCATGGTACCCGATAAGTGTAGCTTGGGCAATGCCGTGGCCATCTCCAATCCGCGCCCATAATCAAAATTGTCTCTCATTGTAAACATGTGCTGGTCAGTGAGCATAACCATGGACTCTGAGTAGCGAGAACGTGGTGATGCTATAAGCTCAAGCTTGGGTAAGTCGAATGTAGGACATGGACGCAGTGCTGTGATCTGCTTGCTGATTTGACCCAGGTAACCCCAGGCTTTGAGATTACTATGCCATTGCTCGAAGAGGCGTTTGAGGTCAATGCTAACAAGGTCGATATCGATATGAGACTCGAGCGCATGAGCAGAGTCCGGGAGCGTGAACGACATTGGCCAAATGGCTTTCGTGATGTTGACGAGCTTTGCCGCAGCTAGTGTTCGTGCATCTATCCAGATCTTGTGCTGCCTCACCTCATACTCGTCTGTCGTTTCGTAGGCCTCCCTCGGAAGCTGCGCTTCTGGGCAGTCCCAGAGTATCTTGAGATGCGTGTTGGCGGCATTCTCGAGGGCGAGTCGATCAACAGTAGTGCCGAGCTGAGCATCGAAGCTGGAGACGTCTGACACTTCGACAACCAATGCGCCAGTAGTCCTGACGCACAACACAAGCACTTGAAGGAGCTTAAGGTCCGCATCCCGCGAGTATGCCAGTGCAGCCAGCCACATGAGTATCGCGTACTTAAGCTCGGTTCTACGCTGGCGAAAGCTATCAAGCAGCGCGAAGAAATGCGGAACGACAATCTTCGCGGAAGCGCCTTCGGCCAGGAGCTCAGCACTGTAAGGCGGCTTAGTATTTGGCAAGTGATTTCCGCCATGGGAAACCTGCTTGCTGTCGATGAACCTAGACCACAGTACGTCTGGTTGAAGCGCATCGAAAGGCCGTGAGTTGCTATCGTTACGATACAGTGCTGCTATCGTCGCGCAACTTCCGGCGCGGGCTGCGTTGGCAAAGCATCTCGTCCTGAAGGTCCTATCTGAAGCATCTGTATGCTCTTCGGCACCAAACATCGGCGTCCTGAACGATGCAGTCCGTATGGTGTCTCGCGCAGTTAAATGAGCGTCGCAGTCATCTCGTTCAGTATACTCCATGACAGCTGTCGGGTAGAAGATCATGCGAGCCCGATAATGTTGAACCACAGCATGTACATGGCTTGCGAATTGGTTGTGCTGTGCTAACATGCCAAGGTTGGGGTTCCAATCGACTGTTTGCATAGCTTTGATGTTGCGAGGATAAAATCGGCGTGCTGGACTCAGTGATGCTATGCACTGGAGAATGTTGATGTCGTTTGTAGTGAGATGCTCAAACGAGAGCACTAATTGCGACTTTAGAATGGCCAGAGCCGCCTCTGTGCCAGTCATAGACGTCAATGAGTCTGGCAGACATGAAGAGCTCAGGGCGTGAAGATATGCCAGCCAAAGCTGTGAACTGAGCTCGCCGGTGTTCCTCAGCCTGCCCAGCAGCTTGTCAACGCTGTAGGTATGCATCGGGTTCTTGCCGCCTTTGCTGATCTGTATTGTGGTGTAGTTGTTGTTGCGGTTAAGAGTGACGCCGGATTGTGGTATTAGAACGAGTCGTCCTGATTTGCTGTCCTCAAGAACGAGTCTGCTGACAAGTCCAGTCAAAGTCCCGATGGTCTGATCGGATGCCACATGCATTGAGACATGATCTCTGGATCGGAGCTTTGAGGTGCCAGGGAGTAGTCGAAAACCAAGGGAAAGCTTGACCAGATCAACATCAAGCCTCTGCGCCTTAACATCGAATTCGAGATGCATATCATCCGCATTAGTCATGGATCTTAACAATCTCGCAATCGTGGTTGAACTCTTGCTCTTCAAACCGAGAAGCACGCTGTTTCCCTTGCACATCCGCCACTGCCTGTCAATGACCGACGCAAGGGTCCAGCAGGATGATTGGTTCCATGGATCATCACACGAACGCAGCTCAATGTTTCCGGTGGTGAAGTTGTACCAATGAACATAGTCTTCTTGAAAGTGACTTGGATAACAGTGTTCAAGAACTGAGCTCGGCAGTGTCTCGATTGTCTCAATATTGTTGCTGGCCTGCACAATGAGTTCGCCTGTGCTTGACATGCCAAGCTGTACTTCATAGCCTGCAAACTTCTTCTGAGATCCGAATGTGAAACCTTTTACGCTGGCAGACATAACCTTGACGACGGCTTTACCAAACAAGGTGGCGTACAAAGACTGCTTCTGATATTCCGCAGGAGGCTGATCAAGAGGGAGTCCATCGACTAGGAGTTGACCCGTGAGAATGTCCAAGTGTACGATGTGTGCCGGTCTGTCCTTGGATCCAGCTGTGCGTGTCGTCAGCCATCGCCCGTACGTACCAGGTAAGACTATCCAGCTTTCAGTATCTGGTTCGTAGTTTGGCCAGATGCATGCTATTGCATCATCAAGGCCTGCAAAATTGTTGGCGATGCCGACAGAGCTTCGACACAGGAGTCGTGTGCCGCGTAGCCTCAGGAACTGGCACAGTGGCTCATCGGTAGACACTGCCTGAGATCCTTCGTATACAACGATGCTCATTCGGACCAAGTGTGCGACATTGCTTGTGCATTCTAGCAGGTCGTGCAAATGGCCATCTTCGACATCCAACGTGGCCATGCAGACTAGTGCCGCATGTACGCTCCTCGCAATGAATATTGTACGGTCCGCATGAGCTTGTGCGCTGTCTGCCTTTGAGCCAAGCAAGGTCACCCAGTCCGCAGTGATTGCGCGTATCTCTCCAAGCAAGACCAAGGACTTCGCTGCCATGTTATCATTTAGAGCAAGAACACGAGTGCATATAGCTGCAAAGAGACCGAAGGCCCAGATGGACTCCCAATTACCTCGTAGTCGGTGTAACGAGGCACGGACACTGGCGAGGACTTCCATGGCAGTCGAGTCAGTAAGAAGCACGTCATGTGCAGCTCGAGGTGTGGTGCCATTTGACGGACCTGCCTGATGTATACACTGTAGGATGATGAGTATAGCGTCGGAGTCTTTGAGGTTGATTGACGGCAGCAACAGTTGTGAGGCAATATTGCACCATTGAATCCGATGACCGAGTGGAATCGTTGCTAGGTCTTTGAACTCCTCCAACGACATCCGTGGAGGGCAAGTGTCCTGCTGGGCGAGGACTGTGTTCGGGTGTGGACCGTTTGGTTGAGTGCATGGCCGGAAGATGAATGGATTGAGAGCTGTCGAAGTGAGGTTGTAAGTGCACTTTCGCTGCAGCTTCTCATTATAGGTGACAGCGATAGGATAGGTCGATGTGGACGAGTCAAAGTATCGATAACGAAGACCGTTTGGAACGCACACCTGAGCCGGCGTCGCACTCAGTAGGGACTTGTGCTTGTAGTGGGTAGCGCTGGCTGGTTTGGTGTCTGAAAGCAAGCCGATCCATGGATCAGTGTATGATGGACGGTGATGCCGCGCGAGATGTGGGTCAGAGTGAAGACAATACCTAGTATCAGATTGGCTGTGTGGATAGACTCCGCCAAGCACGTTTTGTGTGAGGAAGGCCCTGCTGTCTCGCCAATGTCCAACGTGTGCCGGAACCAGTAGCTCAAAAGCGATCGTTTTGCATGCTGCTACATCAGTCGGAAGGGGCCATTCGAATATGACGATGTCAATTGCGTCTCTCTCCCGCTGGTAATGGCACTTCTTGCATCCTCGTACACATTTGGTCACAACCCGTGGGTAATTGCTATTACGATTGACGATGACCTCGCGGGTTTCGTGTCCCACAGAACTCCATAGTTGGTCGAGTCTAGCGTAGTCCGCTTGCTTCGAACGCAATTCCTGTTCTTTCCTGCTGCGTGAAGCATGTGCTTCACGGTTGATTCTTGTCAGCAGATCATTGTGCTCCTCTGACCCGTCCACGTAGACTGCTGCGAAGCTCGAGCGATCTCCAACAACAAACAAACCATTCCTCAGCTGCTGGTCGTTTCGATGCTGCAAATAGCTTTCAATCTTGAGCAGCTGCTCCATCAAAGCTCTCGTGGGAAGTAGCAGTGTCTCGAAGACATGCAAGGAGATGTCTGCAGTATATTCGGCAAGTAGAGGACAGCAGTATACTGTGCATCGATCGCAATCTACCCAGATGCTGAAAAGTGTTATCACCATTAGTGAGATAGCCTCAGGGTTGTTCGCATAGCACGAGGCCGCATGCTCATAGTACGATGCCATGAGATTGTGAAGTTTCCTTGGTGTTGACTCAATCAAGTTGTGCGAAGTCCATGCTGAAAGATGGTTTCTCACCCACGCTTCGAAGCCATACAGTATTGAAATCTGCTCGGCGCACGTGTATTTGACATTGTCAAAATTGAGTACAGGGAGATCGTCAGCTGGAAACATACACAGTCTGGACATTGGCGTGAACTTGCGGCCGGTCGTGTTATGTGCTCGTGTCTTTAGATTCGCGAGATAGCTATCGAGCTCAGGACGAGCCACGTAGCTATCAGCTTGGAAATCGAGTCCGATCAGGGTAGACATGTCGATGTGGTTCACTGTAGCATCTCGCTGCTGTATAGCGAGCCAGCTTCCAGCCAGGTGCTGATGTGAACGTGTGACTGTGGAGTGTACATATGCAGCCGGATGGTTGTTGTCGCCTAACTTCCACAACCTGCGGCTGATCTTAGCTTCCATGATGTATACCATGTCCGTAGAGAGGTCGTTTGTATGAGCCATTTCCAAAAGGTAAGCCATGATGCCAAGCATGATTTGCTTGTACAACGCCCGGGTGCCTTGATCACTGCGCTCGATGACCAGCTGTAGAGTTACCCGGAGTAGCAGCCACATCGGAGATCGTCGCCACGGCAGCGCAGCAGATTTGTAGCGAACCTCTTCTCTTGTGTGTTTGGTAATGGCAGAAGTCGACGAAGTGATACCCAAGCTAGACAGCATGGCGAAGAATGCACCAGAGACTGCAGAGGGATCTGTAGTGTCTCTAGTTTCGTCATGCTTGACACCACTCTTGCTACTCTTAGGCTGCATCTCTGCAACTCTTTGGCAGGACATCTTGGCCAGGGTTGAGCTGACCATGTCTGCGAAGTCGGCATCGTACGTCTTATCTGCATCGATGGCTATGCCCACGGACGGGACGGTGCGTATTAGCCTGCCTTTAGTGCCCATGACATCTTCGTTGCCTGGTAAGAGCTCGAAGCACTCAAAGACAAGGTGCTTAGCAGATCTGGTGATGATCACGCCAGCGTTCTGCTCAGAAACTTGCATGGCTAGCATCTTGCCGACAGGAAGTTGAGTAAGATGGCGTCGCAATTCGACCTCGTCGATGTGAATAGCACTGTTAATGTTGCAGACGGTGTCAACTGCATCGATGGCATTTTGTAGGATGGCGGGTGGGGAGTCTTTCCTTCAGAGACTGCAGAGCATCTCGAATGATAATGGGAAGACAGACTTCGCTTGTGAGGTCATGACTCTCAGGTAGCAATGGTGGCAGGAAGATGTGATTGACGATGCCTCGAAACTCGTCTTTGGATAAAGACATCTTGATATGGTGATGCTGGTCACACAGCTTGGGTAGAGTCTTATGAGAGCGAAGAGTCTAAGCGTCAGAGCTCGAGAGTCGTGGCGGTGAGCTGTGCTGAGATTGCGATCGAGTTGGGGATACGCAGCTAAAATGAAATGCAAGTAGAGTGATGTGGTGATACGAGGGATGCTTGCGGTGGAAAGGTGTTTGGCTGAGTTATTATAGAACTCTCGAAGTGATCGAAGGAAAAGGTGAGGCTGTTGGAATGAAAGCTGTAGAATAATTGTTGTTGTGGCGACAGTGGTGGAACGAGCAGGCCTGCGCGTATGACGCATTATCCTGCCACTTGGTGTGTATCTGAGGTTCGCGTGCATAAGTCTGTGGCACAAGCTTCACTGTTTTCCAAGCTCTTTGGGAAGTTTATGAGTGTGCATGCATCATCCAATGACAACTTCGACGTCCTCGAATGGCTCGACGCTTTTCACTCTAGTGCCAGCTCATACATATCACATCTGGAGCCTGCTGCGTATCAGCTCGTCGAACGACTTAAACTGCACAAACCCATATCATGCCGCGACCCATCGACCCGGGAAACGGGTACCCGAGCTCTCACAATCTGAGGTCTGCTCAACATTTTGCGGCATGTGGCTGGCCACGTAGTAGTTAGATTGCTGCAGTGTTCTACGCTGGCAGGCAGCATGCTCATCGCATCGCTCGATCAATGGTGCTATGCCTGGAGAGCACGAGACAAAGCTACGCGTCGAAACGCGAATGACTGTCGACATAATGTTGCAGCTTTGTGCAAGACCTTGAGGAGTCTATCGAGTATGAGCCATGGCCTACACAATGCAGGATCTGAAGCAAGAAAGGGAAGCAGTGACGAACAGGGGCATATACCAAGGAGGTCGAGAGGAAGTGAAGTTGGGACGAGGAAGAAATTCGACGCGCGATGGCAACCAATCGTCTCACACACCGGATCCATTACGTGAGCACATTGCGGCTCTGCATGTTCGTACAACTAAACACTTAGTACTGAGCCAGCAACAAACGGCACTGAAGGAGACTTAACCCTTGTCGCTCAAGAAGCGAAATGATGTTCGTACAGCATAGCTGTGTCGAATATCCGAGTGACAAGACATGTGCATTGTCATAATCGTGTCGGTTCATGCTCTGGCTGCAAATGCTAATGATAACGCTCTATAACTGGCGTGAAAACGCCGTACGGCAATTTGACTCATGTCTCCCCCTCTCCACCGAACATCTCACCAGCCTCGCGACAATAGCGTGCCTCACCGCGGCCCCCGGCTGTTTCTGAGGCCCAGCATACCACGGTAGCATCCAATATACCACTAACGACATTCTCCACTGCTCCGAGCACAGCAAAGCCTATCGTTCCGGCTATCAACGCAACGACGTAGGCATACAAGCTGCCTCTGATGCCAGCTGTGCCTTCAGCAGATGATAGCTCGAGCTGATGTGCTGTGCGCACCCAGCCACCGAAGCCGAGAGCGAAAGACATCAGCCAGCGCGTCGTCTGTAATAACAGCTTCGACAGCCTGTAAGGGACAAGGCCGCCGTCACTCTGAGCAATAGGGTTGAAATTTCGGGGTCCTAGAGTGTTGGAAGGATTGGTGCGTGAGACAAAGTTGAGTGTCGCCACACCTCTAGCTGCAATACCAAGTGGCTGACTGTGTATGGCCGCGTATGTGAGGGTGAGAGGGTTGGTGAGTGTGGCGAGCGACGTAGGAATCAACCAGTAGGCACACATATTGAGGATACCCGAAAGCCTACCCGGAAGAATGATAAGTGGGAGTCTGACAAGCAGTGATAGTAATGTTGACAAGCACACTGTGCCGGCAAGTGCGCCTGTAGCGTGTAGGAATGACGCCTTGACAACGTCCCTGCTCGACGGCTGTGTTGGCTGAAATCGGTGAAAGTACCATTGAGATACAGTTGCTGCAGTGGTGGCTCGTTGTACTCCTGCAATGACACCCAGCGTCCAGAGGTATTCCAGGAAGAAGTAGGCTGCAAGCCACCATGCATTGGCATCGATGAGGAACTTCTTCGCGCCGTTGAAGTGACCGGACAGGAATAGTCTCTCAAACATCAGCAGCCATATCCATGTCCAGGTCACGTTCGCCGCAAGCGAGACGAAGCCAGAAATCATTAGGTATGGCGAAGTAGCTAGAACGCGAGTCGAGAACTCCAGGATACCGATTGACTTATGCAGTGCAAATCGCCATCGATACGCGGAGAAGACAAAGAATACAGCCATGACGAATGGCACGATAGCCAAGTATCGCATGACCTGATCCTGGAGGGTGACCTCTTTCGTGCTTGGCTGAAAACTGCTGATGAATGGGTATAGCGAGAAGGTGAAGAGGACGATCGGGAATATGACGATCAAGCTGTACATTAGTGGACGTACGTAGTGCTTGAGTAGTGCCTGCCATATCATTGCAACCACTACTGCGAGCACAGTATCCCATAGCAGCATGTATGTGCTCGACCGCAAAGCGCTGTAGACCGTGTCGCCAAGTGGTTGTCCCGAGGAGGGCGATGGCGTGTGAAACCATATAAGGATGAACGCTGCAAACATAGCGAACAGACTGATCTGGTATAACGATGCGAAGAATGCATCATGCTTTGGTGGTTCTTGGGTGGGTAAGATCACAGTTGGCGGTGCTGATTCTCTGTCTGGTGAGGGTGGTCTTGGGTGCTGAAGTTGTGCCTCCTCGTCCGTCTCTCTCGGCAGGAATGAGCTGTACTTCGTCTCCTTGCCGGGCGTGCGAAATGTCTGGAACGGTAGCGGTCGTTCTTCGGGCAGCAGCGCATCGGCTGAGGTTGGCTCATCGCCTTCATGGATAGTGCTCGCAAGGTTAACGTCGACCAAGCGAGCCTTACCTCCGGCTTCGCTCTGAGGTCTACTATCTGCCAGTGTCCTGCCTCGAGTCTCGTCTTGATCATGATCTCGACCATCGTCCATCTCTGAGCTCTCCGTTAAGTTGCTTGGTCCAAACTGTTGTCGACTCTTCTGCAGAGCATAGAAGTCTGCTACTTCTCGCTCGTGGTCATCGTTGTCATCATCGCGGAAGTCGTCGGTCGCTGAGAAGAACAAAGGTGCTGGTTGGTCCTGTCGTCGGAGCAGTCGCGAGCCTGCGAATGGGAATCGTGATTGAGATGCCGATGGAGGCTGATATGGACCTGGCATCACTCCTTGACGCTGTACATACCGCGAGCCGCTGGGACGCCGTCGGTCGAGAGGATGTTGTGAGTCGTCTGGAGATGTGAATCGAGTGTTGGAATGCTGGAGGAAGCGTGAGGCGTCTAATACAGTGTTAGTCACGCGAGTCTCCCATGCGCATGCTGGCAACTTGTGACTTACATTCTGAGAACATGGTCGCCTGAACGGGCGCATAGAGAGGTGTCTCGATAGGATATCTCAGGGAACGAGGATGTGTTGGAGTGTAGATAGCTCTATCTCGCAGCTGTGACACCTGATCGACTGACTCCGCCGAAAGCAGCTTGATGACTATCCACCAGCCACCCCACTCCGTATGGTAATAGCACGATGTGTTGTGACAAGTGATGTGATGAAAGCGTGATGACGATGGAAGATCACGAGTAGAAGCTGACAAGATGTGAGGCAAAGTACCTGGTCGAATGACGAGGAAGCGTTCAGCCCTTGACGTGTTCCTGAGGATGCCTGAGCTCTGACTTCAACATGTGATCCGTCGAATTAAGCTCTCCTAGTAAAGTCGCAGCTTCGATGACAGATCAGCATTGATCAACTTCATCACACACTCTCTGTGGATTGTCAACAAGCGGAGCATGTCGTTGCCATAGTCTCGTCACGAAATACACAATGCCGGACAACGCGCCAGCTGCTCAGAGTGAGCAGAGCTGGGAGAGCAGGTTATGGTCAATTGGAAAACAGGTCGCCTTCTTTATTGCTATCCAGTTCGCGATCAAGCAGTTCATGGGCGGATCACAACAGAAGGTTGCACCAGCTCCTACAGACTCCACACCCGTCGCAGAAGCAGATTGGAGCCGTATACCGCAGAATGTCTACCCACTATGGGAGAACAACCAGACCGTGGACATTAGTCTATACATCTCGCCATCAGTCGCCATGCCGCCCCTCACGCAAATGAAGAAGGAGAGCTTGATCGTCCACGAGAAGAACTTCTCGTTCACAGGTGACAAGAGAGACATACACAAGAGCTTCAGCGTGCCAAGATCGGTCCAGGACAATGGAACACTATGGGCACATCTGTTTATTGGACAACAAGGCGCTGAGCTTGATCCGGCTCTGCCATCTTACAACAGTGCGAAGGCATACAGAATGTCCTGGCCACTGACGGAATATCTGGCGCAGAAGAAGGTTCGAAAAACTCGCAACCTGTTAGAAGCTCGCGAGGACGAGCAGACAGAGGTAGAGCCCGAGTCTCCAGGACCCAAGATTGCGTCTTACTATCATCCAAACCTGACCCTGTCATTCATACCATCAACCGGCGCTGCGAGCTTCATGAACTTACATCCTGCCGTCAAGCAATTCTACGTCCTCGA